>CM060638.1:6929202-7529202 GCA_030578275.1 Meda fulgida | reverse complement strand
AGCTAGCTAACCGCACCCTAGCAACTGAGTGGCGAGTTTTGCCACTGCAAGCACCCACTCACATTTTCCTCAGGAAATGTACATGATCTAATGTTAAAACTCTGTAAGAAAATAACATTATTAATTAATAACATTTTAATTACTGTTTTTTTCTTCTTCATAAATCATTACTAAGCCTTCACATCTGTCTGTGGGTTTTGCAAAAACTTAACCAATGAAAAGCATTAAAAGAGCTTGTGACTAAACCTCGTAACTCTATAGGATCCTCAAACTGTCAGTCAAACCTCATAACTCCGGCCACCTTATTTGTGAATCTTGAGCTGCACACAAATTTTTACTGTTTTTATCTTTGTATATACGTATATTTGAGCTACTGTATATAAGGCTAATGTTTTAAGTATTTGAGGAGCGGAGAAGTGTGTCTTAGTCTAGCATTTGCTGTTTAGTCATAGCCAACACTGCCATTTTATAACATGAGATTTTGGCCAAATAACCCTAAGAGCCCACATAGTTACTGCTACAATAAACTTTATAACCTGTAAGATGATGAAAACATTATTTTGCCTTTCAAAATATGAAGTGAACCCGGCCCTGTTAGTAATGGTTGTTAGTGTTTCACTTTTCTTTAGCATTTGTACACCACCTGTTGACCAACTAGACTAGAGAGTGAGAAGAAAATGGCTGTAAAAAAGATAATCCTGTATAAAACTGGATTTCCTAGTTTCAGTTTATCCAACAGGATCTTATTTGATTCTAAGATATTTTTAAAGGATTCTTGTTTATCCTATAAGGGTTATATATGGATAGAAATGCCATTAGCATTCCTTTCGGATTTTTTTTTTTGTCAAAGGAAAGCGAGAGGAGAGTAGTTGTGTGTGTTGTGAGTGTCCTCGCATACACACGTGTGTAGAGGCCGTGGGTCTCAGGGTCACTTCTGGGGTATGAGGTGCTCGCTGTACTGAGAGGACAGCCTGTGTTTATTCAAACGTATTTATTGGGCCAAGCCTGTTGTAATATCCTGATATCCTGGTAATATGCTGATATCCTCACCTCACATGCTCCTTATAAATCCCTGTGTGTGTGTGTGTGTGTGTGTGTGAGGGGGAGGGGGGGTTCTGTGCCTTCAACAAAAGGCAAAATAAAATGACATGACCAGCTGAGCCAGTGGAGGAGTCAGCCAATAAAATGAATCCTCTTATTATAACAAAGTAATTATGGCCAGTACATATTAATTTTTCACTTCTTGTTGGCTTGGAAAAAAGTTAATTCTGGACCTGTCTAACAAATGTCTGGAACAAACTGTTTATTGTTCAAAAGATTGTCCTTGTGAAAAAGAAGTAAAAAAAAAAAAAAAAAAGAAGTAACGTTCTTTTGAAAAAAGTTTTTCTTACGGAAAAAATATATACTGAAGTGAACTGAATGTAATGATTCCAGGGCACTTAATTTAATTTTTATGAAATGCACTTAGCAGCAATTTATAATTTTGTAATTTCATAATTCTATTTTCTTTGAAATATGGTTAAAGTTACTGCAGAATGTAAGCATTTATGGTCAACTAAAATGTACTTAAATGTCACTTCTAACTTGAGTCATATATTTAAATATATTGTAATTTGCTTGGCAAAAAGTGTTGCTCCACTTAATTCGTGATTAAGTTGCAATTTAATACATTTCAAATAGATTAACTTTAAATGTAATATCTAATAACACAGTATGGATACAATTTTGATAAAATACTTTACATATGCTTTTTTTGTCAACAAATAAGTGTACTTGAAGTACACTTCAAGTGCACACTTCTTTTTCACAAGGGTGAAGAAACTACACTAGCATAGTTTGGCAAATCCATTAATAAAATCCTAAAAATATGAAAATGCTATATGTTGTTTATGTTACACTGATGTATTATTTTATCAGTGGTATATAACTTTATATGGCAGCTGGCAATCCCATATGTTGGAATTTTATGACGCGTATTAAATTAATCAACATTTGTAAAAAAAAAAAAAAATAATAATAATAATAAAAAAGTGTTAGGGTCCAAAATAATTATTTTTTTAAACTGTGGAGGACACATTAAAAACAGACCAGAAGACAAGGATGTTTAGACTCCATGTTGGAAGACCAGGAAAATAAATACACTTTTGTTTCTTTTGTTGAAAAACTATTTACACAGTAGAAAGCACAAGTATCATATAAAAGTGTGTACATGTGAGCATGTATATGTGTGCATACAAAAGTTGGTGTTTGTGTCTTTTCTGGTAATTTCCTTTCTATTTCCTTATTTTTATACCATATAAAACATTAATTGTTGCACATATAAGAAAACTTTGCACATTGTCCATGGTAAAAGAAATCCTGGAATTGGCCTGAGATCTTCATATGGTTGCTCCTATTTTATAACAAATGAGGAGCAGTCAGTTGTGTGACTGTGTGTATTGTCTATACTGTGTGTGTGTGTGTGTGTGTGACAGGACTCTAGTGGCAGCCACACGCTCTGACCACCATGTTGCGGTATTTCTTCAGGATGACATTGGAGCTGTCGTCAAAATACAGGACGGAGATGGCGTGGAGTTGTGTGGGGGCGCAACATGGTTTTGGAACCGTTTCGGGGTTGATGAAGTGAACCTGAGGGGAAAAAAAATTGCAGATAGAAGATAACGCATCTGTACTTTACAGAGTTATTGTATTGCTAGACGCGAGGTTGAAAATGGACACTTTTTTGGTTTTATTCAGTCGTTAATTGGTAGTGTAAAAGATGCAGCATTATAAATATACATAATACAAATATTGATATCTGGTATTTCTCATTGGCAGCTGTGGCAAAAAGTGCATTTTGGACCCAGGTTAGAGGCTTACCAATGTCTGTACGATGGCGTGGTTTGTGGCGTTCATGTAGGAGTTGAGAGGAAAGGCACATTCTCCCATACAGTAATAAGCAGCGTAACCCTCAGGAGCAATAATCCAATCCTGAGAGATGGACAGAGAACAGATTTGTTAAAACAACATCCACCTTCAGTCATAAAGCCTGAGCTAGACCTTTCCCAGCCAGATGTTCTTCATTTTCACCATGCACGTCAGATCGCTCCGGTTGTGATATGTATGTGTAAAATGTTATGGTTCAAAAGGGAATTTATGGGGGGTGCAAGCCCACATGGTGGAGTTGGGGTCTCCGAGTCCTCACCAGCTGTTCTGAGAGAGTGTTTATGTGCTGTGATCCGGTAGGAGAGACAGATACGCTACAGGTGGCAAGACTATCGGTGTGTAAACAGAAACGAGGCTCTCCTATCTCTGCTTGACTGCTGTTGCTCGTACTCTTGAGCCTAATGGAGTGAACGGCCTGAGCTACACAGACTCGTAAAACTGTTTGAGCCATAAACACAGTAAGAGATAAAGTGGAATGTCGAGTGAGAAGGAGAAGGAAACCTGCTGGGAAAAAAAAGCAAGTTAAACCCGCTTAAGCTGGTTTTTGGAATATTTAAGCTGGTTTGTTGCTGGTTGTAAACTGGTGGTCCATCAGCCCTAACCAGAGGTGCGCTTCACAAAAGCATCGCTAGACAACTGTGGTCGCGAGCTCCGTCGTTATCTGTATAGTTCAATGAGTCGGCGTTTCCCGTCGTTCAAACGGACATTCGCAAACAGCATCGCAAAGTTGTGTGGTCTGAAATCTCTCGACCCGTAGTTAGAAGCAGTTTCTTGTTTGCATGACATGGAAATCCTTATCTTGAGCAAAATAAGCAAGCTGACATTCAGTACAATTTGTATCTTTTATTTCGATACAAAAGTCATTTATTTCGTCAAGAGATTTAAAGCGCTGTTTTTGAAGAGTGCACGTGTGTACGAGCTCTAGTACGCAAGCACGAGAAAAAAGAGAATTCCTCCTCAGATGCCAATAATTGACAAAAACTATCAGACGCTGATCATTTATAGCAAAAAAAATCTCAAACAGGTTCATTAAAAGAAGTTATTCCTCCAGCACCTGTGTGACATCAATAACCAACGTGGTTGAACAACAAATTCATTCATTAACAATGAATAATCACCTTGTTCATTTTTCCCCTCGTTTTAATATTCTGTGGCCACATTGAACTAATTTGTTCCCTTGTTTTGATTGAACTAAAACAAAGAAAATGTATTTATTTATTTATTTATTTTTCCCACAGGTCATGTGCAGAGCTCTGTAAGATACACAACCGCTTAAAAGTAGGGTCATTAAGTTTTTTTTTTTTAAGAATTAATAATTTTATTCACCAAGGATGCATTAAATTGATCAAAAGTAACAGTAAAGACATTTATAAAAGATTTCTATTTGTCAAAGAATCCTAACAAAATGTATCCACAAAAAATATCTAGCAGTACAACTACTTTCAACATTAATAATAATAATAAATGTTTCTTGAGCATCAAATCATCATATTAGAATGATTTCTGAGGATAATGTGACACTGAAGACTGCAGTAATGATGATGAAAATCCAGCTTTGATCACAGGAATAAATTACATTTTATAATATATTCACATAGAAACTGTCAATTCATAATTTAACTGTTTACTGTATTATTAATCAAATAAATGCATAAGAGACTTATGCTACAAGAGTCTTTCAAAATCCTTATAAATCGTACCAACCCCAAACTTTGGCACAATAGTATATATAATTCCCTTTTGAATCATTTTCTGACCCCTTGTGTTCTTGAGTTTGGTCTTGGTCTTGATGTTTCTGGCCCAAAAGAGGAAAGAAAGAGAAAGCAAGGAAATAACAAAATGAGATGTGGCAAGAACAAAAAAAATATCACACCTGCCATCCAAGGTCTCGAAAACTAACGTACAGCTCGTGTTTCTTGCAGGCCTGCTTCTGATCAGCACTGCTGTTCTCTGAAAAGAAAGAGAGAGACAGATTGCTGTAGAGCTATAGAAACCTTTACAGAAATGATAATCACTTATGATAATGGTTTGCACGTTTAAGTCCATGTCTGTTATTTTTAGAGTCAAATATATGCTAGAGCAGAGGTTTTGTCAGACTTCAAATGTGTGACGGGTGTTGAAGCTACGGCTAAACTGAGAGAGACATGGAGAAATATGAGGAATAGCTCACTGAAGTTTGCCCGGATCCCTAACCCTCATATCTATGCAGAACATCGCCCCATATTCATTTAATATCCAATTAACACTGTAATGCTATTACTGAGCAAAATAACCTGCAGAGAATTACACAGTAATAGGAACCATATGAACACTGACACACAAGCAAACTCTCAAGCAAATTTGATCTCTGCTTCTCCTTTGCCTTAAAGTGATAGTTTACCTGAAAAAAGTAAATGCTGAACATTAAAGTTATTTTTCGACCCACTTACGTAGGATTTAAGTCCATCTTTAAATGTAATTTCATTTTGTATTTACATGTTTAAAGTGTACTGTATTTATATTATATAACACACTACAGTTAAAATGATAAGTACATGTGCTTTTGTATGTTAGTCAACACATCAAAGTAAGTGCACTTCTTTAAAGTACAACAAAATATTTGAAATTAAGTAAAACTGACATTATTATGAAGTGCACTTGTTAAAAGTGCTTAAATGTGTTAAGAAAAATATCATGAAAATGTGCTCTCTTCAAGTACACTTGAGTGACCTTTTATTTCCTTTACCATTATAGTACAGTCTTTTTTTTAAATATACAAGATGTGAATACTATTAAGCGCACTTCTCTAGGCTGAGTCAGAAATCCCCCCTATACCCTTAAATAGGGCACTATTTGAGGGGACACCAATTTGTAGCAGTGTCCAAAACCATAGTGGACGTTATAAAGTGCACTGCAATAACGAGAGTACAACTGATGTGCACTCAACGGCTAGAGAATACCCATAATGCACCGTGAGGGTAGTGCTGAATGAATTCCCGCGTCTGACCAGAAGATGGCGAATCACCCATCCATCCATTTTCCAAACCGCTGGTCCAATGTGGCGACAGCGTAAGATCATACAGGTATACATTACTGTTTACTTGATTATTAAATTGTTTAATAAGGATTATACATGATAGTTTCCATCTTTCCATAACAGAGTTCTAGATAAATCTTTTCATTACTATTGGAGCTGCCAATTTGCTAGGTTTTTAAAGTTTTGCTAAGTTATTAAACAGCGAGCACAAACTATGCAAAAGCGGCAGCCCTTCCGGCTCACTCAGTGTCCGAACTCACTCACTCGTTTTCATTCACTCGTTCAAGTGGACTATATTAGTGGAGTAATGTAGGGGACAGTGAACGAGGGTACGGTGGTTTCATCACTAAGAAAAATTGACCATGTTATTTCCACTTCCATTTGGAACCATGGAAAGTTTCAATAGAAGTTTTCTTTTAAATACCTTTCTTTCAGTTCTGTTATTGCTATCTTTACATTTGTTTTCCTTTTACACTTGCCATCACACTTCTGTATTCAATATTGAAAACACACACACACATACACACCTGCAATATTGGCTACACGCAGTGCCTCCTGGCCCTTGGCGGTTTTGGAGCGGTTGGGATTGCGCTGCTTGTTGCCGCCCTGTGCGGAGCGGATGCTTCGGATATGGACCTCCGTAGCTTTGAAGAAGGCCACCATGAAGGGCTGTTTGCTCTGGGGTCCACTGCGGCCCACCAGCCCGGCCACCCATGGGTTCACACTCTGGCCTGCAGGGGGAGACACATATAACACTCATTTACCACTATCAGAAATCAATCACTCATTTGTTTTCCCTCTGAGATCTGAGAGGAAAGAAATACATCTTGGAATTGTTAATAAAAATGTTGACAGGCACAAATCCCAAAAGAAAAGCAGTCACAGCTCTGTGAAGTTATACGGGCCTCTTGAAAGATGTATTTGAATGTGTTTCTGTGAATCGGTTCTAGAGAGAGACTGTTTAAACACCCCATGTATCACTCAACGGGACAGTTTAGCAATCCTTTACTTTGTCAGAGCCATGTGGCCTAATAAATCGCATAATATGCATTATATAATAATCAGTTTGTCGGTCGCAGTCTTATAAATCATGAGACTTGTGTAAGAAAGTGTGTGTGTTCTCCAAGAATATGCAATTTCTGGTGTTTATTTTGTGCAATCTCTCCCGCTCTCAAGAGCGCTTTTAGTTCACTGTTTACTCAGAGAATTCCAGCACTTACATCTGTTTCTGTGCCATCCTGGACTCCTTTTACCTATGTGTGTGTGTGTGCGTGTGTGTGTGTGTGTGTGTGTGTGTGTGTGTGTGTGTGTGTGTGTGTGTGTGTGTGTGTGTGTGTGTGTGTGTGAGAGAGAGGAAGGAATGCTCTCTCTGTCTGAGCGCCGAGGTAAAGTCGGGTTGCCGGTTGCCTACAGCGACAGGGCAGGCGTCCCGCAAGCATGTGTCGACAAGCTCGCTGATCTACACAAGCCCCATAATACACTGCACCTGTTTTCATGCTAACACTTAAAACCTGTAACATCCTGTACACACACACATACACACACCTTCCTATCACGCAGCTACGGTACAAAACACACTCCCACTGCGGCTGGCTATAAAGTGAGTGAGTGAAAAGCATAGTAGGTTCAATTCTGCATTGCTTAGAACTTACACTATAAAAATCATATGATTAATAAGTTATGATAACATAACTTATCAAAATAAGTTAAGCGATTTTCAACTTTCAAGTTATTCAAGATTCAAAAAAGTCAGTTTAATGTAATTTAAGTTGAATTGACTAAAACATCCAAGTTGATTGTACTTAAAAAATGTAAGTAACTTTTTTTTACAGAGAACATCCAAACCAAACCAAGTTCCTGCTGAAACTCTAGACTAAGCATTAGTGATCAACACAGCTACTTAAAGAGAATACACTTTCATGACTGTTTCTTAACACAATTAAGTACACCTTTAAATATTAATATCAAATTAAAAGTTTTGTCATTATGTTTTAAGTCTTTTGCCGTGCTTTAAAGAAGTGTGCTTATTTTGATGTGTTGACTAACATACTAAAGCACATGTAAAGGACTTGATCATAATTTTAACTACAATTAGTTTAAAAAAGTTAATGTACTACATTGCAACTTCGTCATTACAATACAATTAAATATATTTAAATTAGTGCTGATATGTATATATATACTTTATTATTATATTTTTACAAACTTTTATGCTAGATGTGATTAAACGCAACTAATCGATTTGACAGCACTAATTTAAATACATGAAATACAAGTTACAATATAAATTATATTAAAGTGTAAACCATATTTCAAAGACAGTAATTTTGAAATTACATGTAAATTCCTATTTAGAGTGGGTCAAAAACACTAAAGGTCAACTAATTACATTTAATATGAATTTAAACTATAATACATTTTCCTTTAATTGCAAATAATAGGCAATTAAGTGTCCAAAAACATTACATTCAGTTCCATAATAAGTACACTTCTTAAGTCTTTTTAAAGTGTACATCTTTTTCAAGTCATTGAAATTAGAACAATACAAAATATACCAACAAAAAAAACAAGTGCATTTTCACTAGTGGTCTCAAACGTTTGGACCCCCACTGTAGATGTTTTTCTTTGAATGGCTTTTAAATGCAATGTAACAAATTGCCCTTCAGAGAGACTGTAAACATTTACTGATATGAACTGCACTGAACCTAAACGGCGCACAAAAGCAAAGGCAAAACAAATCGAGTGCTGTGCAGTGTGGGATCAGAAACAGTCTCATTTATCTGTGATGCAACACAATGTTCATGTATCATATTTCGAACCAGTGACCTGTGGTGTTTGCACGTCCACTTACCATCTAAACTTTCCAGAGCCAGCTGCAGGCCCAGATTCCGGCCCGGGTTCAGCACCCAGTGGTTACTGGTAGCTGTGATGTCGAACACCAGCCAGCCCTCTTCTGCTGCCCAGATCACCCGTGAGTCCAGCACGAACAAATCTGAATCCCTAATGGAGAGAGCGCATGTGACAGCGTATCACACGAAACATAGCAGGCACTGAGTGATTAAAGCAAGTAGGGAAATGTGGGGAAAGATGTGCCAGTCTCCTAATACTGTGTGCAAATTGTTTTTCATATGTATATATGAATGTGTGTATATATATATATATATATATATATATATATATATATATATATATATATATATATATATATATATAAACGTTTACTTCATTCCTGAATGAGTCAGCCATTTGAACTAATACCCTCATATCATCATCTTATTTTGTCATACATATTTGAAATGACATGAGGAAGAGGAAATGAATACAGAATTTAAATTTTTGGGTGAACTACCCCTTTAATACCATTGTAAAACCCATGTATCTCATGGCATATACTTAATGTGTAAATGCTTTTATACCACCTCTGAACTGGAGTAAACGGTCTGTAAATATATCTAGATACCAATGCAGCTTATAAAAAAAATGTAAGGCCTAAAAGTTTGTGTAATAAAAGCTGCAAAAGATCACGAAAATGGTTTAGAGTAAATAGTAGCATTGGCTTATAACAGTATAACAGAAAAAAAACAAAGCAATAGCATGTACTAAAACACGTTCACCATTAGGCCCTGTTTACACGAGAACGATTCAGGGTGAAAACGTAAACATATTTTATCGGATGTGCCTTTCGTTTACACAGCGACGGCGTTTTGGGGGCTTAAAAACGCAGTGACACCACCCTCCACTCCAGATTGGAAATCTTAAAAACGCCCCACCGCCGCGTTCCCGTCTAAACGGTAAAAACGCAAATCTGCTGACGGTGGCTCTCGTCGCGCACGCGTTAACGTCACAGGCATGCGCCAGTACAGGAAAATAACAACCAACATGTCTGATTATTTCCATATGTCGGACCTTCAAGTTGCCCTAGCAGCTCTGATAAACGTACAAGAGTCTTTTCAGCAGTTGTACAAAATATTCTCAGATATTGGTGTTATGGTGTGTCAATGCTTCACATTGCCACCTAGCCACCTGGAGTGCATACTACATTGAATTTCACACACTTTTGCATCACCATATGCACGCGGATTTCTAAAAGCTACTTTTTGTAATGTCTACTTGATGCTTTCTCAATGACTTTATCTTTCGGGGGCAATTTCTAAGCCAAATTTCTTGTGTGATTAATTAGCGATTAATTAGATTAAATATGTAAATTGATTGACAGCCCTATTCTTTTTACTTTAACAAATAGCTTTTTAAGAACACATGCAATTACGGAATACAGAATAAACACTATAATACATGTAATGTATTACATTTATATTATTTAACTTCATTTAAATATTAAAAATGTAAATTAATTAATTACGTCAATACATTACATACACATTTAATATATTCCATTATTGAACCACGTAAAAATAATTCTCATCCTCCAAGGGAATCCCCAAAGAGTGAACCAAAAGAAAAATACGTTCAGTGGCATCCAACTGATTCAAAGACTGGTAAATAAATCACTACAGACACACTTTAAGTCTTGTGTCTACAGAAGAAAAGACCAGCAGACAGTTACTGTTGTACACAGGCTGGCAGGACTGACACCCTATTTACTACGGGTGTGACTTTTGAATTTTGCTGTTCACACAACAGCTTGAATAGCAGCTTGAATAGGCTATTATCTGTATGAACAAATTATAAAGTCATATTCTCATAAAAGCTGTCAATAACATCTGGTAACTTCCATACAGTAACACGACAAAGTCTTAGCCTAACTGAAATTAGTTTTATGTCAAAGCAAATTTATTCAAGTCTATATTCAAGTATATATATATATATATATATAGTATACATGATATGTATTTTTAGACTTGAATAAATCTGCCCTTTAAATCAAATATCTAATCAGCCAATCACACGGCAGCAACTCATTACATTCAGGCATGTAGACATGATCAAGATGATCTGCTTAAGTTCAAACTGAGCATCAGAATGAGAAAGAAAGGGGATTTAAGTGACTTTGAAGATGACATGGTTGTTGGTGTCAGACGGCCTGGTCTGCGTATTTCAGAAACTGTTGGTCTACTGGGATTTTCACACACAACCATCTCTACGGTTTACAGAGAAGGGTCTGAAAAGAGAAAATATCCAGTGGGCAGTTCTGTGGGAGAAAATGCCTTGTTGACGCCAGAGATCATAGGAGAATGACCAGACTGGTTCAGCTGATAGAAAGACAACAGTAACTCAAATAAACACTCGATACATCTGAGATTTGCAGAAGAGCGTCTCTGAACACGTCAAAGCTTGAAGCAGAAGAGTTACAGCAGCAGAACACACACCGATGACACTCCAACAGCAAACTGAGGCTACAATTCACACAGGATCACCAACATCAGACAATAGAAGATTGGAAAAATGTTTCCTGGTCTGATGAGTCTCGAGTTCTGCTGTGATATTCAGATGGTCAGGTCAGAGTCTGGCGTAAACCACATGAACACGCATGGATCTGTCCTGCCTTGTATCAGCGGTTCAGGCTGGTGTAATGGTGATTTTCTTTGGGCCGCTTTATACCAATTGAGCATTGTTTAAATGCCACAGCCGACCTGAGTATTGTTGCTGATCATGTCCATCCCTTTATGACCACAGTGTATCATCTTCTGATGGATACTTCCAGCAGGATAACACACTTCACAAAGCTCGAATCATCTCAAACTGGTTTCTTTAACATGATGGTGAGTTTACTAAACTCAAATGATCTCCATCGTCACCAGATCTCAGTTAAATAGAGCAGCTGTGGGATGTGCTGGAACAGGAGATTCACATCATGGATGAGCAGCCGACAAATCTGCAGAAACTGCCTGATGCTTTCATGACAACATGGACCAACATCTCTGAGGAATGTTTCCAGAATCTTGTTGAATCTCTGCCATGAAGAATTCAGGCAGTTCTGAAGGCAAAAAGGGGTGTACCTAATAAAGTGGCCAGTGAGCTTTTAGTGTTATAATTAACATAATATTTTAAATAAACATTGTATCCGCAGAATTAAAAGCTTAAAACGAACCTGTATTATATTATATATTATCAGTAGGGGATGTTCGTATCCTGTCAGATCTGTTACGATTGTGTACAGTAAACCATTGTAAATTGAAGACTGAATGTTTTAAAAAATGGAAAAGACACTGATTTGAATGACCCTTACAGAGAAAGACGGAGAAGGTGGTGGATAACGTGAAACAGAGGGGGGAAAGTGAAATAAGTGGAGAAATGAGAGAGCGATGAACAGCGCGTTCGCTCCAGATGGTGAGGCCCTGGGGAGCACTTCATTTCGTTAATTGACAATAATGGCTTTATAAACGGCTGTTGATCTCACAGTGTGGCTGCCCTGCACTAAATCAAACAGAGGAATTTAGAGCAAGTCAAGAAGACAGCGTAAGAAAGGGACTGAGAAGCAGTACACAACAAAAGACAAGGGGAAACGCTGCAGGGAGAGAAACTACATGAACACATTTCAGAAGTTTCAAAGCCCCAGAGTAGTTCAGGTGCTCAGTGTGTGTGATCCAAACACCTGTTCTGCTCAACATCTGCTGCCTCAGTCTAATTCAGTCTCCTTTATCACTCCATTGTTGTCTCTTTTCTCTCCCTGGTGGGAGCACAATGAGGTGTGTTGTTCCCCACAGACCTGTCGAGGCAACTGAGGCCTTCAGGAGGGGTCAAGCAGCACGTAGGAGGAGCTAGACGTTCTTGAACCCAATTCACAGCGCGGGTCATGGCGATATTCTAGAAGGTCCCAAAAGTGCGGTGAAGGGAAGCCCTGTGGTGCACAACTGATTCTTTGAGAGGGGAGCCGCTGAGTCGGAATAGGAAACATGGCGTGGTGCAACAGTAAAGTTTGCATTGGGATGGTTAGATAGACTAAGCACTGTGTGTGCGGCAAAAAGAAATAGAAGGAAAGGAAACACAAATCAAATGTGTCCAGCGTTTATGCACCAGAGGGGTTGAGAGCGTTACAGCCCTCAAGATTTTCCTCGGAAATCAATTCCCAGGCAAGAAACACCCACCGTAAAAAAAAATTAGTAAACTATACGCAGGCCCACATGAAGACATTTTTCATATTTCTGAGGCTGATTTAAAAATGCTAAATGCCAGAAATATTTTCATGTGGATATGTGATGATCAACCGATTTCAGGGGCACTGTATGATTCAGAGTTTTGTTTTGTTTTTTAGCACTAGAGTTATTAGCAAAAACATTAAAGACTTCCAAAAAAATTGTAACACATACTCAAGTGCCGTTATTAGTCGCTGAAATTTGATAATAATAGTCATTATAGAGGATCTGTTGGTATGCCCGATCATACGGTAATGGCATTATTAAGGATTTTCAGTTGCAGCAGTTGTGTAATTTTTACATGACTTGGAGTGCCTCCTCAATGTCCTATGGTTTATGTGTATAAAGTTTCAGAAAGTTGTGTTAAGTTTGCAACACTTGAAGATCAGATGAACGGTCTAAGAGATTTTCGAATAAAAATAAAAATAAAATAGCAGAGAAATTGTATATGCGGATACGAAATTGACAAGAACATTATTTTTAGATGTTGACCCAAGGATTCAGAGTAATAAAAAGTAAATTCTGGTGTTAGCAGAGTGTGTGAAAGACCTTATTATAGCACCACCTAGTGTCCGACGACAGATATGTGTTTGCTTGCCTGAGTGCTTCTTGCTTGGTGCTCTTAACATGAATGATATGGTATATAATGTAGATGTACCTGTCTGAGTGTTCTTCCAGCACCTGGTAGACGCTGATGCGGAAGGTCTCGTTGTCAATGCGTTCTGGAACAAAGTCCTTGTAGATCCGGAACTCAGCCGCAGTCACCGCCTCACCCTCGGGAATCTTGGACAGGTCAAAGCGGAATTCTCTGTGATGGCGCCTCACGGGCAAAAACTCCTTATCATGCTCAACTGTACAAGATAAACAGTGAGAGAGATGCATCAGCGCTTTGAAACAGTGTCAAAACATGTCCACCGCAGTGAAAGGTTAGCTTGACATTTACACTATACTCATTTACGCTTGAACTCAAATGTAACCTTCGTTTGCACTGTTGCTGCCTGCAGGGCAAGTCAAGCCACCCCATTTTGGTTTTTCATTCATAAACACAGAGCACATTTCTAGACAGATGTTTGAACTCTCCAGAGCCACTAATTGAGACATAGTCCTGCAGACAGCTTTATGTGTCTCTTTTTCTCATGCCCTTTCTCTCTTTTCCTTTTCACTCTTTCCTCCATCATCTGGACTCTGTGAGGCAGAAGACATCTCTCACATTTTGTGAGCTTGGAACTTGATTTAAACTGGCTAATCAAATTGTGTTTACATTTTATCATCGTGAAAACAGAATGTTTTTCGTAAAGAGGGCAGAATCTGACACTGAGCCTGGAGTGTTTTGGTAGCCAAGGAACTTGAAATAAAGAGATCGTTCAACCCAAAATTAAAGTCTGTCATAATTTGCTCATGTGTACCTCATGTCTTTACAAACTGGTATGATCTTCCTTCTTTGGTTGAAGATAAAAGATGTTTTGAGGAATGTTCAATCAGGCACATATTTTACAGCTCCTATCTAATTAAATGTGGAAATATGGATACATTTCAAATCAGCAATACAATCGGACATGAATAGTATCATAAACATTTTTTCTTCAAATAGCTAAAACAACTGTAAACTGTAAAACGGTTGGTCCAGCCAATGCAATGTGGAGCGTAGAGCAAAGGCTAAACACAAGTTTCACCCATAGACTGTAAAGACTGACGTAGTGTTCATGACGTCACCTGTAGGTTTCTGAAGAGCATTTTTGAAGCCCAAAGTGGGCAGAGCCCGCCATCGCCATCTTGGCAGCGCGTCACTCCCGGATAACCAAAAATGGGTAAAAAGGTGGGATTAGCTGAGGTGACGTGACGGCTAACAGAAAGCAGACAAATGGCTAGAAGTGACATCAGCGGCAATCCACCTGTCACTCAAGTGGCAACACCCTTAATAATGCAGAACTTTAAGGCTTTATATAATTTAAACGGATGAGTTATAAAAAAGATCCCCCCCCCCCCCTTAGTACCAGGCATAAACATTTTTTTTTTTTTTTTTTTTTTGCTGTAAAGTTGGGCATATAAATATGGGGGGTCTATGGGATTGACTCTCCTTTGGAGCCTGTCTCTAGCAGCCAGTTGATTAATTGCAGTTTAAGACACTTCCGTGTTGGATTCAAGAGAAAGACCGGAAGGTGGTGACTTTGCTGATTGGCTCTTTCATTTTGAAGGCGCGGTACTTCTTTTACCAGAGCTGCCATATTGGGCGATCCAATTTCTCCCATTCATTGTTAACCCAGTGGCCCATCTCAGCTAAATACAGTCCCTGGCTAGTATACAGTCCCCCAAAGCTAGTATAACGCAAGCACTGGGGGTCAAAAGGTTAAAAAGATGCACTGCCAAAATAAATGTGCAAAAACTTTACCTTTAGTGGTACAATAGCTTGTGACTGGGGTAGTACCCTTAAAGGGACCTCTGTACCTTTCACATAAAGGTTCACAGTAGTGCCTTAAGGGTAACATTCTGACACTTATTACTACTCTATGCCCCTGTCCCAAAGGGCGCACATTATGTGCACTTGCAGTCTTGTGGAGTCCAAAAGACTGTATCCCATTTGTCATTTAAGGTTTCATAGTGCCTCCTTTGTGGCCGATATGCACCCTGAATGCACACTTTTGCCAGGCACACACTGAAGCGAACTCTACTGCAGAATTCTGCCCATCAGTCAAAGTATCGTTACATCACGAAGGTGTGGATTCAGAGGAAGAATCGTAGGGCTTAGGGTTCCATTTTGGACAGGGTCTAAGGTACTAAATTGTACCTTTAGGAATTTTTGCACCCTTTTCAGACAGTGTACAATCATCATGACATCTTTGCCAATTATGGCTTTTTAAGTTGGGAAACCCTGGTGAAATTTGAAAGTCTGGCATCGGGTGTAACATAATAATTTAAAGAAAAATACTTTTAGTTGACATTTCTTTCCAAACATTACAAGAATGGATCACTTCAAACTGACCTGACAGAAGCTCTAGGTTACAGTGATTTTGCAAGAAATGTATCAATATGAAATTTTGATAGCTATAGTGCAAGATCTTCATAGCTATATACCAGATTACTTAAATACAATTCATATAAATAATATCAGTTGTCAATCTACAGTATATCTGTACAATAGTAATAGTTCAATTATTTCCATAGTTATATGATCAAAGCTCTGTAGTTTTTGTGGGGGCAAAACATATATTTCAATGCAAAACAATGATGATTGAGAGATTAACAAAACCGTTCCTCAAAAGCCTGATGGATCATATTTGATTTTTACATTTTAATGTGATTTTTATAAAATACTATTTGTGGATAATCAAATAAATCTAAGTTGTTTCAGTCCAGTAAGTGTTCATCTTGAAATATTATTCTTATGTTTACTTTATAAGGATTAGTAAATATTTCACAGCTCAAACACATGTGTATCACGACCTGAAGGGGGACATTTTTAGAATTATGTTAAAAGGCCTTTAACTTGCTAAAATTTATAAACTTTTTTAATCAGACAGAAGAAGGCATGTAATAAACTTTTTTAATTAGACAGAAGGCATGTATTTGATTGATTATTACATTAGACATTTTGATCATTTAGAGGCCTTATAAAACTGTGTATCAAAAAAAAGAAACAGCGGATTTTAGGGGGAATGATTGTGAAGCCATTGTAAAAAAATTGCATGTGTGATTTATGTACATTTTTTTATTCTGCTTGTTGCAAATAATTATCTTCACTTTCTGATACAGTATTTGGTGTGTAATGTGCTCATTGTGCTCAGAAGTTGTCTAATGTGCCGAACTCTCACTTTTCAGTGATTGATAAGGCCTGTCAAGGACTGAAGATAGCTCTCTGTCTTTCTTTGGCTCCTCTTCAGTCTTTTATCACTGTGTGAGAGTACTGCACACACACAGACAATAGCAGCCTTGTTGACTCTGCAGTCAGTGCATCAGAGCCAGTGAGAGCAGCTATCATCCTCATAGCTCTACTGAGAGCAGTGAATCATAGTCTGAAGAGACTGTGTGAAAATTAAGTTGTATTTCTCTCTTTACTGACTCCCAGAGTGTGTGATCTATTCTGGTTCTCAATTGGTTTTACATTGGACATCAAAGGCCGAGCCAACACAGTACCAAATTTATTTGGGTCAGTGCTATTTATTATGAAGGCTGTTCATAATAAATAAAAAACTCTTGTCTACAGCAGGTCTTAGAAATGTCCTTTTTGTATTCATGTTTCTTTAAAACGTATGAAATTTTCAAAAAGTTCAAATTTAATGACTCAAAGAAATTTAATTTGGTATATACCCAAATAAAAAGTAATAGCAAGTACTAACAAGTTGAGTATATGCAAGAAATTTTCAAATATAATAAATTAAAAATAGTAATAAAAAAATCTTTATTAAAATTGGTAATGTATTTTTTTGCAAACATCATGAATTATTAATTCATAAATGTATAATTTAAAGATTTTTGGAGTCATACCACATAACACTCTTCTTCCTAAAGTAACATTGCCTCATTCAATAAAACCTTGTATTTCAATCGTTTTTTTGACCATGACATTTGCAGGGGTCCTCAAGATGATATCATATCATGTTTGATGTTATTTTTTCCCTGTATTTCTCTGCATGTTGTCCAACTTTGAACATGAACATGTTGGCTGCAGTTTTTTTTCCCAAACTGTTAGAATAATACATTTAATAGATAATAATAATAATTTTAACCTTTTCACACGTAAGTTTAAAATATTCTAACTGTGATATTAATATATTCTAAAAATAAAATATAAAAATATAAAAATATTATATAAAAATATTCTAATATTCTAATGAATGAATGATGATCTGCTTTTTATGTCATTTTTCCTTTTTTCAAAATATTCACAAATCTATTAGCTATACCATGAAACACTGATATTCCGATTGTCAAATATGTGCAAGTGGATGTGTTTTGTTTAAACACCTTTATAACGATCGCGTTAGTTGACCGGTATGCGCGATGGGCGGCGCCATGTTAGTTTTTGGCGCAGAAGACGCAGTTCAGACAATCGGATCAGTTGGATTTACAACACGTCAATTCCTCCACTTCTCACGGAATACATGACAGTAAGTGGCCGGTGAATTGGGAGAAGAATAGGGTAAAATGTAAAGCTACGTACACAATGTGTATCTGATATGAATAAAATGTGTAGTCTTATTATAATGGAAAGGATTATTATTGCCGCTTCCATTGACAACAGTGTGTATTTTACAAACTCAAAATCATTGTTTTGCTAGTACTTTTAAATGCCTGAAACCTAAAATGAAAATTATGTGGTAGAAAACACTGAATAGTTTGATATGACAGCACTGAGCACGTCTGTCCCTGGCTCAGCGCCAACCAACACGCGAAAGCACGTTTGAATTTAGCAGTTGATCACATGATGCACTGACCAATCACACCGGTGTGATCGTATGCTCTAAGGGACCAGCCAAGACTGATCATGATCATACGTGTGAAAGGGTTAAATAAAAGAAAAGAAAAAGGTTTTCAAGAAATTAAAGTTCCCTTTCAAGAAAAATGGATGATGTGTCAACACTACCCTATGGGAATGCATCCAGGCGTGACCAGTGTCTGAAGCATGTGTAAAACACACCCATCTTTATTGGCCGACAGCAATACTATGACGTCACATGGAGCGCCCATGCGTTTAAAAAGCCGCCTGCATTAGACGTCATCACTTTCTTTATCATCAGGAGCCGTTTTGTTTGTGTGCGTTAAAGATGAGAATCTGGAGTGTGTTCGAGGGAGCTGCATGCGCTTATTGTGATGCATTTGCCGTAAGAACTTTTGTTCTTGCTTGATTCTCAAGGGATAAAATCCAGCGTGTGCATGCAGCGCGTTCAGCTCTCACTGGAGCTGGAGGCTCTTATGGCACTGCATCACTGGAGAGCATTTGCATTTGCCATATGAAGCTCTGTTCTAGCTTGATTCTCTTAGAGCGATGAGAATGAAGGAGTGAAGGGGTGTTCACGTTGACATGATGTGACCCACTCTTCGGCTAACCTTCTTCCAGCACAGCTGGTTAAAAAAGCTGAGAGACAACTGTTTCATAGAAGGGCTGGTCACGGTAAAAAGATCCTCACTTTTCGGTTTCCCTTCCTTTATATATCTGGAGGTGTTAGCAGTAAACTGCTGAGGCAACAGCTTACTGAGGGAGTGGTTGCGGTGAGATGATGCGACCCCTTCACTTTTGGGTTGCCCTCCCTCCAGTGTGACAGGGTGTGTTAAGCAGTTGACCTCGCGTGACCTCCTATCGTAACGAAGTTCATAGTTCAGGGAAGGAGGTAGGAACTGGCGAACTTTCAATGTAACTTTAATAATAATATTTAACAAGAAAAATAAAACAAAAGTAAGTCTGTCACAGACAACTGCCGCATATAAACATATTAAAATAACAACATAAATGTCCCAGGCCTGGTCCTCTCTCATCTTACACCATCGTCATTTCTCATTTTATCCTTCCGGAGCTCCTCCGTGGGACTCGAGAATATTTTAAATAAATAGAGTAAATATTTTAGTTAAGATTAGGAATGGACAGATACACTTTTTTATCAGTGTCTCCCCTGATGGTCTGTGGAGGGTCAATAGTAAGAGGTAGATCACTTCGTGAAAGTATCTCTCACTCCAGTCTGTCACCCGAGTCAGTAAATAGAAAAAAAAAATATTCCTTACGGATCTTCTGAAAGCATCTTTACTCTATTCCTAGGGTATAAAGATATGATGAATGAGAAGTATAAAGGGCTGGTCACATAGCGTCCCAATTTCTCATTCTGTCTCCCTCCCCAATTATTAGTTGGGGTTTAAGTATGGTGTTACACTCGCCTGTGGATAGGTTGGCCTTCTTTGGTGAACAGACAGTTGGTATGAGCTTGGCAATGCTGAGGATGGGCCATACTGCATTACTAACCATCCTCTTGTATGCTGCCCTGTACAGCAGTTTAAGCTAGACATGCTGAGATGTGCCTTGTGTGCCGCTCCCTAAGGTGAAAGTAAGATGTAGAGGAATGAGGAATGAGAGATATCTAGGCAGGCATTCTAGTTCCTATTCTCTCATTTTGTTTCCTTTCCCAATTATGTATTGGGGTTTTAAGTAGTGTTGTATGCTCCCCTGTGTGAGGGTCACTTTCTGTGGTGAGAACTTGACCCTTGTCTATGGACTAAGCATACTACTGGAACATAGTGGTGACTATGTTTATGGAATTTCCTGGAAAGCTCTGATCCTGAGCTCTAGGCAGGTGCCTGTGCCACTTTCGGAAGTCAGGATATCTCTGCTGGAGTTCCTTTGCTAAAAAAATGGATAAAGTAAGTATTGGATCATGGAGGTCTGGTATTTTTCCCTTTCACCTGTTGTCACTGGCTATTAGGGAATGAGGCTGTTGTATAAGTCGCATAGGATGCGCCCAGTGAAGTGTTGATGATCAACTCTGGGTGCACAAAACCTGTGGCATCAACAACAAAAGATATGGCAAGTGGTATGTCAGAAACTAATAAGTCTGTTTTGCGGTCCTACTTATGCATTATTTTTATGGTTGCATGTTATTATTTGCATTTAGCATTACCTTTCCCTAATGACTGTAACAGAACAGACCCCCATTTTCAGGTCGACACCCAGCAGTCGTGAAACATTGGTTTATTACCTGCTCACCTCATTTATCCTCAGTTACTCTCTGTCCCTCCATCCCTTTCTCCCTTCATCTTCCCTCATCTCCTCCTTCAGATCCTTTCATCATCTTTTCTACCCATCCTTTGCCCTCTCCGTCCACTACCTTTCCTCATCCTCCTTTCATACCGCCTTTAGAATGGCAGCAAACAGCACAAAGGCCCTACTGTGCAGTAAGGTAAAAGCGAGAGAGGGAGAGCGCGCATGGATCCAGTTACCCAGCAGTGACGATTAGCAGGGGGCATTCCGTGTCTCATTGTCCCACTCTTCTCAGAGGACTGGAATTGTTTACACACCGTTCTAATTCAGAGCTGCCCTTCCATTGAACCCTCAGGGTGCCCCCTCGCAGGGCAGACGTAACACCAGGGCCACCTGTGCCCGCTTGGCACAGAGCAACATCTCTAACAGAGACACCTAGACCCCTACAGTAGTGGAGCCTCTTTGACAAAGATGGTTATTTCTTATTATGTAATACTTTTATGGGTTCAAAGCAAGAAATAGAGTTCTTGCACATCTGACAGCTGCACTAACCTGTATCATTCAGCACACGCTGATATGGATTCTAAAGGCTCGTTCACACCAAGAACGATAAATGTAGAGATAACTATAATGATAACTATATTAGCATCCACACGAATGGACAATATCGCATGGCAGAAATAAATGGATTCGCTTTCAAAGAGATATATATTTCACCTGATGAATGTTAACGGCCAATCAAACTCCATCTGACATGAAAGCATAAAGTCTTGCCTTCAAGGGCCACTTTCTTGCAGAGTTCAAATGAGAGGGGAGAGGAAATGATGGTGATAAGAGGGACAAATAACAGGAACGGTTGCTTGCTAGATTCAAACTCACGTTTTCTGTATGAGCACCATGGCCTAATATGATGGAACATACGGTATGTGCTAACAGGTGTTGGATCCAACAGGTTTCAAACTGTTGCAAGCTAAATTTGAATTCACTTTACTCAAGTGAGAACCATGAGTGCATTGACAAGGCTACAGATTTGGCAGGTGCATGCAGATATTTTCTTTGTCACTTAACTTGGACCTTATCTTAATTGTGCATCAAAGCAAGACTTTTTTACAGTTCTATCTCTGTCTCACTGACTCTTACACATATCTCTCTTTCATGAGTCTTTCTCTACTTCTGTCTGGGAAGATCAAAAAGTTTGGTCTAAGTGCTTTTCCATTTCTCTGTAGATTTTAATGGATGACGTGTACCAAGCTGTCATTGCTTCACCCTTACGCCATTAAAACATACCTACAGGAATGTGCTTGAAAAAACAAACACACACGCTCCTGATAATGTAGACCAGAGCACAGACACCCATAGAGACATGCTGCACAAATTATCTCAGAGTTTTCCAGGCATAAATATGACTTGAGAGGCTTTTCATATCCAATTTCTGACTAGGAAATGCATATGATAATTTAAATACTAGACCAATACTGTTATATACTGTTCAAATACATTTTGGATCCACTGTGTTCATGCATTTCTAGAGAAAATCATATGAGAACAGGAATCTAGGTGACGGGCAATTTGGCAGTATCTTCAAAATGACACAGTGTTCTGAATGCTTTCGACCAAACCAGAAACAAATGATTCAAACGGCCACCTGTTCATCAATGGCATCAGCAGAGCAAGACCAGAGCAGTGTCATAGTTGAGCTATTTAATAAGAGCCTCTTCACATTTTTTCCCTAGTTCATTTGGCGTCATTGTCTGAGCACATGTGCGGCCTTACAGTAAATGAGATCACACACACACACACACACACACACACACACACGTACACACAATGATTTCTATGTTTTATGGGGACTATCCATCATTGATATCATGATTTTTATATTGTACAAACTGTATATTATATCCCCTTACACTAACCCTACCCCTAAACCTACCCATCACAGGAAACCTTCTGCATTTTTATATTTTTTATATATATTCAAAACACTCAATTTAGTATGATTTATAAGCTGTTTTCCTCATGAGGACAGAATTTTTTTTCCCATAAGGTCAAAATGTACTCGTATTACTATCCTTGTGGTGACATTTGGTCCCCATATTGTAGGTACACCCAGGTACACACACACACACAACATACGGCTACAAACACAATGCACGTGGCTGTTGATACATCATGGCAAATCTACTCTAAGAAACATCTGCAAATGTGGACACACACACACACAGAGAGAGTGAATGATTGCAGCAGTTGTTCTGTTCCACCCTGTATCCAATAAATAAGATCTCCAGGCTCAGAGCAGCCAGAAGTGATGACACAAGTAAGCGTGCGTCGCCCATCCATAAAGCCCTCAAAAGCTCTGTACCCCAACACCGTGGCCCGCCGCAGGTGTGCTCCCGTGGACAGACACACCCTCTCTGAACTTGGTCCACAGCCGGCCCTCAACCTCTCTGTCAAGGCTTCCACATTAAAGGGGTGATGAACTGAGAAATCAAAATTTCCTTGAGCATAAGAGGTCATCATATGTTAAGAATATCCTGTTTCAGAACTGTTTCAGAACTGAAAATGTCCTTGTTAGTCCAATAAAAGCTTTTATTGACACCAGGTTTTTCAAAGTGGGGAACTATGACGACAAAGAGGATAAAACACCACCCCCGCAGAAGAAGATCAACGCCTACTTCAACGCGGTCGGTTTAGACCCCGCCCACGCATTTACACGCATTTCCCCAGTGAGTTGAAACTCATTATAATATGCAAAACTGTTATCCACTCACAGCAGTGGGCGTTTACTTGAGCTAGTCTCAAAACTAGGGTAGAAAATAGCCTATTACTTATTCAGTTTGATGTTTTTGAATGTAAAAACCAAGCGAACGTCATAAGTTGATCTCAGACAACAATATAAAAAAAAATGTAAAAAGCCAGTTCATGACCCCTTTAAAGAGGACTTTATCGACTGTGTGGAGCAGATGTGAAGCAGCCTCCTCTCCAACCTCCTCCAGCCTTCTGTTCTTTCACAAAAGTCCTGTGACGCTCTTTTGTAGAGCATTATTTTTTTAAATACCCCATAAAACAGTTCAACGAACAATTTTCTATTGGGCCAGGACATGTTGAATATGCAGTAACATGATAAAAAATTAAGACTATAAATCAGAATCAAGACAAATGCTTCTCTGTCAACTGAAAAAGCCTTTGAAAACAATCACTTTAAAAATAATCACTTTGAAAGTGAATCCAGGAGATACCATTATTGTACTATAAGAACTGTTCCTAATGTTTCTATAAAACATTCACAATGTATTTAATGTATTTAAGGCGGGTTTTAGTGACAAGTCAATTGTTTGTTTTGATTTGCAGTTCTTTTCTGTGCCATATATCATATGCAGCAAATATAACCGTTTTAACTGCACAGTATGTACATTTTGCCATTAGAGGTCGTTTATTCAAAACAATAACAATAGAGGTCGCTTATTCAAAAATTGAAGTTGAATCCACATGTACCAGATGTGGCCCGAACACTATTTTGCTGCCTGGGTAACAAAGGCATAAGTTGATGAGTGTGGAATCATGAAAGTTGTCGTCTTCACCTCCACAGCTGATGGAAAGCAATCCAGCAATCTCAGGCAGAAATAGTGTTCATGGATGAACTCATGTAATAATGTTTTATAAACGATACAGTCAAGACCAGATTTACCTCATATTGTGACATATGCTATGTTAGCCACTTGACAAAATAGTGTTGTCTCTGAGGTGTGGTACAAACATGTTACTCGAGGTAAAACAAACTAAAAGACTAACAAATAAAGGTGCCCAAGCAGTTGCTCACGTCTAATAAAATGCATAATATATTAAAGTGTCTTTGGTGTTTCCATGTTTTTTACAGAGGTAAAACTGGAAATCGCGAGTAGTGCGGATATAACGTCATTGACAGGAAACGCAATGACACGGGCCATTACACTGGATTTAATTTTTTTTTAAACATTAGGGATAATGTAAGTACAGAAGTCAGCAAAATATATAACATTGTTCTAGTGGTTTTTACATATTTTACTCCAGAAATCTTACATATGTTGCCTTTAAAGTCCACATGAAATGAAAATCTGATCTTATTGCGAATGATTCATGCATGTGTATGTTTAATCTGTAATTTGAAACGACAGATTCTCGTGACGTATGCAGAACTTCTCCAATCATTTAGTCTGCTTAAAACTTGCCTCTGCAAGCTAAAGTTCATCTCCTGTTCATGACGTCACCTGTTGGTTTCTGAAGAGCATTTCTGAAGCCAAAAGTGGGCGGAGCAGGCCATCGCCATCTTGGCAGTGCGTCACTCCCGGATGACCACAAAAAGGCGAGATTAGCTGAGGTGACGTGACGGCTAACAGAAAGCAGACAAACGGCTAGAAGTGACATCAGCGGCAATCCACCTGTCACTCAATTGGCAACACCCTTAATAATGCAGAACTTTAAGGCTTTATATAATTTAAACGGATGAGTTATTTAAAAATTCACCCCCTCACAGTTGTCATGAAGGTTAAAATTAGCTATATACACCAAGACTACTTTTTGTACCAGGCTGTAAACATTTTTTTTTTTTTTGCTTTAAAGTTGGTCTATAGGATTGACTCTCTTTTGGAGTCTGTCTCTCTAGCGGCCAGTCGATGAATTGCAGTTTAAGTCACATCCGTGTTGGGTTCAAGAGAGAGACCGGTAGGTTGCTGCTTGGTGTCTTATCATCTATCTAACATGTTTCTTCTGCCTGAGCTAAACTAGAACTGGGTTGTGCAAACTCCTCAAGTTCCTCTAGACAGGGTAAGAAGTCTGGATAAAAAAAAAACTGGTCTGAAACATCATGTTGTTTCTAGATGGTGACCAGAACAAATCCATTGGAATAATCTCCTCAGCTTTCTGTGATGTCTGCAGCTTCTAAAACATCACCTCTTCGCTTATCATCCCTTCATTTCCATCTCTTCCTCTACATATGAATGGCAGTCATTAGCAGCAGGGCTGGGCGCAGTTAAACCCAAGCGGGCACATTTATGACTTCCTCTGGGAGGAAACAAGTGGCTAACGGCATGGTTGTCCTACCTGTGTAAAATAAACATTACTGAGAGAGAGAGAGAGAGAGAGAGAGAGAGAGAGAGAGAGAGAGAGAGAGCATTTATATGAGCAGCTAGGGAAACTCAATCCACAGGCATCTGAACAGCTGCCCGTTTCCACTGCTTTTCCTTTTCATCCCAATACACGCAAACACAAACAATCCCATTAGCACTTACTTGCATTACTCCTGCTTCTGCAATCTCACACACATGCACGGCATACGCTTGGTTTGTGTGAGAGGTACTGATCGAGACCCCAGAGGCTTGCTAAACCTGTTGCCCACCTGGAGCTCGGCAGATTGAGCGCATGTGCTCCACACTTATAACATTTATACCTTTCATACCTAAAGAGCACAGTAAAAGTCCTGTGTCGTTCTGTGGAAGTAATAGTTGCGGATACGGTTTTATTATTCTGTCACTGTAAATGTCAGCGAAAGTCACAATAAAATGAAAACTGTAATGATATCTCTATACTATTTAGACTAGGCTGTACTGTTTAGACCAGGGGTGAGAGACTTTTCTATGTAGTTTATCTGTATGTTCAACACGATAGAGCAGAAAAGAAACATGGATGAATGAGAAGAAAGAGTAACAGATAATCGCAGCCGTGTTGATACAAACAGCAGGACTACGAGTGTGAAATTGCTTTTATACAACAATTATAAAATAAGACACACTATGTAAGATTTTTGGATCAAAATATCCAAAAACCACTAGAACAATGTTATACTGTATATTTTGTCGATTTGTGTACTTACATTATCCCAAATGTTTCTAAGAATGTTTCAATCCAGAGAAATAAGCAATTTTAATCAGAACACGGATTGTGTCTGTGTTATAAGTGGATTTGTTCATTTTTGCTCCGCCAATTACCATATACCCAAATGAAGTTAAAGAAGAATCAAACATAGGAAACGGTAGTAGTATTTCGTTCCTGAATGAAATCTATAGGTGTGTTGGACTTGAAGTGGCGCTGCACAGACCGATCGCTGCATGACATGATGAGCGATCCGAATGCATACAGAGCAATCTGCTCTCTAATCGCTCTCGAGGTCCTTTGTGTAATGCATGTAAACGCTAGCTTTAACTCATTATCTAAATGCATGATACTGGATGACCAATGGTTAATTTTAATAAAACAGTTTTTTATAAAAAATTTAAATTTACCATATAAAAATGAGGTCTAATTTTTCTATTAAGATATTTATTTTGTTAAGGAAAAATGACTGGAAAAGTGTAAAAGAATTCAAAAATGTTTTGAATGTTCTACCTCAGATTTGTGAAATGTTCACCTGTTTGGCAAGTGTTTGTCATGTTCTGACAATAAAGAATAGTTTAAAACCACAATTAATGGTCCGGTTAATCTTGACAATTATCAATATAGACTTTTATATATTAAAATTACTTTTATAATTTTGTTTGGCCATATCGCCCAACCCTACTTGAAGAGTGTGCTTGTGTTATCTTTCTTTAAAATATGGGTATCAATTTACAATAAGGTTTCATTCGCTAACATCGGTTAGTTAGCTTACCAAACAAGTTAACTTGATCAAGCAATCAAGTTAAAATAAACTATGAAAAAAAAACAAAAAAACATTAAGAATACCTCTAAGCATTGATTTACATAATGCAATGACTTTAATTTTTTTTAAGTGTACTAAAGATAATATTTGTAAGTAACAGAAAAAACTGTTTTATAAAAGTCAAGCTCTCCTTCCTCCAGTGAACCACATCAATACAGCCAGACCAAAACCCATTCATCCCACGTGTGTGTGTGTGTGTGTGTGTATGTGTGTGTGTGTGTGCGCGCACAAAGCCATTATGAGATGAATGTGACCTCTAATTGGAAACACACCGTCAAACATAGACAAATGAAAACACATTACTTATCCCTCGTGTCTTTCTAATTCTCTTTGTCTCTTGCTCATATACACACACTTACATTCCCCTCATTGTTATTATTTAATTACTGTCAATACATTGTTTTTCCTCTATAATGTATGAGGTACATTTCCTGTCTGTGTTTTTTTCTGCCGTAATAAGCTGTTCTAAAGGGCACATGATCAAACTGCTCAATTTGGCAGCCGGTCTCAGTCTCTCACATGTGTTGGCCACAGGAGAGAAGCACTGGAGCTGTTGAGCATCTCACCAAGCACTTCCTCCACACACACACGCACACCCTGTTTAGTTGTGGGATTATGAGCATTTAAACTGAGAGCAGCTGTTGTTGTTACACACACACACACACACACACACACACACACACACAGAAGAACTGCAGAGATGATGTCACTCTTCATCACTTACAACCTACACTAAACAGCTCACCAACATCCTCCTTACCGCCGACAACACCCAGTGTTTCAAATCCACCTCGCAACAAGCATTCTGGGGCATTCAGATCTGTGCTCTGTCCATATTCACTATACAACATTTACTATATTTTTGATCAAATAAATGCAACCTTGGTGAGAATAAGAAACTTGTGTGTAATTACTGTAGTGTAATTATTTGAAAAGAGCAAAGCAATTATACAGATTGGAAATGTGTAATTCATTTCTCACATTTGATCTACTTAAAGGTGGGCTGAGCGATATTTCAAAAACGCTTTTGGACATTGTTGATATTTGAAATCAAAACAAACACACCCCACTCTTCATTGCTCCGCCTCCAGAACTCACACTCCAATCCTAACCGTCCCGCTCCGAGTCGGTCTGAAACCCCGATCCCCCTGCGTGTCGAGTGCGCTAACAGTGACCACACACATTTGTTGTTGTTGTTCATGTGGCGGTCAGACTAACTTTTCAAACAGTGTTTTTCAAATATCGCTTACCCAACCTTTAACCCTTAAACGCATACCTCAGGTCTTTAGTGACCCGGGACGTCATTCATTACCCTCCTCATCATTCATTTCCTTCTTAGTAGGCTATTCCCCTAATCAATTCATTATAAACAATATAACAAGAACAAATATAACACAATTCTAAAAGAATGCCTGTTTTCCTGTTAATTGTTTTGTAAAAATGTTATAGGGTCGCTGATGACCCATGGTGTGTAACAGTGAAAGTATATTTTTTCCACATGACCATAATTTAATCTTTGACTGAAGAAGCGCAATTCACTTTTATTCCTCAAGGTGGCAATATCTGAAACACAATGATGAAGTGACGTTTCCCTCATAGTTACTGAGGCAGAAAACAAAAGAATAGGAATAATCATCAGCAAAGCTTGAAATGGCTCAGTGATTTACTGCAGAGCAAGTACTGAACACAGTCAAATATTAGTGTCTCTGTCACTTGATGCTGGATCTGGAGAAGAAACTGTCAGCGACCAAAATATTGATTTTGAAGATGTTCAAGCATTTAAGGGTTAAATGAAAGTGTTTTACCTCTTCTGAATGAGTGCCCGCTGCTGGCAGGACCCTTGCAATGTGTTTAAATGGAACGCACTAAACACTTGATCACTTGGAATCCGCAATGGAGCTGATTTATTATTCTTTGGAAGAAAAGACCTTTTTAAATTTAAAATTCAGGATGTTGGGGAAAATATTAAAAAGATTACTCAAACGAAGTCACAATCACGTTGCATTGTGGTCTATGAATTAAAATCTCAGGGTAAAGAGTCTGTCCATTGCAAATAAACCTCCCTCGCCCACTTGACGAAGTTGAACGCTTCAAAATGGCTGTGAGGATTCCCCGAGGGGAGGTGCTTAGGGAAGTGTGCGTGTATATGATTTAAACGCAGCCCTTGTGGGTCATTTGTAGCAGTGCATTGAGGGCTCACGGGGAGCAGGCGGGGCAAATACAGGGCCTTGTCAAAGTGTGACAGGTTTCAGTGGGTTGACACCTCTGAGGCAGGATGAGAGGAGAGGCCGCGGTGACACAACAGATTAAAGCACATGCCCGTCAGCCGCCTTCACACCCGCCGTCCCGACCTGTGTTCTTCCTCTCCTCAGCAGGACCCCTGAAAACTCCTCCTTCCCTTCATCCCTCACTCTTCCTTTCTTTCTCAGATTCTCTCCATTCTGTCCTTCACGGTCCCTGACACCAATGTTACATTCCTCTTCTCTGTCCCTCTCGCAGAGCTGTATGTTAGACTCTGCCGCTGAATTGAACTGAAAGAAGTATTTATTGAACTGAAAGAACTTATTTTGATGTGTGACTAACATATTTAAGCACATTTTATATGACAACACTTTATTTTACAGTGTCCTTGTTACACATTACATATACTTGCAGTAGTAATAACAGTATAATAATGCATAATTGCATGAAACTAACCCTAAAACCCTATTGTAAGTTAATTAATATTAATTAACATGGTGTTAATAAATATTACTCAGTACTTAAAGGCCCCCTGAAATCCAAATTTACGTTTTTTTAACTTTTGGTATGAATATGTTAGCCTTAAGGTTATGAATAAGCTGGTGTGTTCCAAAAAAATGACAAAATTCGCATTTAGGAGATCATATAAGCATTCAAAACGTACAGTCTCTCACTACCGCTAAAATGGATCACAGGTTTTTATGACATCCGCTTTCGCATTCGCTTCCATGGTGCTGTCAAATACAACTTGCAGTCTGTGAGTTAAACTGAACACTATTGGCTATTTGAAAAGGGGGAGGAGCCATTCAATATGTCCCGCCTTAGCTTCCTGTTTCAGTGGAAATTACGTCAACGCATCATTCAAAGCTGCGCCTTCCAAAGCACTTCAGTGGGGCTTTAAATGTATAATTACACAGTAAGAAGGACACATTAAATAAATTGTAACCGTACTTGTTTATAATTAACTGTAGTGTGTTATTCGAAATTACATTTAAAGTAAATATATTTTAAATGTACTAAATTGCAACTTCATCATTACTAATGTGCAATTACAAATATGTACATGATAATTGCTCTCCTTTTAATCTCAATGCTGCCTAGGAGAAAGAATTGAGATATTTGATAAACCCATTTGCTTTGTGACAGCTGTTTAGTGGCATGCTCAGTATGCGTAATATTAGCAGAGAAGATTAATATGGTAAATGACGTCCTGGCCACAGCTACTGAAGCGACTTCAGTCAAACACCTTGCAGATCTTTCAAGCTCTGAATGAATGAATAATTACATGCTATTAAACAGCAGGTGTTTTTCTAAAACCAATCCATCGCCCAGAAACCACCCATGTGCGTCTTTCTCATCTTGTTTTTTAGTATGCATACACATACAATCAATAACGTATGCTAGCACAGAAACGGAAAATAAACAACGATCCGCATTAGCAAAGGCACAATCACACACATCACCGTTTGTTTGGATTGTACTGTTGCACCGCTGTTTATTTAGTTTAATTAGATCCAGAAACTCTTAGTGGATTAATAAAAGAATCCTGTTTAGCTCCAAGCTGCCTGCGGTTTAAGCATTTCCTTAATAAACTGATGTAATATTTGCCGTATTCATTTTTTCAGACTAATTTGACACACATTTCAGGTTCTCATAAATGATGCCTCGCAGTTATTGCTCGGCGGTACAGTAATGGGCTTTTATTTGGCTCATAGCATGTGCTAACATCCTGTGATGCATTATGGGGTTCTGTGCACGCAAGATGATCCTGTTTATACACACATGCAGGAATACACCCAAATATACGGACGCTCTGTCACAACATGTCACTCTGGAACAAATTATATTTTTTTCTAGTATATTCTCGTGTTTTTTGAGGTGATATTATAGCAAAATGTCTCTTTGAAGCCTTTGATTTTAAAAAGCTTTATTCTTCCAAAGGAAGTGTGGATCTCAGGGTTTGGCTTGGCATCAGTTCAAGGACAAAACATAGCTACTAATACATCCTTTATCTCTGGCTCTCTGCCTCTCAGCTTTGAAGAGTTGATGAGTTTGTGTGTGTGTGTGTGTGTGACATACAGTTTGTACAGTATAAAAATCATGAAATCAATGATAGATAGTCCCCATAAAACATGGAAATCATTGTGTGTGTGTGTGTGTGTGTGTGTGTGTGTGTGTGTGTGTGTGTGTGTGTGTGTGTGTGTGTGTGTGTGTGTGTGTGTGTGTGTGTGTGTGTGTGTGTGTGTGTGTGTTTTTAAATGCCTGTGATCAGTTATCGGGTCATTGGCTGGATTTTAAGACTCTCTCCAGTGTTGAGTGAGTCTTCAAGTGCCCCTTTAACATAAGTATGAACTATGAACTGAACTAGTTTGTGAACTAAAATTTGTGAACTGAACTTTGAACTAGTTCATGTAGAAAGTGAACTTTCCCAACACTGCACATGGACATATAAACAACTTTAAAAGCTGGATTTTCACCACAGGGGGACTTTAACTTTGCACAGACATGATGGTAAGTAACTAATGACATAGATTTTTGGGTGAACTATTCCTTTAAAGAGTCTGTCAAGCTTTTAAAACAACTGAAAATTGACATCAATGCACTGATATTCCTCTCATTTGTTCTTCACATTCTTCTCTTGTAGTTTTTGTATTGTGTTGAATGGACTAAAGAAAACAGCTGAGGAATATTTTGTTGCACTTTGTCTGATATTTCCCAGCACAGCAAGATCTGTGGCCTGCTTCTCTGTAACAATGTTACACAATGTTGATGCTCTGGATCTGTCTGCAGACGGGACAGGCGGGGAACTGCACTCACACCAAGAACAAATGGGCATGTTAAGCTTTTTCCTCTCACAAAGAGAAAAGGACAGAGAAACACAAAGACAAAAAAGTGATTAAACCAAATGCAAACATGCATACAGTAAAGGTACACTATGTAACTGTTGACCCTCTAGCGGTTATAAAACAAACAAGCATGTATTTTGTGGAAGAACATTGTTTTGGTTGTGCTTTGGTTCTGTGTGTTTGTGCAGATTAATATGGTTATCTTTCTGGAAATAAAACATTCACTACCAGGCTTAAAAGATAAAACAAGTTTAGATGGAAAGGATCTTGAGTTAACTAGCTGAAGATGTTACTGTTATCCATTAAAGCCCCTTTCACACAGAGACTCTGGAAAATACACAGACAAACCCGGGTTCATTTGATTTTGGTTCATTCACACTGCCAGTGATTTTCCGGAATCAGAGAGTGCGCTCACACACAACCCGTAAAAATCCCGTAAAGACACGTGACATGTTACTAGGTCCCTATTCCAGCATGCGTTCACACAGAAGGCGTTCTGGCAATTTCCCGGCAATTTCCTGGGATCAACACGCTGTGTGAAAGGGGCTTCCATATAGACACGCTACTTCCTTGATAATAAATTCCAGAACTACAACAACCATAATGAAATCAGCCTTCACAATAGATAATGCTTTACAATGAACTCTGTTAGAGAGCTACATATGGCAATTTATCTGTTCAATAAAATACCTTACTCGCCTGTTGAGTAATAAAAACACCATCTCTATGTAACTTTTACAACATTTCTGAAAAGCCAAACCAATGTTGATTCTTGTTTTATTACGAGCTCTGTCACATTCTTTTTGCCAGCAGACTCTCCTCTGTTCTGTGTTTGTTTAAAACGGGTGATTCCCCGGAGGTTGGAGATTTAGCAGATCCCTGTCAGGCTTTCTTGCTCACTTTTCTCTATTTACAGATATGACAAGTGATGTATGTACACAATTTCCCCCAAAAACCATCCCAACAGGTGTCAAATATAAACACGTATACCATATTTACCATAGTGAATCAGGGTAAGACAAAAAACAAAACTTATTGGAAGAAAGGCTGAGGGTGTATTGACTCATTATTTAAATTTTGTTTATTTTGAACAACAAAAAAAGCTGCATAGTGCTCATTTAAATATAGAAAGCAGCAATCGTGATCTCCAAGTGCTAGAAAAGTAACACTTCAGTTACACAAGACAACATGTCAAGGCAAAATCTTCCCTTTTGTTTGGTGCCAAGGCAGGCCGATGGCTCTCACACTCACTCTCTATCATTTGTTATAACTTCCAAGACTTGTCCATTTGCACAAGTCACATCAACAACCAGCAAACACAAGTCCTTCACAGAAGGAACTGACATGTCTAGACGTACAGTTTGTACGCTTGGAAAAGAGTGTTAGAAAAGAAGTGCTACAACAGTGTGTGTGTGTGTGTGTGTGTGTGTGTGTGTGTGTGTGTGTGTGTGTGTGTGTGTGTGTGTGTGTGTGTGTGTGTGTGTGTGTGTGTGTGTGTGTGTGTGTGTGTGTGTGTGTGTGTGTGTGTGTGTGTGCGTGTGTGTGTGTGTGTGTGTGTGTGTGTGTGTGTGTGTGTGTGTGTGCGTGTGCGTGTGCGTGCGCGTGCGCGTGCATGTGCGCGTGCGTGTGGACCTTGAGCAGATAAATTTCCCTGTACAGCTGCTTTGGCCAGCAGATGCACAGAAACATCTGTATTAACCTCTGGCAGTGTCCCAAGGGCAGCCCGCTGAGAGCAGGAATGCTAGGAAGGCCCTTCCACAGAGCCAGAGACAGAGAAAGAACAAAAAGACATGGAAAATGGGCACAAAAAAGAAAGGAATAAGGCAGCTGCTGAAAGGAAGGCCCTTTGCTTAGGAACTCTGCATACTGTTTTAGCAAAAACAGCTATCCCGTAACTGACCATCTCACAATTGCACTGAACATTTATTAGTGAAATGACATCACATATAAATCGTCCCACATTTTAGTGCCAGTGGTTTGTCCTGCTACAGAGTCGTCATGTCATAACCATAATTAAGAGATGGCAACCCGTGACGTTCTACCCGGAGCAGTTCACGTCCTCAGACTCGGATTTATGCATTTCTATGTCAACACTATCCACACTGAAATGAATCTGCAGGAAACTAAAATATACTTTAATATCATATTGAAAGTTGTATGACATGAGTTTAAATATATTTGTAATTATACATTTGCAATGATGAAGATGCAACTTTGTAATTTAATTTTTTTTTTACTTTATTTGTAAAATTGAATTACACACTACATTTAAAATGATAATCAAGTACTTTACATGTGCTTTAGTATTTTAGTCAACATCAAAATAAGTGTACTAATATTATTAAAACATGACGATTTAAAGTGCCCCTATTTCAAATATTATCTTTCATCACCAATCAGAGCAGAGTAGACCAATCACAACAGACTGGGCCAGCTGACCAATCAGAGGAAAGTAGACCAATCACAACAGACTGGGTCATTTGACCAATCAGAGCAGAGTAGACCAATCACAACAGACTGGGCCATCAGACCAATCAGAGCAGAGTAGACCAATCACAACAGACTGGGTCATCTGACCAATCAGAGCAGAGTAGACCAATCAAAACAGACTGGGTCACCTGACCAATCAGAGCAGAGTAGACCAATTACAACAGGCTGGGCCATCTGACCAATCAGAGAAGAGTAGACCAATCACAACAGACTGGGCCTAGATCAACTGAAAACTAAACTTCTGTTATCATTTACTCACCCTCATGATGTTACAAACCTGCATGACTTTCTTTTATTTATGGGACACAAAAAGAACCCTTTATGAGAATGACCCATTGAGATCCAAAAGGGACAAAAAAGCACCATAAACATATCACAAAAGAAGTCCAAGGAAACCAGTAGATGGAGGGGAAGATTTTAAGTAAATCAGTTCAGCCTTTTCTCAGAAATCTGTCTTCAATCTTTTGAAGCTCAACAGTGTGAATCAACTATACTGTGTGAAGAGAGCAGCTTTTCTGCAACATCTCCTTTTGTGGCCAATGTAAGAAAGTCAAATGGGTTTAAAACAACATGAGGATGAGTAAATAACGTCTGCTGCAGACTACTACAACATGCAAAAACAAATGCTGTAATTTGTTTATTTAAAAACAACTGTCATTAAAGTGAGATTCAAACTTGTGAAATGTTATACTCCGTGCCACATCATCTCATGTTCACTAAAGAACTAAGACTCTTTTTGAACTGAAATCCTAGAATCTCCCCTGAATATTTTCCAAGACAGAAATTGTTAATAGTCCAGGGAAAATGCTAAATACGAGTTTATTCTTCCAAGACGCAAGCATGCCACATAAAACACAGCAAAACAATGGTATGATGTGTCCACTGTGAATGTGCATTGAGTAAGACGCCTTATAATGACACATTAACAGATTTGCCTATCACGTCATGCTTCCCCAACAAGGCTTCTGATTATCGTCACTATAAAACATTACAAACTTGAGCCAGCCAAGAGCCTGAGTGTCCCCGGAGATCTGTCTGCATGTGTGTGTGCGTGTGCGTGTGCGTGTGCGTGTGCGTGTGCGTGTGCGTGTGTGTATGTGTGTGAGGCAGAAAGCAACTTCCATGAGTATTAACCATTGTTGTAGTGAGACTTCAGAGAGTTAGTGCACTAACGAGAGGCTCACTGATACACACACACACACACACACACACACACACACACATGTTGTGTTTTCATGTTTTATGGGGACTTTCCATAGACATAATGATTTTTATACTGTACGGACTGTATATTCTATTCCCTTACACTAACCCTATCCCTAAACCTACCCATCACAGGAAACATTCTGCATTTTTACATTTTCAAACAACATCACTTAGTATGATTTATAAGCTGATTTCCTCATGGGGACCAAAAAATGTCCCCACACGAACAAGGATTTCGGATATTGCCATCCTTGTGGGGACATTTTGTCCCCATAACGTAGGGCTTACCAGGCCACACATACACACACACACACACACAGATATCTGCATTCACCAAAACTCAGGAGATTCACAACACAAAGATAAAGGGACAGTTCACTCAAAAAAAAGGAAGATTGTCATATAGCAGAATGTTCAGGCAGCTAAAAAATACATGCAATTCATTTATGTGATGTCTTGAATAGGCCTACACATCTTCTATGATGATCATGTGATTTCTGAGGAACAACGTTAAACATGTCAGAGTGATACAACAGTCCTGATATCATAACTAGGGGGGGGGGGGGGGAAGCTCATTTAAAGAAGAAAACAAAACCTTATCACGTAGTTTGGCATTATTTATATTGTTGTGATATAATATTTCAGCAAACCTGCTTCGCTGATTCCTAATCTTTTAAAAATCACGCAGAACAATGAGGGAGGAGGGAGGGTTAATAAGATCATATCATAGGTTGTAAAATGTGATGTGGTGCAACTACCCATAAACCTAAACTTTTTAATATATTATTTATAAAATATGAATTATTATTATTATTAAAGTCCCCCTGTAGTCAATAATTGTATCCCTTAAAACTCATATTTGATCATCAAAATTACATATTTAAAAGTTTTTTCCTTGAAAGATTTTTTCGTCATGCCTTAGCCTGAGTGTAACTCTACACCCCTGCCTCATTTAGTATACGCGGTTCTATGAATATGCAAATGAGCCCCGCCTCCACTCACTCACACCAGCTCAGACATCCACTCGTTGACGATCATGTTGACCTGATTGGTTACAAGGCGCTCAGCAATGGTGTTGACTTTTGAATTCGTATGGTTTGTCTTAAAGCATATTAAAAACACCACATAGACATACAAACAACATTAAAAGCTTGATTTTCACCACAGGGGGACTTTAAGATCTTATAACTCAAATGTATTCAAGGTGTAAGGAAAATATGTTGTTACCCTTTACATGATGGGTGACAAAACATGACATGTAAAGAGTCCTTTTCTTGAAAATGGTATTTAAAAATATTAATCTGTGCCTTTTGGTGTTTCGTGACATGAGGGTGAATCAGCAGAGTTTCTTCATCACCTTTATCTGTTTCCTCTAAACATCTGCTAAGTATTATTGGTACCTTTATTCTCTATGTTTGGAAGTGTGGCTCATGATGCCAGGAGCTGTATTTTATTTTAAGAATCTTCCCGACACTGATGTAAATGTGACTTGTTACAAGAAGAGGAATCTATTAGAGGTTTAATAGCTAACAACCCCCCGCACAAGCGTGGTATGAAGTCTTTCTTCCTTCCTCTCTCCCTCTCTCTCATCCACCCATCCATCTATCTATCTGAGATTCCACTTGCACGCTATAGCCAGAGGACTGCATGAGAGCGAGCGATGACTAACGCTCTAAATAACGCATTAGCGAGATTGAGAGACGGAAAACAGACCCATAAAAAACCTGATGGGGTAATGCCGTCTCTTTCTCGTGGCAGGTAGCAGACGGGCCATTTCCTCAGCCGACGGGACTCTCGGCACGGGGTCGGCCGATGTGTGGAGAGTGTCGGGGTGCGGTTGAGCTAACGGCGGGGGTCAGGTCAGGTCAAACTCATTTCACCCCTCTCCATCTTACTCGCAGACTGCCGGAAGCTGATTTTGACTAAACTGTTGAAATGCACCTGGCTTTTGAGACACTGTTGGTCAAAGCTAAATTCTTGGTCTGTTCCGAAACATAGACGCACATCCATATTGAGGAATGTTTCAAAAGGTAGGCAACATCATTGTGATTGCCTTATGAGATACTAGGCTACATGAATATGGCTCCATCATTCATTATAGTTCATTGAGTTTCGGCAAAATATAGCCTTCTTGTACTACAGGGCTGTTGGATGCTTGAATCTGATTGGTTGACGAACGTCCTAAGGTGTGAAATTATTTTCAGGGAAACGCACGACTAAAGTAGATCACTTAGTATCACTTCGCCAAATGATTTCAGTTATTTCAAGGGTCATTACAAGCCAGAATTACAGTTCTGGCTGCGGACATGCCTGTATGTGTCCTGACGCGCCAGGATAGGGACACCTCATCTAAAAATGTTACTTTGACTTTAAAAGAATGGCTACAAAGTGGTCTGACCGACTCAATTAAAGACAACGACATTGATATCTGCCGTGCTCATGAATATGTGAACCTTGGTGAAAAAGAAGTGCACTTAATTGTACGAAATGTCCACTTTCTTCAAATCTTTAAAAATATATATTTTTAAAAAGCTGTACTTGCAGATAATATTCTGTAATATTAATGAAATAAACGGATCCTTAAGTGTACTTGAAGAGAGTACACCTTCACGACGAGAGTTTCTTAACACACTTAAGTACACTTTTTAAAAGTCCACTTTGTAATAATAAAAAATAATAAAAAAATGTTAAAGTAAAATTTAAATAATTGTTTTAATACGTTTATCTTTTATTGTTTATTTTGATGTGTTGATTAACATAGTAAAACAAATGTTTTATCTTTTTTTTTATGTACTAAACTGCAACTTCTTAATTTCAAATGTGTAAATAAAAGTATATATAAAATACATGACATACAAGTTTCAATAAAAAGTATATTTTAGTTTACCATAAATGCTTGTCAGTACATTTTGGCAATACACTTTAATCATATTTCAATAGACAATACAAGCAATTATGTAATTACAAATAAAGATGTACTTAAGTCCTACTTTTAAAAAAGCACTCAAGTTCAACTAATTGCAAAGGTTTTCATTTAATTGCTATTAACATGAAATGAAGTGTCTGAAAACATTACATTCAGTCCTTAAGTATATCTCTCTATTATTTCTGTAAGTAGTTTTTCACAAGGGACACAGACGACACTATACCTTCTAATATAGGCCTATCTTATTTTTTTTTCCAGTACATCAGTATTAATCACACAAAGGACAAAAGACATAAAGAATGCATAATCAAAGATGTTTAGACCATTTTCCTAAAAAGATTTTGTCCTTTGAGGTACTTGATAGTCTCCATCTACTTAAAGTCCTTGGAAAAGAGCAGCCTGAACATTCTGCTAGGCATCAACATTGAGTTGCGCTGTCATGTGCTTTTATTTAAGTAGTATCCGAGTGCCTGTATTTCACACACTGAAAAGCATGTTCTTGATCCCTCGAGCGTTTACACGCCCTTCGCAGTGTTGACTGTTCGCTAGTGCGCCGTGTTGCATTTACATTTTACATACATGCCGTAAGCCATTTACACAGCTGGGATTTTTACTAAGGTGACTCAGAGACAAAATGTCCCGTTCCCTGGGGTCCAAACTAATCAGAGATCCACCCACTTACACACTACACACGGCGCATAGTAACATCTCTGTTATCACTAAACCTAACAAGACGCTTTAAGAGGAGCTCAAATGACACAAATGACTTACACAACTAGAGCTGGGAGATATATACTCAGTATTATGATGAATATTAAAATAGTCTGATTAAAACTTCAATAGTAAGAGTCGCACCCAAAATTAAAATGATGTCATCATTTATTTCTTCTGCTGAACACAAAGAAGATATTTTGAAGAATAGACAACCTAACTATGGAAGTCAATGGGGTCCATAAACTGTTTGGTTACCGACATTCTTCAAAATATCTTCTTTTGTGTGCAGCAGAAGAAAGAAACTCATAGAGGTTTGGAACAATACAAGGGTGAGTAAATGATGACAACATTTTCATTTTTGGGTGAACTATCCCTTTAAGTACACAAGTGTCCTTTCATTTCATCACTATTATATTATCTGCGAGTACAGTTTTTAAAAATTCAATAATATTAACTTTTTCACAAGGGTAGACATATTGAATATCATCAAAAGGCAACAAAACTATATCTTAAACATTACTCAAGTCACAAACATGTAACTCAGAGATGGCTGGCTCTATAAAACCAGTACAAAGCCTTTGCCTCCAGTGTTACTACAAACAGTTTAAGTGAGTCACACCTGCGCCGGATTGAAACCCACTTTATTTGACAGACAAAAAAAGATTCATTCTCTTGGAGCAGCGAGACACCCACATGTCTGTCGTAAACTGTGCCCCAGACTTATGAAACATTTGTAGGTATAAAGAGGGTCTGGCCATGTCAAACAAAGCTTCTTTAGAGCCTGTCGTTCAGCAGACCTCCCCGCCGTGCTTCAGTGGAGTATCTGTGAAATCAGATCCACAACTGTTGTCATAATATTTTAGAAGGGGCGAATGCCACCCAGCTTCATTCAGAAGGCAAGAGTACGAATAATCAAGATGGAGGGCAAAAGGTGTACACTTTCTTTCAGTCATTCACGAGAAACAATTAGGTTGCTTCATCTGAAGAAGTAGTCTGAAAAGTTGCAATGTAGGCCTATATGTAAGTTAGAAGACAATTAACAGAGTAAATCTGTTTTAAAATGTCCATTGTTTTCACTGTATCCCAGCTAATGTTCAAAGAATGTTTTGCAAATGTTTATATTAAGTTAGGAAAATTCTATCTCTGAATGTTCCACATGAACGTTTTAAAAAAGTGTTTCCTTGGTTATCCGAACGTTAAGGGAACATTCCATTTTATCATTTTGCAAACATTATGACAACGTTACTTTTGGATATAATATTCAAAAGACGTTAATGAACATCCAACCTTCCGTGAATGTCAATGATGTTTTTGTGGTAATGTTTTGAGAACATTATTAAACGACAGATAACCTTCAACGAATGTTCTAGAGCGCAACAGTCAGATTTCAGGAAGTAAAAACTCCACAGGGAAATTGATTTTTAATGATAACTTTAAAGACAGCCCTACTGTGAGCTATGAGGTTCACAATCGATAATATTTGCTTTTGTTGAAGCCGTTAACCAGCATTATTTTAACTTTTTTAATTTCATGTTTAACAACGGAACTTGTGGTGAAAAACTACATTACCCATGATGCTATAGAAAATTACACCAATCAGAAAGTCGAAACAAGCAAAACACGGCAAAAGAGCTGTTTAGCTCCACCCACTCCCATGAAGCACTGAGAATGACATAATCGGGTCGGTCTCTCTATACGCTCTCAAAATACTTAAATATTCCAATATGAAATTTAAAACAAAAAAATTAAACTTAACATATATTGTTTTTATACATATAATCAACATTTGTAAATGAGTAGTTTTATATTTCTCCATCATTTTTAGTATGATTATACTGTTCGCAAAGCATTATGGGATTGTAGTTCTTTCCATCTCTAAAGCCGTCACACAGTCTGGAACCTTCGTATTTTTGTTCGATTTTTAAATACTTTTTTGCTTCAAATCAAAGTTTGTAGTGTTATGATTCACCTTGCAGCTGGTTGGCTTGGTTCATGGCTTATAACACTTTAACGAAGACTATCTTGAAATTCGAGACATGAATGGAAAAAAATACTTCCGGAACCAGCGCTGCTGAAAAAGTGGACTGGCACTCATTCACTGTATAACCGTTACTGTAAGAATCATAACTTTGAGAGAACCTTGCCAGAACATTAGCCAAAGTTCTGAGAGTGTTTCCTGTTAGCTGAGACGAATCCATTTCTTCAGACAGAGAGAAAAAAAGCAGTTCAAACATTAAATGTGCGTTCGGTTATGTAAAAAGTTGAAATTTGTTCTAGATCATTAGCATGATGGCATTCCTACAAAATAAATGCTGCCTAGTCACTGACTGACTTGGTACTAAGGAATCAAAGACAGATACTGACACTTCTGTTGCTTCTGAAACATAGCATGTGTTGATAATTGTAAATCGCTCGCCTTTTCTCAAAATGGCTCCGAAAAGATTCAATAAGTCTGAGCAAATCACGAGGTTCAGGCACTGAACTCACAAAGCAGCTTTTCTCTCGCAGAGAACATGCTGCATCGTGAAGACGTGCATTTGTTTTAGCAAAGCCATGACACAGATAATCAGATCCTGTAAAAGTGTGCTCTGTTTTTCTTTCTTTCTTTCTTTAATAAATTGCACGAATGAGGTTTCTGATTGAAGAATAAAACTTTGCAAGCTACAAGAGAGAGGGACGCTTTCTTCACTGAGAGGATCTCTAACAAAATAAAATACCAAAAAAAAAAAATCGAAATAGGGAATTTCATAATTTTATCGGATTTGGGGAAAACCCCATTCCAGTAAACATTAAAAAATCTTTAGATGTTATTGGATGGCATAAGGTTTTTCTGTGAACTCTTTCGTTTTCCTTGTGTCCGCTTTGCTTATGTGAAAAATCTTTGTTATGATTGACTGTCAGGTTTATGGATCGCAGATTCAGCGAAAGAAGCAAAACCCTTGTGTCGTGTGGCATCCATGCAGAGTTCTCTGGGCCTAATGCAATAACGCACTACGTAACCACCATCGTGAAAATTAAATCAATATATACATATCTGCACATTATTACTGCAAAATGCCCACGGGTGAAGTCTCTGTTGACATTGTAGCTTATTTAATATAAAAGGTGTGCTGTGGCAGTTTGGCTTGGTTGGACAGAGCGACTACAGCAGGTTATTTGATTTAAAGCTGATGTGTTTCCTCGGGAAGAGAGAAAGCAGAGCAGAAAGAAAGAGAGGCAAGCCTCTGCGGTCAAATCCATCTGTGTCAGTGCTTGTCCAAAATAGGCACAATACAGCTGTCCTCTGGATAATTACACATTTCAGAATAGGAAACACTGTCACCTCCCTCCTTGTAGACATACACTCACATTCACACACACGCTAGTCATTTTCAGATTAATCATTTCTTTTAAGCCTTAAATGCACAAATGTTTCGCCAATCATTCTTTCATATCCGGGACTTTAGCGAACCGGATCTATATCTAACACGGATGGATCTCTGCCTGTCGTGATCATATAAAACTCTCCTGATATTAGAGGAACAATTACAGAAGGATAAAATAAAGCACATTTTTGTTAACTTTTGGAGCTTGGAAGAGTTCAGTTTGAGCTGGTGTTTAATACCATCATCACTGTCTTCATCAGAGATCATTTCCCAGTACATTCAGCATCTGGCTCATATTCGCCATCTCAAACATATTCTCAAATCTATCGGTTTTAAAATCTTCAAAATCAATATTTTGGTCACTGACAGTTTCTTCTCCAGATCCAGCATCAAGTGACAGAGACACTAATATTTGACTGTGTTCAGTACTTGCTCTGCAGTAAATCACTGAGCCATTTCAAGCTTTGCTGATGATTATTCCTATTCTTTTGTTTTCTGCCTCAGTAACTATGAGGGAAACGTCACTTCATCATTGTGTTTCAGATATTGCCACCTTGAGGAATAAAGGTGAATTGCGCTTCTTTATTAAAGGAGTAGTTCACTTTTTAAAACCTTTTGCTGATAATTTATTCACCCCCATGTCATCCAAGATGTCCATGTCTTTCTTTCTTCAGTCGAAAAGAAATTAAGGTTTTTGATGAAAACATTCTAGGATTTTTCTCCATATAATGGACTTCATTGGGTACCAAACGGTCCAAGGTCTAAATGACAGTTTCAGTGCAGCTTCAAAGAGCTTTAAATGACACCAGACAATGAATAAGGGTCTTATCTTGCGAAAGGATCGGTCATTTCAAAAATAAATAAAAAAGTTTACATTTTATAAGCACAAATGCTCACCCTGCTCTGTTCTGTGATGCGCGTTCGTGACATCATGTAATACGCAATTACGTTGAAAAGGTCACGCTTGACGTATGTGTATTCCGGTTCAGAAAGGGCAGGGTGAAAAACTGCATCTCATCTTCTCCTCTTAGGTCAAAATCGCCCGACATCATTGTTTTACCTTTTAATTTCCTTTTTTTTTGTAAACAGCGTTTGACTTAGTTTGCAAGTTCAACTTGTAAACACTGACTCGGTACTTCCACAAACGTCAAGAAGCGTGACCTTTTCAACGTAACTGCGTATTACGTGACGTCACGAACACGCATCACACAACAGAGCAGGGTGAGCATTTGTGCTTATAAAACTTAAACTTTTTTATTTATTTTTGAAATGTCCGATCGGTTCGCAAGATAAGAGCCTTATTCATCGTCTGGTGTCGTTTAAAGCCCTTTGAAGCTGCACGGAAACTGTCATTTAGACCTTGAACCGTTTGGTACCCAATGAAGTCCATTATATGGAGAAAAATCCTAGAATGTTTTCATCAAAAACCTTAATTTGTTTTCGAATGAAGAAAGAAAGACATGGACATGGGGGTGAGTAAATTATCAGCAAAAGGTTTTTAAAAAGTGAACTACTCCTTTAAAAATTAAATTATTGTCGTGCAGACACTGTTCACACCATGGGTCGTTAGCGACCTTATACAATTTTTACAAAAGTGTAAACAGGCATTCTTGTATAATTTTATTTATTTATTCTTGTTATTTTGTTTATAATGAATTGATTGAGGAATACTAAGAAGGCTGAGGTCTAACTTTAATCAGCATTTAAAGGGATACTTCCCAAAATTAGAATTCTGTCCTCATTTCCACATCCTCATGTCATTCCAAACCTGTATGATTTTTTTTTTTAACCTCTCTTTTTTAATATTGTATTTGTATATGAAAAATATATTTTGTGTTCCATGAAGAAAGAAAGTCATACAGGTTTGGAACAACAGAGGGGTAAGATGGCTTTATAGTGTAAAGTCGGCATGAAATAGAGTTGCGATATTCTTTTCTTCCCTATTGTGACATATATCAGTGTGAAACGGCTTCTGGAACAAGAACAGATGTAGGGCGGGACTTGATTTTGTCCATGTGGAATTGATTGGATGGCTGTGGTTTGCTATTGGTGGATCTCCTGTGAGTGACAGGTTGCCCCGCCCTCACGCCATCACTAAACACATCATCAGAGAAGAGAAGAGATGATGCTGCAAAAGGTTATTTTGTTTAAAGATTACGAGGGCACATAAATAAATCCACAAAAAGATGTGCATAGATAAATCATTTATAATAAATACTGCTGTATTCCGTTAAAAAAATATATGAATTTTGATTTCATGGTGACTTTAAGAAGAATTCAGATCACCACTAAACTATTACATCCAACCCATTTTGCCAATAAACAGCGATACAAATCACAGCCTTAACAACATAACTGCTCTTATCAGACAATAAATCACACTTTGCATGGCAGTGTTGTGCTAGTGTGCAGATGATGACGCTTTAATGAGGAAACTAACAGGCTCGCTGATAAGACACGCCAGGTTCTTATGAAACATTCAGCCATGCCAAGTTAGGCAGTGTCAAAGATTACACTTTACGTGGAGGTAAAGCTGGATGACTAAAAGCTACTTGAATGGTGACCTGGGACCGTTCATGCGTTGCCAAAAATACAAGAGTCATTTTTACAGTTATTGTTTTTATAATAAAACAGTGGCACTACTGTTGCTACCATGGTGGTAAAAACAGACATTAATCAAAGTGAAAATATTCCGAACACTATGTATATATTACGTGTCATAGTTTTACAGTAGCAACAATAAATGTTATTGGCAGAAACTATGCCTACCATGATCATTTTGTTTTGTTTTTTGTAAGGGTTATTCCATTGTAGCTTTTGTGTGCAAGAATATGTGTGAGCGGCCCCATAGCCTTCCTCACTGTTGAGCAAACGAGTCATGAGACGTACTTTGCACTTAGCAAAACACTTGTGCCTCTGTCAGCTGATATCATTACTGCAGAGGAAAAAAAACTGAAGATAAAGAGACTGTTGAGCTCCCAGACAGCCAACCCTGAACACCTGAATATTAGTGGAGGACACAGCTGGCACTGAGACAGCAGACGCTTGGGAATGCGACGGCGCTTTATTATCACTGCCCAAAACACACAATGCAAATACAGGTTTGCAATCACCAGCATCAAGGTTAAGACTTTCCGCAGATAAGTGGCCTAATAAAATCAAACAAACAATGGAGGAGAGAACTATGCATGCTATTTTGGCCTAGGAACAAATAAAATATCTAAGACTCTCAGGGGGGAAAATCCCCATTCTTTGGCCTGTTATTATTCACTCAGCCCTGTTATTATCTGATTTCTGTGGCAGGTCTTTCCTGTCAATGCCAAAAACATGAAGAGACAGAGGATCAATCAGAGTAAACGTTTTAATGCAAGTTTTGACTTAAAAAGTGCTGTTGTTTGACCGGACTATCAGATGTACTCTGATTTCACAGTTAAGCTCTGCAATTTCATTAGATGCTCTTTGTCTTGCAAAATCAGCGCTATTTGACAAGTTCTTTGTCAAAAACTTCTAAACAAACATTTTTCAGAGTTATGCAGCTTTATATTGTTGCTTGTAAAACTATCAAGTTTGACCCCAAAATATGTGGTGCCTCAACAATAGGGTGCAACGGGGCTAAAGGCCCCTGGATGGGATTTTCTCCTAAAACACTTTCATTTTTATTTCCATCATAAGTCCTTAGCGTCTTCTTAAAGGGATAGTTCACACAAGAATGAAAATTATTCCATTATTTACTCACCCTCAAGCAATCCTAGGTGTAGCCTATATGACTAAAACACTTCTCAGCCAGAACTCGACTTGCAGTTACCGGAAGCCAGTGATTATAGTTTATAAAGTTATAAATATGGATATTTTTCTTCCAAAAACCACTTCGCTTCACTTCAGAAGCTCTTTATTAACCCACTGGAGCCGTATGGATTACTTTAATGGTGGGCTTTTTTGGGCTTTAAAATCTAAGGTATAAAGCTTGGAAGAGCCAGGATATTTATTACGGTAATATAACTCCAATTGTTTTTGACTGAAAGAATAAAGTCATATATACACCTAGGATGGCTTGAGGGTGAGTGAATTATGGGATCATTTTAAAAGCCTTTAAGTGCTTTATGGATTCTAATCAAACGATTACTACATAAATATCGTGGCCTGACTGTTTTAGTAAGCAAACTCATGAAGGGGCCTCCATCCGCTAGAAGATATAGTCCCTGACATAACAGAATAATGTGATTGGTGAACAGGTGTTTCGCGTCATAGCTGTTCCATATTGTGAAAAATAACACAGCTGCAAGGCCATGCCGACCAATCAGAAGCAAAGACTAGAACTATCCGGTTTATAAACAAAAATATTTGACCAATCAGAATCAAGTAAATTACAGAGCGCCTTAATACAATTCATTAAATGGATACTTTTTTGTTAAAGTCCAATAGTGTTTCTTTTTACTCAAATGATGAAACTCCATCAGTAATCAGTTAGCCTATTACCATTACACATCATGACCCAATAAGAGTCTGTAGACAATTTGCACTGTATAGCCGCAGTATTGACGCATTTTAAATGGTTTCAGTGGGAGAATCACAGGTGGGTGCAGTTTCCTGGGACAATCTAAAGGTGGTTAAAATATGGCATTTGACATCCCAGGACTGTCAGTGCGCGCGTGCCAATCTTACCTAGATTAACAAAACTCATAACCATGTCCGCGTCGTTCAGAAAGTTGTTGTCCTGAAGTGTCGCGATTGGCGGTCCCTGAGTGGTGAAAACGGGCTTGTATGGGTACGAGAAGCCCTCCTCGTCTCCCTCAATGGACATGGCATTGTACAGATCCAGCATGAACATCGGCGCGGCGTTGTGCTTGCCGTGGAGGTGCGGCCGCGGCCGGTGCGGCAACCCGAGGATTGACAGGATCTCACGCTGCATCTCCCGGCGCTCCTGGCTCTTCAAGCGCCTGTGGATGAAACTAGAGTGCACCTCGTTGTCCAGGGTAAAGTTTGTAAAGATCGTGTCCGCCAGGACGCAATATCCCCACACGAGCAACAGAACAAGAGCGCTTAAATCCAGCAATGAAACCATGATGAACTTTCGCGTAGAGTTTCGCACAAATAAACGAGCCAATCCAAATAGGTGATGAGTGAAACGCTATTGCTGATATAATCAGTTATTTTGTTCCCACATCTCGCCCTCCCGAGAACGCTCTCAGATTCATTAACGCGCGTATAACCTGTTGCGTTTCTTCAACCTGCGGACGCACAGAGCGCGATGCGGATTCAGTGCAGATGGCAAACTGGAGGAGGAGCGAAGCGGAGACGCGTAAACTCCGCTAGCAAAACGGAGAGTGGGAGGTGTGAGGACGCAGGCGACTGATAACGGCAGGGTTATCTCCGTAGATGCTTGTCTAATGATGCGTGGAGGCCGCTTACGCGCTTCATTGATGCCCGTTTTAAGAAATGCACCTGCGGCGATATGTTGCCCTGATGCGCGTCTCGCTGCGTAAAGATATTGCAACATGTCAAGGAGAGTGAATTATAATGCTGCATGTTATTAGCTAAATATCTTGCCTTTGGGTACAGATTACAATCAGAACATCTCAAAAGCAAGGAGTGAACATTGGTAAAACACTTGCTGTGAACTATGGGAGGTTTGGTGACCTATATTTCGAACGACTATAAACTAAATGTGAAGTTTTTGAGGAGGTAACCATAGCGTTTTTGGTTAGGATCAGAAGGCATTAGTGCATCGACAAAACACTGGCGAAGAACATTGTAGAACTAGTCGTTTTATTAGTAATCCCCTTCTTGCTGGTATAAAGCTCAAATATCACAAAAACCCTTTAAACAGTTTTGAAGATGAACTTCAGACTGCAATTCCTTGTTACTGAATAATTTGCAAGCCCATTACACATCTGCAAGTATACACATGCCTTTGAGTTGGGAACACCTTTATTCTGGATTTGTGGAGATTAAGATTTTTATTTGAATTACGTCAACTGTTAAAGTCCCCCTGTAGTCAATACTTTTATCCCTTAAAACTCATCTTTGATCACAGACATGTATAAACGTTTTTCTCCTTCAAAAAGAATTCTTCATACCTTAAAATAGCTTGAATGTAACTATACATGTACACCCTTTCCTGCCTAATTTAGTATAAGCAGTTCTATGAATATGCAAATGAGCCGCGCCTCCACTCACTCACAGCAGCTCAGAGATCCACTCGTTGACGATCATGTTGACCTGATTAGTTACAAGGTAGTTTGTGACTTCAGAAAAAGCATATGAAAGCATATTAAAAACACCACATAGACATATAAACAACATTAAACGCTTGGTTTTCAACACACTAAGGTGCTGCTCACCTTTGTTTGACAAATCTGAGCCATTGTTGAGTTCTGTTCTCTTGGTTCTTTTGTTCTGGACCAAAAAATAAAATAATACATTTAGTCCTGGTTCGCTTAGCGTTCAACACTGTCCTTTTTAGCAGCAACCTAAAGATACAAAACAAAGAGCAGCATTTATGATGTGTATTTTGTGACGGAACTTGACGAACATCCAAAATAATGCTGTGTGCCGGGATAAATGTGTAGATATGATGGTCAATTATGGAGCTGACAACTCGTGAAGAGCCTATAAATTGTGTAAAGGAGTCAAATCCCTCCATCACACACACAAACATGATTTCTGACACCTGTACCAAACTGATGGGAAATATTGTGAATATGACGAGAAAAATCAAGTAGGGTTGAGCATTCTGTGCTTTTTAAGGTCGCATCTTGTGACATCATGTCCTGTTTTTGGTTTGTTTACATGTCTTTGGTCCATGTTGCATTCATAATTCATTCAAACCACACCAGGGTTCGAACTGCCTAACAGAGAAATCGCACCAGGGGTCCGAACCTGCCAAGTATGAACCGAACACACCCTAACTCTAGAGGAGACACATGTGACATTGGGCTCTTAATCTCAAGGGGGGGGGGGATTATGAGACACAGGCGGCTAAGCAAAAGTTTCCATTTAATCTCATTGCTGTTAAAGAGAAACAATGAAGGTGCTGCTACAGAGAACTCCTTCGTGATTTATATAAATGCTCATAATGACTGATGTATGGACTCAGATGGTGGACAGCTGTTGTGTGAGGCCAATCCCACGTGCCCCTTATGGCTCAGCACCTCTTAAACACTCATTTTAATGTAATGCTTCTGGAGCTCACCTGCGCTGTTTATTCTGTCACCCGGCCACATTAACTCTCCAGTTAAGAGCCATGTGTACAAGTGCACAGTTGAAGAGATAGGCCTGTTGTTTTCATAACCAGCTTTGCCTTGAGCACAGGTGTCAGGTACACTCATTAAAGTGGATTCAGCACCAGGGGAACAGGACGGTCCCAGATGTGAAACAACAGCTGCTTCGGTTTAGCTTTCGGGAGGATGGATGGAGAGGAAGTCGCTCTTTGATTTACGCCCCTTATTGTGTTCATTCCTTTTTTAGGAATACTTTCAGTCCTTTGATTTGCAATGAAAATAAATGTGGTTCATCCATCTGCATTGTGTTGTCTTGCGCTCAATATCCGTTTGTACCTCAATCAGTGTTAAATACCTATTAGAAGTGGCCTGAACCATGTCAACAGCGCTTTCCGGTTCCATTAGATGGAATCAGAGAATGGCTACAGGTGTTTACATTGAGGCAGCGTCTGATTGAGGACTTAAAAGGAAGGGACATGGTTTCAGTTAAAACTGTCCTCCATCCCTGTATGTGGGATCCAGGGCCCCCCGGTCCCCCTCTCGGCCCAACAGAGAGCTGTCATCCTGGGGAAGGACAATAGGAACAGACACCCCTTTGTTCCAGCTCCGGTGGCCCTTGTGACCGGCACAGTAAACAGCGGGCACAGACTGATTTGCTGGCCTGGATAGCCACACTGAGGAGCTTTTGACCGGGGGAAGTTAAGCAGAACAGCACCCTGATATCTCTCTCTTTCAAGCACAGTCTCTCTCTCACCCTCATTCACCCTCTTGAAAACAGACTTTTATTAGCAGGGAATGTACACAAAAGCCAGCCATTTACGCAAAAGGAGATGAGGAAAGATGAAAACAATCCATGAGTGTTTACGCTCATGTTAAAAAGGGCACTGTCACTCATGTTCTGAATAATACTTAAAGGGATAATACACCCAAAAGTGAACATTCTCTCATTGTTTACTCGCCCGCATGTCGATATACAGGCCTATGACTTTCTTTCTTAAGATTAACACAAAGTTAACACACATAGCAATCGCAATGGTAACCCATACGAGCCAAGTTGATGGATCAATGTCTTTTTAAACAAAAGGTTATGTCTGTGAGAAAAATAGAAATATTTTAAACTTTTTATACTATAAAGGCCCCGATATAGGCTACTTCAAGCAAAATCGAAGAACAAACTGTTGTGATGTAATTTTGAACAGTCACGCCAAAATGTTAATTTGTAGCTTGTTTCAGGAGTTCAAAACCGCTCGCCAAAGTGACCTTTTTGGAAAAGTTCGCTTCGGCCGGTAAAAACCTTTCAAATACGATTGTTCTGTGGCGGGTGTGTAATAGGTAGGTGTGGTTCTTTGGCTCCGCCTTCTTTGACATCTCGTTTCTATTGATCAGGGGTGCATTTCATGCAACTCGCTGCTTCACTACCATAGTACGATGCATCACTGAAGAAATCAACTGGCTAGTGTTTCCCGAAACCATATTGTCATATATTGGTCTTTCAACCACGTTGGTTAATGATGTCACGCACGTGGTGGAGTAATAACTACTTTTAATGAATATGTTTGAGATCTAATTAATGCTAGATGTTTTGCTATAAATTATGGACATAGCATCTGAGGTCTAGGCCTATTTCTCATTTTACTCAGTTATTTTGCTTTATTTCCATATTCAATCATAGGCTCGTTCTTATGTTCTAGAGCACATTCGCACTCTTCAAAAATGATGCTTTAAATGTCTTGACAAACTAAAAGACTTAAATGACATTTGTGTATGTATTATAAATAAAAGACACAGATTGTACTGTATGTCAGCTTGCTTAGCATGCTAAAGAGAAGGATTTATTAAGTCCACATGTCATGCTAACAAGAAACTGCTTCTAACCACGGCTCGAGAGCTGTTGTTCAGACCGCAAGTTTGCGATTCTGTTTGTGAATGTTCGTTGAAACGATGGTTTCGGGAAACACAGACTCGTTGAACTATGCTGGTAACGACGAACTTGCTACCATAGTTCGCTAATGATGCTTTTAGGAAACGCATCCCAGTCCGTCGAGGTCAGACGCAAAAAGTATTGGCACTTGTTTAAAAAGGTATTAGATCTTGCATGTCACTTGACCCCAATTGCGACATGACAAGTTTGAAAAAAAATGGCCACAAATGAGATATAAGAGCTACGACAGAGGGCATGATTATAATTCAATGATGACTTAAATTAGCTTAAATTTCAGTCTATATTTCATAAAAAGCTTCCGTAGGGCTTCAGGCCTATATGTTGTTACCATCCACTTTACTTGTATTGAAAACAGATGCTTAGACAGCTGGAAATACAAGGGGGTGATTAAATGATGACAATATTTTCATCCATTCATTACATTCTGTTTAATATAGCTGGGCATACAAATGTGATTACTTGCCATGTTGTTACACAGCATTTTCCTGACAATACAGGCTTAGCCAATACCCTGATCACATGAAGCAAAAATAATGAAGCTTTCCTGGTTGTTTACACACTATGGAGGAGAACTCACATTGCAACATGTCTCAAAAGCAAGATAAAAAAAAGGTCACAGTTCTTCTCAGTCTAAACAAGCTCAAACTGTTGAGTGATGTAAATTTGAGTAATCAAGTGAAGAAAGAAGGACACTTTTTTCCCACAATCTTTGCAATCAAATCTACACTTTTGGTCAAAAGTTTGAGGTCGGTAAGATTTTGTAATGTTTTTGAAAGAAGTATCTTATGCTCACCCAGGCTGCTTTTATTAGTTAAAAATACATTAAAACAGTATTACAATTTAAAATTGTAAAAAAAAAATTAAAATACCATTTATAGTCTTCAGTGTCACATGATCCTTCAAAAAATCATTCTTATATGATTTGCTGCTTAAAGCTGCAGTCCGCAGTTTTTCCTCTTTGTCGCCATCTCTGTTCGAAATCTGCAATTGCAGTTATTCGTGGAATTATCAACTTTACGTGTGTTGTGCCTCGGGTCGGCACAGCGCGGATGAACACAATGTTTTGAGGAGAAAGAGCGGCTGTCAGTCGCCGCGCCGGTGTGGACACTGGCATTCAGAATCGCAGATTATACTTTTTGGAAGTATGAACAACATAAGAATTTTTACCGGAAAATGTCATCTGAAGAAGTAAGTAACATCCACTTTTGTTCTGACCAACTAAGGGGAAAAAAGCATTGCAGTAAATCGCGCTGATTAAATCTAACGATCGCTTATCATATCACGTCAAACCATGCAAATTATACTTTGTTCCCAAATTGTTAATGTTAACAACATCAGCTTTGCGTGACTAGATTTAATGCCCTTCTGATATTATCCTTGTTGGTTGCAGTCTCTTTTTTTCTGTAGCCACTCCGAAGTCCGAAGTCTTCTGCATTTTACATCGGGTGAGTCTACAGCTGCCACTGGTGATTGTCGTTTGAACCTTTCTGGATCCGCCATCAAATTGTTAAGTTTAATTATATCAAGAGTGAGAAAAGGCTATACATCTCCACCTCCAACATCCTCACACGCACTATAGCCTACTAGCCGAGACTCCTTCTTTATACATGTGACGTAATGACGCAAAGACAGGCTCGAATTTCCAGCGGAAATCCACCAGTACCACTGGAATTAAAACATTATTACAAGCTACAGTTGAATCGACTTGAATCGAGCTAAGGCAGCAGATAGTTTTGAACACTGACTGGATATGTACTTGCTCAAAAATTTATTTTGGATCATTTTTAACCCCAAAAAGATACGGACTGCAGCTTTAAGAGACATTTGCTTGTTATTATCCATGTTTAAAAAGGTTTTGCCGCTAAATACATTTTACATAATACAATATTTTTTTGCAGGATTCTTTGAAGAATACAAAGTTCAAAAGAACGGTATTTATTTGAAATGGGAATCTTTTGCAACATTGTAAACGTCGTTACTGAAGTAGTCATTTCTTTCAAAAAAGCAATTTATTTCAAAACTCTATCCGTTACGAACTCATGAATCTGTCTGCCTAAGTCATAATCATATTAGCTCTTGCAGTTTGGAGAATGACGCTGAAATTAGAAGATTCCAATTGAAAAGGAAAGCCTGAAATAACTGACACATACTGACACTCTCCCACCTCAGAGGCCCTTCTAAAGCTTCTCTCCTTTTTTTCCCTTTTCGCTCGCTCTGTTTGACTCTGGCACCAAGAGTTGGAGACATGGGTCAGATTAATATTTATTTCGTATGTTGTCTGGTTCAAGGCGGGGGGCGGCCTTTTGAAGGCAGCGGGATGGCAAACAGTGGGGCGCGCCCTGTGAACATACAGTAAAACTCTTTCAGGGTAAACGGACCCTCAAATGAAGCACTGAAGATCTGAGGAGGGTCCACTAGGGCGAAGCGCGTTCCTCCACCCGTTATGTCCTGTCTAGAATTTCGGGAGACCCTGTGTGTGAGTACCCGGCATCACAGCGGGCTGTTAAAACACTGGCGGCCAGGTGGGACTGAGCAATAGCAAAGTTGACACTGCGAGAGGCCGCGCGAACATATGAGACACAGCTGTGAAAAGGGGAAGCAAGAAAAAAGAAAACGCGGCTTCAGATCTCTGTCTTTTCTCACATGCAACAAATGTAGCACTGCATTTCTGCCGTGTGTTTTACATATTTGTGCAAGATGGCCACTCAGGCAGCTGTTGAAAAGCTTGGGAAGATTCTTGTTTCCGCTCATGTGTATGTTATTGCATTACATCTCTTATCTTTAGTTTTGACAGGTTTTACCAAACGATTTGAACGTTGTATACGTGTTCTTGTTCCTGCACTTTTATACCTTTCTGGCCTACATTCTTTGTTTTTCAAACATTTCTTATCTTTACTCCTTATTTGACTGTTTTATGCTTACGCTATGCTCCTCGTTTGGTTTTTGAAAGCATTTGCCAAATTAATAAATGTAAGAATTATTAATCAATCAGCCAATTAATTGTACTTGTTACTCCCAACACAATATCATGCATTTTGTCGCATTGGTGGTCGCATTATCTCATTTGTACATTTTCATACGATCTTATGCTGGGGTGTTTAGGGGTGGACATGCTTTCTTTTTTTCTAATAATCGTATGTTTTTGCACGATACACATAATGTGGATTCATAAGAAATCTCCACCACGTTTCCCCTTTAGATCTGGTTGTTACTCCCCAAACTATGCTAAAACTGTTCATGTTCAGAATAGCATAATAGCCCAGTGACAAACCTATAACAAGAGGTGCTCAAGACGGCAGTGTGATGCATGAAGAGCCAGTGGGTGAAACATTTTGAAGACGCACTGATCAATGTAAATTAGAGTAAATTATAATTCTGTCTTTTATTTTGCTTCTAAAGGTCAGTACTAAACAAGAAGAATGTACGCATCTTCATCCTTTTCAGGAATTTATCCTTTTCATTTTTTAGGTGAATTGATTTAATATTTGCAGAAAAAAATATTGGTTAACTGCAAGTTGGTTTAATGTAAATAACATTGAATTGTATGGAATATATACAATTTTACTGTCAAATTCATGGTATTTGTAATGTAAAAACTATGAATTACCATACAATCCGCAGTGAAAAATAGTAAAAAGTAAAATAGTAAAAATTTAAATTAAATAGTTTTTTTCCCTCTTATTTTTGTTAATGTACAGTACATTAGTGTTTTTTTTTTCAGTTACATTTTCTGTTTTTTCGTTTTTTAGAGTCGACCCTGATGTTGTTTGGAATAAGTGTGAGTGACCCTGTTCACCATCTATGGGTATTGGTCATGTTTTATGAACAGGCCACTTATGATGAGCTCTGATTCATCACGTGGCTTTCTATTGTACCACTATTGTATATTTTTGTGGTTATCCACAGTACACAAGGCAGATTTTGATATAGTTCAAGATGACATAACATTATATAAATTAATGAAATATATAGTTAAATGTTTAGAAGTAACATGTCCAGGCATCCCATAATAGCATAAACATTGTCACAGTATTTGTATCGTGTATTTCTGTTAACCACAGCTGCTAGTTTTTTACCATAAATGTAATGTTTTTTGGGGTATTTTTTACATTTATTTATAATCCCTCTTATTTTTCCAAAATTAACATTTAGCTAATTCTGTAAGGTTTATGTAAATTTGACCGCAACCACTGTCAGGGTAACGCATTACAAGTAACGCGAGATACGTAATCAACGTATCTACAACAAAATATCTTTTCAAGTTACTTTTCAAATAAGTACTGCAAGTTACTGTGTTTTCCCATGTATTGACTGACATCTCTCCTGTCCTCATGTTGAGAGAAATCATGAGTAAGTGCAGAGGTGTACTGTGTAAAAATTATGGGTATTGTAGTTTTAGACTAAATGAAAACAGATTCAGTATTCCTCAAAATGAATAAAAACAGTGAAATGCAAACTCAGAATATTACACAAAACTGCAATAATTAAATATCTTAAATAACAAAAACATACTTTGTGAATTTAATCTCACTTTATTAACCAATATCTTTGCTGCTGACCTTCAATAATCCAACTCAACCATACCAATAAGAAAAAATACCTTTAGTTAAACATGAAATTTGCATTTATTTTTTTTATTTTATTCCTGAAGAGGCTGCATCCGAAATCGTATACTTCCCCACTATATAGTAAAGGTGAAAAACAGTATGTGACAAATGAAGTATGACCAATTTCACAGTACTCATAAAAGTGTAGGCAAAAAGTACCCGGATGACCTACTACTTCTAGTGCATATGATGGACACTTTACTATCCCATCAGGCCACGGGAGAGGATTTGTGTGGTCACATGATAATGACAACATGGCTAATGTAGTACGTCCAGATTACATATATACTGCACACACTCATATAGAACGCACATTTTTGGTGGCCATAATTACTTGTTCAAAATAAGTACCTACTTAAGAGTATTTGATTTCGGACACAGCCAGAGAGTGTTGAACTTTCTTCTCCTTGCGTCCTTTTCTTCTGCAATCCAGAATGGCAGCACAGCTGATGGTTTGAGTGGCGCCCTCTACTGTACAGGCATAAAAAAATTGACTATTAAAAAACAAGCATTCACAGGTAACACATTTAGTTACATTTAGTTACACATTCTGCTTTTTTAAGGTTGTAAAGCAATATTGTAATGCATTCATTTTAAAAAGTTACGTCCCCCAACACTGACCTCAACTATACTATATACAGTGTAAATAGCCGGTAAGCTACTCAGCCAAGGACCTTATGAGCTGCACAGCCTTCATCACTAAAGACAAAGCCCTCCTACATTCTTCATCTCATCACCCTGTGAGGTTATGCAGAGCTGTCCATTACTGCCAGGGCCAATCAGTCACTTCCTCCTTTGGGATGCTTCTCTGGGTCCCATTAACAGGCTAAGGGCAAGCAGTGTTTGGCAAAGGGCAGATGTGAAAGAGATGAAGCAGTGGAGGGGCATGTGCCAAATGAGAAGGAGAGAGGCAGAGCCGAGGCAGCTCTCTTTTCTGTTTGTGGGGATTAGACTGACAGATCTGTATTTGGTTTCGGAGGGGCCTCTAGCTTCAGCTAATCCTCATCACCTGCACCCCCTCCCTTCAAGAAGTCTCCAACTCCACCTTCTGCGGCCTTATAACCCTGCACTTCGGCCCAATAAAGCAAACACTCTGAGACACAAGCCTCACACTACGTAAGGTTGACTACAACCTCAGCCCAGAGGAAGAGAGATAGTCTGCCTCTTTGTACCTTTTCACAATCTATTAGAGCAGGCTGTGAGGTGTTGCTGTGTTGGTTTTGGAGAGATAGCAATTATCTGCAGATTAAACTCAAGTGTTACGGAAACTGCTTGTCAATGTCACTCAAGAAAAGAGGGAAAGATGGCCAGATGCTCCGTGAGGAGCCGTATGGAGGTTTTCAGGTCAGGTCAGGGGCAAGGACCTTCTGTCTCCCTTAGTCTCACAATTTTTTCACACATTGTCAACAAGATCAGATCCCCCTTTTGAAGACCTAATTAACATTTCAGTTCTGATGCTCATTTCAGACTAGCTTCATACATCGCTCAGCATCAGCATAATATGGCAGCCGTATATTTAAAGAATAGATCAAAATATTTTTAGATGAACTATTGATATCATAAATTATATATTTTAACTTGCAGATCCTATATTAATGAAAGTCTATTTAAAGAGAGTACCTACCCTTTCAGGATTTTTTAACACAATTAAGTACTGTTTAAAAACATGGCGATAATTTCAAATCAAAAATTTCACTTTAGAAAACATTTTACATGTTTTTTTGTTTCGTTTTTTATTGCATCTTTTTATTAACCTTTCAAACTGAGCAAAAACCAACCAAACAAAGGAAGCCGTGGCAATTAGGCCTACAGTGCAAATAAATAAATAAAAAATGGAAAAAAAACAAGAGCATTATAATATACCAAACCTCAAATTATCACTTAAAGAAACATCAGCATCAAGTTATGGGGTCCAGACCTGTAGGAAATCTTCAGTTGACAAGTGAGTAACACATGTTAGAAATTACATCAACATGTTTTATATGCAGGCCTAATTGTAACTTAGGCGTACTACTATACTTTAAGTCCTTTATAAATCAGAAACTCTTTACTTCAGCTAATTGCATTTAATATTAACTATAATACATTTTTATTTAATTGCAATTAACATACAATGGAAGTGTCCGAAAAACAGCAGGCCTAGGCTACACCTGAGTAGGCTATATGTAGGCCTAATGTTTTCGTTGTAGTGTACTTTTTCACACTTCATGATGTTCTTGCTTGCATTTTTTCCTGCATATGACTTTCTTTCCTCTGTGCAAAACAAAAAGTCAAATATTGAAGAATACAAGGTTTTTGTTCAGTCGTTATGAGTTCCGCTGTTCTAAACTAGAGAATCATTACAAGCGCGTGCCAGATTTACACAGGCGCGCGCACAGCCGTTATCTGCTCACAGCTGCCGTGTTGATTATAAGCTTATTTTAACAAAACACATAATAAAAACCTGACTAGCATATTCAATGGTTTTATCTTCGATTATTTGATCACTTAGCCGTTAATATCCATAAAAGTGACACCCATTCCGATGATTTATTGAGAGTTTCGTCACTTCTGACGCTAATCCGCTAACGTTAACTTAACTCGCCCAAACGCTAAACTGTTTTCCACTTACAAACAATAAAACAACAGCTACAACTGCAGCGAACGCAAAACATTCGTAACTATTTCGACTGCAGTTGAGATAGGGCCTGCTTCCTTTAAATGGCTGAGCAGTTTACTGAGGTAGATCGTTTACGAGAGACGCTACTCGAGAGTCTGGAAATAGCTGACCAACGCCAGGAGGACATCAGCAGGTGAGACACCACGAGCAGAAATACGTTTTAAATACCAGTTTTAAAGTTTGCCTCCATTCTTGTCTGTTTGGGTGTTATAATTGAACATAAATCCCTCTCCCCATTCACAGAGAGGATGTTTTGTCGCGCATTGAGAATGTCATTCAGACGATAGTCATCAGTGTGTCTAAAGGTGAAGCTCCTGTGCTGAAAGTAATCAAGAGATCCAGCTGGTCCAATGTCAGGTGTGTGTGTGTGTGTGCCTAATGTTTATTTACACAGCCTAAATAAGATATGCAGGACTAAATAGGTTTGTTTATCTATCTATCTATCTATCTATCTATCTATCTATCTATCTATCTATCTATCTATCTATCTATATGTCTGTCTGTCTGTCTGTCTGTCTATAATATCTGACTGACTGTCTGGCTGTCTAGTACTTCATCTGAACTTTGATCCTTTCATATAAAGTAACTTCCAGACTCTAAATAGCTGTAATTTCATCAGAGGATGAACCTCTCTCTCTCTCTCTCTCTCTCTCTCTCTCTCTCTCTCTCCTCTCTCTCTCTCTCTCTCTCTCTCTCTCTCTCTCTCTCTCTCTCTCTCTCTCTCTCTCTCTCTCTCGGACACACTTGCAGTCCTCTGAAGAGGTTTTCACTGTGCACAGTGTAATAGCTCTTGTACAGAACAAAGAAAACTGTCTGGTCAGATCTACATCAAACCTCCCTAAAGCTTAAAGCCTGTTTCATCTGGGACCCTCTAAGGCCAGGCTCCTGACAACTTGGAGAATGACTAGGCTTTTGGCTTACTGCTGTTATAAAGGTATCCTTCGTGCTAGCAAAATGACTGATAGTTTTAATAGCAGATATGAGGATGAAACACTCATTTAAGTTAATAATTTCATCCCCCACAACAATAAAACCTCTCAGTACTTTGATTTCCCACAGCAACATTTGGTTATGATCATCATAAGATTTCTCAGATGAGACATGGAGATGTTTTTCCCCAAAACATTTCACCCGTACACCCAGACATGAAGTATCTCCTGAAGACATTTTCTTTTCCTGTGCATATTTCCGGGCATGTTATGACTTTCTGAATATTAGTCAACAACAAAAAAAAGAATAAAGACAAAAGAAAACAGAAATGAGCAAAAGCGATGTTGGTTTTATTCTCAGATTTCAGAAGTCTGTTGGTTTGGTACTGAAGGCAGATGTCTCTCTTACGCCTATCCGATGTGACTGCCCTTCATCAGCCACCAAGTTTGGTGAGATCACCCTGGGTTACTTGCTTTTGCATATTACAGATAATAAAATAGTAATTACCATCCCAATATACAAATCTAGTTTTGATATTGACAAGGACATATCCAAACTTTCAATTATTAAACTGAGGAATGCAATTCATCCCACAAAAAAGGTAATCTGACATACTTTTTCTGCCTGGGGGACAGTAAAAATCCCCATAGATTTGCAGTTATGCAGGGAACCAAGCCATATAGAGACCAGAATATCATAGAGGCTCTCTTGACTTGGGCTAGTAATAACAATCCACAACATCCTAGCCCAAAAAAAAAATGATATGATCAATAAGTTATGAAAACATATTGCTTTAACTCATCAAAAATTTTGACTATAGAGGATATGTGTGACATATATGTTATAAAGTCAGAATTGCGAAATATAAACTCACAAATGTAATAAAGTCCGAATTGTGAGATAAAAACTCACAATTGTGAGAAATAAACTCTTTATATCTAATTGCGTGTTATAAAGTCAGAATTGCGAGACATAAACATGCAGTTATGAGAAAAAAGTCAGAGTTTATTTCTCGCAAATGCGACTTTATATCACACAATTCTGAGATAAAAAGTCTGAATTGTGAGATAAAAAGTTGCAATTACCTTTTTAATTTTCATTCTGTGGTGGAAACCATATAGCACACTGAATTGTGGAAAAATTATATATTCTATTTTAACAAGATATGACTGTTTCTGGCATGTTCCTGTTTTACAGCCCTGATTCTGAAGGTCTTGTCTGTTATTTACAAACTTGTACAAAGTGACTCCTATGCTACTAAAAGGTAAGTGATAGCCATGTCAACACATAACATGTCCACAAACATAAAATATGGTTAAGGCTTTTGACCTTCACAAGATCGTTTTACATGCTCTTGTGTTGAGACAAATACATTTGGGAAAAGAAACAAAATCCATGTTCCATGCTTGTATGCATAAAAATGATAAAAGTAAAACGGTGTTTAAAATAGTTTTAGAAGGAGTTCAGCATGTCATACTGCAGGACTATATTTTGGCAAGTTTTTCTTCAGCGCCTTTAAGATATGACCTGTTTCATGTCTAAATATTTAACATTTTTGTCAGCTTTTGTAGACCGTTTCATTCAAACCCCCTGTGGATATAAGTGATGATGTGATTATAAATCAACAAACAGCATCATAAATCATCTGATATAGGGAGCAGGTGGAACCTTTGATTTTTTTTATGACGTGATTTGTCAAGTGCACCTGTGCACTGAAATGTTTTCTCTTCTATCCGTCAGGGACATATACTATAATGACGTGCAGCTGTTTGGGTCACAGAGGACCTTGGATTTTATCGTGGATGACGTTTCGTGCTTGCTGAAGGTTCCTCGTAGGAGTCTACATGTTGTATGTGCATATGGCTCTACTGTGTAGTACTGTATAGACTTTTATACACTCACACAAAAGCGAAACTAATAACGTGATTGTCATGTATTATTTAAGGCCACATTTGCAAAGGTTGACCTTTCCATATGCACTTCAGAGAATGTAAACAATTTCTTTTAATAATCCTCGCAGCTTGCAACATCCAAAGGCTTCATCTCAGGTGATCTGTGTTATTTGGAGGAAGATGGCACAAAGGTGGACTGCAGTTCCAGCTCCGCAGTGAGTCCAGATCGCCAGCCAACCTTTCTGTAAAGCTCACTTAATGTGCACTGTACACCAGAGCATGATTTATATAATCTCCTTCTGCCCAAAGCCATTCATCTGTAATTCGACTGGCAACATTTTTAGACCGTATCTGTCAAACATTCACATCAACTCAAATGCTGTTCCACTTGACCACTGGTCTGACGAACTATTCTCGGTCTACTCAGTCATTTTGTCTCTCTGAAGTTTTGTCTATACCATTTTTTTCTGTGAAATGATTTGAAATGTTTTCATAACTCTGAACCCCAGGCTACCCCTGTGTCTTCCAATGTCAACGGGATCAGAAGTATCCTTCCTGTTTTCTTAAACCATGTAAAAGGAACACCACTCCTAATCCCTTCTCCAGTAAAGTCACCTTAATTTATATATGGCTTTGTGCAATATAGATTGTTTCAAAATAGCTTCACATTAATAAACAGGAAAATAACAGAATCAATGATGCAAACTTCACATATTAGACAAAATATGTTGTATGCACATTTCTGACCAATGCTAAGTGCCTAATAGTTATTCTGCACAGTGTTGTGTGGGATTTTGGCACAATGGAGGCTTTTAAATCACAGAAATTATTCACAGTGATATAGTTATGTCTCTGCTCTACCAAAGTTAATTGTAGCTTTTAAAGGGATAGTTCACACAAAAAATAACATTCTGTCATCATTTACTCACTCTGAAGGTGTTCCTAACCTGTATTTTCATTTTTGGGTGAACTATCCCTTTAAGAAAACAGAGCCAAATTACATGTTTTAATTCATGAATGTGTATTATAAACATTAAAATATAAAAATGTTATATTTTATATTTTATTTGAAGAACTGTATGAATGAACATCATACTCTGGCGTATTATCTATTGCATTCCTCAGCAACATATTGTATCATCAAGACATTGTATCATCTGCGAAATTCATTCTGATAGTGGAGAAAGATGCAACACTCCAGAGACTACTGGACGATGATTTTTGTACCAGACTTTCGCCCTGCATCATCATAACAGTAAGCGTCTGTTAGATCAGTGCTGGTGTGTATTTTCAAGGCCTGAATGTTTGGTCTTGTGTGTTCATCAGGGTAAAGGGATGCCTGATGTCAACAGCAGACTGATGGTGAGGAAACTGTGGGACACGCTACACGTCCCAGTTTTTGCTCTGGTGGATGCAGATCCTCATGGTACAAACACACACTCACACACACATTTAATAATCGTGCTTGCATCATGTTGCTCATTCAAGAATGAGGGATTTTTGGGTGGCCACTATCTAAAACCATTGTCGGGGAAAGTTACTTTTAGAGTAATGTGTTACAATATTGTCTTACTCTGAAAAAGTAACTAATTGTGTTACTTGATTTTTATGGAAAGTAATGCGTTACGTTACAGCATAGCGTTAGTTCTGGCAGGTCACGTTAGTCTACCTATAGGAATACAACGCCTATCACCGTGTACATATATAAGCTCCTTCAGTATTATCAGCAGCTATCACGTTTCTCAGGAGCTAACAACCCTCCTCCCTCCCCAGCTCCTCCTCACATCCAGTCAGGATTTGACTTTCTGATTCCCCTAGAATCAGAATAAACTCTCGAATTATGTTGTACTTTAAATCTTGAAATAATGATATCTGCAAAACATTCATGTTGGTTCAGTTCTGTTTACCCTAAGGGGGGTTATTGCTGCTCTCCCTGCTCTTAACCATGCTACGCCCAGAACGGAACCACACCGCCAATCCAAAATGTATGCTAATTGTTAATCGTATTTGACGATAGTGGTCCTGACAGAATTACGATTTTTAGCAAATGTAGAGGTTTATCTAAAGTCATTTTAGCTTATTAGTATGGTTGAATTGAATAATAGAAGGTCAGCAGCAAATATACTGGTTAATAAAGTGAGATTAAATACATCAAATATATTTTTGTAATTTCAGATATTTTATTTTTGTTATTTGCATTGCACAGTTTTTTTTTTTGTTGTTTTTTTTGTTTTAAGGAATACTGAACCTATTTTTGTGCAAGTCAGATGAGTAAATGCTCACATTTAGTCCAGAACTACAATAACCATCATGTTTACACAAAGCACACACAACACCGCTGCACTTACTCACGATTTCTCTCAACATGAGAACAGGAGAGATGTGTTTCTTATTTGAAAAGTAATCTGATTAAGTAAATCGCATTGTAATACCCCCAACACTGCCCACAACACCCCTAGCATCTTTGTGAAAAAGTGTGCTTAATTGTATTGAATGGGCAATTGTAGAGTAGTCTTTGAAGTATATTTTGTTACTTGCAGATAATATAACATTAATGAAATAAAACGCCAGCTAAGTGTACTTAAAAAGAGTACACAGTCATGACTTTTAAATGCAATTTTTTTAAGTGCAATAATAAAAAATTACAAATTAAAAGTTTTAAATACATTGCATATTAGTTTTAATAGAAATGACATTAAAGTATATCTCTCAACTTAAGGTGTCAATGAAAAGGCTCAAATTATTCAATGTTAAGGTCACTTAAAAAATGTCATGTTCCCTGCCAAATGTAATTTATACTCTTAATTTATAAAGTCATTGAACTACAAACACACATGCACGCAAAGATAACAAACACACGTTCATGGTTCCCTGAGAACAACCAATCCTGCAGTGATTTTCATTTGTGGCAGGTCTAGTGCAGTTTAGCATGAACATGAAGGCCCTGCTATTTTCTGACACTGTCATTATCGATGACTCCTGCGCTCTCTGTGCATGTGTAATGCTTTACTTTGTTCTTGGGCGAATTAAGTTGTCCCAAAGGATAATTGCAAGGGTATGGTGGTGATTGCAGAATCAGCCTCTCTCCCTTTCTTCTTTTCTTTTTTTTCCAGGCATCGAGATCATGTGCATCTACAAGTATGGCTCACTGGTAAGTCCTGTTTCCTACTATTTCTGTGCAATTTCCAGTGAAGCCTGCACAGTTTTGCATTGCGGCGACATGTAATTATTCTTCTCTCTTTGTGGCAAGACAAAAAAGAGGAAGGACTCATTCATGAACTTCAAATTTACCCTGTGGAAAAAGTAAAGCATTTCTACATGTGTCTGTGTGACACATCTGCAGAGTGTGTGGCTACATTTTGGCTGTTTAACTCACTTTCACATACAGAATCCTGCAGTACAAAAATGTTTTTCTTAATGAGTTTTTTTTTTTTTTGGTCATTTTCCAGTATAAAATATCGAAACAAATATGAATGAAGAAATAATATAATAAATATATAAAAATGTTATTATATACTTTTAAGTACTTGCATATTGTAACATAATATTACATATTTACTAGAGAAGCAAAATTGTGTTAATAAGACGATATACATGACCATTGAAAAGTTTGGGGTCGAAAGTTTTTTTTATGTTTTTGAAAGAAGTCTCTTCTGCTCACCAAGGTAAAGTAAAACCAGTAAATACAGTTAAAACAGTAACATTGTGAAATATTATAACATTATTATGATAAATATTGTTAAATATTATTACAATTTAAAATAACTGTTTTCTGTTTAAAGGTGCAGTGTGTAACATTTTTGAGTATTTATTAACAGAAATGCAATATGACATCCATAACTATGTGTTCAGTGGTGTATAAAGAACTTACTTAATAAACCGTTATGTTTTTATTACGTTAGAATGAGGCATTTATATCTACATAGGCGCGGGAATCCCCTTCTATGAAGGTCGCCATATTGTGACGTCATGTTTCTACCGTAGCCGACAGCGATCAAACAGCGTTACAGAGCGCGTTTCGTCACTACCTTGAAAGAGAAGCCGCAGAAAGCTAGAAGAAGCTAGTCGTGAGTAGTGACTTTTCCCTTGTCAGTGGTGTAAATATGTAGTTGGATTGTTTCATGTAACTTAATTCTTCTCCCTCGCTGTGTTATGGCTTTGCTATGTGGGGATAAATGTGCTGGTTACGCTCGTGAGCTGATTAGTAGGCTACTCTTGTCATTGACCGGAAAACAGTTACAGGAATCACCAACCCGTCGATCTTGGAAGCATTTAAGTCGATCGAGTTTCCAAAATCAGAGAAAAAAGCCTATTGTGTGTAGTAAGTGGTCTATGGGATGCGGAGGCCCGCGCGCTCGTAACAATCACGTCATTTTTGCCGCGCGCACCTTTGGGCTCATGTTGACGCGTCGAGTATAAACAAGGCTTAACGCTTTAACCAGCTCAGCCACAGTAACAGCTCATATTAGCCAGCTAAACTTTTACTACCCTGTTAGAAAAAATATATAACGTTAGTTGCATAGTTTCATGTGGTTCTTCTCCCTCGCTGTATTATGGGTTTGCTATGTGGGGAGAAATGTGGTGGTTACGCTAGTGAGACAATCAGCTGATTACTATTATTATATTATGTATTAAGACCCTTGATCCTTACCTGACTATGGCTTTGTAAACTTTATCCATGATGTGGTTTGTAATGGACTGTGGTACAAAAGCTTGTTTTACTCTGGCTATTCTCTGCTGTCTCAGACGACGATGTTTGTCCCGTTTTAGCCACCGTAGCTTCTTCGAAAGGGAGGGTGAGCAGTGGGCGGAGCCATTAGTGTAAACTCACAAACGAACCGCTAGATGTCGCCAAAAGCTACACACTGCACCTTTAAAAATTAAATGTAATTTTAATATATTTTAAAATGTAATGATTTGCTGCTCAAGAAATATTTCTTATTATTATCAATATTGAAAATAGTCATGCTGCTTAACATATTCGTGGAAACCATGATACACTCTTTTCAGGATTCTCCTTTAATGAATCAAAAGTTCATAAGAACGGCATTTATTTTAAATAGAAATATTTTGTAACATTATAAATGTCTTTACTTTTGATCACTATAATGTGTCTATACCAAAATATTAATAAAAAAAAATCTATTCTACACCAAACAGTTTTGCTTCTCAGTTACAATTTTATTATTACATTTGATTAAATTTTATATTGAAAAAAGACAAAAATTATGATAAAGTAAAAAAAAAAAATGTGCAGGCCTTTCAAACCATCCAGCAAATTAAAACAAATATATGCAGTGACTGTAACATTTCATATAGCCTACTTAAACCTGAACATATACTTTAATATACATACTGTCTGTCGGCCGTCCAGCTTTAGGAACTCTAACTGTCATTTGTCCGCAGTCAATGGCCTTCGAGGCCCACAGTCTGACTGTCCCCAGTGTGCTGTGGTTGGGCCTCCTGCCTTCAGACATCCAGAGGTTTGGGAAAGTCAACTCATTACTCTGCTCTGTGGTTTTTGATTGAGGCCGGGCTTGCTCTGGTTTCCGTTTTCTGGGTTTTTTTTGTTTTGGTTTTTGTTGCTGTTGCTGTTTTTTATTTCCTTCCTCTTGAAAGCTATTTTTAAGTGGATGTGTCAACTGTCATGGACTTCAGAAATCAGAACCTCTTTTTAGGAAAATAGAGTAAACTACAGAAGAAAGAAATGTTAACTGCCGTTGTTAGCACCATGTAGCCTACATGATATGTTAAACACTGGCCACTTTGCAAGGTACATTATCTAGTATCGCATACGTTTCTTTTATGCTTTTAGAAGGGGAATTAATGCCACACTACCAAAAATTGGCAGTTTCCCATCTTTCAGCCCAGTTCTGAGTGGTAGCTTGTAGAGAATGCAGCAGACCACCATGATCTGGCATACTTTATCTGTACAACATCACCCTAGATAACTGAATCGGCTTTTTCAAATGCCGGAAGTGCGCTTGATTATACTGTGTGTATGGACATAGATCCAGTTAAGACTTCATTTTGATTACTTTAATTTGATTATGGTCATTATTTGATAAAAAAAAAAAAAACTAGGGGTGTGACAATCTCGCGATATTAAAATGTGATGAATTTTTCGTTGAGGTGAAAAGCTTTCTCGCTATATTAGCATGAAGGAGTTGAGTTTGTGGAAAAGCCTTTTACTGTGCTTGCATTATGTTGTTCTGACTCAAACTCAGAAAGTAGAACTGAAATGACATTTGTTACAAGATAGGGCTGTCACGATTCCTCAATTAAATTTGAGTGCTCAATAAAAAAAAAAAAACTGCGCTTAACCCCTGGTTATTGTCCGCCTAAATGCTGTTTTTAAGCACGGTCATTTAGTTGAGGTATAGAAAAAAGAACCAAAGCCACCTTTTCTTGCTTCTCTTAGGAGGAGTTGAAGTGTCTTACGTGTCAAAAATACACGGCCAGTCCGTTTAAAGTGTTGCATATTTATTTTCACAAACACAAAAAAGCAAAAACATGAAAAATCCTTCAAATTCTCTCAGCCAATACTTCCAAACAGCACTCAAGTATGGCCTTCTTCTCCTTTTTATCCTGAATCCCTCTAGCTAAAACAGCATATACTTGTATGAATATATAAGGAGGTGTGGCTTTAAAAACTAACTTCAAGTAAATTATACAAAGAAAACTTCAAGGAAAATTTACAAGGACAACTTTAAGTAAACTCTATACAGGATAACTTCAAGTAAATTCTTAAATAATACTGCACTGCACATAAAACGAGAAATAAGCTGAGAATATTAATAATACAAATTGACAGCATATTAAATTGGCTCTTACATGCGGTGTTAACCCCACATTGCGGTGCCAACTTGTACTTAGTGAAACGGAACGGTGTTAGAATGTTACCACTGAATGCTTAGCAACAGACAACCAATCGTATACTCATTTTTGTGTACTTTGACAGTCACGAAAACACTGCTCATTGTATATAAACTGTAAATTCAGCGTTTGAGAGGGAAAATGTCAAATGGTGACAGAAAATGTGACAATTTTAGTAAAGAAGAGACTTCTTTCTTAGTCTATAGTCTTACCTTATAGTCTTAATAGTAAAGACCTCCTAGACACCCAGGGACTAGACTGGAGGGAGCGTCTACCCCAGATCTAGACTACAGCCAAACGCAGAGACCAGCCCACCACCACGCTCGACCGCAGAGATTTTGCTAGAGCTCCCTGCAAACGGAGAGCGACTGCCACCCAATGAGTGAGCCAGAACCCTAAGAGGAAGTGAGAGCCCCGACCATCGCCCCGTAGCCGGTGCCCCAGAGTGAGTCTAACCAGGCGTGTGAGCCCGCGACACCAGCGGCTGAGGGGACACTGGTAGAAGTGGACACTGAGGACTGGCTGATTAACCTAGATATGGAGGTTCTGCCTCCCACCCTATCCCATCTGATATTATCTGTTTATTCTTCATCATTGCTATTTCAAGATAGCAGTAAGACTGTATCATCAACCTGTTGGGAATTGGAATTACTGTTATTGAATACGTCAAGTTTACCTCTGTTGCCTTCACCGCAAAGCTCAGCCAGTTCTCCAGCCCCGCCTCTGCTGGATGCCTGCAGCCCTTCTTCCCCGGGAATGCCTTGCTGTGACGTGAAGCCTCAGGTTGTGCAGCCACCAGCCTTGCTCGGACAAGAGGATCCTGTGGCTCCACCTCTGGCGTCTGATCCCTTCGCTCCACCTCGTCCCATTGACCTGTCGTGCCCTCTGGCTCTCCGCTCAGACGCTCATCTCCGCTGCTTCGCCTAGCTCTCCAGTGCCATCGATGTCGCTCTGTACCATCGGCTCTCCTTCTGCACCCTGGGATCCATCGGCTCTTTCTCCGTCGGTCGTCACACGGATGTCGTCATCTCCTGTCACCATCCCTTCATCATCTTCTGTCGCCATCCCTTTATCATCTTCCGTCGCCATCCCTTCGTCATCTCCTGTCTCCATCCCTTCGTCCTCTCCTGTCACCATCCCTTCGTCATCTTCTGTCGCCATCCCTTCGTCATCTCCTGTCATCATCCCTTCGCCATCTCTAGTCATCATCCCTTCGTCATCTTCTGTCACCATCCCTTCAGCATCTTCTGTCATCATCCCTTCATCATCTTCTATCACCATCCCTTCGTCATCTTCTGTCGCCATCTCCTGTCATCATCCCTTCGCCATTTTCTGTCCTCATCCCTTCGCCATCTCCTGTTATCATCCCTTCGCCCTTCGCCATCTCCTGTCATCATCTCTTTGCCATCTTCTGTAACCATCCCTTTGCCATCTGTCATTACCCCTTCGCCATCTCCTGTCATCATCCCTTCGCCATCTCCTGTCGCCATCCCTTAATCATCTTCTGTCGCCATCCCTTCTCCATCTGTCATTACCCCTTCGCCCTCTCCTGTCATCATCCCTTCGTCATCTCCTGTCGCCATCCCTTCATTGTCTTCTGTCGCCATCTCCTGTCATCATCCCTTTGCCATCTTCTGTCACCATACCTTCATCATCTTCTGTCACCATCCCTATGCCATCTCCAGTCATCACCCCTTCGCCATCTTGTCACTATCGCTTCGTCATCTTTTGTCATCATCCCTTCGTCATCTTCTGTTACCATCCCTTCTTCATCTCCTGTCACCATCCTTCGTCATCTCCTGTCACCATCCCTTTGTCATCTCCTGTCACCATCCCTTCGTCATCTCCTGTCGCCTCATTGTTCTCTTCTCCAAGCCGCGATGTCACGTCTTCCAGGAGGGGGGTGTTCTGTTAGGCATATTCACTTGTGTATTTCGTATTGGAACCTGTGGATTCTCATCTTCATTTTCTTCGTCATTTTGATCAATGGAAACATAGCTACTGACTTTGATCCCTTCGTCATCTTCTGTCGTCATCTTCTGTCATCATCCCTTCGCCATCTGTCATTACCCCTTTGCCATCTCCTGTCGCCATCCCTTCGCCATCTGTCATTACCCCTTCGCCATCTCCTGTCACCATCTCTTAGCCATCTCCTGTCACCATCCCTTCGCCATCTGTCATTACCCTTTCGCCATCTTCTGTCACCATCTCTCCGTCATCTTGTCACCATCCTTTCATCAACTCCTGTCACCATCTCTTAGCCATCTCCCGTCACCATCCCTTCGTCATCTCCTGTCATCATCCCTTTGCCATCTTCTGTCACTATCTCTTCGTCATCTCCTGTCACCATCCCTTCGCCATCTTCTGTCACCATCCCTTTGCCATCTGTTATTACCCCTTCGCCATTTCCTGTCATCATATCTTTGCCATCTTCTGTCACGATCCCTTTGCCATCTTCTGTCCCCATCCCTTCGCCATCTCCTGTTATAATCCCTTCGCCATCTGTCATTACCCTTTCGCCATCTTCTGACCATCCTTTCGTCAACTCCTGTCACCATCTCTTAGCCATCTCCTGTCACCATCCCTTCGTCATCTCCTGTCTTCATCCCTTCGTCATCTCCTATAATCATCCCTTCACCAATATGTCACCATCCCTTTGCCATCTCCAGTCATTATCCCTTTGCCATCATCTTCTGTCGACATCTCGTCCTCTTCCTAAGCCTCATTGTTCTCTTCTCCAAACCGCGATGTCACGCCTTCCAGGAAGGGGGTGTTCTGTTCATATTCACTTGTGCATTTTGTATTGGAACTTGTGAATTCTCATCTTCATTTTTCTTCATAATTTTGACAGATGGAAACATAGCCACTGACTTTGATCCCTTCGTCATCTTCTGTCGCCATCTCCTGTCATCATCCCTTCGCCATCTGTCATTACCCATTTGCCACTCCTGTCGCCATCCCTTTGCCATCTTCTGTCACCATCCCTTCGCCATCTTCTGTCACCATCCCTTCGCCATCTCCTGCTCTCATTCCTTCGCCATTTGTCATTACCCCTTCACAGTCTCCTGTCACTATCTCTTAGCCATCTCCTGTCACCATCCCTTCGCCATCTCCTGTTATCATCCCTTCACCATTTGTCATTACCCCTTCGCCGTCTGCTGTCTTCAACCCTTCACAGTCGCCTGTCAACATCTCTTAGCCATCTCCTGTCACCATCCCTTCGCCATCTCCTGTTATCATCCCTTCACCATTTGTCATTACCCCTTCGCCGTCTGCTGTCTTCAACCCTTCGCCATCTTCTGTCGCCATCCCTTCGCCATCTCCTGTCATCATCCCTTTGTCATCTCCTGTCACCATCCCTTTGTCATCTCCTGTCACCATCCCTTTGTCATCTCCTGTCACCATCCCTTTGTCATCTCCTGTCACCATCCCTTTGTCATCTCCTGTCACCATCCCTTCGTCATCTCCTGTCATCATCCCTTTGTCATCTCCTGTCACCAATCCTTCGTCATCTCCTGTCACCATCCCTTCGCCATCTTCTGTCACCATCCCTTCGCCATTTCCTGTCATTATCTCTTCGCCATCTCTTGTCGCCAACCCTTCACCATCTTCTGTCACGATCCCTTTGCCATCTTGTCACCATCTCTTCGCCATCTCCTGTTATCATCCCTTCACCATCTGTCATTACCCCTTCGCCATCTTCTGTCACCATCTCTTCGCCATCTCATGTTATCATCCCTTCGCCATCTTCTGTAGCCATCCCTTCACCATCTTGTCACCATCCCTTCGTCATCTCCTTTCACCGTCCCTTCGTCATCTCCTATCATCATCCCTTCATCATCTTCTGTCACCATCCCTTCGTCATCTTTTGTCATCATCCCTTCGTCATCTTCTGTCACCATCCCTTCATCATCTCCTGTCATCATCCCTTTGCCATCTTCTGTCACCATCCCTTCGTCAACTCCTGTCACCATCTCTCCGTCATCTCCTATAATCATCCCTTCACCATCTGTCACCATCCCTTTGCCATCTCCAGTCATTATCCCTTCGCCATCATCTTCTGTTGACATCTCGTCCTCTTCCTAAGCCTCATTGTTCTCTTTTCCGAGCCGCAATGTCATGCCTTCCAGAAGGGGGTGTTCTGTTAGGCATATTCACTTGTGTATTTCGTATTGGAACGTGAATTCTCATCTTCATTTTCTTCGTCATTTTGACAGATGGAAACATAGCCACTGACTTTGAATCTGGATTGTAGGTTTTTGTGTTGAAATGCATAAACTGCATGTAAAAGTGGTCAGCTGTTTAGTGAAATCACCCATCTGAATGACAGCAGCATTCAAAAAAGTGCTGGAAACATCATCAGGTATTTTTGCTCTGATTCCGACAGCATCAGCACATTCATGCTGCCAGTTTCCTGCTCCACCTCATCCCAAAAACACTACTGGACTGAAATCCTGCATGTTTGTAATGCACTAATGTCATGTTTGTAAAGGCAGGATTTGTTGAACAACACACTCTCATTAAAGTCTACAAGTAATTAAGAAGACTGCTCGCAATTCTCAGCACAGATGTATTGAATTAAAGTGATGTGTTTCAGTTTTCTGATTTAATCTGCTACACCATAGTGCAGGGGTCGGCAAGTAACTTTGGCCGCGGGCCAATATTTTTTTTTAGCCAGTAGGTGGCGGGCCGGCTACACAGAGTAGGCCTATGGATACAAATGAAATAATGAGCTGTTTGCTTATCCGGTCCGTGTATCATTAGTTCAATCATTTTTTCAAATTAAAACCAAAAATGAAAAAATTAAAACGACTTGTTTTTCCATTTCCAACTTTATTATTATTCGGGACACATACATACACACCTAAGGTTTAAGGAGGTCTGCGCGGGACTGTTTTTTTTTTTCCGTCCCACTCCCACAAGGTTCTATTCAGCAACCGCTTAAAGTTCACTCTGTGTTCACCCGCTTTATTTCCCGACCTGAGGGGTCCGCAAAATTTAGATCTCGTTTCCAGAATCACATTCAAATGTCTCAAACGCAAAGAGAAAGGTTAAGTAGCCTATAAAAATTATAAATGCTATACAAAATTGTTTTCGTGTCAATATAAAATATTATTTTAACATTGTACTGTCAGAGAAAAAATATAAATGACAGAAATTGAATAGGACAAAGCGTATCACTCAAATTTCTAAGCAACAACAAAAACCATATTGCCCTACTGACAAATGAAGTAGGCTTTTTTCTGCCAAACTATTTCAAACATCCTTGCAAAAAAGAATGTTGTTGACTGACAATGGTTTCAGTAAAAACAGCTCCTCAGAGATGCAGGTGGTCAGAATGAAGTGCTGATATGCTGTCAAAAGATGTCGGGAGTGGGCTATTGTCAGTCGGACCGCCCGCTCCGTCCAAAGTATAGTAGCTACACCAGAGTTCTGACCGCTACCGTCTTTATACTTTAAAACTGAATCCCGCGCCTCATGATTCCTTATGGGCGTTTCACACAGTATGCGATGGTGAAATTTGCCGCGCGGCTACGGCTTTTCTCAAGTAATGGAAGAGTTTTGTGCAGCATTTAGTGCAAATATTTTTTATCAGGTAATAAAATAAAAGAAAGGCTGAAAAAAAACGGACTTCTAAAATAATCCGGCGGGCCAGAAAATATTGCTGGCGAGCCTGTTGCCGACCCCTGCCATAGTGTGATAGCTGAACAGAATTGATTCTGGCCTGGTCTTATAATTTTATAAAAACACATTGTTCTGTTAATATTTTTGATCTTCGAGCAGTGAAGTTCTTGTCATTTTTACAGTGGCCTAATGATTTAAACATTCTTTTGTCATAGCAGTAAGGTTGTAAAATTAAATATAGCCTAACTTTACACAGAAAAGTTTAGTAAGCATTTTTTTTTTTTACATTACAGTTTTTTCATCTTTTTTTAAAGAGAAGGAGGGACAGCCCTTGTGAAAAATTAACTGAACTGAATGTGAAATTGTAGTGTACATCAAAAATCTTATTTTTTTAAACTGTATTTACAGTTTGTATAATATAAATGAAATAAAAGGCCACTTAAGTGTACTTTAAGAGTTTCTGGCACTTTAAAAGTGCACTTTGTTGTAATGTCATTAAAAGTTTTACTTTAAAGTATTGTAAATCATGTTTTAATAATCTTTTGTCATGATTTAAATAAGTACACTTATTTTGAAGTGTTGACTAACACACTAAGCACATGTAAAGTACTTGATTATAATTTTAACTGTTGTGTGTTATTTTAAGTTAATCAACTGCAGCTTCAGCATTATAAATGTATAATTACAAATATATTTAAATACATGACCTATAAGATTCAATAGAAATGGCATTAGAGTATATTTTAGTCTACCATAAATATAAATGCCTGTCAGTACATTCAGCAGGAACTTTAACCATATTTTAAAGACAATAGAATTTACTTAAATCCTAGTGAAGTAGATGTCAAGTAGTAGGTGTAAATTGCGTTTAATATAAATTTAAACTAATAGCATTTTCAACATGTAGTTAACATGCAGTTTAGTGTCTGAAAACACTGGATTCAGTTCACACTTAAGTATATTATTTTAAAGTATATTATTTTTGTAATGAGCAAAAGACTGTATCATGAGCATTTTTGTAATGAGCTCTTTTTAAAGCAGTGCTAAAGAAGAAGTGATTTTTGTGCTAATCATTATGTGCTGTTGTATTGAATCCAGATTCACTAGTTCCAGTCACTTGATTTTCTATTTGCCTCTATCTACATCAACTAACACTAGTACCAAATAAAGTGGCCAGCTACTACATGTAAGAGTAAATTACTGAGATTATGTTTGTGTGTATTGTTATGAATGCACAAGGCCTCATGGTGTCTATGTGAATGGCTGTCACAGGTACAGAGTTCCGGAGGAAAGTGTTATTCCATTTTCTCAAGCAGATGAGAGCAAAATCAACAGCTTGAGGAGCAGAACCTACATCACCTGCCAGCCTGCGTGGGAGAGAGAGGTGCCTCATTCCATGCTTCTGTACACTTAAGACAGGACAAAGGCAATATGCAAAGAACAGACGATATGGTCAAAGATGCATCTGTGACATTAGTGTTTTGACAGGTGCTTGCAGAGGCCAAGAATGTGAATGATGTCGCCTAATTTATGTGTCTGTGTGATTCTTTCAGGTAGAAACGATGCAGAGGACTGAAGCAGAAAGCTGAGATCCAGTCCCTGGCATCTATCGCCCCTCATTTCCTCACTCGAGTCTACCTGCCAAATAAACTGCGCTATGGAGGCTGGATATGAGCATCTGCTGCCCTCTACTGGAATATGTATGACGCACTTGTAGCGTGTTTTCGCATGAAGTGCATGATTGAATACTGTACAGATGTTACAGTGTGTTCTTACTGAATGTTAGATGAGCAGTTATGTTGGATTACCGTTACCGTTAACTATGAGTTGTGAGCTTGAATAAAATATGAATATACATCATCTGAGCTGTTATGTTAAGCTGCTCTGGACTGTCACATTTGCATTGGCGGTGAATATTATGGAATAAATAAATGAAACGAACCCTTCCCTTTCACCATGAACTTCGTTATTTTATATTTTAAAATACTTAGGTAAATTAAGTCATCAGTGTCTTAAATCATGGTTACGGTGATTTAGCCCAGAAAGTGTAAGTTAATGGTCGGGTAGGCAATTTCAGAGAGGCTAGCTAAAAGCCTTCATCACACTTGCGCGTTCGAAAAGCAGAAGCTTTAAATGGTAGCGTAAAAAATAACTTCCGCTGTAGTCTGTATGGCTGTACCCATCGAATGGGATTGATGTGATTTATTTATGTAAAATTCAGCACAAATTCTTCTTCTAAAGACACCAACCTCAGTTACAAAGGAAAATGAGTGTGCAAGCCACACTGTGCGTGTATGTGCAATTCTTCAGTCTAATCACCTTAATTGATTACAGATCTGCAAGAATACAACACAAACAACAGATCATATAAAAGAGATATTTGTACATGTTTTCATATTTTAGACCACTTCTATTATTGATTGCTATCAGGATGTGAAGAGAGTTTCAACCAGAATAACAAAAAGTGTTTATGAAAAACATCACCTATACCTTTAACTGTAATAGAAGACTATATTGCCTAATATCTGATTGTACAGTTTTTCTCAATCGCTTTGGCTCAATTCTTGAATGGGATTTTTTTTTTACTCAAAACAATTCATTCATTTCTCTGAACAGTTCGTTTCTTGTCCACATATTTGAATTTCTTTTTGATTTAAGCTAATTGCATTTGTTTCAAGTTTATTGTCAATTATACTATATGTACAGGACATACAGAGCATTGAAATTCTGTTTCCCTCAGAGTCAGACCCATGGTGTAAAACACCACATAACACAGACAACTATTATATATAAAATACAATACAAACGATAAAGAACATCAGGCACATGATAATTTAAATATGTTTACATTATAAAGTGGCAACAGTATGCAAAAAGAGAGCAGCAATTGTAAAAGTGTGTGTGTGTGTGTGTGTGTGTGTGTGTGTGTGTGTGTGTGTGTGTGTGTGTGTGTGTGTGTGTGTGTGTGTGTGTCAGTTCAGAGTTCAACTTCCTGACAGCCTGGTGGATGAAGCTGTTCTTCAGTCTGGTAGTTCAGGCCTGCAGGCTCCGAAACCACCTCCCAGATGGCAGAAGACTAAAGAAGCCGTGTGAGTGGTTAGGTGGGATCCCCCACTATGCCGAGTGCTTTTCGGGTTAATCGGGTATTGTGAATGTCATTGAGGGAAGGTAGTGTGGCACCCACGATCTTTCTGCTGCATTCACTATGTGATGCAGCCCTTCCTGGTTGTGAGTGGTGCAGTTACCAAACCACAAGTGATGCAGCTGGTCAGGATGCTTTCAATGGTGCCACGATAGAATCAGCACATAATGGGTGCCGGGGCTCTCCTCAGTTTGAGCTGTTCTCCATAGAACATTCTCGCCATTCTCGCAAAACTTTATGAAGTGATTTGTGCTATACATTGGTGAGCAGTCATGAGTTAGCAGAGTGAAAAGCAAGGGGCTAAGAACACATCCTTGGGGGGCCCCTGTGTTCGATGTCATGTGATGGTGATGGATGTGCTGTTGCCGACCCGAACTGCCCGTGGTCTTCCAGTAAGAAAGTCCAGCAACCAGTTTCACAAAGAGATGTTTAGGCCAAGCCAGTCCAGTTTCTATATTAATTGATGTGGAATGATGGTATTAAATGCCAAACTGAAATCTATGAAAAGCATTCGCACATAAGTTTTTTTTGTTTCCAAGTGAGAGAGGGCTGAATGAAGAGTCGACTGCATCATCAATGGACCGGTTGGCCCGATATGCAAACTGGAAGGGAGGGGGGGGGGGGGGGGGTGTGGTTTTGATGTGTTGCATGACTCTCCGTTCAAAGCACTTCATGTCAATAGAAGTCAGTGCAACAGGACGATAGTCATTCAAAACGGATGGGGATGGTTTCTTGGGAACTGGTATAATTGTGCTAGCTTTAAAGCATGTGGGGGCAACAGTCTGGCTCAGAGAAAAGTTAAAAGATATCTGTGAACACATCTTTGAGCTCTCCTGCACAATCCTTTAGCACCCGACCAAGTATATTGTCTGGACCAGCTGTTTTTCGGGCGTTGAACTTAGAGAAGGATCTCATCACGCTGGCTGGAGAGAGATACAGAACCTGGTCGTCATGAGGAGGTGGACTCTTCTGTGCAGGCGTGGTGTTGTACTGTATGCTTAAAAGCGTGCTGAGAAGTTGAGTTCATTCAGCAAAGAGATATCACTGTCACAGGTCTCTGTGGTGGGTTTGTAATCCGTGATGGTCTGGATTCCCCTGCCATAGTCTCCTTGTGTCTCTGAAGTTATGGGCATGCTGTTTTTGCCTTTCTGATGCCCCGGGACAGGTTGGCCCTAGCTGTTCTCAGGCCTTCATCATCACTAACTCTGAAGGTAGCATTTCGTGCCTCTCCTGTCAACCATGGCTTCTGATTAAGCATTTGTGTGTCAATATCTAAATGCACATGGCTTATGATCAAAACTGGGTTGATTCTCAGTGAAATTGTCAAGCTTCTACACATTGTTTTACTGTGTGAGCCACCACATGCAAAATTATCCATTCAATTATCAAAATCATGTCAAATGTGTTCTATTCCAGGAAATTCTATTTCAATGTTCTGACCAGCAGATGTCAGTATGTCCTCATTTGACTGATGTGCAAATAAGACCCTGTGTTACCCTGACGACCGGCATCAGGATGACAGAGGTTGATGGATATTGACATGCTACAAACAAGTTATTTAGAGATATATGTGTGAACTGACTTGGCAAAGGATCTGACACCTTGTCAATGTTTTATACACTTTTGAAGGATATAATTTGTCAAAAGGCTTAAAGAACTCTTGATTAATTCAAATTATTAAATTAGCTTAACTGAAAACACATACATACACATTTATAATGCATCATGACCCTCATGTTTATGTAAGTGTATATTACAGTTTTCCTTATATATATATATATATATATATATATATATATATATATATATATATTTCACATTTAGCCTACATATATTGTATATATGGGTTTCTTAATTTCTGTATTTGTTGTACAAACATTAAATACAAACAGGTAATTTTATACATGAAATTTAGTGCACAAATAAATGCCGAGACGTTTGTACTTCTAATAGAGAATAATCTATTCCTCACCGACAGAAAGGTATAGTGCGAGTACCCGCGTGCAAGTACGACCGACTACTAAAAACAACAACTTAGCCTAAGGTGTTCAGGGGTCTTCGGTGATTTAATCACTGTCAAAGCCATGGTGACCGATGGGCCTCTGTTCAGATTCTCGCGGTGTGTGGTGAGTGTAAAATGGGAAACAATCAACAACTACTAGTAGTAGTAATCAGAGCCGTCGCATAGACTGTGCGAACTGTGCAATGGGCCCTCGCAATCCTGTTATTTTTTATTTTATTTTTAACCATGTCTCTGACAAGGTCACATAAAAAAATTAATTTAAAAAAATTAAGGGGGTTTTTCATTGTCGCTATGTTCTTACATAATGTGTCCTCACTGAAGACGGGAGAGGGGGAAAGCTAAAGCAAGGGAAAGCCAACATGTCAGCTGCAAATTTAAATTTGCGCTCAGGATCCTGACTTTTCCAGTAATGGTGGCATCAGGCGAGCAAAGCTTTTCAAAGTTAAAATTAATTAGAAACTATAATAACTGTGCTAACAGGGCTTATAGTATACAGATACATTCTCAGTTCTCTTACTATATTGCGGAACAGAGGCGTCAGAATGCAATTCTACCCAGTGCACTGCTAATGACAACACTCCCGCGACACAGACTGAGTAGATTAGTAGATTAAAATAATTATTTCAAACTTACATAAGAAAGTTTCAACTTCATAGGCCAAGATGATAAAATGTTACAACCAAGTTAGCCACATGACCATCACAAACACACCACTGGTGGAATAAAGCTAAGTACATTTACATTGTACAGTTTTGTGTAACTTTTTGTTTTGAGTATTTCCAATGTCTAGTACTGCAGTTTTAGATCATCAATACCCGCCACCGCCTCCGGTTTTGGACGAGACCCGGTCGGACCTCTAGTTGCTGGGACAGTTTTGAGAATGAAGTGGTTGTTGCTGAAGAATGGAGAGAGGATTTTCGTTGGTCGAGGGACATCGCTGTTGACTTTGAGTGAGCTGCTTCGCCCCGCACATTGAAGGGCAGACAACTGTAATGAGATCGCTTGTCAAAAAAGTTGCCTGCACACTGTACTATTTAGCAGACGAGGGGAGATTACGCAAGACGGCAAACGCCTTTGGATTATCAAGACAGGTGGTGTTGAAAATAGTAAGGCATGTATGTGAAGCCATTACTGTCCACATTACTGGGCCCTGTGTATATACAGTTACCTGTCACTGTCCAAAGTAAAGGAGCTTGTACCGGGGTTTCACCGAGCCCATGGCATTCCTCAGTGCATTGGTGCCGTGGATGGGACCCATGTGGAATTAAAGCAGCCATCTACAAACGCTATGGATTACTTGAACAGAAAGGGGAGGTTTTCTCTTAACATACAAGCCACATGTGACTACAAATATTAGTTTATTGATGTCGTTGTCAAATGGCCAGGTAGTGCCCATGACGCCCGTATGTCTGCAAATTCAATGCTGAACACATATTTGAAAAATGGCACGATCCCCTCCTCAAAAAAACAACTTTTAGTACACGAGGAGTCCATTCCAGTTTTTCTTCTTGGGGACTCAGCGTATCCTTTGCTTCCTTACCTGATGAAAGAGTGTACAAATGGGGGAAGCGCTGTTCAGGAACAGTATTTTGGACACTCCTTATGTCGAGCCAGAATGGTTATTGAATGCGCCTTTGGCAGACTGAAAGCACGATTTGGAGCATTGAGAAGGGTGATGGACTTTAATCTAAACAACCTTCCCTTTTTCATCTATGCCTGTTTTGTGCTCAGCAGCAGCACTTCATTTCAGTGTACTATGTTTGCGGTTTGTTTGTCGGATGTTTATTGTTAAGTGTTTGGCTTGGGACCAGTAGAAGTTGAAAGATTAAAGCTGGGAAAAATATGCTCTTGATTTGGATTTTATGGACGATCATTCTCTGTGGATTATGTCTGAAGATGCACGTGGAACCTCAAACACATGTGGTGTCACAACAATGGTTGCACGCCCTTACACCCGGGAGATGTTGCTGGAGCTAAACCGCAAGACAACTCAAGAGCTGACAACAGGCCAATTCAACGATCTGTTCGAAAATGTTCCACGCGAGCTGGTGAGAACAAAACGAAGGAAAAGAGGAAGAAGAGGAGGAATTCGGAGCCGATTGCGAAAGAGATTTAAACGACCACCGCTGCCGTCTATTGTCTTCAGTAATCTGCGCTCTCTGAATAACACACACAAGGTATAATGAATTTCGTGAGGCATCTTTGCTTTGCCATATGTAATAAACCATATGTGACCAAAGGTATTAAGGAAATGATAAATGTGAGGAAAGTAGCATTTAAAGAGAAAGATATTAGGACACTTAAACAGAAAGAGAGTTAAAAATTAAATTAAAGGAAACAAAAGAAATGTTTAGAGAAAGCCTTTAAAACTTTAAAAGTTTAATAACACTAAAAAGGTTTGGGACATTATGAAAACAATGTCAGGATTGTCTCCTTCAAGAAAATCTATTGTAGTTGATGATGAATTTTGTTTCGGGAATGAATTAAACATCTTTTTTTACCAGATTTGAACCAATTGACAAACACAATAAGATCAAAGAAACAATAGATACTGTTCCATCATCATTTGATAGAATTGTTATTGAGGTTGAGGATGTTAGGAAAACGTTCCAGTCTATTGATACAAAAAAGGCTGTTGGTCCTGACGGATGTAGTGCAGGTCTTCTAAAGAATTTCGCACATGAATTAGCACCGGTGTGGCAACCAGTATTGCAAGCGTCCGTTGACACACACACTGTTCCTGTGATTTGGAAGACCGCATGCATTAAACCATTTCCGAAAATACCATGTCCAAGAGAACATAATGGTTTTAGACCAATAGCCCTCACCTCTGTGATTGTGAAATGTTTAGAGAGATTGTTGCTCCAGCATTTAGTTAGGACAGTTAAAGATAAATTAGATCCTTTGCCTATAAGAAAGGCTGTAGTACTAAAGATGCAGTTGCTGCTTTAGTAACACATCATCTCTAAACATGTAGATAACCCTTCTCGGTTACGGATGTAACCCTCGTCGAAGGAGGCACATGGAGAACACTGGAGTGTCCAGCCGCAGGTGGAATATTTCAACCCCAGGGGTGGCAAGGTGGCTTGCCAAGGGAAAGAGACATGCTCGGAGAGGCTTACAGTGGGAATACACATGTGGGGGTAGCTCCGGAGAGGGACCATGCACACGGGAGGCACCTAGCCGACGCACAGGCAATAGACATGGGCGCCAGCGTCAGGAGTGCTGGAGGAACTCAGGGCCTTCGATAAGGCTCACCTGAGGAGAATATTGCACGTATCCAGTCCGTGGAGTGGAATGGCGAGCAAGCGAAGACACCTGAGCGGGTCCAATACTAGCTGGTTGAAGCGAGTACATGAGAGGACACTGGCTCCACTCGGAGATTGTAGAATCTGGCGAATGTGTTAGGTGTCACCCAGCCTGCAGCTCAGCAAATGTCTGTTAGCGAGGCGCCATGCGCTAGAGCCCAAGAGGATGCCACACTCCTGGTGGAGTGGGTAGTCACACCAAGGGGGCACGGTCGACCTTGCTGCTGGTATACCAAAGCAATGGTGTCCACTATCCAGTGGGACAACCTCTGCGCTTCCCACAATAACAGACAAAGAGCTGGTCTGAGGTCCTGAAACACTGCGTTCTGTCTACATAAGCGCGGAGAGCGCGTACTGGACAGAGCAGTGCCAAGGCTGGGTCTGCCTCCTCCGAGGGCAACGCTTGCAGGTTCACCACCTGGTCCCGGAAGGGAGTGGTGGGAACCTTGGGCATATATCCAGGCCGGGGTCTCAGGATCACGTGAGAGTAAGCCGGCCCGAATTCCAGGCACGCTTCGTCAACGGAGAATGCTTGCAGGTCCCCTACCCTCTCGACAGAGGCCAGTGCAACCAGGAGCGCGGTCTTCATTGACAGGAGCTTATGCTCCACTGATTGCAAAGGATCAAAGGGAGCACTCTGCAGGGCAGTTAGAACCACCGCGAGGTCCCAAGAGGGAACGGGAGGAGAGCGAGGAGGATTCAGTCTCCATGGTGTGCGGCGAAGCATCAACATAAACTTTGAGGGTGGAGGGAGACAGCCTTCGCTCCAACCCATCTTGAAGGAAGGAAAGCACAACACCGACCGAACACCTCCGGGGGTCTTCTCAGCGAGAAGAGCACCAGCTGAAGAAGAGGTTCCACTTCAACGCATAGGCGTCTCGTAGGATGACGCTCTAGCGGAAGTGAAGGTAGCCACCACCACAGGTGGTAGGGTACTCAAACCTGCCTCGTCCTGTCCAGGAGCCACACGTGGAGGCTCCAATATTGGGACGAGGGTGCCATAGGTTGCCCCGTCCCTGAGAAAGGAGGTCCTTCCTCAGAGGGATTGGCCAAGGAGGTGGTGTCGCGAGGAGTACTAGTTCGGAGAACCAGGTCCTGGTGGGCCAGTACGGCGCAACCAGAAGGACCTGCTCCTCTTCCTCCTTGACCTTGCGCAAGGTCTACGCAAGAAGGCTCACTGGGAGAAACGCATACTTGCGGCCCCGCAGCCAGCTGTGCGCCAGTGCATCCGTGCCGAGCGTGCCGTCGGTCAGGGAATAATACAGGACCCAAAGGGTCAAGTCCTGAGAGGCAAACAGACCTATCTGTGCGTCCCCGAACTGGTCCCAAATCAGCTGAACCGACTGGGGATGGAGTCGCCATTCTCCAGGGAGGGGCTGAAGCCGTGAGCGCTCATCAGCTGCACAGTTCAGGGCTCCGGGAATATAAACGGCTCGAAGCGACCTTAGATGCTTCGGACTCCATAAGAGGAGGTGGCGGGTGAGTTGCGACATACGGCGGGAGCGTAGACCATCTAGATGGTTGATTTACGCTACAGTGGCGGTATTGTCTGATCAGACTAGTACATGTTGACCCCTGAGCAACGCCCGAAGCGGTGCAGGGCAAGGTGTACTGCCAGCAACTCAAGGCAATTGACATGCCATAGGCAATGGGGTCCTCCCAGGAGCCCGCGGCAGCATGTCCATTGCACATCACGCCCCGCCCCGTGGTGGAGGCATCTGTTGACAACAACATGCCGGGGAAGCTGGTTTCCAGGGGCACTCCGGCCCGTAGAAAACTGAGGTTCGACCACGGGGTGAAGTACTGACAGCAAGTCGGAGTAACTGGTACTCGGAGGGTGCCGTGTTCCCATGCCCACCTCGGGGACTCGGTCGCGAAGCCAAAGCTGAAGCGGTCCTCATATGAAGCAATCCGAGCGGTGTTGAAGCGAGTACATGAGAGGACACTGGCTCCACTCGGAGATTGTAGAATCTGGCGAATGTGTTAGGTGTCGCCCAGCCTGCAGCTCTGCAAATGTCTGTTAGCGAGGCGCCATGCGCTAAAGCCCAAGAGGATACCACACTCCAGGTGGAGTGGGCAGTCACACCAAGGGGGCACGGTCAACCTTGCTGCTGGTATGCCAAAGCAATGGTGTCCACTATCCAGTGGGACAACCTCTGCTTGGAGAGAGCCTTTCCCTTCAGCTTCCCACCATAACAGACAAAGAGCTGGTCTGAGGTCCTGAAACACTACGTTCTGTCTACATAAGCGCAGAGAGCGCGTACTGGACACGTGAGAAGGAAAGCATGACACCTGCAGATGCCACATGCCCCAGGAGCCTCTGAAAAACTTCAGTGGAACCGCACTCTTGGGCTTGAAAGTCTCAGGCAAGTCAGCAATGGCTGAGTGGAGAAGGCGACCAAGTCAACACTGAGTAAAGAGATCCTCTGCACAGGGCAAAGTTACTCTTTTCCCAGTTGACTCGAAGGCCCAGACGAGCTAGGTGGCGGAGCACTGGGTCCCTGTGTTCGCAACCTGGTCTCGAGAGTGAGCTAAGGACAGTCAGTCGCCGAGATAGTTCAGGATGCAAACCCCGTGTTCCAATAGAGGAACAAGGGCTGCCTCGACAACCTTTGAGAAGGCGCGAGGAGACAGGGCCAGCCCGAATGGGAGAACAGCGTACTACTATGCGTGCGCCCTGACAGCAAACCGTAGGTAAGGTCTGAGTCGAAGGAGAACGGAGACATAAAAGTAGGCGTCTTTCAGGTCAATCGCTGCAAACCAATCCTGTGGCCGCACACATCCGGAATGCGTTTGGCCAGGAGCATCTTGAACGGCAGCCTGTGAAAGGGGCGGTTTAGATGTGTAGGTCCAGGATTGGCCATAACCCACCAGATTTCTCCGGGACAATGAGGTAGGCCACCGTCGTAGCCACCACGTAGGTAGGCTAGACGTAGCCACCGACCATAGTGGAGCGGACTCCCCTGAAGCGGGGAGGAGACCATGCAAACTGAATCGCATAGCCGAGCCGATGGTTCGCACGACCCAGCGGAACAGATAGGGAAGCACTAGGCAGGCTCCCAAGAACTGTGCCAGCGGAGTCAACGAACCACAGACGCCCCCTCGGTGGTGCAGCGAAGCGGAATGACCAGCCCAGACGTGGACGGCATAGCGGCCCGGAGTGGGGGCACGGTCATAACCGCACCCTGACAGAGGAGGCCAGGGAAGGACCAGCGTTCCGCGGGGGTCTGCTCTGCCAGGGGTCTGGCGACAGAGGGGGATGAGAGTGGTACGGTCTGGGAACGGCACACACTGTCATCCGGCTCTGAGACAGAGGGGGACGAGGGGTGCACGGCTCGGGGGCGACGCACCGTGTCGTCCGTGAACTCTGTATGCTCAGAGACGAGAGAGTCAGTTCTTTCTGAATAAGGATTCTTCCCCAGTCCTCCACTGAGGAAAGGAGTGGCCCTGCTACCAACTCCTGGAAAGAACTGAGTCCCATCTCTGAGCAGCCCATCTCAAAAGTGCCGCTTAACCCGGCATTTAGCGGGGAGCGGGGCTGGAGGGGGCTGAGGCATCCCCCCACGGTCTTCCAAAGCCAGCCGGGGTGAAGGGGCGGGGTTGGAACTGTGAGAGGGCGCCTTCGGCGGTTGGCAGACTGAGGGATCTGAGCGGACGGCGGGGCCATTGGGTAGAATAACCTCAATCTGCTCACGGGCGGTTGAGAACTGTTGGGCGGAAGCACTCAACCGCACCGCCGAAGAGGCCGACCTGGGATATGGGGGTGTCGAGCAGACGAGTCCACCCGACATCCTGCACATCAGCCCCAGAATGGTGAACATCACCTGACTCCGAGAGCGTATGGCCACTTTCGTCGCTCGGAGAGCAAGGTCAGTGGCGGCGCGCAGCTCATTGAAGAGCCTCAAGTCAGTCCCGCCCTCATGCATATCCGTGAACATCTGGGTCAGGTAGACCAGCAGAACGGTCATGGGATGCAGTGAGGCGGCTGCCTATCCTGTGGCACTGTAGTGTAGTGTAGACGAAAAGAACTACAGGTTGAAACTAGAGGAGAAAAAAAATCTGCGATGTTGAAGCGAGCGGGGAGACACACACACACTGGCAGATCACTGCACTGATCAGCAGGCACTGTGAACTCGCTGCAGATCGCCGTCACACCAACACCAGAGAGAGAGTGGCTCGTCTCGTAGAGCGAAGTCAGAAATTTCTGTGGAGTGAAGAAATACTCTTGGCTCCGAAGCGAAAACATAACTGCATGTTGCCGGCGTCCTCCTTTTATACCCTTGAGGTGGGGCGGAGTTACGTCATGCAAATTCCGCAGACCCATGGCATTTCTTTGCCATTGGCTCGTTTTGTCTACTCGAAGCCGATAGGTGTTCTAAGCGAAACCCCATTCGTCGTCATCTGACGTAACTCGGAGTGACAACGAAAGGGAACTAAAACAACTGTAAGAACTTTGTTTTTGGATTTCTCTTCTGCATTCAACACATTACAGGTTGACAGACTAGTGTCAAAACTTGCACGGTTGAACGTTAATCCCTATCTGGTCCAGTGGTATACTTTATTTCTCACTGACAGAGTTCAGAGAGTCAAAGTCTGCAATCATTACAAATGTCGGAGTCCCGCAAGGTTGCGTTAGTTCTGCCGTACTTTTCACCTTATATACAGATGACTGTCGAACTGATATGTCAAATCAGTATATTTTGAAATATTCTGATGACACTTTTAATATCTGCAATAAATGATTCGGATAGTCCTGAGTTTCATCAAAAAGGTGTGACTAAACTGATTGAGTGGTGTGAGAATAATGCTCTTGTCATTAATACCTGTAAAACTGAGGAGATTGTATTTGGGTCTGTAGCCGATATAATGCCTGCTTTTATTCATAAGGAGGAAATTAGATCGGTTGAGACATATAAATATTTAGGAGTGATTATAGACGATATGCTGTCATGGAAATATCACATTGACACACTATGTAAAAAAACAAAGCAGAGAATCTATTTTCTTCGTCGTCTTAGATCATTTGGAGTAAGAAAACAGATTCTTCTGTTGTTCTATAGGTCTGTGATAATGAGCATACTGCAATATTGCAACTCTATCTGGTATAAAAGCATGTCTGTTATGCTGAAAACAAAGCTGCATAATCAATTAAAAATTTGCTCAAAGATTGTAGGTCAGCCCCTTGAGAAGCTCTACGACTCAGCCTATCATAACAACTTGATAAGGCTAGCCAGTCTTATAACTTCTAACCCTATGCATATTCTGCATAAATAGTTTGAACTTTTACCATCAAAGAGGAGGTATAGAGTGCCCAGATTTAATAAAGTAAGGCTGAAACACTCTTTTGTGTACCAGGCTATCCTAGCGTTGAACAAAAACATTTAATCAGAGATCAAGAGTACTGTGAAGATGTTAGATGTATAGGTTTTGTATTGTTTTGAAAGTATAATATGTGATGTGCAAGTGTATGTCGATGTAGAATGTATGTTAGATGTACGTTGTATGTATGTTGTATTATTTTGAAGGTATAATATGTGATGTGCAAGTGTATGTCGATGTAGAATGTATGTTAGATGTTGTAAACACACTGTTATGCAAGAAAAATTTCAGACTCGTCTGACAATAAAGTATAAAGTAAAGTCAAGTAAAGTTAAAAGTAGGCGGGCTTCCTTTACAGAAAATATTTTGTACCACAAACTTAAAGGGTTTGACAGTCCATTAAAAACAAAACAGACCTTATTTTCCACTAATTGTTTTCTACATACAATATTGAAACCGCCTGTAGCAATGTTCAGGGAAGAAGGAGGCGGGAACCGGCGAACAATCAAAATATAATTTATTTAAAATAAAACAAACAAACGAAAATACCGCCAGCAGCCCCTCGCGGACGACTGCCAGCAGCCTGCTGGCTAAAGTAAAATACAAAAACAAAACAACTAAAATACAGGCCTGGTCCTCTCTCGATCATCAACGTCGTCGCTCCTCCTTTATGCTTCCGCTCCTCCGTGAGAGATGCGAGACCGGTGTGCCTCACAGGTGTTGCTCATTAGCAATCGCACCACCGGCCTCGCGCCGTTCTCTCACGTCCCTCGGCCGTCCTGTTCGCCACACCGCCTAACAACAAATATAACACATTTAACACATCAAAAACAGGTGTACTTCAACAGTCTTTGAACACAAAGTGAAAGTATAATAAAAAATGAAATAATTATAAAATATAAAAATGCAGCCAAGACAACAGCTTTCTAATGTTTTTTGTCAAGAACTTCAAATGTCATCCTGGAAAAGTGCTTGTGTGAATGAAAACACTCTGAATCCCAGCACAGGTGAGGTAGAGCCAGGTGTGTGGTGAAACACTTACGGTAGTGTTGGTTGGAAATCTGGCAGGTGTAGTGTTGGGTGGTGGTGCAGATGCATACACGTGTCCATAAGGACCCCTGGTATGGTATGGTGACATGTTGAATGGTTGTGGTGACCATCACCACATGACCATCCCAACACACCATTGGTGGAATAAAGCTAAGTACATTTACATTGTACAGTTTTGTGTAACTTGTGTTTTGAGTATTTCCAATGTCTAGGACTGCAGTTTTAGATCATCAATACCCACCAGTATATAAAGAACTTAAGATGATCCCTGCCTTTACCAGTTGCAACATTAACATGATGAACACATTAACACATTGATAAGTTATCCAGTAATAAAATATCTGTTTTCTGAAATTAATTCAGCTTTTTTTCTTTTGGTACTTAGTCTTTTCATGCTTTTGTTGAAACTTATATGCTTATACCTTTGTACTTTTACGATTTTGAATGCAGGATTTTTACTTGTAACAGTGTACCTTTCTACTGTACTATTGCTACTTTTACAAAAGTAAATGATCTGGTACTTATCTCACCACTGCAACAGGCACACCGTATCAAATCGTGCACAATTTATAGTTGTTACTCTAGCAACTACTGTACATGTAACATGTGTAACAAGGACACTGTAAAATAAAGTGTAACCAATACTAGCAGTGAAGCAGAACTGCCTAAATTAAAGAGTAACTAAATCTGGAGCAGTAGTACAGAACAGCACTGATGGACTGATTTACTGTCTGGTGGGATGAATGTGACCAGATTTCTGAAATAAAAATTCAGTGGTCAATTTGGTCACTTGACAAGTGGTCAAAATTGAGTCACTTGTTAATTTCTATTAAATAAATAAGTAAATGTGTAATTATGACAAAATTCTGACTTTACAAAAACATATAAATAAATACATTTTGTCCTTTCACACAAAGTATGCCCTTTCTGCGAATGTTGAAAGTGTCACTCTTTAGGTGTTTTTTTTTTCATACCATGTCATACTTTTGACATGAGGTTGTCAAAGGGACAAGGCAGAGAGAAAGCATCCAAATACACGCACAAATTTAAAGTCACAGACAAAGATACAAAAACTAAAAAAAAAAACAGGAAAACTGGGATTTAATCCAGACAAGGAAACATGAACAAGATCCGCGGAACAGGAAAGGCAAAAACCAGAGCATCCGGGCTAACCCTATCTGAATACATAAATGTACAAAACAAGACTAAAAATACACATGAAATCAGAGATAATTCATGGCAGGTGACAGGTGTAACTAATGATGAAAACAAGGAGATACAGGAAACAAAACAGGAAGCGAGCACAGAGAAACTGGAAAATGAATTTCAACGTAAAAGTCCATACAAAAGACAGAACCGGGATCATGACATAGCCCATCCTCAAAGGAGCGGCAACAGACGCTTCGAAAACAGAACCTCAAGTTCAGGAGGGAGGTGGAGTGGAGGCGGATCAGGGGGAAGGAGGCCAAGCCCGTGGTGTAGCCCGACACCACCACCACCACGACTAGAGATCCCCACAGGTCCTGACTCTCTGTGGTCATTACATATCCCCAAGAGTAGGGGTGTAACCTCGGTGTCCTGGCCAAATTCCCTCCATTGGCCCTTACAAATCATGGCCTCCTAATAATCCCAAGTGCTATAACACTCGTGGTGGGAGATTTCCTGATATGATTTTAAAGCGCTTTTGGTGTAGAGTAGTAGGCTACAAATGAAAGCGCTGTATAAAAACGCTTCATTCATTCATTCATTCATTCATTCATTCATTCATTCACAGTGGGGTAGATGAAACCTAAGGCCACATCAGTGGAGCTGACAATATTCATAAATGAATAGTTCATTTATATATATATATAGCCGCTCTGGAGAAACCCGTGATGTCATCGTCCAGCTCAGTTCAGTTATCATATAGCCTAATGGTGTCAATGCAGGCAGATCAATAATATTGTTAAATATTATGTCCCCAACCAAGCAAGCCCCAAAAGCCAAAGGCAACAGTGGCAAGGAACCAAAACTTCATCAGGTGAGAGAATGGAGAAAAAACCTTGGAAGAAAACAAGACTCAGTTGGGGGGCCAGTTCTCCCACAGCTGAGATGACGTGCCTGAAGACCACTTCAGCTGAGATGACGTGCCTGGAGACCACTTCAGCGGAGATGACGTGCCTGAAGACCACTTCAGCGGAGATGACGTGCCTGAAGACCACTTCAGCTGAGATGACGTGCCTGAAGACCACTTCAGCGGAGATGACGTGCTTGAAGACCACTTAAGCTGAGATGACGTGCCTGAAGACCACTTCAGCTGAGATGACGTGACTGAAGACCACTTCATCGGAGATGACGTGCCTGAAGACCACTTCATTGGAGATGACGTGCCTGAAGACCACTTCAGCTGAGATGACGTGCCTGAAGACTACTTCAGCGGAGATGACGTGCCTGAAGACCACTTCAGCGGAGATGACGTGCCTGAAGACCACTTCAGCTGAGATGACGTGCCTGAAGACCACTTCAGCGGAGATGACGTGCCTGAAGACCACTTCAGCGGAGATGACGTGCCTGAAGACCACTTCAGCTGAGGTGAGATGACGTGCCTGAAGACCACTTCAGCTGAGGTGAGATGACGTGCCTGAAGACCACTTCAGCTGAGATGACGTGCCTGAAGACCACTTCAGCGGAGATGACGTGCCTGAAGACCACTTCAGCTGAGATGACGTGCCTGAAGACCACTTCAGTGGAGATGACGTGCCTGAAGACCACTTCAGCTGAGATGACGTGCCTGAAGACCACTTCAGCTGAGGTGACGTGACTGAAGACCACTTCAGCTGAGGTGACGTGACTGAAGACCACTTCAGCTGAGGTGACGTGACTGAAGACCACTTCAGCTGAGGTGACGTGCCTGAAGACCACTTCAGCTGAGGTGACGTGCCTGAAGACCACTTCAGCTGAGGTGACGTGCCTGAAGACCACTTCAGCTGAGGGGAGGTGACTGAAGACCACTTCAGCTGAGGTGACATGACTGAAGACCACTTCAGCTGAGATGACGTGCCTGAAGACCACTTCAGCGAAGATGACGTGCCTGAAGACCACTTCAGCTGAGATGACGTGCCTGAAGACCACTTCAGCTGAGATGACGTGCCTGAAGACCACTTCAGCTGAGTTGACTTGCCTGGAGACCACTTCAGCGGAGATGACGTGCCTGAAGACCACTTCAGCGGAGATGACGTGCCTGAAGACCACTTCAGCGGAGATGACGTGCCTGAAGACCACTTCAGCTGAGATGACGTGACTGAAGACCACTTCAGCTGAGGTGACGTGCCTGAAGACCACTTCAGCTGAGGTGACGTGACTGAAGACCACTTCAGCTGAGATGACGTGCCTGAAGACCACTTCAGCTGAGGTGAGGTGACTGAAGACCACTTCAGCTGAGATGACGTGCCTGAAGACCACTTCAGCGGAGATGACGTGCCTGAAGACCACTTCAGCTGAGATGACGTGCCTGAAGACCACTTCATCGGAGATGACGTGCCTGAAGACCACTTCAGCTGAGGTGACGTGCCTGAAGACCACTTCAGCTGAGGTGACGTGACTGAAGACCACTTCAGCTGAGATGACATGCCTGAAGACCACTTCAGCTGAGGTGAGGTGACTGAAGACCACTTCAGCTGAGGTGACGTGACTGAAGACCACTCTAGCTGAGATGACGTGCCTGAAGACCACTTCAGCTGAGGTGACGTGACTGAAGACCACTTCAGCTGAGATGACGTGACTGAAGACCACTTCATCGGAGATGACGTGCCTGAAGACCACTTCAGCTGAGATGACGTCGCTGAAGACCACTTCAGCTGAGGTGACGTGACTGAAGACCACTTCAGCTGAGATGACGTGCCTGAAGACCACTTCAACTGAGGTGAGGTGACTAAAGACCACATCAGCTGAGGTGACTTGACTGAAGACCACTTCAGCTGAGATGACGTGACTGAAGACCACTTCAGCGAAGATGACGTGCCTGAAGACCACTTCAGCTGAGATGACGTGACTGAAGACCACTTCAGCTGAGATGTCGTGCCTGAAGACCACTTCAGCTGAGGTGAGATGACGTGCCTGAAGGCCACTTCAGCGGAGAAGACGTGCCTGAAGACCACTTCAGCTGAGATGACGTGCCTGAAGACCACTTCAGCTGAGGTGACATGACTGAAGACCACTTCAGCTGAGATGACGTGCCTGAAGGCCACTTCAGCGGAGAAGACGTGCCTGAAGACCACTTCAGCGGAGAAGACGTGCCTGAAGACTACTTCAGCGGAGATGACGTGCCTGAAGACCACTTCAGCTGAGGTGACATGACTGAAGACCACTTCAGCTGAGATGACGTGCCTGAAGACCACTTCAGCTGAGGTGACATGACTGAAGACCACTTCAGCTGAGGTGACGTGCCTGAAGGCCACTTCAGCGGAGAAGACGTGCCTGAAGACCACTTCAGCTGAGGTGACATGACTGAAGACCACTTCAGCTGAGGTGACGTGCCTGAAGACCACTTCAGCTGAGGTGAGATGACGTGCCTGAAGACCACTTCAGCTGAGATGACGTGCCTGAAGGCCACTTCAGCGGAGAAGACGTGCCTGAAGACCACTTCAGCGGAGAAGACGTGCCTGAAGACCACTTCAGCGGAGATGACGGCCAAATCATGGCCAAAATCGTACAGTGTGAAACCAACTTTATAAAAAGAAAAAAATATTACTTTTGTGCACCTTGAGACAAAGTTGCTTTCAGTTAAGACAACTCAAACATGCATTTTAGTCTGGGACTAGGCTAAAGCCTTCTCTGTCTATACGAAAAATTTTGACCCATGACAAAAATACTTTTTGGTGTACAATTTATTTACGGACACAATAATAGGTTTTGAAGCATGAATTAAATAGTTTCTTGTATTTATCTTTATTATAATTTTAACCACGTTATTGCATTATTTGTTTATTTATTTATTTATTTGTTTTATTATTATTTTTACTGCAGAGGCTACATGCAATTTTGTTTTAAAGGTAAATAAATGAGTCGCTACAGCGCTTTTGTTGACAATCCTGTAAACCATAAGCTCATCATGAGTCATGATGGTAATGACGCTTATTTAGCGCGAGGGGGCGCGGTTTACTCATTTTTGTTCTATACAGAAAACATTAAATGACCCACTTCGGACCACCGTCTCTTAGGTTGTGAGGTTTAACCTGTATCATATTTGATTTAAAGTTCTCTAAATTACTTCAAAATGTTTTACTAAAAAAATCTGTTGTACACAATCTACTTCATGCTACTTCTACATGCCACTTCTACTTGAAAAATGTTGTGGTAGCTTACATTGCTGTGAAATATTTCATGATTTTTTACATATTAAACGTAGGAATTAATTAATTGTAAAAATGATCACGTTCGGACTGAAACAATGAAGAAAGATTTTTTTATATACAGGAGTAGTCAACATTTGAAGTGGATCATTAAAGTTGTCCTAAGACAAGAACAGGTATTGATAAAAATGAATGTATAACTTTGATGAAAGGTTTTGATCCACTTCAAATGTTGACTACTGTATATCAAATAGGATCCATCAGGCTTTTGAGGATTGTTTTATTTATTTATTTATTATTTCTCAATCATCATTGTAATGCATTATATGTTTTGCCTCCACAATAAAAACTTTGATGTAAAAAAAACTAAACATTTAAATATTATCTTAATAAGACATATTATTGGGAGATATAGTGACCAACTGATACTTACTGTATATGCATTGTATGTAAGTACTCTGCTATACTGTTATAAAGATCTCATTGATTTACATTACAAAGCTATCCGAATTTCATCTTACTTTTATCCATATAAATATCAGCAACTGCAGCAAAATGCATATTTTTGCTCTGTTTGGGCCTCTGAATATTATTAAGGTGTGTTCTTTTTCTCATGTATGACCTCCATATACTCACTATAACACTATTTGTGCCTTAAGCCTGATGTATCAATTATGATTCTTTTTAAAAACACGACATTTTTTAAAAATATTTTTTTTAGATTTTGTCTGAAGGTTCAATAAACTGTTCCATTAAATAATTATGACTATTAATTCATATTTCATATGGCAGGCTTTAGAGACAATCCACAGGATATGTGGAGCTTCTTTTTGCATCTTGTTTGCATTATGGAAAGTAAACCATTGATCACGTGATCACATAAAGCATTAAAAAAACGTTTTATTTATATTGCAAAACCATTTTTAAAGACCTTCTTTTTACTAATTACATATTACATAGAGTTGTGTAGGCCTATGATGCACATCAGTTCTGAGAAAATGCACACTTGTAATTTTTTTTACAAGCATGTAAAGACATGCATCGTCTTTGTTTTTAATACAATACATGTTATTTGACTACTTTTCAGACGTTGAGGTCTCGTGTCCCTCAGATGACGTCAGCTGTCTGACCTCAGTCTTGCTACAGTGCCTGGGAACTTCCTCATTGTGGGGATGTTGGCCAAGAAGGCCGTCTCTGAACTCTCTGCCTGTCCCGTTACAGCGGTCTCAGCGCATCCAAGTGCGGTGGTCCAGGGTCCGGTGGTCTCAGCACATCCCGACCGCCTCGTGCTTTCGTGGATTCCGACATAGTGGTCATGACGCCTGAGGGATCTGACATGGCAACCATGACGGCTGTGATCCATGGTGGCCGAAACTGCGTGACCACCGTATCTAGAGACCACAGTTAAGAGGGAACCACATCTCTGAAGGGTGTAATATAGGAATTCACTCAGCGATCCTCGAGGACCAACACGGATAAGTGAAGACGGTAACGGGTTTTTTTAGTCCATGGCATAAGAAGTCGATCGTCCAGAAAGTCTCTGATGTGGTCCCGGATTAGTTTGACTGCTGGATCCATCTTTACAGGGTCTGGTGTTCTGTGATGAGGGAGTTCAGAAATGACAGAGAGGAGGATCCAAACAGTCACCCACTCTCTGACTTACTGTAGCTCAACTGCGTTTTATAACTTGTAAATGTTACTTTCCCTTTGTACTCCAAGATTGATGCAAAAACTTTGAGTCATTACACTTACTAACCACTATTTCAAAATCTACAATCCTATAAATATGAAGGTCTCTGGAGTGTTATTGAGTTGGGGGTTAAAGTCATCGGACACAGGCATTTGTCTGCAGACAAAGGGTCTTTCAATCCCTTTCAGGTTTCAGAGGTGTGAACATCTGCACGTGACAGTCTTTGAGGCTGGGGAGGGTGTGAGATCTCGATCAATGTTCTAACACCAAAGCCTTAATACTTAGCAAAGACGTGCCAATAAAGTCACTCCTACGTCTCGCTATTCTCAGTTATTCTCAACATATTTGTCAGAAGCCTTATGTATACTGGGCATAGAACCTCTGAAGATGTCTACTTGCCATCCTGTGTGTCTTCAAGTGCGCTGAGCTCAAAACCACTGGATTGTAAGTCACAGGAGCTGAATTCAGCACAATACTGTGGAGCTATCTGCGCCTCGCTGTGACTTGCACCATTGTTGCTGTGGTATATAGACTGATAGATGTGTTGGACACTGGCACAAGTTTAATCTGATGTATAGTGGGCAGGCGAGGCAAAAGTACACAAAAAGTACACTAAATGCTGCATATCAAAGGGATAGTGCACCCAAAAATTAAAATGCTGTCATCATTTACTCTGTCTAAACCTGTGTGATTAGTTTCTTTCTTCTGTGAAACACAAAGAGAGAAATTATGAAGGTTGGTTTGACTCTATTTGCCCTAAAAATGAGGACCAAAACAACATTTTTCAAATATCTCATTTTGTGCTCTACAAAGAAACAAAAGTCATACAGGTTTAAAACGACATGAGGGTGAGTAAATGATGACACAGGCATTTTTTTTAGGCTGAACTGTCCCTTTAAGGCTTTAAAGTAAAAAAAAAAAAAAAAAAGTTAATTAAATATGTGAATCTCAGCTGGTTTGGGTCAAAAACCCGGATTGGACATTGGACATGAAGTTGTGGAAGAAAACCCAAATTGTTTTGCAGTGTGGCTATTATTAATACTAATACTATTTCAAAAGCATGTTAATTGAAATAAAGCTGAAATAAAATTAAATATAAATATTAGATGAAAAACATTGAAAGTTAGAAACAGAATTGTTAGAAAACAAATAAAAATGACAAAAAGCTAAATTACTAAAACTTAACTTAATTCAAATTACATTTCATAAAACAGAAGATTAAAAGATAATATATAATTCAAAACATTAAGAAATACTATAATAGCATACAAATAATACAAAAATAATAGTTTTGTCTAAAAGAAAAAAGGATTTAAAATTGCATATATACCACCCCCCCCCCCCCCCCCCCCCCCCCCCCCCCACACACACACAAAAAAACAGCAGCATATTTAGCACTTTTTTTTAGTCACTAAGAAAAAAGTCTTCTTGATAACACAAGAATGTATGCACAGATGCTGAATGCAAAAAAAAAAAAGTGACTGGCTAGTCAAAAACGGATTCTTCTAATGTCTCATATCTGTCCTTCCTGAAACTGTCTTCAAACGTTTGTTCCTTTTTCTTTCATCATTCTCCCCTTCAGACTTGCTGGCTGCAGGCGTGAGGAGCGTTTCCTCCATAGCCTTCAGGCCAGAGCTGTAGTTCCTGTGGTTCCTGTGACCAGAGCGTCAGGGGTGTCAATGTTCCCACATAAGGCTACACTGTAAATGTAAATGACAGTATGTGAGTGACTGGCAGATTGGTGTTGAGTTCTTTGATGCTGAGCGACCCCTTCATCAAGCATCATATGAAACTGTCACCTAGATTAAGGAAGAGCACACACATCCCTGGGACAAACAAAAGTGCACACAAACCCCTTTGACCCTGGTCATTTATATATGTTCTGATATAAGCTTTATATATATGTGTGTATATCAGTCTACTAATACTCTAAGTGTTATGTAGGCTAGTTGACAAGTTAGAATGTCTAAAGTGGACCAAAATTTAAAGTGTAAGCCTTGTTTTTTCTTCCATTTTTATGTGGCGAGTAATTGTGTCTCTTTTCATACTTCATAACTGAATAAATGAAAGTGTTTTCACAATGAACAGATAAATGCTGATTCAAAGCCATTTGAAAAATATGGATTTTGTAAAGATGATAATTGCAACTCAGACTTTTGGACCCCATGCACTGCCAGCCATGTACCCACGCTGCTCTCCAGATAATAGCATCAACCATTTAAAACCCATATGGACCAAGCCTACTTGGAAACAATAGCCTACATTACTTCCAGTGGTCATTACATGGGTATCTCAATGGATAAATATGTTGTGTTGGCAATTGCATAAAGAAATACTAATGCAACAAAAACCCTAATATTGCAACTCAAGAATAGTGAATACAGTAGTCAGTCATCAAAACCACACGGAAGACTTAAAGCCACAGTGTGCAGAGGCTCAGAACAAAGGCAGGTGCAGTTTGGAAACAAGGTGAGGCAGAGGAAGGGTCTGTGAGCGTCAGGAATAGGAGGGGTGCTTGACTAGCATCGCATTGGATGCGGAGGCAGGAAGGTGTGAGCAGCTGAATGTGTTGCTGTAGTTGAGCGGCGCGAGCGAGCGTCAGTCCGTCAGTCACCTGCCGCCCGCCTGCCCTCATTTTTTCTCCGCTCATGGACTAGTGGAGTAGTTTGGCACATAACGGAGAGCAACGGGAGCCACAGTTGTTTTATTTCCCAGCCAAAGGACTATTTACCTCGCTGCCTTCGAGAACATAATTAGAGTAACAGAAGAAGCGTTCGTTATTTATGTTTATTTATATGTATTTATAACCCGCGCGTTTCGTATCTACACTGCACTGAATTTCGCGCCCCGATGCTTTTACATCAGTTCGTGAGTGGGACGTTGGAAACGATGTATCCCAGTATCCAGAAAGACACGACTTTCACCAAGATCTTCGTCGGCGGTCTGCCGTATCACACCACGGACGCGTCGCTCCGCAAATACTTCGAGACTTTCGGCGACATCGATGAAGCCGTCGTAATAACGGACCGACAAACGGGGAAATCCAGAGGATATGGCTTTGTAAGTACAAATATATCAGTTGTTGTTGTTGTCTAGGCTATATAGCTAACTCTTAACAGCTTGTAAAATTAACGCGAAGAACAACACTTTGCCTTTGTTGGGTTTTACTCTACTAGGCTACTCAGTCCGTTAAAATTTGACTCTGCACAACATTTAACTATATGCACTATATTGGCCGTGTTAGGTATTGTCGTTGAAATTTATAAAACACATTAAACGTTAATATAAATTAACGCGACTTTAAGCTGTTGTGGACCGCGGTTGACCGATTCTTGAATCAATTGTTCTTTAGAGTCGGATTGTTTCAACGTAGACTTGACTCATTGAACCTGTAAACGTCTATAAAGACATGTCCGACTCGTAATGAACCAAGAAGTGAGTTTTATATCAACACACAAAGGCTATAAAATGCTTTCAATTGCGAAATTTCATTTAAAAAATAATAACGGACCATCTTATGACATTAAAGAATCACTGAGTGCGTTATTTTAACCGGTTCTTTGAAACGAACTGTCCAAAAAGAACCGATACATCGAACTGTATTAACTTCACTAGAACGTGTCGCTCGTGCGCGTGCGGTCTCTAGGTGACAATGCAACCGTCGCGTGCCTTTGCCGCATGTCTTTTGTTACAGTTCTGAGGAAACAGAAGCCAGCGTAGATCTACAGTAAAAACTCCATCAGCAGCTCAATGAACTGCGTGTTTGAGCTCCAACATGGCTCTAAATGGCTGTGAAGCATGTCCTAGTAACAAATGATGATTTGTAGGCTAAGAATGAGCTCTTTTTAATAGGCCTAAATGTTTTTCCACCTAGTCCGATTTGGTGCTGAGGGATCTTAAATGTAATCCTTAGATATTGAGAGCTTTTCGGGGGCACAATATGTTCCTACATTGCATTGCTCCACAAGTGTGTGTGGGTGATGTTGAGAGTCACATGTGGGACCATAAGTGGATTATTTCTAAAAAAGCATGTCATCAATTATCTTCTTAGCCTCTTGGATGAAGTTTGAGAGCAGGGTCTCAGATTTCTGCCAAGTGGCCCCTTTCAAATACTTCTTTTAAGCTTTGTAAGTGGAAAGCATAGTCTGGTCCAAGGGTTTTATCAGCTGTGATATGCTGCAAAGCCAACCTCTGCTCACTTAATATGGAGGTTATTATGAGGGGCCCAGAGGAACGGCCCTAATGACCGTTTGTGCAGCCAAGTACATCTGACTGTATTTATAACATCAAATGAGTGGCTTTCCCTGTCATTGCATTATTTTATTTTACTGTAGGCCTACCTCTTTGCACATGAAAGCCTTAAAGTCCCCATGAAACCAAAATTGAAGCGTTCTGGTTTTTAGTGTGAATGTGTTAGTGTTACTGTTATCTATAAGCTAGTGTGCTCCTAAACAATCACAAAATGTGCACTTAGAAGATATAAGCATTCAAAACGTACAGTCTCACTTCTTCTAGTATGGGTCACTGATTTTGATGACATCACTCTGCACTTCAGCTTCTCATCAGATTTAATGTCCAATCAAATGCTCTTTAGAATCTGAAGCTCCGCCCCCCACATTATAAATAGACGATGAAACTGCGGCTGAAATCTGTCACTTGTTCACACATTTACTAGAGTAAATGGCACAGTGCACTATATAGGGGAAACGATTCAGACAGTGTAAATGTGCTTTCCATTGGGGTGAGTGAAGTTTCACGTTAGTGTCACGCGAACCGCCGCAGCTCCGGTCCAGAGACACGATAGCACAGGGCGGATCAGTTAGAGATTAGGAGGAAACTGCGGCTTTACCGAGCTCAACAGCTCAGGCCGAGCTGTGGTATTTAAACAAAATACTATTGTCCATTTTTTAAAATGGGAGGAGCTGTTCGATATGCCCCGCCCTGTCTTCCTGTTTCAGTGGAAATTACATCAACACACTGAATAACGCTACGCATTTAAAGGGACTTCAATGGACCTTTAAAAATGTATTATGGCAGTAACATGGTAAATTGATGTTATTGGGTGTAATATAATACCATAATGTTATTATAACACCATGCAATGTAATATAATAAAGTAATGCAATACATGGTTTGATATGGAATATCTTAAATGAACACCTTGGTACATAATCAAATCACATTACACATCACCCCCTTGTTTAATATGTTTACATCAACATTAAAATCAGCACAACAAACTCTACTATGCAAATTGTATTATTTTATTTAAAAATCTAAATGTTTTACATTAAAGTGATTAGAACTTAGAAGTTTGTTTTCTGTACAATTTTTTTTATAATGCATAAAACCTTTTCGGACCTGTCTTCTACATTTGATCGAAGTAAAATGTAATTTCTTAATTTAGTTTTTTGGGGGGGGTGAAATATGATCTGCACAGGTTTCGTGAGTTTAGCTCATATAGATCTCTTTCTCCGTTTCTCTGCTAGCGTCTGTGTTCACTGGTACAGAACTGTATCGTGGTTTGCCTTCAAAAGCAGTTGGAAAGCACAGATAAGGCCGCACAGTTTCACTTCATGCTCTTTTGTGTGTGTGTGTGTGTGTGTCACGTCATCTGCTAAGGTGTAAACATGCACATTAGATAAGCCAAGGGTGTGAGAAAGGGAAGGAAATAAAAGAGACTGTATGAGAGAGAGAGCGACACATTTCTGGTGGCTGAGTCGTGAATGATAGTCTTTAATATGCTGGCCGATACACTCCCTGTGGGAGGCCTCGTCTTAATAGCTGTATTCTGGAATAAGAAAAAACGAGGGAGGGTTACCAGAAGAGTTCCCAGAAGATTACAACACAACCCTAATGTCTTCCCAACACACTCACTGAAGCATGTCACCTCATTTGCTAGCCGCGTTTTGTGACTACTGAGATGATAACATGGTGGCAGCTATTAGTGTGTGTGTGTGTGTGTGTGTGTGTGTGTGTGTGTGTGCTTGTTTTGTGCGTGTTCAGACTGAGACGCTCTCCACACAAGGGCACTACAGAAATGAAGCGCACACTCTGGTGTTTACCTGACAGAAACCAGATCCCACGAATTCTCTTCCTAACCGCTCCGCTACTGCTCTGGCTGTATTTCTAGTTCCACCAGCCCTGGGGATCACAGCTGCCACTGGGTCTCCACAGGGTGGGGCGCGCACGCGAGTGTGTGTGTGTGTGTGTGTAGCAGCTCAAACCTAATATTGCAGCCTGCTGGAAGAGCATTTGTCACAGAGACCCGAGCTGTGAAAACAAGTCAACAGTTGAGGCTGCTTAACCGCCTCACTAAAACACCCATACACATTTTACTTAGGCAAACTGGCTTGGTATTAATAACATACTTGTACTTTTAAGATGAATTCAGCAAAGAGTGAAATGTGGTTTATAAGAGCCAATAAAAAAATAGACAATGGACAGTAGAAGAATAAACGTTATTTTTAAACTGTTGATGAACTGCATTGGACTCAATATAATTGTAAATCATGTCCGTTTATTTTTGCATAGTACTATGAAATCATTTCAAAGAGGTTATTCTTTCTTTTTAATTCAGTTAAAGTTTATTTGTGTTCCTCTTTTCACAACACAGACATTGTTTCAAAGCAGCTTAAAAATGCATGTTTCACTGTTACAATAAGTATTTCTTAATCACAATACTTATAGCTGATAAAGTTTAAGGATGACACAAGATGTTATTAAGGCTATTTGGGCTGAATTCATGAGGGTTTATAAGTGGGATTATAAATTTAGGAAGTAATAACAGTAAGACAATGGAAAATAAAAACAATATATGCAAAATAATTACGTTTCTTTTTTCATTTCGAATAAATAGAATAAATAGGCCTATATTATATATTTTATTGATCTATCTAGCCTTCTGTATATATACAGTAGTCAACAATTGAAGTGGATCAAAACCTTTCATCAAAGTTATACATGAATTTTGAACAATACCCGTTGTTCAAACTTTTTTGATCCACTTCAAATGTTGACTACTGTATATAGGGCTATATATATATATATATATATATATATATATATATATATATATATATATATATATAATTGTATATATAAATTGTCAATTGATTAAAAATTATTAAATAATTAATCACATTTTTCTGTAATTAATTAGCCTACATTTAATTGCACCTAACATTAAAATTTGCAATGTATTTTTATACTGTAACACATAATACACACATTGAACCTGCAAATTAATGTAGAAACAACATAAAGTTGGTAAAGTCTAAAAATATAGTTTTTGTTTTCATTGTTTTTAACCCATGTAACCTTTACAAAAGTATCTTTTCTTTACGTATTTGAATAAATAAGGTTGTTGATGAAGCCAACATTTTACATACCAGTGAAATAATTAAAAGCACAAATAAATACACTAGAACAAATATACAAGTGAAATAAACATTGCTTTAAGATTTTCAGTTATGTCTGACCGTATTCAGGTAAGAAATACTACAGAAATTGACTAAAGTAATCAAATGTAAAATAACACTGCATAGTCTTCACTGTATTAAATACATATTAAAGCTGCAAAAGTTATTCAGTAAAGAGCAGTGAGTGATCCTCTATTTTCCTGTAGTTCTTTGATGAGCATTAATGACAGACTGCGGCAGGTTTATTAGGCTGCTGTCACTGTAAGTGCGAATGACACCTGTGCGATGATCTCCTCAGGTGTGCTGCGCATCAAAGTACCAGAGATATACATAGCAGTCTGTAACTGTAGGAACATCAACTTTATATTTCACACGCCTAGAACATGATGCAGAACCAAACGAACTGTGATTAGTTTCTTTGAATGTCAGTCAGACGGCGTCTGGATGGTGCTTACCCAATGAAAGGACTGGCTACGTGAGACGAATGTTCTGTACATTCATTTAAGGCTTTTTTAAGTGTGCTTATGAGGATACTTGCCAAAAACAGGCATTTTGACCATTTTGTGTGGGTTTTTTTGTCCATTCAAGTGCAAGGAACCTCAAAAGAGGACTCAAATCGGTACTGTTCCTTGATCTTTTGAGTTAAACGAGTTTTCACAACATTTAAGACCTCAACATTTCCTCACTAAACTGCAAAATCAAATTGTTCTGAATTTAAAATGAAATGAATATATTGAACATAACAGACATGATAATTGCTCGGTGCTGTTACTGATTTCACATGTGAAGGATGTGTTTCTTAAAGGCACAGACTTTTTCCTGTGAAATATTTGTCATTATCAGGACCCACAAATATTCCCCCACTGCATTATTATACATTATATTCATTTATATATATATATATATATATATATATATATATATATATATATATATATATATATATATATATATATCCTGAACTGATAATGCCAAATGTCTTATGTTACTAGTTAAAAAAGTGGCCTACATTCTTTTAAATATATCTAGCTAGTGAAAGAGTGCAAGCATATTAGTCTAAAATAATTCTGTATTTTCAGCTTCAGAATCATGAATATTTGTATTCACTACTGTCCTGTGCTTTGGGTTACCTGCATTAAGTCCAAGCCTATTCATTTATTCCCACAATGCAATACAAATTTAGAATTTTAATCAACAATACATTTTTCGTTAACCTTTTACCATATGTCTTGGAGTATCGCAATAGTATCGTATCGTGAGTGTAGTATCATGATATGTATCGAATTGTGACATGAGGGTATCGTTACACCCCTAATAAACTTGTGTCTGTATTTTAAATTTCTCTTTCCTTTTCAGGTCACAATGATAGATAAAAGTGCAGCCGAGAGAGCCTGTAAAGATCCCAACCCTATTATTGATGGACGCAAAGCTAATGTCAACCTGGCGTACCTCGGGGCCAAACCACGCAGCCCACTGACAGGTAAATACCAGACATAAGCCTTAAACTTCTTCAAACTACGGTACTTATCTTTTAAATACTCTAGTTAACTATAATTGTTCTGTCACTTTTAAAGGTGAGCAGTGTCATTTATGCATCACAGAAATCCAAAAATAATGTCTGTTTTCAAACTGGTTTCCCGAACCCTCCCCCTCTCTGCCATTGGTCTGTCAGACAGATAAGTCTGCCCCAAACTTACACCATTGGCTGAGACAGTGTTGTCATGTTGGGCTGGTCGGGATATTTAAATGAACATTTCACTGCTTTGAAAGTGATTTATTCTATTCTGCTGTATAAGAAATGATACACTAGTCAAGTCAAGTCAAGTGTATTTATATAGCGCTTTTCACAATATAAATTCCATCAAGGCAGCTTCACAGTATCAATCAAATAACATAATGTTTGTTTCTTAGTGGAAAAAACATCCACGTTTGGTAGGGCTGATCAATGGTATTAATGATTGGTTAATTAATTTGAATATCCCCAACTGAGCAAGCCAAAGGCAACAGTGAATGTTTTCATCATAACATGCCCTTAGTATCATAATGGTGTTTGTACTCTGCACAAATATATTACACACACACACACACACACACACACACACACACACACACACACACACAAACTCACACTTATTTTAACAGTTTGTTTGACGGGTTAAGCCTGTCAAGAATTTACTGCCATCCTACATTTGCATGTGTGTGAATGTGTTGGCAGAAAGTGATATGTTCAACTCAGCATGTCTATCTGTACGTTAAACCTCCAACTTTGCATTTCTGTGTGGCTAAGAGGTCTGAAAAGAGGAAGGGTATTGTCAAGAGAACTTAAAGCACGTACACCTGTCCTAACACACTGTATTCACACTGGAACAGAGGATATTTTGGCCCCAGCTCTTGTTCTCACCCCAACATGTCTGAAACGGCAGTCCTGTATCGCTCTGTCTCTCGCTCTCTCTCTCTCCTCTGCCGTTGTGACCATTGTCACGTACGTTTTTTTCCTTTTCTTTTCAGACTAATATGTTATTCTGGGAATATTGTTCATGCACTTTTTTTGTATGAAGGTTTGTATATATATATTATTTCTAATTTTGGTTTACGTTCGTTAAGTAAAAATTTTTCATCTAATATTTATATTTTATTTCAGCGTTGCTTCTATTTAAAGGAAACAGTTTTTAATTGTTTATGTTTTATTCAACACTTATGTTGAGTATACTTTGTGTTGACCGATTTTTTTTTAATTATAAAAATTATTAAAAAAATAAAATTTACTTTACCAATTATTGTCAAAACTTATGCCAATCTACTGGTGCCAAAGCCTTTTACACCACCTAGACAATTATGACTTTAAGCTCCGCAAAAATGTTCAAAATAAAATACAATTCCTAAACTTTCCCCGGCCATTGACAGAATTTTCCGGTAATCCATGTTTTCACTGTTGTACGGTAGGGGGCGCTATTACACTTCTTCTGAAAGAATCTCCAGATCCAAAAACAAGTGAAGAAGAAGCAGAAACAAGTGATCTAGAAACATTGCTTACGCACATGTACGCTAATGCGATCAGACAATAAACAGCATTTAAATCAAAACTGCCTAACGTTACCTAATGAAATGTGATTTTTAAGCAGAGGCTCTGTCCTTTCTTTTGATATATTGTATGTTCAGATATTCATACAAATCAAATATTTTCGGGGCCCTGAAAGTTTTGTGAAAATGATCAAAAATGCTGGTGCTGGCAACTTTTTTAAAAACGCTGATGGGGAAGGAGTTAAAAACATGCATAAGAAATCATCATAAGGAAGATATATTCAAGCTATGGTCTGTATGGATTGCATTTTGAATGTATTTTTTAATAACATCAATCCAGACACAAAATTTATGTCACGTCATTGGCCCATGTTTAATGGACATTGAGCTTTTTTGATAGACATAGAGAAACACAAGTTGAATTATGTTCACCATAAGGTTTATGTAAAGGCTAAAGTGTGTTTATGCAAGTGCTGTGTGAAGAGTGTGTGTGTGTGTGTGCGTGTGTGCGTGTGTGCGTGTGTGCGTGTGTGCGTGTGTGCGTGTGTGTGTGTGTGTGTGTGTGTGTGTGTGTGTGTGTGTGTGTGTGTGTGTGTGTGTGTGTGTGTGTGTTGAATGGGCATCCAGGCGAGAGATGTTTCTGATCTGTGTCCGCAGATACACTGCTACGCTGGAGAACAGACAGCCTGGAGTTTTTCACATGAGCGACTTCATGAGAGCGTGCAGACAGGAAGAGAGGAAAAATAGAAAGACAAAAACAAAAGTGCATATTGGGTGAATGGAGAGAATGAGTGCCAATTAAAGCCTAAGGAGTGTGTGTTTGTGGAGGACGCAGAATTATAAGCATGCATCATGGATGTCAAATACAGGGCAAGTAAAAAAATTGGAAAAAATGTCCAGAGAGGATAGTGAATAATTCCATTCAATTTCATCTATTTAACAAACATTAACCTTAATTCGCTGCCAAGATGTCTTTAGTGTTCTGGGTTCAAGATGTGACGCTCTATCGACACAGTGACTTAAACAAAAAAAGCACATGTACAGTAATGGACTTACAATGCAAGTCTATGGGGCAAGACAGTTCAGAGGGGTTAAAAGCAGAAATATGCAGCTTGTATTTTTGTTATAGTACATATTTATGGTCAAACAATGTTGTTGTTTTTATGGCCAATGCAGATATCTTAGAGAGCAGGGTGGCCGATGGCTGATATGAATGATATCCTGTAGTCTAAATTAACACATGCTGCATTGAATTTTTTTTAATGACATAATATTTAATGAATTAGAAATAAATAAATATAAAAAATAATTTTTATATAATTAGTATATAATTTATAAGACATAGGTATTAAAGAAAGTCAACTCATAAAGATGCAGAAAGTGAGCTCTTGTGTGTCTGTGCTCTGGCGCTGTCAAAATAAAAGTCCTGTTTCTGACACTTATCGGCCAAACACTGAAACTAATCTGCCAGTGCTGAAACAAAATATCAGTCTCATTATATTCAAGGGAGTTATTTCAGCTGCAAAGTTGACTGAATCGTCTTTTTAGTGGTGGGATTATTCTGTTGTAGGCAGATGAATCTCTGGTTATGTTTTTCATAACAACCCCGACCAAAAAGCTGTGCTTGAACACACCAAAAGGACTAAAGGCGACCAGCACGTGCGTGTAAGTTTATCTGTCTATATCAGCAGGTATCAACATTCGTCATTCGAAAAAGGAAACTGAAACTAGGACTGCAGATATACAAACCGTAAATAAAGTGACGCTTTCGAATATCAGTCATGCTGATTTTCTTCATTCCAGGTGGCTCATATTGTTGTGCTTAATATGTGAATGCTCAGATAAGATGATGTAAAATTATAACAGCCTTCGGTCGGTACCGTCTTGACTTCTTTGTTCGCTTTCAATGCTTTCACTTTTATTCTCATTCGCTAAACTGAACAGCCAATCAGTTCTCTCTCACAGACGGCGCCAACGGTGATTTAACATGCTCAATCGGCCCCAAAATGCCCCCTGAAAATGACAAGATGGGCCGATCGTGGGCTTGGTGTGTCGGGGCCTTAAAGGAATAGTTCTTTCAGAAAGAGAGAAAGAATTTTTTTTTACTCACCTTTCCAAACCTTGTATGCCGTTTATCAGTGAAACCTCAAAAGGGGATTTTGAAGAATCTTCAATTATTTTCTGTCCAACAGAATCCAAAAAACCTCACTAAATTTGATTAAATTGGCATATTTGATGAAAGATCTGCAGTTTAAGAAAAGATCAACCATCGTTGTACTGAAAAAGCTGATATTTTGTAATTGTAAGTAAATGGGGTCCAAAACACCTTTTTTTCACTAGACTCACCAGACTAGTTCCACTAAATAAAGAAAGGCCTACGGTTTGGAGTAACAGTGAACTTGTCATGATTTTTTGATGAATTGTCGGTTTAACTGTCAAGACTGGTCGTTGAATCTGTTGTTTTTCTGCTGTTGTCACAGGATACTCTTCTGGAGTACAGCAGGTTCATCCAGCCCTGATCCAGAGGCAGTATGGGTAAGCATTTCTTCTCTTTCTGCTAATGTCAGGGTTGAGGGAGGACCGTTTCTGCATAAATAACAAAATCCTAGCCTGACCCCTCAGAAATAGTCCTGTCAAAACCGCAGTTTGATTTAGCCCAAAACTGTCAAGTTACTCCTAATCTGGCTCATACATCCCGTTCCAGCTCGCCTGACTCCCTGTAAACCTCAGATCTCAGGACATGAGCTGTGAACGTCAGCGCACCATTTGTCATGCGTTTACTGCTTTTCTCTCTGCGGTTTATTTTCATCTCTTCCAAATTCTCTCTCATACTGTCAGTGACACTGTATGGGTTTCTCACTTTTTAAGCTGTTCCCCTTTCTGTGTTTCCCTCTTGGTTTCTTTCTGTCAGTGTTTCTCTTTCTTCTGCTCTCTCAGCTCGCGGTCTCTCTTCCCTATCCTGTTTGACCTGTTTGTCTGCCAGTTAGGTCACCACCTGCCTCAAGTCTGCTAACCAGCCAGGTGTTATGCAAAACAAACCTTCATCTCTCTCTTTCTTTGTCTTTCTCTCCGGCTATACACTTCGTTCTTGTTCCCTATCCCACCCACACATACTCACAAACCTTCTGAATCATAGTTTTACCTTTAAGTACATTTTAAAGTAATACTTCATTAAATGTCATTATTTATTCATGTCATTCCAAACCTGCCAGATTTCGTTTTTTCTACACAAAAAGGACTTAGTCCTAGTGACACTTTTTTTACTTTTATGGTACTTTTTTGTGCTTTTTGGAGCTTGACATCTGTCTCTGGATAGAAAGAGCTGCATAATATTCTTAACTTCTATAGAAAATATAGCATAAAACTAAAAGATAATATCAATAACACTAGTAATGATAATAATGATCTATATCGTGTTAACGTTTGTTAAACATTAAAGAAATTAATACTTTTATTCAGCAAGGACACATTGAACTGATCAAAAGTGACAGTAAAGACGCTTATAATGTTACAAAAGATTTGATTTTCAGATAAATTCTTTTTATCCATTAAAGAATCCTGAAAAAATGTTATCACTGTTTCATCAAAAAATGAAGCTCAACTGTTTTCAACATTGATAATGATTTCTGCAGGATCATGTGACACTGAAGACTGAAAATTCAGCTTTGATCACAGGAATAAATTACATATCAAAATATATTCACATAGAAAACTGTTATTTTAAATTGAAATAATAATTCACGATATTATTTTTACTGTATTTTTTATCAAATCAATGTAGCCTCTGTGAGCATAAGATATTTATTTCAACAACATTTAAAAAAATCGTACCGACCACAAACTTTTGACCGATGGTGTATGTTTCTTACTGTTGTAGGATAATAAGTATTTGGTCACTGTGTCAAAAAACACATGGACTAGCATGTAAATCTTCAATCAAAATTCTTTTATCAGTCGTAAAATTCAATTCAATTCATTCACTACCTGAATTTTCAGATGTCAATGAGACTGCAACTCCTGTAAATAACCAACCTCTGTGTGTACAGAGCGAGATTTAGCACACAGGAGAGGAGTGTGTGCCGTATTTCAACAGCGGGTGTACATATTGTAGCCTATTTGTCTTTTTTATGCTAAAGTCGAGGGTCTTGTCCATATCTGTGGGGGTCTCTGTTCAAACTCACTGTCTAAGGTCAGCCTTAGGTTTGAACAGGTGTCTTGTACCCGTTATGGGTCTGTTTGCATTGTGAGTTAAAGGGACAGTTCACCCAAAAAATCTAAATACTGTCATCATTTACTTACCCTCAAGTTGTTCCATGGCTTATAACGCAAACTGATGTTTGATGAGTATTCGCTCTGAACAAAGCATCCTTTGTCAGGTTTGAGACGTGCAATGGGTTAGTGAGCTGTACTTGGCTGGGTTGGCACTCTCGCCATCTGTTGGCAGGTCTGGGGAATAGGGTGTTGGTGTTGGTGGCGTCCTGAGGTTGCAGGCTTTGGCAGGGCGCTAGAGATGGGGATTACGGAAGTGGAGGGTGCTGCTAACAAACCCCCTGTGGTTGGGGGTTGGGTGTTGGCAAACACACAGCATTGTGGGAGGTCTGCAGGTTTAGGGAGCTCTGCTGAACTAGCACAATGAGGATCAAAGCATCTGAGATATGCATAAACACATGTCTCTCTTACACTGTTGGCTTGTCATGATGCCAGGATACGTGACAGAGCGTCGGTTAAAGAAGTAGTATGTCCCAAAGCTTGTCTGCTCTTGTGATACACACTCAAAACTCTTTCTTCACAAAAAGAGTTCAAACTGTTAGGGTGTAGTAAAAGTAGCCGAATCGGGACAGAGCATGAGACATTCACTGACATTTGACCTTTATCATTTCTTTTTGGTGACATTCACACTATTGTACCAGCAAGCCGTCATGTGACTGTTGATCATCTTGTATTTATGGTTTAATTTTCACTTAATCATACACAACCATTCAAAAGTTTGTGGTCTATAAGATTTTTAAAAAATGTTTGTGAAAGATGTCTAGGCTCACCGAGGCTACATTTTTTTTTATTAAAAAATATAGTAAAAAGAATAATAATAATATTGTGAAATTTTATCACAATTTAAAATAGCTGTTTTCTATTGTAATATATTTTAAAATGCAATTTTATTCCTGTGATCAAAGCTGAATTTTCAGCATCATTACTCCAGTCTTCAGTGTCACATGATGATTTGATGCTTAAGAAACGTGTATTATTATTACTATTATCCAGAGGCGAGACCAAGTCATTGTTTTGCAAGTCACAAGTAAGTCTCGAGTCTTTGCATTCAAGTCCCGAGTCCAGACAGGCAAGTCCAAGTCAAGTTGCAAGTCCTCGAGTTTAAGCTTCAAGTCTTAAACAAGTCATTAGTGCTTTTTGCACAAATTACTGTCTCAATGTTAATTACTATAGTAAATGAAATGTATACTAATTTACATCAGAAAGGCTTTTAAAATATGATATAATATAATAATATATAATATTATCAAATTAATTGTGGCAATGCAGATTTAAAAATAAAAGTAACTGTTCATTGGGAAAATTGATCGTGATTTGCAACACATTAAGTTTGCTGAAATATTGAGTCCCTGGTTTAATTATTTTTTTAATGCGACAGTAATTGTACTGGAACATTCCTATTTCTATGGCGACGGATCAAGCGTCACGTGACACTTTTTGGGGCTACGTGCCTGTCTTTTACAAAACGTAACGTAGATCCGTCCATTTCTCCCGAAAGACATGAAAGTGAGTGGCTGGTGAACAGGGAGAAGACTTTATAATGACCTATAGGCTAAAATGTGCGTTTGTTGTGGGGGGAAAATAACATGTCTCAGAATTACATTTGAAAGGTTTATTATTTCCGCTTACTTAGATATCAGTGTTTTTTTTTCTCAAATTATAAATGACTTGTGTATTTAAATGCCTGAAACATTATTTGTTTGAAAACTGTCTGAACGTGTGATAATAAATGACAAGTGACACGCGCTGCTGAACACACTCTATCTATCTGGCTCAGTGCCAAACGTGCGCTGTGATCATGCGTCAGTATGCCAAGCCGTTTTAACTTTTATTCATTTCCAGGATATGAATCCTTGATATCAACAATTACATTTTCACTAGTTAAAATTATACTTATTGATATCAGGAATAATATTTCTACTAGTAACAATACTAATTCTTGATATCAACAATTGAATTTCAACTAGTACAAATTATAATTGTTGATATCTGTAATTGTATTTTCACTAGTGAAATGTCACCATAGACTGCCATTTAAAACCAATTGTTGATATCAAGAATTGATTTCTTACAAGTTGAAATACCAATTTCACATAAAACCTAAAAAAACGTAAAAAAAATTTTTTTGATATCAAGAATTCAATTGTTACTAGTAACAATGCTCATTTTTTATATCAAGAATTCCATTTTCACTAGTGACAATGTTCATTTCTGATATCATGAATGTGATTGTTACTAGTAAGAAAGCCATTTTAGATATCTAAAACTATATTGATATCAGAAATACATTTTCAGATATCAAAAATGAAAATTTTTACTAGTAGCAATTGAATTGTTGATATCAAGAATAGACATTTCAACTAGTGACAATTGAATTACTGATATCAGGAATTCACATTTTTACTAGTAACAATGTAATTATTGATATCAAAAATTATATTTCTACTAGTAAAAAATCTATTCTTGATATCAACAATTGGTTTTAAATAGCAGCCTATGGTGACATTTCACTAGTGAAAATACAATTACAGATATCAGCAATTAAATTGTTGATATCAAAAAATGTAATTGTTGATATCAAGGATTCATATCCTGGAAATGAATAAAAGTTAAAACAGTGATTATTACAACTCTGATCTGTGGTTTTAGAAGTTAGGTCAAGTCTTTCCATGTCACAGGGCTCAAGTCGCGAGTCTTCGTTGTCAAAGTCTTAAGTCGAGTCGCAAGTCATCAAATTTGGGACTCGAGTCCAAGTCATGCGACTCGAGTCCACAACCCTGCTATTATCAATGTTGAAAATAATATTAAAAACCAACATACATTTTCTGGATTCTATGATGAATAGTGTTCAAAAGAACAGCATTTATTTGAAATATAAATATTTTGTTACATAATAAATGTCTTTTCTGACACTTTTAATCAATTTAATGCCTCCTTGATGAATAAAAGCTTGCCAAATTTCTTTCCAAAAATAAAGATTTTTTTTTAACCCATTTTCTAGATAGAAAGATATAAATACTATTTATTTTGTACAAAAAAAATATCTTTAGGATTATGCATATAAATGGCAGAAATGTCACACAAGCACTAATTTTAGCAGCGCTACATTAGTAAGAGTGACGGGACACGGGTGGCCCTCGCCCAAATTGCCCCTTCACTAATTTGTCAGTAATTTAGTGATTCCACAGTTTGTTTTTGTGTTTGCCTGGTAAGACATGACCTTTAAAGGCCCCTCTGTCTCTTCTTGTCTGTGCCCCCACCCAACAGCTGCGGCTGCTAAAAGTGATATTCTGCTCTGGGCACACAAGATCATTCGTCCTTCCTCTTTGTCGTCATAATTTGCTCTCCCTTCCATGTTGCTTCTTTTCTGTTCTTTATCGCTTTCATGCACAGGCATTTTTTAAAAAAGGTTTCCTGCATCCCTATCAACAGAACCACCTAAATAAATTACAGATAAATACTCAAGCCTACTAAAATGTACTGAATTAGCTATAACAGTGTTTTCAAATACTCAAGAACTTGTAGAATGTTTCATTGTTTGATTGGATGGAGGCAGATCTGAACATGAGCTTGTGGTCGATTTTAAGACTGAGCCGGTTTTAAAGGGTTAGTTCACCCAAAAATGAAGATTCTGTTATTAATTTCTCACCCTCATGTCGTTCCAAACCCTAAGACATTCGTTCATCTTCAGAACACAAATGAAGATCTTTTTGATGAAATCTGAGAGTTTTCTGTCCCTCCATTGACAGCCTTCACAACTACCGCTTCCAGTCCCCAGAGAGGTAGTGAAGACATCATTAAAGTAATCCACGTGACTCCAGTGGTTCAACCTTCATTTTATGAAGCGACGCAAGTGCTTTGTTTGGGGGGAAACTTTTTTTACCTCTTTATTTACAAAATATTAATCTCCAACTCGTGTTCACGCAACAAGGTCTGCTCTCGTCTCAACACAACATGAATGTGGCGTGGTGCTCTCATGAACTCGAGTTGAAGATCATTTTTTGTAAATAAAGCTGTAAAAAACAAAAATTTTCGCGAGCAAAGCACTTGCTTCGCTTCATAAATCTGAGGTTAAACCACTGGAGTCACGTGATTACTTTCATTATGTCTTTACTACCTTTCTGGGGCTTGAAAGTGGTAGTTGCCTAGACTGTCAATGGAGAGACAGAAAGCTCTCTGATTTCATTCAAAATATCTTAATTTGTGTCCCGAAGATGAACGAAGTTGTTACAGATTTGGAACGACACAAGGGTGAGTAATTAATGACAGAATTTAATTTTTTGGGTGAACTTAATCTTAGAGGTCATAATACACTTCAAGCAAAATCAGGAAAAGAAATGATCGTTCCTATACAAAGTTTGTTTAGAGTTTGTTTCAGTTCGAAACAGCTTCCCAAAATGAAATGTTCGCTACGGCTGCTAAACACCTTCGAACTGCCATTGGTCCATGGCGATTACGTAACAGTTAGGCTCCGCCTTCTTTGACATGGATATCTTCTCCGGTTAGTTTCTTCTGTTCAGTCCATCGAGGTCAGACGTTAGCAAAACATGAACGAGCTGGAAAGGGCTTTATAGTGGAAACTGAAGTTGTAATACTAACTAAAATCAAGACTAGTGTTGGGGAAAGTTACTTTTAAAAGTAATGTGTTACAATATTTTGTAACCCCCCTAAAAAAGTAACATTAGGTGATTATATTTTAAATTAAAATTACAAGGTCAAAAAACTAAAAAAAAAATTAACACGCATGCTTGAATCTTTCACAATAAGATAAAAAAAATGGAACATTTATAAAATAGATTGAGTACATTTCACACCTCTTTTAATCAGCTCATTTATAAAGGCTCCAAGCCCTAATAAGGTCAAATAAAGATTAGGCAGCACAATAGTTTTTGGAAGAGCTAGAGACACACTCATTTTCAGCTAATTTGTAGCAATGGGTTTGCCCTACTTCGTCAGTCCTCACACCCTTGTCAACTTTGGTCTTCTTTATTTTGCCTTGTCTCTCTCTCTCTCTGTTTCTCTCTCCTCTTCCTTGTCTCTCTCAACCCCTCTATTTCCCTGCCTGAATTAGCATTTGCTAGGATGAATAGGGTCAGTAAGGACAGCAGACTCAGTTGATTTGCCTACTCCACAAAGCCACTGTCAGTCCCTATAAATCATCCTTCAGCCCAGGACGGCAACTAAGGGAATGGCAGGCGAATGACACTGCAGATGTGTGTGTGCGTGTGTTCGAAAGGAAGTGTATGATGCTACAGATGTGTGAGTGTGTATGAGGATGTTTCCGGTTTTGTTTCATGGGTCTCGTGTAGTATAGCCTGAGCTGTGGGTAGCAGCCTCTGGACTCTCTCTCTCTCTCTCTCTCTCTCTCTCTCTCTCTCTCTCTCTCTCTCTCTCTTCAGTTTTCTGTGATGTTTGGCCATGATATCATCAGGCAGAAAGCTATAGACATTAATGAGGTCAGTGAGTAAGTCAGTTGGCGCAACTGAGTATCTGCACTTAGAATACACCATGATTACATGGTTACAGCTATATTACACTACCGTTCAAAAGTTTGGGGACAGTAATATATTTTTAAAGAAATTAAATTGATCAAACGCTGTTCTTTTGAACATCAAATGCATCCACAAAAAATATTAAGCTGCACAACTGTTTTCAACATTGATAAGAAATGTTAGCAACTGCACAGAAAAACGTTTTATTCAAGCTTCATCCATTCTTTTTTTATCAACATCTGAATGTGGGTTATTTTCTTTAAAAAAGCAACATTTTGACAAAAAGCTGAGAAAATCACGTTTTTGTTGAAGGCTACGACTGGTTGGGATTCAGAATGATGATCTAAACACAGATGGAGTAGATCGAGTTCACCAACACCCCCAAAGCTTCACAGTCCTGTTGCTCGTCCTGGGTCGACTTATCATTCAGTAAAGTTAGGCAGTTTTGAGCTTATATGCTGTTTGGAGATCTGTACTCTTTCAGAAGATGTTTAATAGCGCCCCTTACCGTATAACAGTGAAAACGTGGATTAGACAACTTATTCATGGGCAAGCACCACGTACATTAAAATACAAATATTAACTAAAGGATAAAAGTCCATATTTTATTTGTCATTGAGTAACTATATACTGGTATATCACCAAGAGTCGGAGCACCTGCAGACAGAGTTCGTGATGAGCATTTACTGTGAATCGAGCCGCTCTGAGACACTGCAAACTGGCGGATCACGAGCTGCTCGCGTGTAACCGAACTCACTCTGAAACACACAGCGCATGTATTTAATCACAGCCTTTGCGATTCCGATAAGTCACGCAGCCCTAGTTAAATAGTTAACACTCTCTGTGTTTCTGTTTGCAGACTCAGCCAGCCATATGTTTACCCTCAGGCCTTCCTGCAACCCAGTCTGGTTCTGCCGGCACAGCTCACCTCATCCTCCTCCTCCTCATCCACGACTCCTTACCTTGACTTCAGCACTGCCTACAACCAGTACGCCTCCTCAGCCTTCGAGCAGTATCCCTACGCCCCCTCGCCAGGCTTCCTGAGCTACATGTACCCGCCGGGCACCCCCGGGCCGTCCTCCGCCTCCTCCACCCCGCTCTCCGTCGGAGGTGCCCCGACCGCAGCCTTCATCCAGATCCCTCCTCATCAGCTCCACACCGACCGCCTTTAGGACAGGCCACAAGGACCGACCGGGTAATGCTGAAATTGCACTAGAACATCATCATTATGGGACAGGGAACTGTGACATCATCAGCCTGTGACTGGGGTCGCATACAAAGGGCTTCAAGTTTTTCTGCTTTTCATTATCCTTCAGTCTATGGACTTTTTCTTATGATTCATTATTATGTCATTGGTAGAAGATTGTTGAAGGCCCAATATTAGATTGCAATTCAGATGGATTCAGGGAATGATAGGAAACGACAGGTTAAGGTTGTATGTTGTGCGGATATGCAGGAAGATCTATTACCGGTAAGCACAAAGCCTTAGAGACTTATCCATTTTTCTTTTATATAGCTGTTCTTATGACTCAAATGTGCTTCCCTCTCCCTGAGCAAAAACATGTGAATTTTTTAGCCAGACTTTTTCCAAGAATAGATAACTTTTCTAGAAATGTAGCTCTGCATAGGATTTGTAAATCTGCTCATTGGTGTATCGCCTCTATCGGCCTCTTCAGTTCCTGTAGTTCCTCTTTCCTTAAGATTCATGGCAATCTTAAGTAGCTCCACTTAGATTGTTAACATTAATCCAGCATTCAGTAACATGGATGCAAGATGCGCTGTAGCTCGCCTGCGAATAATCATGAGGAAATAAACATTAAAACATTGAGTATTAATCATATTCTCAGTCTTATATGTGATGCTTTTTAGACTGTGTTTTGGTCAATATCTACATCTGCTGAAAGGACAAAAGAAAGAGTATTGTGATAAATGTCAGTGGTTGCCATTGGTATCGCTCCACAAATGACACTACAGGACAAAAACGCCAGCAGAAACATGCAGGAATACATGGGAAAAGTCTTGGTTTGAGAGGACTTTTGGACAGCGCAAGATGATATATTGCCAAGACAATCTGTTTGTTTTCACAAGAACAGTGTTGTCATTAATCTACCCTGCAACAATAAACTCAAAATATGAAAATACCTTACAGTGAAAGCCATAAGACCAGAACATGCAAAACAAGTAATAAAGTCATTTACAAAAACTGAGCTTCATTGATGAGGTTATTTTGGCGGTTACGTACGGTGGCTTCACTGCTCCACTTTTTTGACGATGCATTATTAATGATTCATTTTCATTCATGTGGTTATATTATTGTATCTGTTCCTCAACTCTTTTCAACTCTGTCAGTTGAGTTTGTTTCTCTTCTTTGGATCTTCCTTTGTTACTTCAGACAAATGTATTGAGAAACACGGAAGTGTACATGTGCTTACGATGAATAACCAGTTTAACATCCATCTATGGCTGCTTCAGCGGAAGAGCTTGAGTGAATCCAAGAGTTCATGGACATGCAAACAAACCTATGCAAATGAAGGGAATGGAGGGCATTTGGGCTTTATATATTTTTGTGAGTAGGCAAACTATCACTATGGAAACTACAGGAAGTTTTATAAATGAGGCCTCAGACCTCAATCCAAATGAGCACCTGTAAACGTCTTCACAAACAGTCCTCCAACCAGACCAAATGCTTATATATGCATTGTGCAATGTTCTTTTTTGTTCTTGTTCTCTCTTTTTTTTGGACAATAGGCCTTCCTTTTGTGCACCACCTACATGTCAAGTTGGAAAAACTAATACTGGCTGATTATGAACACATTTATGACCTTCACTGTGTTTAGGCAAATGACATGACAGTTCAAATTAGACATGACAGTTCAGGCTTTAGTTGGTAAGCTTAAAGGGACCGCTCACCCTAAAATAAAAACTATTGTTGTTATAATGCAGTATCCCGTTCTTTCTTTTTCTAAAGCAGTATCCCATTCTTTTCTTTCTTTTTGTCGTCCAAAAAGTAAGAATGGCATACTATATTAGAACAACACCAGGGAGAGTAAATGAACAGTCCCGTTTTTGCTATGCTGTAATTACACCATTAGGTGGAGAAAGGGTATTGACGGTCATTCAAAAGTAGGAGTGAATGCTGATTAAACTTTTTTTTTTGCAAGCACAACTGCATAAATGAATGCAGTTTTTTTCATTACATTAGATCAGATGCCTCATGTATAAAGCTGCAGTATGATCTTGTTTAAATAAACCTGCTCCAGAATTAGGGGAAAGTGGCACACAGTTTTACTCAGCAAGGCACACAGTCCAATGATATGATACAGAGATTGTAAATGATCATTCACAGCTATCAAATGTATCAAAAAGCAAACAAATGTATTCATTTTTTATATGTACTGCAGTATTTGTGTATGGTGACATTTTATGCTCGTGCAAGCATACTAAGTGTTTTTTTAAATGCACTAGGTGAAAGCATTGTGCGCTGATGTGAAGCAGCTTACATGCACAGTAATATCCATGTGATGCAACAAATGCTTCACTACAACATATTTATATATACTTAAATACTCACATTAGCAGCTGTTGTTGATGATTACCATGACAAGTCTGCGCATTCATAATATTGGAAAGATCAAAACCACTGATGAACACATAAAAAATTAATTGGCAGATGCACCACAAAGTTTGGTTAGTCAGACAGTTTGTAAGTGTAAGTGTCATGCTAACAACATAGCAAACCATGCTAGCAACATGTTTGAAATGTGTTAAATCATGCTAACAACATAAATAATGCTAACAACATGGTAAATCATGTTAACAACATGGTAAATCATGTTTACATGCTACATCATGGTAGCAACCTGCTTAATCATGCTAGTAAAGCATAAATCCGAGTCTGAACACATGGGCAGCTCCGGGTAGAAAGTCACAGGTTACCATCTCGTAATTATGGTTACAGCATAACGCAGCATAAGCTCGTTGTTTTGGTTCAGAAGGAAAAAGGCGGCTGCTGTTTGTTTGCGGCGCTCGGTGACTGTGTGTCTACAACTCTGCATCGCTTTACTCAATGCGATGATGGCGTGTGATGTCTGCAGGTGTGGAAATACATATGTTGACAGGCAGGTAGGACATCGACATTCGGACAGAGCGAACACTTTTTGATTCTGAAACATCCACAGAAGAAATTTGTACATGCTTTAATATTGATTAGCATTGATTGCTATCAGGATTTGAAGAGAGATTCAACCAGTTAAAAAAACAAGAAAAGAAAAATGTCCTACCCTACTATCACAGGCTGGTTGCAGCATGAAACTGGATCTAAGAGCAGCAGTCTTTATTGAAAACAAAATCAAACTAACAGAAATACTCTGAAATACCAAAACATGAACCAGTAAATAGCAACGACGACAGACGATTGAACGGGCCCGTTTCAGAAAGGAGGTTAAGTGAAAACTCAGAGTATGTTGACCCTAAAATGAGGGAAACTCTGTTTCAGAATGGGAGGTATGCCAAACCCGAGAAAGCAGGGTAAGTCAAGCCTGTTTCTGAAAGAGAGGTAACCATGGTAACTTACTCTGTGAACTTAACCTGGTCAGGCGCAGGTTTTCTTAGGTAAACCCAGAGTTTCTTTAAGTCTCCTCGTCCTCCCCCTTTTTAAACCATAAACGGTGTTTAAATACTTAATTTATTCATTCATGCTACAAAAATAATCTTAATGCAAACAGATCATTTTTCTAAGATTATATATCTTACCCCATTGGCAGATAATTAGCTAAATAAGAAAAATGCACTTAAATTATTTTTTTCCCCAGGAAAGACTGAATACCTTGTGTCATTTTTCATATATAGAAAATGCATCTTGATTTAAGAATCTTTAGATATTTTGACAGGAAACAACGAGACAAAAATGCCACGTAAGCAAAAAGCATTTTTTTTGCAGTGCAGCACATTCATTCATTGCACATTTTTCTATATAACATCGGGGTCGGGATGCAGAGCACATTAGTGAGGCTGCTGTATCAGAGCGGGAAGGAAAGTGTGCCTCGCTCTCACACTCCTGAGAATTTTTGTGTTGTTTCCTGGCACAAACCTGTGAGAGCCAACAAAGAGGAAATTCAGATTGCAGGTCAGTGGTGTAGAAATCAGTTTACATGAGGATAATCTGATAAATGACATTCACTTGATAACATCTTGCTGTAACCTCTGGAAGTAACCTAATAATTTGGATTTCCAATGTGGTTGGATGCACTGACGACACACATACTCCCATCATCGCTCCTCCTGAAAAGGAAGCGGATTACTGAATGGAATGGGAGAACGCCAGATGGACGGGTAGAGATATATGCTGTAACCACCACAGCTGTCAAATAAACACAAATTATTCACATTTATTTGGTCATCTTTATTTCCTACAATAAAAAAGCAACAGTTATTCTTTTTTCCTGTTGGGTTTTAATATTCTTCCAATAATATTGTGGCCCTCTCCTCTTCATCCGCCCTATTTTGCGAGCCTCTGCCTTCTTGCTGTTGGCTGAGTAGAAGTCAAATGTTAATTTCTTTACCCTAATTAAGAAATGGAACAGGTTGGATTAGAGAACATTTAATTATGTGAACAGAGCATTAGACTATGTGGAAAAAGCTGCTGCACACTGAATGATATCTATTGAATATGTCAAATGTTTAAGTCATGTAGCGTACAGCCATTAACCTTTTATACTTAAAGATTTAACTGATTTTTGTTGTTGTTGTTGTTGTTGTTGTTGTTTTTATAGTTAATTTAAGTTGCTGCCACTTCTAATTAATTTTTTTGACCGTGGGATACCATGAAAATGAGTATTAGGTCGATCACTTACCGTTCTGTAAATTTTCACCTGATAATATAACAGTGATTGAGAATAGAGTCTGACATATAAATGAAAACCGACTCGTAGCCTACAGGGGAGAGGATACGGCGTAGGTCTGACGCGAGAAGGATAAATTGGGCTTAACTCAGATTTCAAATTTTTAACACTAAGATGTTTGAACCTCCTTATTGAAACGGCCCCTGAACAGAACTAAGTATATCAGTAACCATGGATACAAACTGGAACAGAATCTGGAATTTCTCTCACAGGAACAGACTCGGGAATTTCACACTCAGGAACGGACTCTGGAAAATCACTGACTGGAAGCATTGTGACCTTTGGAATTGACCTATGGCTAAGCCACGCCCCCTCCACTCACTCGGACAAACAGTCAACATTCGGTGACAGGCGCTATGGCAGCTGTCTATAGGAGACATTTCACAGGAGGCAATTGATGATTGTTTGGAGACAGAAAGATTACATATCATCTCGAAGTCACCTAAAAGGCCTTATGCAATGGACGGTTATATTAATAATTTTATTGTTGAGAAGGTCGATGAAAAGCTTCAGCTCCAGGCAAAGATTTACAGGTCACAGTGTAAATGTGATAAACCGCATCTCGTTGCCATCACCATTTGGTGCTACAGTATTTACATTAATCATTCAGCACAACATTGCTAACATTTGTTATCTCGGTTATTTACTGATACGCTAATGAAGCTAAGTGACATGATGTACAACGCAGCTAGAAGCTAACGTTAACGTTTTATAATGTTAGGCTAACGTTAGAGATGTTAAAGATAACGTTCAAATACGTTGTTAAGGAACGTATTTAGAACAGATGTAGACATCCTCGTTTAATTTATCCACGTTTAGTTGGTGTTGTGGTCTACCACATAACTTAATCGCATAACTTAATCCAGAGCAGACACTTATCTCGGTTGAGATGTGGCTTGGGAAAGGGTAAAAAATACATACCATCGCCCAGCCTCTCAGGATAGCTAGTGTCGGAGTTGCATGTACCCCATGCACACACCGTTTGACCATTTTAAACTTAAAATGACAAGAAAAAACATGAAAACAAATGAAAACTGACTAACTGCAATGCATTTCAATGGACGTGGAAGCAGAGTATTGGGTTAGCTATGCGCACTGTGATTGGCTCATCGCGTTTGGGGGCGTGGCTTCGCATAGGTCAATTGGCAAAGATGTAATCCTTGGAACAGTGAGAACTTTTTCTTACTGCTGTTAGATCTATCTGTAAATGGTCTGTCGTTCTGTCTGGTTGGTTAATGGGCTGGTTGCAGTAGAGATGAAACTAGATATAAGTCCAGCAGTCTTTATTGAAAACAAAATGAAACTAACAGAAATACTCAGGTTTCTCAGAAATATCAAAACATGAACAGAACAACCATTAAATACCAACGACTGAACGGGACTAAACACAGGGCTTAAATACACAGCAAACAAGAGATGGTAAATTAGACACACCTAAACAGAACTAACTCTGTCAGTAACCATGGATACAAACAGGCAGGGGATGGAGGAAGACTGAACTAATTAACACACTGACATTAAAACACTTGAACAGATATACAAACATGAATCAAAACACTCAATACTGTATGTGACACCTACCCTTTTTATGGCCTTCCCTCGCTGACTTTCCTGTCTCGTTCACTCAGGTGTACGTCATTGCTTGCGTTGCACGAGTGCCCACTTCTGGCAGAACCCTTGCAATGGTTAAATGGAGCCATTGATCACTGGAATCCACAATGATGCTGATATATAGTTTACAGTTTTTTTTTTCCTTATGAATTTGTTTCACACACCACTCTATTGGCCTGTATGTAGGCCTATTGGGTAGTTGGAGAAAATATTGTAAAAAGGGGCTCTATGCACGGAGGTATTTCCGGTGAAGGTCAAGGATGCTCGATAACTTCCGCCGATCATAGAGTCCAATGCAATACCGAGAATTTATATTGAATTGTATACTCCATGGTTATACTAAAGAAGCGTTAGTCACAAAAACTGACAAAACAGACGCACCTCGTTGTGTTTATGCTTCTTTTTAAAATTATATTAAATAAACATAACTATATATAAAATTATATCTAAACGTATGAAAGTTTCGTTTCAAAGACGGGAGGACAGTAAATTTTGAAGACTCTGCCATAATCCCGTTTTCCTCGGTTTTCCTCCGCTTTAATCTCCCCAACCGGAAACTGACGAGCATCCTTGCGTCAAATGCGGAACTTATGCGTGCATACAGCCTATTGCGCACGTGATCCTTCTCCACAGCCCCTGGGCCTGCAGTGTAAAGATGGATGAAAAATTTATCCTTGCGGTTAGCAATTTTTCCGATTTTATTTGACATGTCTCTGCCCACGTACAGGGACATATATAAAAAGAATGATGCGTGGAAAGCAGTTTCGTCGATTGCGGGGATTCCAAGTAGGTTTAAATAAAAAAAAATCGACTTTTGTGTCTCGTTCATCTTTTTGCTTCACTACAGACGTTTTTATGTATGGAGTATATTTATATTTAGTATTTTCCCTCCAGAAATTGTTTTTTAGCGGCAAGAAAGCTGATTCGCTGTCTTTTGGATGTCATTCATAAACATTACTAGTCACTAGGCAACCAGTAGTGGGAACACCTCTTATATTTGATTTCCCGAAAGACAAACTGGGTCAAATTAGAACAAGATTTCTTACTTTTCCACTTTTTCCAAAGGTAAAAGTTATTAAATTATTAAATTAAATTACAAAATTATTAATGATATTTATCCTTGTAATGATTTCCTCAGACACAGATTTAATATGGATTGTAATGAGTGCACCTTTTGTGAAGCGGACATAGAGTCGTTGGAACATTTATTTTATTTATGCAAATTCTCAAAGAAATGCTGGGATGACCTTTATATTTGGTTAAGATTGAAATATGAAATACCTGACTTTAATTTTAAAACTATAAAATATTTGTCTTTTTCTTTGAGTTACGATCTTGAATTTTTGGTGAACAATATTGTGCTGTTGGCCAATTACTTCATACACAAATGCAGATTCTGTAAGAACCCTCCCACTTTCTTACTTTTCCATAAAGATTTAATGATCTTCTTCAAATCTTTGAGACTGGTGCATAACAAAAAAGCCCTTAAATTATATAATCTTCTGAAGGTTTTTTTTTGATGATTACCCCCTTGTGTAATATTTTATTTTATTTATTTATTTTATTTTTGTTCTTTACATGTTTTTTTTTTTGTTAGAATTATGGTGTTCATTTATATTTTGTGCTGCTATTTGGACTTTTTTGTAATCATATAAGATATGTATCTTGAGGTTTGTTTGGTATTTTGTATGTTTCTTTAAGCAATAAAAATAAAAAATAAAATAAAAACCAGTAGTGGGAACGCCCACCAACGACCTCATCGCCAGCGACAGTCGCGTGTAGTGTGAACGTAGCTTTATACCGTTCTCTAATTGCACCGCGAGGAGTCATGATCGAGGAGACACACGTGTAAAGGAGAGGATGCGCATAAGAAATGACAAGCACCCCAAATGTCTGAGTGTGTGCACCTCCTCAGCGTTGTTGTATGGGAGGCCGTATGAGACGAAACCCATCGCGCCGTCTGTTAAAAATAAGGTGGTTATAGTACACACAAACAACATTAATTTAAACATGGATATTATTGTTTACTATATAATATTAAACAATTTGGACAATGTAATTTCACTTGATAAACTTTTAGTTGAAAGCTAGAATAAGGGAGGGACATTTAGGCCTATACCATTTAATTGGACAAGATATTGTAGTGCAAGATTAGTCATCAATTTTTCTGGAAGAAAGAGACCGAATTTTAAAAGCATAAAGACTATATTAATTGAATGGGATCGAGTGGATTGTCCTTAGTAATAACTCTCCTATCACTTCATTAAATTATGTTATACTGAAAGCAAATACAAATACTGCCCATGTTTCTAATTGTCCTTATGTCTCAATAAACCCCACCATCAAAAATATAATCGCAGCTGAATATTTGGAGTTAGGGTTAGATCATAAAAAACTGTTGTACAGCGCCATCTAGTGTTATTCATGGATAATAAATGAGCAAACCACTGAATGTGCGCTTGTGATATATACAAAGACCCTTTTCTTTTTCATGTATTTATTTGCATTCAAATATGATTCATATTGCTTTTTTTTTTTTTTTTACCCAGTCATGGATGTTATCCTCAAACAAGATTTAATGAAAGGCAACAGACACGGTAAACTTGAAGTAATTGCAAAGACTGGTGGCAAGGACTGATGTCATTAAAACAGCTCAGTCCACGGGTGGTTTGTGTGAAAGTTAAAAGGAATGGAATATCATTGCAAACAATACAGTTTGGGGTGTCATAGAGTCCCGTAAAAATAAGGAAAAAAAAACATGAGCATGGTACAGACGATCGAGCTGTAATGATAAAAACCCAAAATAAATGCTCAGTTGACAGACACACACACACACTTGGTCATGCACAAGCTAAACACATGTACTGTAGCCTACATACATGTGCATGTTCTGCCTCACACACACACACACACACACACAGTTGCACTCACTTGCACACCCACATGAATTCTCATGGAAATTAAAAATAAAATAAAAACTTGTGGAAAAAATGTGAAACCCTGGTTAAGTTGCATACATCCAAAATGATTGGTGTGGTAGAAAACGAAAGTGAAAATGAATTGTGAAAAGTGAAGTCAGATGAAAAGTGAAAAGCATGTCTAAATAAACTGCTCTAGCCCCTCCCACACCATAAACCCCGCCCACATGCACCTGAACCCCTGCCTCAGCTCCGCCCTCTGCCCTGCACTGACACTAGCAACACTCCTATAATATTACACAGAGTACTCTACTCAGTTCAGTTCTCTTAATGATTTTAGTGTAGATATGCGACCCTCTGTGTGGGTTTTAATTTTGATATCGAACAGGTGTATTGGCTGTTGCTCGGGGGGGTGAGATGGTCCAGTGAGGTAGAGCCAGACTTCGGGCCCCAGGTTTTTAGCAGGTTTATAGGGTTTGTGTCTTGAGCTCGATGGGCTCCCCGCGGGCCTCCTGCTGGTTGTCCGTCACGGGGGGCCGGCTGCCCTTGAGAGTGGCTAGCCGCTCAGAGAAGCCCCTCATACGGGGGAACAGCATGTAGTCGTACAGGATGGCCCCCATAGCACCTCCAATCATGGGCCCCACCCAGTACACCTGACAGAAGACAAGAAGAAGGAGGTCACTAAATGATCTTGTCTATCTATCTAGAGTTCTATCATTTTATCTATCTGTCTGTCGGTATGTATGTATGTATGTATGTCTTTCTATCCATCCATCTTTCTGTTTGTCTATCTTTCTATCTATTCCTCTGTCTGTCTGTCTATCTATCTATCTGTCTATCTGTCTGTCTGTCTATAGATCTGTCTGTCTGTCTATATCTATCTATCTGTCTGTCTATCTGTCTGTCTATATCTATCTATCTATCTGTCTATCTGTCTGTCTGTCTATAGATCTGTCTTTCTGTCTATATCTATCTATCTGTCTGTCTATATATCTGTCTGTCTGTCTATATCTATCTATCTGTCTGTCTATATATCTGTCTGTCTGTCTATGTATCTGTCTATATGTCTGTCTGTCTGTCTATGTATCTGTCTGTCTGTCTGTCTATGTCTATCTATCTGTCTGTCTATATATCTGTCTGTCTGTCTATATCTATCTATCTGTCTGTCTATCTGTCTGTCTGTCTATCTGTCTGTCTGTCTGTCTGTCTGTCTATATCTATCTATCTGTCTGTCTGTCTATATCTATCTATCTGTCTGTCTATATATCTGTCTGTCTGTCTATATCTATCTATCTGTCTGTCTATCTGTCTGTCTGTCTATCTGTCTGTCTGTCTATCTGTCTGTCTATATATCTGTCTGTCTGTCTATATCTATCTATCTGTCTGTCTATCTGTCTGTCTGTCTATCTGTCTGTCTGTCTGTCTGTCTATATCTATCTATCTGTCTGTCTGTCTATATCTATCTATCTGTCTGTCTGTCTGTCTGTCTGTCTGTCTATATCTATCTATCTATCTGTCTGTCTATCTGTCTGTCTGTCTGTCTGTCTATATCTATCTATCTATCTGTCTGTCTATCTGTCTGTCTGTCTGTCTATATCTATCTATCTGTCTGTCTATCTATCTATCTATCTGTCTGTCTGTCTATATCTATATATCTGTCTGTCTGTCTGTCTGTCTGTCTATATCTATCTATCTGTCTGTCTGTCTATATATCTGTCTGTCTATATATCTGTCTGTCTGTCTATATATCTGTCTGTCTGTCTATCTGTCTGTCTGTCTGTCTATATCTATCTATCTGTCTGTCTATATATCTGTCTGTCTGTCTATATCTGTCTGTCTGTCTATATCAATCTATCTGTATATATCTGTCTATCTGTCTATATCTATCTATCTATCTGTCTGTCTATATCTGTCTGTCTGTCTGTCTATCTATCTGTCTGTCTGTCTGTCTTTTTATCTGTCTGTCTGTCTGTCTATATCTATCTGTCTCTTTGTCTGAATAGAAAAATAAGGTCACTAGATATGTTCGTGACCTGTGGTACGGGGCAGTTTCAGTATTTTATGGGTCGTGGTTTTTTTCTTACCCAGTGGTTGATGAAATTCCTCATGATAACAGCAGGAGCGAAAGATCTGGCCGGGTTCATACCAGCGCCAGTGTAGTACATCTGATTCAAACACAAAGAACATGGGACATTTTTAGTGTATTGCACAGTAAAAAAAACCCTCAAGCATAAAAAAGAGTTTATTCTAATATAATCTCGCTCACCCCCATCAGGTGGCCCATGGTAATAGAGAAGCCGATGGACAGAGCGGCAGAACCCAGACGCCCGTTTCGTCTCTCGTCTGTGACGGCGAAGACGCAGATCACCAACTGCATGGTGAGAAACACCTCCACTGTGGTCGCCATTCCCAGACTGATCCCGGGCTGCAGCTGTACACACATAAACAGGTACACGGGAAAATATGGATGAAGGTTAAAAAAGACCACAACATTGATACCTCTTTCTGTAAGGGCCAGTTAGTATATACTATATACAGTAAGAATAATTTTAAAAAGGCTCTTTCATATTTTTAGACTCTTGTAAAAAAATAATAAATAAAAAAAACATCCAAATGTGCATTTCTGAAAAAAAATATAAAAAAAAAAAAAAAAATCAGATTTTTTTTTATCAAGACAAAAAAAAAAAAATTCTTGTCCTTGGAGTCCCTCTTACCGTGTTCAGTGCCAGTGTGCCTTTCATGTTGTTGGGAGTGACTCCGTAGAGGACCGCGGCCCCTGCCAAGGCCCCCAGGCACTGGGCACAGATGTAGAAGAAGGCTCTGAACAGGGACATCTGAGAGCCCACTAAGTAGGCGAAGGTGACGGCCGGGTTGATGTGTCCTCCGCTGATGTGGCCGATGGATTGGATGAGTGTGGCAGCGGCGAGACCGAAGCAGAGGGCGGTGTGGAAGACGTGGTACGGCCCCGAGGTCCAGCGCAGCGCTGCGCCCATCCCGAAGAACACGAAGAACATGGTGCCGAAAAACTCGGCAAACACCGCCCGCCAGAACATCATAGAGCGGAACTCCCACATCGTGACTGAAGAGATCCAACTACAGCGAAAACCGAAGCTTTTTTTTTTTTTTGGAATTAGCAAAACTGGCTTTTGGAAGTGTCTTTGATAAAAAAAAAAATAAAAAAAATGGAATTGTCCTTGTTAACAAGTAAACAAAAAGTTAAATCCTGTGTGACTTTTAGCTAGTAGAGCTGAAGCTGCTGGAAATAAATAAATGAAAAAGGGAAATGATGGCAAAAATAGTGATGAACGTCCACCTAATAGATCTAGCCGTTAGCTGAGGCCGCGTGGGAAGCCGCGAGTGAACGGTCACACATGCAGCCGCACACAGGTCGTCTCCGCCGGTGTTGTTTCTCTTCGCCTGCACAACACCCAGACTGCTAAAGAAACATGAGGCGTGTGTGGTTGTGTGTGTGTGTGCGTGAAGAAAATTTGGAGGGTTTTGTCAGAGAGACCTGAACATCGATGCTAAAGGCTAAATCTACAGGGCTAATTCTAGCTGAGCGACACAGAAGAGGTTACGGAGCATATCCTGCCCACACCAAGTAGAGCTGGTCTGACGGACCACAAAGGGGCCACGGGGGCATTTATAATGGCCCCGGGGCCCGGCGTGACGACATAATCCCCCCGGGAGGCAGAAGCTAAAGGGGGCATCCCGTATCAAGCAGCCTTCATCACTGCGCTCTCCATTAAACTCAATCAGGGTGAGATTAAGACAGGAGCATCGGGGCTCAAAGGATAGGGGGTGTGTATTTATGTGGGGCTCTAAAGTACAAAGCTGATCCACCAATAAGATTTTAGCGAGGCACACTTTGAGATCATGAGATTTCCCTTCTAAAAGGATGTAAGCTCATAACATGTCGAAGATCTCTAACATTGCAGATTTCTTTTAAGCAAAACTTGAATTTCTTGCCACAGGTTTAACAGGCGAGTTAGTGCTGACTTGAACGCACACATAGGCAGAAAACACACACACAAGGCACATCGTCGTGATAATGTCACACATCCGCACACGCACAATGCGCCTCCACCCGCGCGGCTCAAGAGAGGCCCTGTGCGCAGAGATATGAGCCGTGGTCAGAGACGTGCACTGAAAAGCCCTGAGCACAGGAAACACTTTGTTCCTCAGAGCATGAAGCTAGCATGAGAAAACATCCTTTATCTGCCTCTCAGGCCTGACCTCCAGCACGCCTCGTGATCGTAGCTCAGGGTTTACAACTCCAACCTTTAATCTTGATGGTCACGTGTAAAGAGCAACATTGTTTTCCCAGAACACTTGTAGATCCATCCATCCATCCATCCATCCATCCATTCATCCATCCAGTCCATCCATCCGTCCGTCTATCTGCCTGCCTGTCCATCCATTGTTCTATCCATCCATCTATATTTCTAGCTATCCATCCATCTATCTATCTTCCTATCTATCCATTGTTTTATCTATCCATCTTTCCATCCATCCATCCATTCATCCATCCATCCATCCATCCATCCATCCATTCATCCATCCATCCAATCCGTCCGTCCGTCTATCTGCCTGCCTGTCCATCCATTGTTCTATCTGTCCATCTATACATTCATCCATCCATCCATCATCTATCCATCCATCCATCCATCATCCATCTATCCATCCATCCATCCATCCATCCGTCTGTCCATCTGTCCATCTGTCCGTCTGTATATTTAAAATCCATTAGGACTTTTTGTGATGCTAGCAACTGTAAACACAATGGTATAGATAACTTATTTTCTGTAAAAACATCAGTGCATTTTATGGAGATATGGTTGAGTGATGCTGGTGGTTCTGGTTTGTTCAGGGCAGAAGTGATTATACAGAGGTTTGTATTGTGTGAGGGGCGGGGGGGGGCTTCGTAGCCGGATAAAGCCCTGGAAAATCCCTCTGTTAGAAGAGCTCATGGTGAATTAGGATCGCTGATCTCATCTGTTTTACTCCCTCACTTACACACACACACTCATACACATGCATGCTGAACAAAACAAAATGCTGGCTGGCACTGTGTGGATGTTCTTCATTGTTTAAGTGCATGTGTGTGTTATTAATAGATGCTATGTATGATGTATGCATGAATACTCAAGTGTAAGTGTGGAACACAACACACTACACTGTGTGTGTGTGTGTGTGTGTGTGTGTGTGTGTGTGTGTGTGTGTGTGTGTGTGTGTGTGTGTGTGTGTGTGTGTGTGTGTGTGTGTGTGTGTGTGTGTGTGTGTGTGTGTGTGTGTGTGTGTGTGTGTGTGTGTGTGTGTGTGTGTGTGTGTGTGTGTGTGTGTGTGTGTGTGTGTGTGTGTGTGTGTGTGTGTGTGTAATATGGAAATGTTCAACATGCTTTCTGTAAGAACACAGAGAAACAATATTACTGTTTATTCAATTATGCTACAAGTACAAGTTGAAATGTGGATCAGAGTAATTTGAAGCAGAGCAAATCTATGCAATAAATTACAGTTTGATATCAAGTACAGTAAGAGTTCAAGAGCCCCATTATCCATAAATCTGAGTCAACTTATGCTCCAAGTGATAAACAAAGTAAATCTTAAGAACACAGTTATATTTATTGCCACTAAAGATATAATGACACTATCAACAAACACGCTGACATAATAGCGATAAGATGAAATTCACACTGAAATTCTGTCGTTATTTGGTTAACAGTGCATTTAGAAAAAAAGTATTATAGTCTACACTTTATTTTGATGGTCCACTTTTGACATGTAGTTGCAAAGATAGTCAGTAGAATGTCTGTTGGGGAGCAAAAAAATAAAGTGTTACCATATTGAATATTATTGAAGCACAATAGCAAGCTCAAGCCACATAGGCAAATGTTTGGCACTTTTATAACTATCCATGTTCAAGCTGAGGGTTTTGTACATACAGTTTTCATTTTTCATAGACTAGTTAAGACAGTAGGCAGTACAGCTTCTGATCCACAATAGAATATTCTATGAAAATATTTTTTCATTCAATATTTACAGATTTTTAAGGAAATATGTGGTAACATTTTCCACTTGATCGTCCTCATTTGTGAAACACGAGCAGGACAAACTTCTGTGTAAATGATTCTTAAATCTGTAACTTTCGTGGTGCAATTTAGGTAAGAATGGTTATGAAGAAATGACAGCAAATTTGTTCTGGTCATGTTTCATGGATAACACCCAGCGATTGGTTGTTTGTGACATTGATGAAATATAAAACAAACTGAATTCTTGGTGAGTTGAATCTGAGCTTAGCTGTGCTCCAGTTTGTTGCTTTGCTTGTTTCTCATGGCACTCTGTGTGACGGTGGACAGGGACGATCGAGACACGCTGGCCGTCTCCACAATCTCAATGTCCTTACAGGTCAAACAGGCCACCAGCTTCTGTCTGGACGCACTGGGGGCAAAAATAAACTCGTGGGATATTCCTGCCAGGACTGCGCCTAATATTGGCCCGATCCAGTAGACCTGAACACAAGAGGAAGCAGATGAGCCTTTTGTGGTAAAAAGAAGTGGTAAAAACATAAAATAACCTATATTCATCTCCCTATGTGTGTTCTAGCAATGCAGTTTCAGAGATTGTTCAGGGTTTGGACTGCAGAAGTAAACAACAGCACATCTATAGAAGTATGTGGCCTACTTACTCCAAACGCAAAAAAACCCAACTTTTTTTTGTAAGAAAATGTTTTCTAGATGTTAATTGCGGAACTGTGTCATTTTAATTAATACTAACTAGTCAACAGCGCTGCTTGATATAGCGGTTTAACTTACCCAGTGGTGTTCCCAATATCCCAGTATTATAGCGGGACCAAGAGAGCGAGCCGGATTCAAGCTGGCACCAGAAAACCTCCCCTGAAATCCACACACACACATTTAAAAATAATAATTATTATGTGTATTTACAATAATACATGCAGAGGGAGGACAGCACAATAGGATCATTATTCATAAAAATAATTATTAAAAAAGCTGTCAAATGGACAATAGATTCAGTGTTCATGTAGTTTGAGTTCACTGTGTTTACCAAGGCTGCATTTAATTGATCAGAAATACTGTAAAAATAGCAATATTGTGAAAATGATTTCATTTTGAAATAAGTGTTTTCTATTGGAATATAAAATGTACTTTATTCCTGTGATGAAAGCTGTATTTTCAGCATCATTACTCAATCTTCAGTGTCACATGATCCTTCACAAATCACTCTGATATGATGCTCAAGAAACATTTATTATTATAAATTTTGATTCAGTATTTTTGTGTGAAACTGTGATACTTTTTAATTCAAGATTCTATGATGAATGGAAAGTTCAAAAGAACAGCATTTATTTGAAATAGAAATCTTTTGTAACATTATAAATGTCTTTACTGTGATTTTTTTTAATCAATGTAATGCATCCTCGCAGAATAAAAGTATTAATTTCTTACAGCAATAAAGATTGCAGTGGTTACAGCAAACCCAATGGCTAAGTTTCCAGGTTCGTTTATTTCTCTCCTGCGTTGATCTTCCACAGAAAATACGGTGAAGCCCAGGACAAACGTGGCAAGCATCTCCATCACGAGAGCTTGACCTGCGTTCATGTCCACTGGGACCTTCAGAGAAGGGAATGAGACGCACGGTTTAGATTTGTTTTGTAACATTGAGTGTCATGTTGATTCTCTATGGACTAGAAAGTATGTGCAAAACATCTTTAAACAGTATATTTCTAAACACAGCCCTTACAAAAAAGAAGTTTATTCAAGTGTGCTATTAGTATACTTCTTTAACTAAAGATAATGTACTTTCAGCTACTTTTTATGTACTTCTCAGAAATATACTAAATGTAAGTGCACTAAGTATATTTGGCCTATATCTTTTGATCAAGATATACTTAGTATAATTAAATATTCTAAGTGTACTTGGCTTGTAGGAGCCTATTAAATACTTTCATATACACTGTAAAAAAATGTATATGATCAATAAGTTACGACAACACATGTTTTTACATTGCTTTAACTCATCAAAATAAGTTAAGCAATTTCAACTTTTTATAAGTTATACAAGATTCAATTCTTTTTTTAAGTCAGTTTAATGTGATTTAAGTTGAAATGACTTAAACATCCAAGTTGATTGGACTTTTTTAGTGTACTTTACAAACTCTTATAAACTTACATTGTTTCAAAATATTGATTTATTTCACATTTTCAAAAAATAAAAATAAAATGTGCTACAAGTATTTAACTGGTAAACTATAAGTATATATATATGTTCACTTGAAGTATAGTTGCAGTAAAAACAAACAATGTAGTTGTAAACTAGTTGTGTACTCAAAGTTTACTACTGTTACACTCCAAGTATACTTGTATTCTTTTATACACTAAAAAATGGGTAGATTTTAATCGTTTTGAAACAGTACGCTTACAAGTATACCAGTACATTGATTTGTATATTTACTACATAAAGTATACTTAAAAATAAACATGAACTTTTCTTAAGTGAACTTAATAAAATGAACTTGTTTTGTAAGAGAGGCCTGTATATGAATCTGTTAAAGTGCCCTTTTAGAAAAGGACGTTAGAAGTTGATGTCAACATACTATATAAGCGTCCTCATGTTGTTATTTGAGAGATTGTTCATTTCTATTCAAAATAGGAGGTTTGGGCCAGCAACAACATACTTGTCCAACACACAGTTGTAACTCCTTCGCTACCCTAACCTAACCATTAACCCTGTAAAACCGGCTATGGAACAATAGTCAGAAAAATCTGTTCAATTTTTTAAGTTGAACATAGAAAAATAAATTGTAAAAACTCTTAAAAAGAAGAAATAAACTTTGCATATGTGTTTTTTGTTGCATTATATTTGCTACATCAGGCTTATAAGGCTTTCATCACGCTCATACTTGAGGACAAAAAACACCGTAATATTATTCAGAGGCCCAAAATTCGCAGAAATATTCAATTTGCTGCAGTTGCTGATATTTATATGGACAAAAAAGAGATGAAATTCTGGTAGCTTGTAATGTAAATCAATGAGATCTTTTTAAAAGAATAGAAGATGCTTACATAAACTGCATATATCAGTTGACACTCTTTCTCTCAATAATATGTCTTATTAAGATAATATTTAAATTCTTAGTTTTATGATCAAAGCTCAAAGCAGTATTTTTACTGTGGAGGTATAAACATATAATGCAACACAATGATGATCGAGAGATGAAAAAAATAAACGTTACTCAAAAGCCTGACGGATCATATTTGATAAACGTGAGTTTTCTAAAGAATGATGTTTGAATAATCAAGTACACCGAAGTTGCTTCATTCCAGTAAATGCTCATCTTGAAATATCAATAACAATATAAAATGTATTCTTATGTTTACTTAAAATCAGTCATAACATTTCACAGCGATAAAACATGCATGTATCACGACCTGCTTTTTACAATTTTCCAAAAAGGCCTTTTACTTTCTAACAAAGAATAAACTATAAATCAGACAACAGAAGGTATAGTAGTTTGGGTACAAGAAGTTTTGATCATGTTGATCATCCAGAGGCCTTAGAAACACATGTATCAAATATGATACGGTAGGCTTTATAGAGTTAACAAGCCCCAAAATCAGTGGGAGATTTCAGGATTGAAAAATAACAGCCTAACAATAAAGTCTGACTGGTGGATGTGAATGTTGTTTCAGGACCAACAGGTTCAGTGTGTGGGTCTGAACGTGTCCTGTGTTTGCTGAAAGCGCCTGCACCTTGTTGATGTAGTTGTGTGCGGTGGACTTTAGGGGCAGCGACAGGTACATGAGGCCCGTGGCGAGGATCCCCCCCAAACACTGGGCCACCAGATACACCAGCGCCCTGAACACATCCACCTTACGCGTGGCCAAGAGCGCCACAGTCACTGCAGGATTGACCTAAAAACAACAGGACACTCTTACTTACACTTACATCAACCATCCCTCAGATTATTTGACTTGCTCTTACCAATTCCCATAGCCTACTATGGGATGAATTTAGTTGCAAAATAATGAACACATGCATGCTCAATTATCCATGAACTTGATGCATGTTGCAGAAATGTTTTACCCATGCCTTTCAACTTGCGTGCGCAAAATTCAGAATTAAATGAATGTGTAGCAATTTATACAAATCGAGGCATTTTTGTGAATACATATGCTTTCTTTTGTATCAGTGTATCATAATTTGTGCATGCAACAAAGAAGACGTGCATCTGTGGATCAGGTGACGCGTGCATTCATTAAGCGTTTTCTTTATAACGAGGAAACATTCGATGTGAAACCTTGCACATTTTCTGCTTGTCTGTAAGGTAAGGTATGTTTTTATTAATAAGTTGTGTACTAAATTTGGGGCTTCAATGTCACTTACTTAAACCACACTAAGCGTCTTAAAGGGATAGTTCACCAAAAAAATGAAAATTAGCCCATGATTTGCTCACCCTGAAGCCGTCCTAGGTGTATACGATATTCTTCTTTCAGACGAATACAATCAGAGTTACATTAAAAAATTTGTCGTAAAGTTCAAGGGTTAGTTTTTCGACGTAAATCGATGCGTACGGCCGTCTGCCATAGGCTAGTTATTGTAGTCGATAAGGTTTTAAATATGGATATTTTTCTTACATGAACACATCGCTTCACTACAGAAGGCCTTTATTAACCCCTCGGAGACGCGTGGAGCGCTTTAATCAGGGATGGATGCACTTTGATGGACTCCCTTTATAAAGCTTGGAAGAGCCTGGACATTTTTTAATGTAACTCAGACTGTATTCGTCTGACAGAAGAATGGCATATACATCTAGGACGGATTCGGGGTGAGTAAATCATGGGCTAATTTTCATTTTTGGGTGAACTATCCCTTTAAATGTGGAAGAACGCTTGATTTCGCTGCCGTTGTCTGTTTTAGCAGCTACTGCCATCTAGTGGTAGCAGGTTTTCTCAGACACCTGTGTGTGGGTCGTGCAAGGCGAAACCGGCGAAATGAAAGTCTCAGAATCCAAATGAATCAAAAAGGATCGACTCAGAAACGAGTCAATGAATGCACGCGTGTTCTTTCTTTGTTGCATGCACAAATTATGATACACTAATACAAAAGAAAACATTTGTATTCACAAAAATGTCTCTATTTGTACAAGTTGCTACACATTCATTTAATTCTGAATTTTGAGCGCAAGTTGAAAGGCATTTGCTTGTGGATAGTAAAACATATCTGCAACATTTATCAAGCTCATGGACAATTGAGCATGCATGTGTTCATTATTTTGAGACTAAATTCATCCCATAGCATAATAGTTGAGTAGTTAAAGCAAACCAGCAGCGAAACAACATTCACATTCATTGTTTTTATCCAAAGCGACACAGTGCATTTAAAGTCACCTTGAAATTTATAATGGACCTTTCTTATTATGTTAATAGAATATTGCTTTATTTATCATAAATAATTTATCCGTTCACATTATTATTTATTTTATTAATTTCCCCTCGTAATCTTTAATCAAAACATCTTCCTCTCCCTCTTGCAGCGACATCTCTTCTCTCTGTTTACTGGCGAGAGGGCGGGGCAATAACCTGTCACTCACAGGAGATCCACCAATAGCAAACCACAACCATCCAATCGATTCCCCATCGACAAAATCAAGTCCCGCCCTGCAGTTGTTCTTGTTCCAGAAGCCGTTTCACTCAGATATGTCACCATAGGGAAGAAAAGACTATCGAAACTTCTGCCTCAAGCCGACTTTATGGTATTATTATGGGGTTTTGTGATTTCTGGGAATCACGTCATGCCATTGTTAACACCACGATTTACCAGTTGAGCTAACGAACAAATAAATAAATCAGTGATTTACCTGAGCCCCACTGATTTCACCAAAGCAATATCCCATAACCACAGTTGCCATACCGGCAGCCAGTGCGGGGTAGATGGGCCCCGGGGAGGCCCCGTCCGGCCCCGGCACTAAAGAGCCCAACACAGCAGATACAAAGATCAGGGAACCAAGAAGCTCTGCCAGAATCCCCTGCCAAAACTGACGGCTCCTCAGCTCCTGGTGGGAATCAAAGGGCGAAAATAAAGCAAATAACTGGCGTTAAACCTGTGGTGAACCAGTAACCAGCCAATTATTTTTTTAAACAGCCAATTTCTTTATTTTTTTTCCTTTTTTTTTCAAAATGTTACAAAATTTAATTTTGTACAGAGAAAAATACAAACATTTTAGTTCAAATTAAAGTCAACCTAAAATGTAATGACAATATCTTGATGATATTCCAAAAGTGTATCTAAACCCAAACATAAGAGACAGCAAACTTTTTTAAATAAACATAAGACTGAATAAAATGAGACACTAATTAAATAAAGAAATAAAAAAGAATAAAGAAAAAAAGTGATCAATTCAAATTTATACACAGTAAAAAAAAATGATATGATCAATAAGTTGACAACATACGTTTTTACATTGCTTTAACTTTTTGTAAGTAACACAAGATTCAACTTAATGTAATTTAAAGTTGATTGATAGCGATTTTTTAATTTTGTGACAATGCAAGCAAGTCAATAAATAGAAGTATTTTTAGTGTCACTACATTTCTTCCATATTAAAAGTGGAAAGACATTGAACTAAAATCAACTGACACAATAGATATCACCGACATTTTTTAGATTGCGTTTCATCATAAGTTCGCCCTAAAACCTGATCTTTTACGCAAACCGGATCCACAGCAAATTGGACGCAAATTTAACTGAATCTCCAGCAACCAATCAGAGACAGTGTTTTATTTGTCCTTACCTCTTTTATTGCCATTCCAAGTCTGATCTTATACAATCCGTCCGTCCGTCAGTCAGTCAGTCCGCCTGATGTGTGTGTGTGTGTGTGGGGCACGGGCTGCGATGGAAGGGTGTCTTCTGTCAGAAAGAGGCTAATTAATTCCAGTGGAGGAGACTCCAGGAGGCCCGGGCACAAAGGGATCACCCCTCCCTTCCTCCCGCTAATGCTTAGCAGTGCTGACAAACCTCCACGGCTGCTCAGCAGGCACCACAAACATCACCATCTTCAATCGGCCACGTGAAGCTTTAATGCTGTAGAGCAATGGCCCTCGGTCGCTCGTATTCACCTGCCCTACAGTCACTGGCTGAAAGAGCAACTTCATCCACTCGTGCATGGAGTGAGGCTTTGAGTGTTGGCCAATAAGACACACAGTGTTGTTTGGTTTATCATGATCTGCCACTGTTGGGTTTCGGTGCCAACATCCTTTAATTGTAAACGAGTGAAAGTGCACACATATATTATCCATCGTTTCTCTCCTTTCATCATCCTACTTGTGAAGTCCTGTGATGATTGCCATGGCGACAGCCTGATTCAGTTGCCATGACACCTATTATGATGCGGCAGAGCTCGAGTGGCCTGTTTTAGATCAGCTAAACATGCAAGCGGGACCTTTTATTAGCCTTTAAACAGAAAAGGTACAGCGCTGTCACTGGGGCAGTAGTCTATCTGAGGTACAAAAGCGAAAAGGTACTATGTGCTTTTAAAGTACTAACATGTACCTTTAAGGTACTAATATTTACCATTTAGGTAAGGTACAAAGATAAGGTAAAAATTGTAAGTAAGGCACAAATATGCACTTTTGTACCTTAGGGTACTGCCCCAGTGACAGCGCTGTACCTTTTTTCTGAATACATGTTCAATTTAGGTTCAAACTGGATAGGCCTAATACAGCTTCACTGTAATGTTTCATTTCTAGCATCTTATTGCAGACACACAAGAAACATTCAATGAAATATGACTAATTGATATCTGCGGTCTTTAGCCTCCTTGTTAACGCCGGAGACCCGGGTCCGAGGCCCGCTCAGAGCGGGGCAGTTGAAGAACGTTCAACTTCGGGTTAAACGCTCATCACTGTCACTTTTTACCCAGCCGTCCAATCACAGAGGAGGAGGGGCGGGACAAACACCACACCGACCAACCGTCACATTTTGCTTGTACAACGTCAACAGATGAAAAAAATCAAGCATAAAAACGTAACAAAATAATTTAAAACAAGATCCAAAATGAGATAATACTTTACATTGTATCAACATTTTTCTTTAGAAACAACACAGAAACAAACTATATGTGAAATATAGGACACACATTTATGTTAGCATCACATTGGTTTCTTAGACAAAAACCCAATAGGATATTTCAATTGGCATTTGCAGAAAATGCCCTCTAGATTTGAATATGGTTTGCTTATAGTGGCTGATTACAGGTCAGAGTGAAAGTTCAACTTCTGAGACTAGATCAAGGTCAATACTCTGTGTGTGTGTGTGTGTGTGTGTGTGTGTGTGTGTGTGTGTGTGTGTGTGCGTTTGTGCGTGCGTGCATGCGTGCGTCCCGTCTGTAATCTACTTCATGCTGGTGGTTTGCGAAGCTGTGATCCCCTCTTTTGTGAACCTAAACCCGGCGTAGGTCAGCGAGGGGAGGTCGACTTGACAGTGTAGAAACCTTTTTTCTCCATTCTCCACACACAGAATGCTGACACCAACAGTACTACACACACACACAGGAACAGCACAGAGTGCATCACACAGCATCAAACTGCCAGCTAAGGATTACTAGAAAAGAGCAGGACAGAAATGGGTAGAACAGAGGTCTTCATCCCTGATCCTGGGGGTATCCCAGTCCTGCGAAAGGATGCAGCCTCTGAATTGGGACACAGCAAAAGAGGTTTCTACTGGCCTCAAAATATCTGGACACTTAAGTCACACTAAAAGATGTAATTTCATTAACCAACAACCCAGACAGCAACATAGTGTCGGCCCAGATCCGGGCCACATCTGGCACATGTGGACTCAACACGTACCAGATCTGGGCCGACACTATGCTGCTGTCTGGGAAACCATCAAACTTGTCAGCTGCAAACAAATGAGCTTTTCTTAGACCTAATTTCAGGTTTCATTTGTCCAACAACTCAAACCAGTTGGTGTCAGATGATTTTAAGTGGTGTTATGAAGTCAATTCTCCTCAAGTTCACATTCACTATGAACTTGTATGTTAAATCATTTTTGTGTTTTACTTTTATTACTTATAAAAGGTAACTAAAGATTATGTACATAGAATCAGGTGTGCAACAGGTCTGTCACGACACTGATGACAATGTAAATCGAAAAATGATATTGGGCCCAAATGATAGAAAATGGCAAGAACTAAAAACAAATGTATAGTCAGCTTTCCCTAAAATGTTGGTTTCTGGTTTTATAGGACACATCAGACCTTAAAGTCGGCATGAAACGGAAGCTTTGATAGTCTTTTCCTCCCTATTATGACACATATCTGAGTGAAACGGCTTCTGGAATAAGAGGGCTGGGCTTCATTTTGTCCATGGGGAATTGATTGGATGTTTGTGGTTTGCTATTGGGCGACAGTGGCGATTCTAGCTCATATGGCGCCCTGGCCGAACCGCCCCTTCTGTAGTTGAAAATTCTTATTTTAATTTTAACTTTGTTTTCCAGTAGGCTAGATGCCAGGAATCTTCCACTAATCCATGCCACATTTGTCATGTTATCATCATGAATTAAATTGAGAAATGGAGATCTTCTTTAAAGAGATTTTCACAAAAGATGTTGGTGTTATATATAAATGTGTATTTAAATCCTTACAAATTGAGGCGAATAAAAAAAAAAATACCACAAATACCCCAAAACTGCACAACTGTAGAGAACAAACACTAATAAAGTGAGTGATATTAAACTTGTTTATATAAAAAAAGATATTGTTACGTAATCTAAATTTTCTGCCTGGTTATGTATAGTTGGACACAAAAAGGAATAGACCTATTGTTGCTAGCATAACAAGCAACACAGCATAACACAAGTGACATATTAGCCTATTTTATTCAAATAATTAATATCATACTCGCAACGAGATGAGTAATATAGTTGCGTACATCCCTATGTTTTTTGCACGTTTACCCTCTTCTTTTCCCCACTTCTCTCGCTCTTTCTACTGACATCACCTCAGGTCCCCCTACTGGAAGCCTGACGTCGACGTGATAATTAGAAAGTGTACAGAAAGGTGATTTTTTTTCCCCCCAAATGAAATAAAGCCAATACAGTAATACTTCCAGAGACAGAAAGGGGGACGGTCCAGGTCCAGCTGGGACAGACAGCATCATGACCTTCAGCATGTGCTGCAGACACACACTGTACACACACACACACACCCCGGGGATCTGTGCGACACAAAGCGTGCAGATACACTCCGACCACCTGCTGCTCGAGCCTGTGATGCTGCACTACCAACTCGACAACACACGGGTTTCTATGCCACAGACTCTCTGCTCAAAATAGCTACACAACATTCCCACTCCGTCAAGCCCAGTTGCTGAAAAACTTGCCAGGATGTTTATCCTGTGGTAAATGTCCTAAAAGCTCTACTCAAAAATATTAATAACAGATTTTCTTACCAACCTCGGTGGCTCAATACATCAACAGTCAATCGCAGTTTTCGGATACCAGAAGAAGTGCCATACACGAAATACTGCATGTCACTACATATTACGTTTTTACAGTAATAGGCCCCAATTGGCATGTAGAGGATTGTGTACAACAGAGGGGGTTTTTTTTCCGCGAAGTAGCCTAAAGTTTTCACTTTCAGCAAAGAGGCATTAGAAATGTGCGTATCAAATATGACACATTAACTTATTCATACAGAATGCGTTTTTGCTTTGAAAAACATGAGCTGCGGGCTGTGGACTAAGGAAAAACGCAAGGTCTCGGTACCTTAAAGTCCCCCTGTAGTCAATCATCCCTTAAAACTCACCTTTGATCACCAATATGACATATTTAAAAAAAAATCTTGAAAAATATTTTTTCATGCCTTAACAGAATCTTGAATGTAACGCTACACCCATGCCTAAGTATATGCGGTTCTATGAATATGCAAATGAGCCCCGCCTCCACTCACTCACACCAGCTCAGAGATCCACTCGTTGATCTGATTGGTTACAAGGTAGTTTGTGACATCAGAAACACCAGCGACTGTCTTTGATTCACTGCAGTTTTAAGGAGAAAATACTCAGCAATGGTGTGACTTATGAATTTGTACATGGTTTGTCTTATTAAATATTAAAAACACCACATAGACATAAACATTAAAAGCTTGATTTTCACAGGTTTTAACTTGAGCGCCGCGTTTTTAGAACGCAGTGTCGCGCGCGAGACACTGCAAAAGACGTAAAACGCGAGCGCAGCGGTCACACATGTCCGTCTAGCACGTTTTCAAAGAAAATCAATGGAAAAGTAGCGCATTAGAATGGAAAAACACGTTCTGTGTGAACGGCCATATAAGGTTAAAGGGTTCGTATAATGCCCTTTTCACAATATGTAAAATAAATCTCTGATGTCCCCAGGGTGTGTATGTGAAGTTTTAGCTCAGAATACCCCACAGATATATTTATAGCATGTTAAAATTGTCACTTTTAGTGGGCCAGCAAAAACACCTCGTTTTGTGTCTGTCCCTTTAAAGGTACAGGGGGCGGAGCTTCGACAGTTTGTCTCCTTTTACCTCACACAGAGACACGTGGAAAATTTCTAAAACTTTTAGCCTTTTATGTTAAACCGGAGTAAGACAAAGATTGAGAGACTCAAGAAGTGACATCTAGAATGCAACAGGACATTTCTGAACGGTTAGTTGATGAATTTATGTAGCTCATGTGTAGTTATCTTCTAGTCATTTATTAGCATATTCTGTCATGCTAATATATAAATCGCGTTCTCGGGGGCGGGGTTTATGTAAAGATGTGGGCTCGGTGATGTCACTAACCCAGGAGGAATGTCTGTAGTTCCTACCAGCCGTTTGTTGTAGTCCTTAAAGAGCGATTTCTGTAAAAGAAAATACCTCCCTTTGCTTTGAACGTCGTAACTTTTGAAGATGTTGTTTATGCTCAAACAGCAACATTACACACTAATTAAAGTTAGAAAAGTGAAATTATCAACCACCCCTTTAACTTCTTTATAAATAAAAGCAATATCAGACTCAAGGCAGTGCTGATGTTTAGAGTATTCATGCTTGTGTGATATCTTAAATATACAAAACATCCTTACCAGACACTATACAGATAAACATTAAGGAGACCAGATGTTCGTCTACTAGATGTGTTTTTATTTCTGTTACAGTACATTCTACAGATGCACGCGTGTTACATTACCTTGAAACAACATGGTCATTTAATGTCGCCTCTTAAAAACGATATATTGGTCCTAAAAATATAGAAAGGAACAAATTTAAAGTCACAAAAACTGTACATTATTAAAAATTCACTAACACCACATTTGGTTGAATGTTCTAGTACTGTCTTCAGGTTTTCCATCTGTAAAAAAAAAATTAGGAGAAGCAAATATGTCCCTTTTTGTATGAGGAACAGAGTGAATGGTGCATCTCCTGCTGCGCACGTTGAGTTCAGTGTATGAATGAACATGAATAGTGTGCTCTACTGCGCTCCTCTACTCAGTGTATCCTGCCTTGGAATAATAAGGGGAAGCAATGAAAACGCTCATTGCGCAAATCCTTATGGGTCAGTTCAACCACTAATGCAAGGCATTTTCATTTGAGAAAGCATGGTAACAATATCCTTTCTGATGGAGTTGGTCCAGGTTCAAACAATCACACACACACACACATCATTAAAACACATAAAACAGTCTAAACATCTGAGGATGGATCAAGGGTTTTTAACAAATCATGTTCATGAAAACCAGGAGCAAACCGGATCCAGTTATACTTGTGACAGCGAAGATATTGTTCCAATGAAAATAAGCGGCGCTAAACGAACCTATACTGTCATAAGTACGAACATATCCTTTTCATATAAGCCAATATCAATACAATCTAAAGTTTATTTCCCCCCCACAGACAATAGTCATACACCAATCAAAAGCTTTGAAAAATGGCTATCTAGCTAGCGGAGCTTAAAAATCAAGTTAAAACCGGCCTAAATGATTCAGCTATTGGCATTACGTCAGATTTCATCATGAACAAACACTGATTTTCTGGGTTAAGGGGGGCATGACAAAAAAAAAATCCTTATTAAAAGATGGCAAACCTCCAGTTCAAAAGACCAATATTCTACAAGCAAAAGGCGTGATGAGTTACACGTGATATAGCATGTTTACTGGCCGTTTCATGAGTCACCTATACATCTCTCTACGACATGTCTGTACAGATTCACTACAGTCTATTGCTATTAAATAATCCCAACTATTTTTTTTTCTGTCTTTAAGTGTATATATAGTATATAATAAAAAATATACTGAGGAAATTGCTTCTAGTCTCGAAAGCACGTAACGTTACATTTTCAATCAGGGGGACACGCGTGGTCCACGAGCAGTACGTGAAGGAGCAGAAGGCGAAACAGTGAGAACGTCCTGATAGAGGTGTGTCTGTGACACGTGACATCAAGTGTGACCCAATCAAGTCCTGTAGAAGTACTTCTACCCCCAAAGGAGTGACGGATGAAAGTGAATAAAGATGAGAAGTTTGTACGCCGTAACACCAGGTGATAAAGAAATGTTTGAACCTTAAATCAAGGTGGGTTGGAGGGAGGGAGGGGGGGGGGGGGGCGGCAAAAAAAAGATACTTGTAAAACAAACAGAACAAATTTATACATATATCTACATGTGTATTAATACATGGGACTGGAGGGCTCTCCAGAAAGAGTTTTTAGTAGTAATGTGCCTCCCATGCAGCAGAGGGCAGCGTCTCTATTTGTCCTTGTTCTCGTAAAACTCTGCCCAGCGGCTCTCGAAGAAGCTGCGCATGGAGTGGCCGGCCTTGCCCACATCCGACGTGTCCTCGTTGAAGAGTTCGCAGTTGTTGAAAACCAGCTGAGCGTCAGCAGCAAACTCCTCACAGCTGCAGTACCTGAGAGACACGGACGTGTGTAAACAGTCTATGCTTTTTTTCAGTTGATGCCTGAACAAAACTTTGCTAAACATTATACACCCAAATACCCAAAATAACATCTAATACAGTTAAAGTCTGACTCAACTTTAATTTCCTAGTTTAAAAACCTAGGACTAGTTGGTTTTTGAAATAATCTCCATTATTTAATTAACGATTCTATGGACAGCGGCGGCAACTATTGACAACTGACAGACTTCAGAGAATCTTGCTGCACTGGTTTGGTTCCGATCGGTCCAAAAACCCCGGACTAGATCGCAAACGTAGGTTTTTCAAAAAGCCGATATAAGACATTTGAAGTAACGCCTAACAGTTTAGCAGTTATGAGCCATTTCTGCTTTTGACGGCTGTAGCGCCCATCAGGCCGATCGGGACGAGTCTTGGTGACGTTGTAGGCGGTGTGAGTACTACCAGCCCTCAAAGTTTCAAGTCTCTACGACAAACGGTTTGGTCTGCCCGATCACTTTTAGGGGAGAATGCGGATCCTTGGAAAATTTAACAATAAGGTATTAGCGCTACACGATTGAACCCCTAATAAAATTCAATGAAACAAATGGTCAAATTGATTATTATTTTATCTCTAAACCCCTCACGACTCAACACTGCTGTAATGTGATTGGTAGATTCCCTCTTACCCTCCCTGCAGAAGTCTTTCCCTCATCGTGAGGAAGTCCATGGGGGTTTTGATGATGCGTCGGTAGCCAGGCACCTGGCGGGGGTTGACCGGCTCCAGGAAAGGCCAGGCGTCTGAGTGAGCCTCCATTTCCATCAGAATGATCCTACAGCACATCAAACAGTCATTATTCCACATCACCCATTCATTATTTAAATGTTGCATTTACAAATGAGTATTATGAACGTAAAATTAGATGTATTATTTCAATGTTACATTTAAATAATTTAATTAACTAATTTTAAAATTAATTTAAATTCATGACTTTTATTATGCTATTTTAAAGGTTCCTAGTTATGTTTTGGTTTACATGCATCCAATGTCAAAAGCACTTTAATTTTCTCATAATATACATTGCACATCACCTCATTTCTCAAAGGGTCTGAAAATGGTCCAATAAAGGATTCAGTCTCTCTAAAACCCTCATTTCCAATAGCCTACTCTGATTGGTCAGATGGTCCAGTCTGTTGTGATTGGCTGATTGGTCAGATGGCTTAGTCTGTTGTGATTGGTCTACTCTGCTCTGATTGGTCAGATGGCCCTGTCTGTTGTGATTGGTCTACTCTGCTCTGATTGGTCAGACGGCCCTGTCTGTTGTGATTGGTCTGCTCTGATTGGTCAGATGGCCCTGTCTGTTGTGATTGGTCTGCTCTGATTGGTCAGATGGCCCAGTCTGTTGTGATTGGCTGATTGGTCAGATGGCCCAGTCTGTTGTGATTGGCTGATTGGTCAGATGGCCCAGTCTGTTGTGATTGTGTTGTGATTGGCTGATTGGTCAGATGGCCCAGTCTGTTGTGATTGTGTTGTGATTGGCTGATTGGTCAGATGGCCCAGTCTGTTGTGATTGAGGACTTGTTTCAGGATGTTCAGAATCAATTCTTTCTTTTGAGAGACAATAGCTCCATTTATCGTGCACTTTGACATTTGTTTGTGAATGTAAAAGGTCTCCAAAGTTTCAAATACATTATACACTACATGAAAGGTAATATATGAAAAAGCATATTAGGGGCACTTTAAATATAAACTTATTCATGTTTTTAAAGGGACCCTCCTGGCTGATTGAAGAACTGTGGAAAGACTCACTCGCAGTAGGTGAGGTCAGGCTGGTTTCGTGTGGTCATCCTCCTGCGCTTTGAAGGGGAGATGCTCGTCCCACTTGAGGAAGCTGGAGTATCTTTTTGTCGTGTGGTCATGCCTCGTTTGTACCCATCATCCTCATCTGAACTATCTTCTCCAAGACGCCGTTTCCGTGGCTTTGACCTCTGACGCGATGAACGCTGTGATCTTGGAGAGTCTCCGTTTTCCTGCAAAATTTAGTTTCATAAACATGGCTAAAGTAAAAAATATACAAAAAAACTCAGGCACATTTTTTTAATATAACAACGTGAATCGGATGAGAAAAAAGAAAAAAAACAGCAGCTGGACATTTCAAATTTTACATACCTTGGCAACACAGGTGGGACAAAACCAATCGCCTTCGGGCACCTGCATGACCTTTGGCCTCAGGCAGAACATGTGACACCCACGATCACAGCCGTCACACAAGAGCAGGTACTCGTCGTCATCACCCTTACGGCACACCTGACACGTCTGTGGACACAAACATCCGTTTTCGACTATTCGCGAAATATTTCGCCTTTGTTCTCAAAATATTTAGACTTTATTCTCAAAAGTAGTAGGAATGACTGTTACACGGCACTTAGCGGGTGTTAATGTCAAGCCCTGTTTGCAGGGCTCTAGAGTGTGACCAAAATTTGTAAGGGTGCGACCAAAATATTTCCTAGGTCGCACCAGTGCACCTAACGTCCTCACATCCGCTGCCTCTCCACAAACGTAGCCCTTGTTCTCCTTTGTCGCAACTCACACTCATGGTTGGATCATATCGTGGTCTAAACCAATCAGAGACAGAGATGGGGCGGGTCTTTGCCTCCGAATGGCTGTGGTCCAGATGTTCCTGTAGGCCTACACTGCTCTGTGCTGTGTGATTGAAATTGCGACCTGAGCACCCGTTTACACTGTCAGTGAAATGTGACCCAATTCCGATTTTTTGCTCATATGTGACAGATCGGATGTGTTCTATGACCGTGTAGCCTAAACAGGAAAAAACGCATGTATTCGGATATTTCGAGATCGGTTTCAGGCCTCGTTCATATGTAGTAATAAATCAGAAATGTGTCAATGCGTCATGTAAACAGGCAGATCGGATTTTCTGAGGCATTAGGCAAAGTATCCGCGGTTTAATGACGAGAGCAACCCCGACGCGCATCTGCAAAGGGACGGATGACGAAACGTTGTGTCGTCGTAGGAGAAGAATGTGGACAAACGTTGACACAACATATAAAATGTTGGCTTGCTCATCCTAAAATTTCGGACCCACTGCTCCTTATTATCTCATGAAAGTGCGTCTATAGCACGAATTTTATTTATCATGCCATTTAAGCCAAAAATATTGCCAGCATATGATACGCACTTTATGGCGTCCAATACGCACGTTTACAGTGCGTATCATATGCACGCAAAAACTATTTTGCCGTATAAATGGCACGAGAAATAAAATTCGTGCTATAGACACACTTTCATGAGATCGTGTATGTTCCCATCAGTCCTGAGATCTCTCTCGCTGCGCGTTCGTGCATCGGTGCAAGAACCCCCTTTAAACATGCACGATGTTTCAGATCTATGTCAAGTGTAAACACATGAGTCTGATATGGGTCACAATTTAAAGAACGTGTAAATGGACGGTAAAAAAAAAAAAGGATATATGCAAAAAATCTGAATTGGCACCAAGACCTACAGTGTAAACGAGCCAGCGGCAATCAGCATCAACAAAACTATTTCAAAAACCTTGAAATTGTGCTGTAAAAAGGCGACGTGGGGAAAATTTTGGCGCACCTAAATAAAAAAATTAGTCTGGAGCCCTGTTATGTATATATAAAAAAAAATATATATAATAATCATACAGGCTCTGAAGTTGAGCTTATGCGTGTGCTCTCACCACTTTGATGATGGATCTCTCCCATGCGATGGCTTTCTCCAGCTGTAGTAGACAGAGCGAGAGTTGAGACGCACTGCGGCAGCGGTCCAGGCACTGCCGCCACGTCCTCATCCTGGGTGTGATCTCACTTTCCAAGCTATAAAGACAGACAAAAACATGTTTGATATGCTCCAGAGCACATATAATGTACTGTATTGCTTGAAATAATGATTCATTTTGATGAAGGCTGGAAAATATGATTACATAGGTGATATTTGATGGTAAAAAAATAAAATAACGACCATAAACTCATAGGTGACCCACCTAACAGCATCTAACGGGACCTCCTCCCCGCCGGGCGGAGGGGTGAGAGGAGCCAAGCGGACCACCTCTGCCAGATTCCACAGCGGCTCCTTCAAATAACGCCGTTCAATGTTACGCTCGAGATTAGTCAATCGGAGAACGGCCAGGTCCAGGGGGTTGCTGGGAACCCGCAGGAGGTCAGACCATTCCTTTTTAGTCTTGACCATCCAGTCGTCCTTGGGGTCAACCTCGTGCTCGTAATACTGCAGGTCCTCCCGCGTGGAGTCCGCCTCGGGAGGGGTATAGATCTGAAACAAGTGTGGTTAACTTTCATTTTAAATTTGTTTGGATAGCTTTTCTTAATGCCAGGACAGCTTTGAAGGCTTTTTTGATGTCGATCATAATAATAGATAAAACAACTAGAATCCCACATAAGATGAAACATTTCCGGAAAAATATTTTACGAATATATTTTCAATTTTTAAACATAATATATATTAGGGATGGGCATTTTTTCACAAATTTTGTATTCAAATATTTAGGCTCATAAAAAATCGAATATTCGTTTATTTAAATGACGTTTAACTAGAAAGATGTTCTTTTTAAGTTTACTTTTTGTCACTATTTCTGAAGCTTACGATTAGGCAATATGCACAGAGCCGGTCCGAGCCTTTTGGGGGAATTTGATTTGGGGGCCTCCTCCCACTACGCGAAGTCACCTGTGCTTGACGATTATTGACACAAATGTCACGCAATAATGATACATAATAAATGAATACAGTGACGTTATGTATTAATAGAAAATAAATACTTAATAAAAAATAGATGCCTACTTAAATAAAAAAGTTGTAACTTTTACTTTACTCTTTTACTAACTCTTTGAAACCTCTTAAAAAAAACTGTCTCAAAACATAAAATAAATTATTTGCTAAAATAATGACAAAACTGAGAAATCAGAAACATAAGACCAAGGGTTCAACAATGACAATTATTGTTGAAAACTGTAAAATTATTATTATTTCTCAACTGTCTCAATACAGTGTAACTGTCTTTTTTATTATTATTATTGTAACAGACTTTATTGGACTGTACATGACAGAATTCAACAAAGTCTGTTACTATAATACCGGTGATGATGTTCTGGCGCTCGTTGTATGTGTGTATGCAATGTATTTTTCCCCACGGGGCTTTCCGTAGATAGGAATGGGTTGTGCGCTCTTGGTTCTGGAGTGGCGCGGGTTTTTGGAGTTAGTGATCTGATGTGTGCTATAATAAAGTGAAGAAGAGTTCAAACTGCTGTTTATTATTTATTCAAACTGCTACCCTTACACCTAGAAGGTTAAGTTCCCCTGCGTCCGTGACTATGCGCAGTTGCGCATGAATCGTCTAGGCACGCGCGAGGTGTCTAGATTATGCGCATGACTTAAACGCTGGCAGACACAGCAGCAGTTGTAGGCAGGTATACTGATCATGAAGTCAGAATTTTCTTGTCTTGAATTATTCATTCATTCAGTCATATTCATTCATTTATGTCACTTGTTTAAGTCATCTAAAAAAAAAAATTTTTTTAAACTTGAAGCAGCCGCTTAGTTCACTTATGCCTCGGGCCGGCCCTGAATATACACATCAAGCTTACTATATATATTAAGGTTTTCTTTTAGTTGAAAATTTAATAACTAATGAAATAAAATATATTAGTTGAAATAGATTTACAAGTTATTTCGTAATAGTAATAATGAATAATGAAATAAAAGAAAATGTAAAGATATCTTAAGTTTACTAAAATAATTTAAAATATTTTTAATAATTATTAAATTAATTTTATTATTTCGTTAATTTCATAACATGAATATTAAAATAATAGATATAAATAAATACATTTAATAAATGATTTATATATGTATTTAATAAATGTATTGTTCATTTATTTTTGTTTTTAATTATTAAATGCATTATATTTAATTAATTTCATAATAAAAATTAAACAATAGGTATATAAAATGTATTATTTTATTAATTTATTTAATTTATAAATAAAGGCATAACCCTGACAATTTACATTTAAGGAGTATGACAACCTTCCGCATAGAGTGCTCAAATTAAGGGTAGTTTACGGAGCAGTTTAGTGTGAGGGCTGCTGGTTTTCACTACCTGAAATTGAGAGCTTGATGATTCCTGGCAAGCCTCTGTTTCACTCTCCGTGTTGGAAACAGGCACCTGGAAATAGAAATTGTAGACAGTGATAAAGCGAGTGTGCATGTGTGCTGTAAACGCAGTAAACAAACAGCGCCACCCTGTGGTCACTACTGGAGCAAGACCTTACAGAGCTGCGATTCGTTCAATAAAGGAGGAAATGCCTTTCGAATGCGTTTCCTTTACCTTGAGCTGAAGGTCTGCACCGACTACCCTCTGCTCCAGGTCCTCCACCCACTGGAGAGCACTGATGTCTAACCGCAGGGCTCTCTCCTGCTCACTCCACGCCTGTTTAGACACTTCCAGCAGGGCATCACCTTCCTCCACTGACATCTGAAAAATGGGATCTGGGAAGAACAATGCAAAAGAATACACTAAACATGCTGCCATCCACCAGAGCCTGCAATCACACTCCGCATGTTCCTGCTCCTCACCGGTCCCGGGGCGTCTGCAGACCTCTGCCAGATGCTCCATGTGTTTGGTGAGGTGTTTGTGGAGAACCTTCTCTCGAATGCCTCGTGGGTGGAGGGCGCTCAGTATGGCTGTCAGTTCCTCCGGTTCTTTGATCCACCACCAGCCCTTCACCATCTCTGTAGGAGAAAGACATTTATGGGCTGTTTACACGACAGTTTCCAAATAAAAACGAAACATTTATGCGTTTTGGTCGTTCATTTACATGACAATGGCCTGAAAAGACAAACTTTTGAAAACGGGTTTCAAAGTTTTAATTTGCCATGTTTATGATTGAATTAAAAACAATATAACATCTTACGATAAAGGCGTAAGTTGATGACGCATAAGCGGAATCATGAAACTTGTCGTCATGCTGATGGATCTAATAATGTTTATGGATGAGTGAATACATTGATGTTTTCAACATGACTGTGGTATGATACAGGTCGCGATTGCTTATGAGAGACAGATATCAGCGTCACACGCGAGTCCCGCGGATATAAAGGAATGAGGACATTTAATTCTACTGAACGAATTACTCACACAGGTCAGTTTATTAGATGAATTAAACTTGTGAGGTAACACAGCGCTGTTTCACTTGATCTAATTCGCATTTGAGTGTGTTGAAAGTTATGTTATTTATTCTATGTGTTAGATTGTTACTAGCAGTAAGCTAGATCAACATTAGAATAACATACTGATCATATTCTAACATTTCATCATGTTGAGCTATATAACATGGATTCGTTTTATGTACATTTGCTCACCTGTCTAATAAAGTGCATGCAAGAGCGGCGTCCCTTTCAAGTAGAAGTTAGTCACGGACGTGGAGCTCTCGGCATCTCGAGAACGCCACACTGATATTGATCCTCGTTTTATTTCTACTTTAGTCCCAAAGTCTGCTTGTCATGGTCCAAATGTTTGAACGAAACAACAACAGCGTGAGCGTAGCGCTAGACGTAGCGCAGTTGTCCACATTTGCCACTATGGTTGCTATGGCAGAACGAGCGGAAACCAGGGATAACGCGGATATTACGTCATTGACAGGCGACAAGTGAACATGAACGAGCCATTATTTAAAATTGAAATATCTTGGAAAATATGAAATCTTTGGGAACACAGAGTAACTGCTCACTGCCAGTTACAAAAGGCACTGTAACAGTCTGTCACAGGGAATTCTAGTTGCATTTTTCATCAATTAATTTCTTAAATTATCCTTTGACTATGTTCTGGCCCGCCATTCAGTAGAGCTGTCACTTTTCTGAAAAAATCCTGTTCGATTTTTGAGACATAAGTGTTCAATGAATCGATTGTAAAATCGATTTTCGATGTCTAAAGACGTTTCCATTTTCAAAACCAAATATAGGCAAATCCACGGACAACTAACCGGCATTGGACGAACGTAAAGAGGGCGCTTGAGACGCGCACAAGTCAGCAGTATTTCTGATGATTTATTGGCGTGAGGTTTCGTGCACAATGAAAAACAGGAGTGCAACATTCAGGGTTTGAAATTAAAACCCGCCAATACGCCAAATGCGGGTAAAAAATAACTTTGGCGGGAAACGCTGTCAAATCACAAGCCAATTTGGCGTGTTTCTGTTTACTCACTTTTCTGGGAGAGTTTGTGTAGCCAAATATGCAACTCGTGAGTTATCATGATATATTAAATACAGCGTATTGCGCAGAATCTGCGCATTTCTGGCTTACTTGAACACACGTCACTACGCAACAAATAACGGCGCGCTTGTTCACGTGCATTGAAGTAATAGTGAATATTAAAAAGCATTTGGTTAACAGAAAAGACATTGTTATTTCCCAACATCCTACGAGTTCTGTGTACTGTATTGATCTGTCCACCTAAAACAACTTTTGGTAATTAAAAAAAAAAAAAAAAAAAAAAAAAAAAAAAAGATTGTTAAAATCGATTCCCTGTTTTCGTTTTCGAAACTTGTGTTGGTTGGTCCAATCGATTGTGCAATAGATTTTCGAACGTAAAGTCACAGCCCTACCATCAAGTGTCAACATTTTTTTGGCCCGATGCCAAACCCCTGGTGTACACTAACGTCACTGATAGTTCCTATAGCGCTGGTTTAGACCCGAAGTAGTCTGAAGTAGGAGCTAAATTAGTTCCTCCAAAAGGAGTTCCTAGTTCCTGCGGTGCGAACACGCCGACATCCGGGTACTTCCGCCAATAGTTCTAGGTACTATAAAAAAGTGCGAAAGCCCCTATAATCTACAAAAGCAGGATGGGCAAAACCATCTTTCATCCGTTAACATCACGGCACTCACCTAACGGAATAGGCTTCACTGTCAGTTGAGTGAAGTACTTCAGCTCAACCTCCTGGAAGAGATTGGAGGGAGGTCTGCCGCGCTTCTTGGCCGTGCTGGATCGAGAGTGCACTCGGGACGGCCCGCTGCCTCTCCTGCGCCTCCTGCCGGCCCGGGGAGCTGGAGCTGGAGTGGAGCACACCTGAGGAGCCGGAAGAGGAGCAGCTTCCATCTGCACCTGAGGAAGAGGAACACAGGGTGATGCCATCAGAAGGAGAAACCTTCAGCATTTAGGATATTCATTCACTTTTTCTGATATCATTGGAGTGTGAACCTGCGTCGTGGTCGGCTGCAGTGGAGGTGCAGCGAGAGGGTCACAGCCGAGGGGTGCTGGAGTGTCTTTCGCGGGGGAAGAAGAGGCTGCAGGGATGTTATCGCATGGCTGCGAGAGAGACGCCTCGTCGCACGGCTCCTTAGGCAACAGATTGAACCACTGGCCTTGTTTTTCTGCCTGCTCCCTCATACTGTCCTCCGGTTGGCTGTTGTCCTCCCCCTGACCGGCTCCAGACGCTGCGACCGGCGTGCTGACGTTCTCGGTGTCCCGCGGCTCGAGAGAGGGCTGAGCCAGATCCTGCACGGGGGAGTTGAGGGCCGAATCTTCACCTGCTGATCTGCTGCTACAGCGCCGTCGCCTCTTGGCGGCTCGAAGGTGGAGCTCCACTTCCGGCTTGATCTTGCGGGGGCGTCCCCGTCCTCTCGGGCTGCTCATCAGAGAGGCCTCGCCGGGGAGAGGATCCACCTCTGCGGGTGAACGCTGGGACACTCGAGGAGAAGAGGTGCCGAAACCCGGAGAGAGGGGAGGCTCAGCTTTAACCTCTGCTTTCACTGGGGTTATGACCTTCACATAAGTCACAGGCTCATCACTGACCGTCACTTCATCTGAAGCTGAACACAGGGAAGGAATAACTGGACATTAATGCGGGCAACAAGTAGGGCAGCACAAGAAACGAATACTTAACATTTTATTTGTTTTATAAAACTAATTTTAACTTTATTCGCTATACTCTATTACTGTATGCCAACAGTTTTATTTCTTTTACAAGTTTATTATTATTATTATTACATTCAGAAAAAAAAAATACTAATTTACCAGAATGTGAAATTATTATTCATATTATTATTAATATATTATTATTAAAAACCAGCCCTACAAGCACAGCAAACCTGGTTTTATTTTTTATTTTTAAATCCCATTTTTAATCTGAGTCAATTTTTATATGCAAAATCGCAATTCAATTTTTCACCCAAATCATATGGCCAAAGTAACAAGAAAACCAAGAAGAAATGAAACGTGCCGTGTTTTACATGGCATGGCACGAAATGCCTGTAATGTTTTGTTCTGCATATGGTTTACAATAAACAAAAATTGTTGAATTTGTATGACTCCACAGCAGACTATTACCTGACTGTCCTGTATATGGCATTACATCAAGTACAGACTCTTTGGGGACCGTAAGTGTGGTGTTTGGGACAAGGCCTATATCTCTAAGTGTGCGAGATACCAGACTAACTGCATGCTGGGAGTCTCCACTCACCCAAGATATCCTCGGCTCCCTCCACGAGGACACATCCCATATACGGCAGCAGCAAGTACCTGCGACGGTACCGGTCCTGCCCGAGAGACACGGCTCGCATGGAATGTGACGACTGTAGCAGCTTCTTGCGGAAAAACACTTGCCGCTGAACACACAGAAGAAAAGATTTAGCCAAAAAAAAAAAAATACATATTTATTTTGACCGACTCAATAAGAGTCGGATTTTGAAAGACTCAAAAGTGTTTATGAAAACTGCCTTATGTGCAACTGAATTGTATACAAAGATTTCAGTTTTTATTGGAGTGTAATTATTATATCTAAAGATCAATGGCAGTTGAATATAATGGGTTGGGCTCTGTTCTTAATTTTAACCTTTAATAATATAGCAATGTACGAAATGAGAGGTTTCCCTGTATAGTTTACAGGATTAGTTGGGAGAGACCATTTTTCCCTGAAGAAAATCAAACTATCGGCTCAGCATTGATACCGGCAGATATCATTCTGAATTATAGACTAACGGTATCGGCTGATAACTTTAGCATCAGTGCATATAGTGAAAACTTTAAATTCATGACCAACATTTGAAACTTCTGGAATCACTGGGCCTAAACCTGTATATACTCATTTTAACCAAGCCTTTTTGGAGTAACTGTCAATTCTATTAATATTAATAAATTATTATGTGAATATAACAACTTCCTTCAATTGGTCTAACTTTACAATAATATACATGCTCTAAGTTTAATTTTAAAACAATTACAGTACAATTGTATTCAATTAAAAATTGTGAACATCGATGATGTGCAGAATATGATGATTTTTAAAACAACTCTCAAAAATGTCATTTTCAGAAGCTGATATTTTACCTTGGTCAGTTTATCAATCTGCCGCTCCAGCTCTGCAACACTGCAGGTATTAGGGCTCTCAATCTGTGAGAATGTTTTTTTTACAAAACAGTTAAAACATGGAATCGCTTTCACCTAAAATAGTTATTTTTAGTAGAAATTTGTTCTTGAAGTAACCACTGCCATTTAATATTCACATTTCTCTGGTGCTGGTCAAGGTAAACAAAGGTAAACAAATCAAATATGTAAGGAGGAAACCCTCAGCAAAACCCATGACATCATGGATGAACATGAATTAAAGCACAGCTCAGAAAGTGCCTCATTTTTGCTACTCCAGTCACATCTGAGGTTGAAGGATCTTCTAGGAAGTACTGTAGTGCTGAATAGGTTTAAAAGGCCATTAGAAAATCTAGTCAAGATCCAGTTTTTTCCTCTTAACTAACACCAGTCTCTAAGGAAATGTTTAGTAGATGCATTTCCTGATTAATTACAACAATTCACATCTTCAGAGAAGCTGTTGTCGGTACACTGTGTCTTACATACATAAACCAAATTTAGCTAACCAGCCACGGTATACCTATTTTGACTGACATCTGACATGTAGTGCACTAAATTAATTATTTAAACATTAGTAAATCACAGACAATATTGCAATTGTACTCCGTAAGCACAGCTCTGGTATCTGTACCTCAGTGTTTTTGGGTTCCTCTTTGGCTTTGCGGCGATTCCCTCTCTCCAACACACAGTTCTCCTCGATGCTCTCCTCCTCGGCCCCACCAACACGAGCACTGCGCCGACGCTCCTCAAAGCACAGCTCCTCCTCTGGGCGGCCGGTCTTCCGCATCAGCGCAGCCTTCAGTCTGCTCAGACACACACATTTAGAAAGATGAAGCCAACCACAGAAGAGTCTTGTGGCTAGGTCCCACCGAGCGATACGGTACGATTCAGGACGGTAAACCCTTGTTGCCGAGCAGCGAATGCTAACAAAATGAAAGCGGAACGAAAATGCGCCTTAGGCTAATGTAGTAACTCTAACCATAACTATGGTATTGTGACAGAAATAGTCAAACGCTTACAAGTACTACACATCTTTTTACAGCACTTCAAAACTTATATATATATAAATGTTATTTTTATTTTGAATGTGATGACCAACACATTTTTTGTTCCTACTTCAAAGATTGTCCTAAAACTAAAAATGGATTATTTAAACAAGTAAAATAAGTATTTGAACACTGTGCTATTTTGCAAGTTCTCCCACTTAGGAATCATGGAGGGGTCTGAAATTGTCATTGTAGGTGCATGTCCACTGTGAGACATAATCTAAAAAAAAATATCCAGAAATCACAATATGATTTTTTAACTATTTATTTGTATGATACAGCTGCAAATAAGTATTGGAACACCTGTCTATCAGCTAGAGTTCTGACCCTCAAAGACCTGTTAGTCTGCCTTTAAAATGTCCACCTCCACTCCAGAAGAAAATTTCTCCAGTGAGAAATCAGCCCAGAACTACACGGGAGGAGCTGGTCAATGACCTGAAAAGAGCTGGGACCACCGTTTCCAAGGTTACTGTTGGTAATACACTTAGACGTCATGGTTTGAAATCATGCGTGGCACGGAAGGTTCCCTTGCTTAAACCAGCACATGTCAAGTCCCGTCTTAAGTTTGCCAATGACCATTTGGATGATCCAGAGGAGTCATGGGAGAAAGTCATGTGGTCAGATGAGACCAAAATAGAACTTTTTGGTCATAATTCCACTCGCCGTGTTTGGAGGAAGAAGAATGAGGAGTACCATCCCAAGAACACCATCCCTACTGTGAAGCATGGGGGTGGTAGCATCATGCTTTGGGGGTGTTTTTCTGCACATGGGACAGGGCGACTGCACTGTATTAAGGAGAGGATGACCGGGGCCGTGTATTGCGAGATTTTGGGGAACAACCTCCTTCCCTCAGTTAGAGCATTGAAGATGGGTCGAGGCTGGGTCTTCCAACATGACAATGACCCGAAGCACACAGCCAGGATAACCAAGGAGTGGCTCTGTAAGAAGCATATCAAGGTTCTGGCGTGGCCTAGACCTAAACCCAATAGAGAATCTTTGGAGGGAGCTCAAACTCCCTGTTTCTCAGCGACAGCCCAGAAACCTGACTGATCTAGAGAAGATCTGTGTGGAGGAGTGGGCCAAAATCCCTCCTGCAGTGTGTGCACACCTGGTGAAAAACTACAGGAAACGTTTGACCTCTGTAATTGCAAACAAAGGCAACTGTACCAAATATTAAAATTGATTTTCTCAGGTGTTCAAATACTTATTTGCAGCTGAATCATACAAATCAATTTTGTATTTTTTTAGATTATGTCTCTCACAGTGGACATGCACCTACGATGACAATTTCAGACCCCTCCATGATTTCTAAGTGGGAGAACTTGCAAAATAGCAGGGTGTTCAAATACTTATTTTCCTCACTGTAGCAATTCAGAAAGAGAAGACCCTAGCATCGCCATTTTCTTTATAAGCTAATTCCAAACTCCGCCTGAAGGACATTTTGGGAAGGCCGTTAGCAAAGGGCACATGCAATGGTCACTTTGAGGAAGCAATTCTTAGGCGTTCACACTTGTAGTTCAGTTCTCTTGGTCCAGACCAAAAAAGAAAATATACATTTAGTCCTGGTTCGCTTAGCTTCCACAATGTAATTTTTAAGACCGAAGAACTTGATTTCAGAAAACCTTTCACAACAACCAAATTTGCACAAAAAGCTTTGATAAGATGCAAGGATCTTACTTGCGTAGTTTGCCTTCTATAATCCACTTGTTTTTCCTGTAGGTTGCCATATTCTCTAGTGTGTTATCAATCTCCCTGCAGAACAGAACAGTTGGGAAATTAAAATGTTTAAATATATAGATCAAGAAAACACTTCCAAAATATAATGATGATAATAGGATTTGAATTTCTGCTGACCTGGTGACTATGTTGCTGCCATTGAGTTCCTCCACCAGGAAGGCCAGTATGGAGGCTTTGACGTCAGTTTTGAGGGTCTGGAAGCTCTTTGTACGGAGACTGTTACACACCTCCAACTCAAAGCCATGGGCTTCCAGAAAGATCCGCAGCACTTCAGACACAGTGTTGTGGTTCAGCTCCAGATCCACCAGCTTCTCTCCCAGGATCTTCACAGACTGAGACACGAAAGAGAAACAAACCAACCTTCATTAAATCACGGATCACTCAAATGCCTTCAATTTAGTGCCAAACCCACATGACATTGCACATATGTGATTATATATACACGACCAATCAAACGTTTTAGATCAGTAAGATTGATAATGTTTTTAAAGGACATCTCTTCTGCTCACCAAGCCTGCATTTATTTGATTAAAATACAAAAAAAAAAAAACAGTAATACTGTGAAATTTTCTATAAGAATATAGTAAAGTGTAATTTATAACTGTGATTAAAGCTGAATTTTCAGCATCATTACTCCAGTCTTCAGTGTCACATGATCCTTCAGAAATCATTCTAATATGATGATCTGATGCTCAAGAAACATTTCTCATTATGATCAATGTTGAAAACAGTTATTTACATTTTTATGAATAGATGAATGAATATGAAGATGAAACAAAAAACCATTTATCTGAAATCGAAAGCATTTGTAATATTAAACACTAGCGTTCAAAAGTTTGGGGTCAGTAACTTTTTTTTAATTTTTTTTGGGGGGGGGGGGGAGAAATTAAATAAATCAACACTTTTATTCTTCAAGGATGAATTAAATTGATCAAAAGTTACAGTAAAGACATCTATAATGTTACAAAAGATTCTATTTCAAATAATGATTGAGTAATGATGCTGATAATTCAGCTTTGATCACAGGAATAAATTACATTTTACAGTAGAAAAGTTATTTTAAATTATCTTAAAATATTTAACAATATTACAGTTTTTTTGTGTGTTTTTTTAATCAAATAAATGCAGGCTTGGTGAGCAGAAGAGAATTATTTTAAAAACATTACCAGTCAAAAGTTTGGGGTCGGTAAGATTTTTAGTGTATACAAAAATACAGATGATAAATATGTTGCGGATGTGATTTTATGTTGCTTTTAAGCCTGTTTTCCATGAACTAAAATAAAGAAACATTTAAAAGTTACCCAATTTACGCTTCTGATGAAAAGGATGCGTTATCAAAGCATTTACAACTTGAAAGATAAATTTAATATACTGATATGACAATAAAAAAAAGACAAACCTGGTAATACGAGGGCAGTCCAGGATCGTGCAGAGCGGCGTCCACCAGTTTAATGAGCAGATCCAGCAGCTCGCCCTGACTCTTGCCCACACCGAGGAGCCCTTCCTGCAGGGTGCTCAGGCTGGGAATATCCTTAGGCACCTGGAGGCCCAGAACCTTTCCGTAACCATGCAGGAACTCGACCACCCTTAAACAATTGGAGAAGGCCACACCAGAAAGCACCAGTCCTGGTATCCGTGACAGCGCTGGGAGGAGCTACAGATGGAGACATTATGAGTGATGCCAGGAATAACATCACACTTTAATTATCCAACATTCAGAGACGTACTCGACAATATAGTAGACTACTAGGGTAGTCAAAATAGCTGAAAAGCTAAATTCTAATTTCTTTCTTAAATATTTGCACTATTTGAATTCTAAAGGCATTTAGAGGAAAAAAGTACTGTTTTGTCTTCTATTCCTACAAGAGGGCGCAAGCGAGCGCAATAAGCAAATATAAACCAAATCAAGCATTGCATCTTTTATTTAAATGAAATGCCATTCACTTTTTTAAAGTGCATAAACTTTTGAAACAATTGTTCTTTGATAAAAATGTAATTTCCTTAATATGCATGCAAGGAAAATTAGGTTACAATAGAGCATAAAACTGTGCAAGTGCCTCAGTAACCTGAGAAAACACGTTTCAACAGACCGCGTAATGTACTACATGAACAAGATCGCAAACTGACATTTTTTTGCCAAAACTGCCGTAGAAGTGGAAACAATCCACTTCTTCTCACTACACAATACACATCTGCATATTGTTCGTCAAAACCAGCAGACGCTCAACTTGATCTGCAGCGAGTGCGGAGCGCTTTTTGTTGACAATGTTTTCAGCCGATGAAAACCCGCTCAGCTCTGACTGATGTGCCAGGTTTGGTCAAGTATGTCGTTGTACGATTTTTGCCACCAACTAAAGAGGGTTTTCGGCAGCAGGAAGCCTTTTTCCACCATTTTTCAAATGAACAACGCAGCCGCATTTCATGTGTGAATCCCATGTCAAGCTCACCGTATGATCAGGGAGACACATGTCCTCTGCAGGCTTCTTCATCTCCTCTAAGATCATCTGCTGCCTCTTCCTCTCCTCCATTCGTCTCTGAGCCTGTGCCCTCCTCTCCGCCTGCCTCTTCGCCGCCAGAGCAGCCTGCGCTTCGGCTTCGGCTTGGGCCTGGGCCTTGGCGAGAGCCTTGGCTTTGACGCGGGCCCTGGCCACTCTCTTGATGGGGCTGGCCTTCTCCGGATCCAACGGCTCTGCCTCTGCCGCTGGTACTGCCACCTTCCTCCTGCGGCCGGGCTTCTTGGGCCCCTCTGAGGCCGACAGAGGGCTTTCAAATGACGGAGACTGTCCTTCGTCATCCTGTTCTTGCTCTTTGGCTTTCTCCAACTGCTCAAACACATCAGAAAACACAATCAGAGCTCTGAACACCAGGGTTTCAAGCTACTAAAATTAAATTATTTTGTGGTCAAATTTTTCACTTACTTTTGCTTTCCGTTTCTCCTGCCGGATCTTTTTATTCTTTGCATCCTCCTTTCTTTTCATTCTTGCCTGCATGAGACAAATCAGATGCTCAGTTTCAACAGATGAAAAAAAGTTAAACAGGCATATTCTGCCAAATGAACTTGTTACAGTAAATAATAGGGCTAGGACAATATATCAATGCATTGTGAATCGAGAAATTATTCTGGATTGATTCCAATTTTTCCGAATGCATCTCGATTCTATCTTGAATCGATTCTGAGTTTAGTTTAACAGCAGATGGCACTGCGTGCTCTACAAACAGCTGTAATCTGCTGGCTTCCAATGCCTAACACACACCACTTGAACCTTCTATAAAATAATCATTCATAAAATCTCACGTCATAAAAGCATTCTGAGGTGAAAGTACATTCTCAGAATCAGCCGAACGCACTTGCGCTCTTCTTCGTGAGCATTTGAGTGTGCGGTTAAAAACTAGCCTAGAAACCAGAATCGATTTGCGATGCATTCGCAAAAAATTGGAATCGAGTAAATAATGTGAATTCAGCTCACCTTTCTCTTCATTTTCTTCTTGATCTTGACCAGTTTTACTTTTTCATCCTCAGTGAGATCCACTGTAAAACAGTTATCATCAACTGCTCATTATAATTGACAAAAAGGCTCCAACTACAAAACGACTCAAATAAAAGGTAAAAAGTTGAGTGCTTCTGTAACAAATTTGTGTTATATTAATTGGACAATGCACCTAAAGCAACCTGATGTTAGGTGTCTTGCTGCAGAACACAGCGTTGATCATTTGTACCTTGCACCCACACCTCCATTCATTCCTACATGCTTAAAGGTTTTCCAGTTGAGAAAATTCAGACTCACCCTTTTCCTCCAGTCTCTTCATCAGCCTGGCATCCACTTTGCTGAGCAGATCCTCCATCTTGGCCTTGGGAGGTCGGCCTGGTCGTCTACCTTGGGCTCCTTTGGCTCGGCGTCCACGAGGACGAGGCTCTTTGTCTGGATTTGGAGGACGACCACGTCTCCCTGTTATAGCCATGATCATGGAGGGCACTTCCTCATTGGCAAGGGGGAACCATTTCATACCCTGTAAAAGATTAAAGACAAACGGCACGTCATGCAACAGTGTAACTGTCTTGGATTGCATGTAGATCTCAAGTCTGTAACATCTTAACACACACCTCAGGTGTTTCCCGCTCCTCATAGAAATCACCCACTGGCATGCGTGGACTGAAGCTGAAGTGCTCTCTTGAAACGCCCTCGAGACCATCCTGATGCCTCTTCAAAAACTGGAGAATGTAGGAGAGACCAAAGCAACTGGATGAAGACAAGCCTTTTTACCACTCATCGAAGTTACAGTGGTATTGCAGAAAGGGCTGCATGGTTATTTGAAACAAAAACGAAATCGCGATATGGCTCAGTGTGATTATCAAATCTCATAGGCTGCAATATAATTCAACGAGTATATACACTGCGTGTTTCAGAGTGAAGTGGCACTGTTCATTTACACGTGAGCAGCTCATGATCTGGTGTTTTCAGTTCAGTAGTTCACAGTAAATGTTGCCCGACAAACAGTGAAATTTTATTATAATATATTTTTTAGCCATTTTGTCACACAATCACAAATCTTTGTGCACTGCACATGTTTTAACATTTTTTTATGCGCATTTAAACTGCAAATCTATTTTTTTTTTTTATCAGAAAATCTCAGGTAATCATTTGTTGCGCTAGTATAACAGAACTCACCTTGATGACCTCAGGGAACTGCTTCATCCTGCGGCCACAGGGGCTGTAATACCACGTCTCCCCTTTCAGCCGGTCCTCAAGCCTCCGGACTCGAATCTCTCGCTTCCAGCTAGCAAATGTGAAACACAGCACATCAAATAGGATTGCCATACCCAGACCAATGCATTTCCAGCTGTTTGAAATAGCTGGATAAGCATTTTTAAATTTATTTAAATTTTTGCAAGCATTTAACTAGCATCTTCATTTAATGAATTCAGTATGAAGCAGAAATTTAAGCTAGTTAAAAACCTAGCGCATATTTTTTATTCAAATAAATTAAATCATGCAGTTTCCTGTTTCCTCATATCCATTTAAGAAAAACTAATTATTTGATCATTTTTCATTGTACCCCTTAGTTCATTATGCACTCCCTGGGAAATAATAAGTGCCAAGCCCTGGTTGACGCTACTTTGGACAAAGGTCTGCTCACCCATGCTGCAAAGGAAACTGGACTTGCTCTTCAGTCGCAACCCTACGTCTTGGAGTGTCGCCTGTGACACAAAAACAACAATTAAATATATCTGAACCTTAAGCGCCAAAATACATTGTACAAAATAGATTGCCCGCCACTTAAAAAGAACAAATTTCAACCCTTAATATGTAGATACCTGCTGTGGAGCTGTTATCATCTTCAGCTTTTCCTTCTGCCAGCTCAGCTTTGGCTGGTTTGGAAGGCTTTGCCTCATTCACGCCTTCTTTCATCTTACGCTTCCAGATCCTCTTAGGCTGGACTATTGGGCTCCCATTATTGGTCAGGCTTGAGTCAAGGACAAAGGTCAGTGGATCATTTGGAAGGTAAAGCGGAGCATTTGAGAGATCAGTTGGGATGCTCTCCGGTTCCTTTGACTCTTTAGAGATTTTCCTCTTCTTCACTGCAGTCGATGTATTCTCCTCTGTTTTCTTTCTCCTTCTAACCTTTGGGCCATCAGGTGTTAACTTCTGCTTCTTAATCTTGGCATCGGGAGAGCCAACTGAAAATAATTGAGTAAGACAGTATTTAGCATCTAACACAGTTTTATCCATCTGACTCATTCAAGGGATTGTTCAAATTATGTCACAAACAGTGTCATCATTTAGCATCACGTTTTTTTGAAAAGATGCGAAAGTAGAACACGCAATTCATTCAGACTCTCCCAGAAAAAGCGAACAAGTTGTGAACAATCAAGATGAATAAAAACCTGACATCAAAAATACAATCCATATACTTTCTTCTCTGAGGTTAATATATTTGTTGTGTTTGTCGCAACAAAAAAATGCTTGCGCATCTGACAAACGGAGCCCAGGTCCGGAGATGATCAACTCAGTGAAGAAAGTACACGGATACTTTTTTGTTGTATTTTCTCACATTATTGTTAACTTTGATTTCTCAAAACTTATGTGCTTTTTCTTGGTGAATCGGAATTTACTGCGGCGCAAATAATAAAGTGTCACGAACGTGCACAGAAGATCAACGGCCAGGATTTTCATTAAATACATGAAATTTTCGTTTGTTTTTCACCAAACCCTATCATATACACCCAGAATACTGCGTTGCATGGGATCCTTCTGTTATATTTTTGCATCTTTTTTTAAAGCTTAATGCTGGTCGCTATTCACTGCCATTATATGGATGAGCAAAAGCGCAACATTTAAAAAGAAATTCTGATATGAGAGAAAAAACGGCATACTGCATTACAACACCAGGGTGAGTTAATGAGGACTTAATTTTTATTTTAGGTCCCTTTAAAGAAAATTACTAATTTAAAAAAGAATTGTAAACCATTAACTATGCCAGCATGATAGTAAAGATGAACAATTACTTTCAGCAATAGCAACTGGCATCTTTGGGGTTCTAGGCTTCCGTGGCTTTTTTGTTGGCATGGCGATAAGTGCTTCAGATATATGTGTGGATGTCCCTTCAACAGAACCGCTTACAACCACTTGCAAAGCTTTAGCGGTCAAAGAAAGTGCAGATCTTCGGTCACCTCCAGATAGGTCTGAAGTTTCAGGTCCAAGAATCTGATCACCTATGGGGAATAAAATGTGTAGCTTTTAATTGGGGCTGCACAATATATCGAAATATCGCAAATGTATATATCGCAACGGCTTGCAATAACTGGGGTCATGAACATAAATCAGAGAAAATCACTCGCTGCTCTTGGCTGAATAATCTGTATTTAATTCATACAGTGAAAACTAAGCAGTGTTTTATTTTTACATTTGATTATTCAGTTTTTGTTAAATAAATCGAATGTAGAATAACCTGAAACCTGTGGTTTACACTGATGTTAAAATAACACTTCTTATGCTACAGTAAAACACTGTTGTTCACTTTCAGAAGCTGTAGGGATGTTTTCTTGTCACAAAAAGAATGTGAAACACGTATGTAGATTACATAATAGATTATTTAAGTTTATTTTACACACTTTAAGCATTATCGTATCGCACATCGAATATCGCATTATTTAATGAGCTATCGCATATCGCATTTTTCTTCAATCAAAGCCCTACTTTAAATGCATGGAAATCAATGTCCTTTTAAAACTTAAAATCCAAGCACCATGCAATGTTTATTTGCATGCTTACAACTTTCTTGCCTCAGACTCGTTAGAATTTAAGCACACTTGAATGAGTATTAGTATTCATTTTAATGAAACATAATAGGGATGTATGATGTATCAGGTCAACATTGGGACCACATTAGTGAATTTATATCATCTAATCAGTCAATATTGGATTTGTAATTGGGTACATTCATTGCTACATGCTCATCTTTACATTTATATAACATTTACTGTCATCTAACACTGTTGAAGTTAATCACATTTAGTTAACAGCATTATAATGTACAGTATGAAAAAATTATATTCGTCTTAGATTTGCAGTGATACCTAAATACACTTTACAGCAATTTAAAAGGTTGGTCTTAGTTTTGAAGTGTTATTTTATCTAGACAAAATAGTTTTGAATTTTAATCTGTCAATTACCGGTCACAATATGAAAATAGTTTGAAGCACCCCTTCTAAAAAAAGAAATGTATGGTTCAAATATGAGGTTCTTTAGAAACAGGTGAGTAAATGTATTATTAGTGCAATGGGAATCTCACCTTTGTTTGAGCGTGTAGAGGCATTAATAGATGGAGAAAGCAGGGAAGAGCAGTTTTGCGAGGTGTTGTTTAAAGAGTTGTCCAGAAGAGACGTGTTCTCTTTAAGGGAAGTCTCCTCGGTGGAACTTGTAGAGGTCATGGAGCTGTTTAAATTTTCTTCTTCACAAGAAGTCTCCAGCAAGTCCCTGGAGTCATCAAACATGGATCCTTCTGTAAACTTTGATTGGTCCCCCGTCTGGGAAAGACTATAAGAATTATCAAAAGTGTCCATCAAAGAACTCCCATCCTCAGCTCTTGAGCTTTCAAGGTAGGTTGACTCAGCCAAGGACGGATAGTCTAGTGACGTGTCAGTGCCAAAAGTGTCATTTAAAGTGTCACTTTCTTCTTTCCTTGGGGTAGCCTGATCTTTGATACTATAAGAGTCTTTTCTGCCAACTGCCATAGTGTCTCTCTCAGGTTCCTTTGGGACAATAAAAGCCGGTTCAAGGTTTCTACCATGAGTTTGGACCCTATGCATCTCAGATTGAGCCTCACTGTTGGACTCCTTTTTGGATGTGCCGATTACGACTCCAACTTTACTCTGGGAAACACAGGCCTCGTGTTTACCAGGAGTCTTCTGAGTAGAGTGTGATTCCCCAAAGTTGTACCGTACTAGACCATGAGAACCCACCTGCCCTAGACTGTGAGAAGAAACATCCACATTTGCCACAATATCTGAAGGATGTGCAGCAGAGTCAACGAGGGAACAAGACACATTTGGAGCAGGAGAAACATTGAGTGGTGCCGAGGATGCCTGAGAAGAAAAGCTAACAGCGGGAGATGGTGCAGATGAAGCCAGAGCGGCGACTTCAGGAGAACAAGAGACAACAGATGGAAGTGCAGAGACTGCTGGGAGAGAGATGTTATCGGCAGCAGATGTTGGAGTCGAGGAAGCAGCAGGATGTTTAGGACTCTGGCCTGTTAGAGGTGATGCCTCTTGGGGTCCTTTCAGTGGTGCCAATGCAGGAGGAGTGGAGACAACAGATGGAGATGCAGCTAAAGATAGAGGTGTTGGAGAGACCTGTGGACTTTTTGACCCCTGGGCCTCTGCCAGAGGAACTGTTTGAGGAGGCACAGGCACCGTTGGAGGATGCGTCAAGATCTTAGAAGAAATCACCACAGACTGGCTATGCAACACAGCAGGTGGAGCTCTGGAGCTCTTAGAAGACATCGAAGGAGTTGTACTAAGTCCTAAAGGTGTCCCATCAGCTGATGAAGGTGCAGAGAACTCAGGTCTTTGGCCTTGGACCGTCAGAGGCAGTGACGCGAGAGGGGAGTTTTGAGACACAGACACGTTTGTGCCGACACCCAAAGCTGTAGATAAAGCAAATCCTGGAGATGAAGAATGTGAATTCTGCCCAGAAACAGGTCCAGAGACCGACTGATGAGGCAGGGTCAATGTTTTCCGAGGCGGACTAGCCAGTGGTGGAGGTGGTCCAGAGACGGGGGAAGAACTAAGCTCCTTTGCGGCAGCTCCCATCTCCTGACGTTGTTTTGCAGGTTTCTCCAGGTCCATGGCTGGATGCTGCACACCTTGGTTATAGTCGGTGGAGGAAGCATGTCCAGGGGACTTTACAGGAAAACCATCAGTCAACCGTTGAGATACAGAGCTTCTCTCGATTCCATTGAAGCCTTTATCGGTTTCTTTAAAAGACTCATTCATATGAACTACAGACCACAAAAAAAAAAAAACACACACAAACAGCTATTAGCAAGACACGCAAGAACACAAAATTGTTCAGACATGTAGCAATTCACAATCATTAGTGTATGATTGGAAATGCAACTAAAATTGGATTTTTAGGTCAGAGACATGGCCTGGAAAGTAGTGCACTATGCTGCTTATGCACAGCATCAGCACAGATTTCAATCCTTTACTCTTACTATTCTCCCATATAATAAACTATGAGGAATTCACTACACAGTGAATGAGTAAGCAGTTTCAAAATCAGCATATGCATCAATGTGGAAACTACAGTAATGCCTCTAACAGTAGTTGTCTCATGCTCCTTATGTTCAGCAGAAGAGCCATTTAAATACACTGAATATAAGGCCAAATCAAGTATACAAGTAAAATAAATAAATAAATAAAAGACAGATCATGCATCTTGATCTTCAATGGAAAAAACAGTATTGCTGATTGTTTTATTGTATCTAGGTTGCATGTGTTCATGCAGTTTTTCATTTTCTGATGAGTGAGGCAGAACGTAGAACTGGGGCAAGACATTACATTTTAACACACTATTAGTCAGTTTGAATCACTTCCTAATATAAGAAGTCCATTACCTTTGGTGAAAACAAGTCTGATTAGACCAATGTCATTTCAGTCAGAGGATATCATTACAATAACAGTGTTGGTGATATTAAAAGCCATTCAGGAAGTACATTGCACCACCAAAGTACAGGAAATCAGAACGAGCATGCATGAAAAAACATGCTGCCATTTTTATAATCACTTGACTTTAAAAAATATAGGCTATAGTTTCACTACAGCAGGGTTCCTCAAATTTGGCTCTGTAGAATTTAGCTCCAACCCTCATCAAGCTAATTAAGGTCTTCAGAATCACTAGAAAATCACATGTAGGAGAGTTTGAGCTAAACTCTGCAGGACAGTAGCCCTCCAGAACAAGATTTGAGGAACCCTGCCCTACATCTATCTGCAAACAAGAGAAACAATCTTGTTTTGAAATGATTAAGACCTCATAAAACATGCGAACTAAACAGTCAAAAAAAGTCAAAAAACTAAAACAGTCAATGGTATTAAATTAATTTTTAATTAAGAGTATTTTGGTATGGAAATAAGCCTTCATTAAGAAACAAAAGTGATAGTTGACAGGAGTGCCACCAGTTGCAACCCCGTGTTGTTATCGTTAATGGGGGGGGGGGGAATTAAATCGAAATTGAAAATACAAAAAATGTACACTATAATAAATCTTTTTCCAACACATTAAAGACCGTGTGGCACTATCTCACCTTGCATCTCTTTGCTCTTAGGCGAACCACCATCAGACATTGCAGAAGGGGACCTCATTGGGACCTGCATGTGGTGGGGACTGCTTCTGCCTCCTCCACTACCCACGTGATGGTGTTGAGGGCTTCCTCGTGGAGGCGTAAAACTCTGAGTGGCGGGTGGTGGTATCATCTGACTCTGGGATTGAGACTGAGTCTGGGCCTGCAGTTGGGACTGGTGTGAAGGATGCTGGTAAAATGGCATTCCATTAGGCATCATGCCATAATGCTGCTGCTGCTGTTGCGGCTGCTGGTGTTGAGGTGAGTGGTGGTGTGAATGATGTTGGAGATGATGTGTCGCTGCAGACTGGTGCTGCACGGCTGGAGGCTGCTGGTGATGCTGGGATGGTGGGATGCCAGGATGCCCCTGGTTGGGAAAAGTCCCATATATGCTGTGAGAGTTAAATCCCATGGACATTGAAGATCCCCCCTGCTGCTGCCCAGGATTACCCCTCGCCCAATACTGCGGCCCAGCACCAGGGGGCTGCCGGGACGACCCTATACTGCCGTTGACTTGGTACGGTCCATGCCCCTGGAAGTGGTGCTGAGGCTGCTGTGGTTGCATCCCCCCCTGGGAGCCTGGTTTCTGGTGCAACCCGTGGGGAGGGACAGGCCCCAATGCTGGGCTGTACTGAGACTGGCCCCACAGGTAGTCATATCCAATGCTGCCTGGGAGTAGATGGCTGCTCATTTGAGGATAAGAGGAAGAGGGAGGGTGGACGCTGGGCTGGGTGCTCCCACCTTCAGTAGTGATGCCATTCACATTCATTTCGCCATTCAAATCTGTGTGATGAACAGCATCATTAATAAAGGCATCAGATTTATCACATATATATCATTTATTAGCCTATATGGAAGATACTGGTTTAAATCTTTGAAATAAAAACTGCTTTTTTAATGTTTTTGAAAGAAGTCTCTTATGCTTACTGCATTTATTTGATCAAAATACAATAAAAGAGTAATATTGTGAAATATAATCACAATATAAAAAACTTTTATATTGTAATATATTTGAAAATGTAATTTATTCCTGTGATCAAAGCTGAATTTTCAGCATCATTACAAAGTCACATGATCCTTCAGAAACAATTCTAATATGATGATTTGATGCTCAAACATTTATTATTATCAATGTTGAAAACAGATGTGCCGCTTCATATTTTTGTGTAAACCATGATGATACACTACCATTCAGATGTTTAGGGTCAGAAAAAAATAGAAATTAATACTATTTATTAAAATAAAAAGAGACAGTAAAGACATTTATAATATTACTAAAGATTTCTATTTCAAATAAAATGCAGTTCTTTTGAGTGTTCTATTCATCAAAAAAAACTGAAAATGTATCAGTCTCCACAAAATATTAAGCAGTAAAAACTGTGAAAGCAGTGTAGATGCTCACTTTTCCCTTGCTGGGGGAAGCTCATGGAGGACCCGTTAGTATAGAGAGAATCTCCTGAGGAATGCTTCAGTCCTGAGTTAACTGGCACAGAAGAGTGAGGCCCGTAGTTAAAATGGTTATTTGCTTCCATCTGTCGGAAGCAAAAAAAAAAAAAAAAAAAAACATCACGGAATTGAAAGATATGCGGCTTATTTTTAGTATTAAAATACTTTCTCCTGTCACGTTCATTGACACAGACAACTACAAGTAAACCATTTGTCGGATGATTTCCCTAAAAAGCGTAAAAACTGTCTCTCCTTCTGAATCGCCTACTTCCCAGTGCTCTTATGTCCCAATTCATGATATTCATAAAAACATACGCAAAAAAGGTTCCAGATGACTTACAACTGACACTTTACTATCCAATGAGGCCACGGCAGGAGGCGTGGATGGCAGTAAAGCGATGTAACTGATGTCAATAGGTCAATGACTGCCAAAATGACAAATGTAGTACGTCCAGATATTAATCATACAACTCTCACATTCATACTTATGTCAGAAATTTGTTCCTCATCAAATGTAGAGCATATTTAGTATGCGAGTTCACTTTCATATAAAATTGCTCTGTTTATATATCTTGAACAATTCAATACTGGCTCAACTAATTAAGTTTATGGCATGGACTTTCCATTTCTTCAACCAATGATAGACAGGCACGGCAGCAGAATCATATTTAAGAAATCTGCTTAAAAACAGTCATTTCAGACATTAGTCATGATAGACAGAAGAGCAGATGTCTCTTGCTGAATGAAAATTAGGCTGAAAAAGCGTTAAGACTTACATGGCATTAAAGGTAAACATTTGTATCCGTTTGTATCATGCATTCCCTGAGAATCAAAACCATCCATGACTTTGCCATGCTTTTACAGCTTGAGCTACAGGAATGCTCAATATGTTGTACTGTTGTTTACCTTGGGGTCTCATTCACCTGTCAAACCATTTAAAAATACATCTGTACAAAACAGTTCAGGGAACAACCAACTTTTGACCTGTGAAAACCACACGCTTTACCATAAATCTAGAGTCATGGGCAAATTCATTTAAATCTTCCAACTAACCAGACTCATGTTTCATCCTTTTACTAGCACCAAAATCACAATTTTAAACAATAGGCAGAATCTTATCTTTCTAAAAAAGAAAAAAAAAAAAGAAAAAAAAAAGCTGGACCCAAACTCTCATTCCACCTAAGCAAAGGGCGTTTAACGTTTATGAAGCAGTGGTACCGAGCTAAAGTCAGTGGCTGTGTTCAAATACGTGGTGATCTACCTAACTATATGGAATTTTTCAGCATTGTAGGCGCGTTCATAACGTTCTAAATGGATTTTCGAACACCGAGCGTTCGGAACGCTCCAGCGCCGCGCAGGTAGACGACAACCCGGTGCACGGGCTTTAGAGACACAGCCAGTGAGCACTGCTCTGGCGGACATCACAAATTTTGCTCTACACATCTCAACATAAAATGTCGCAGATAAAGCCGATGAGATGCGTAAAATAACACCTCACACACACACACACACACAGATGCTGAACACCAGCCTCAAACTCAATTACACTTTAAACACAATAATAAGTTGGTCCTGATCATTTTGAAAAAGCTAATTTAAATGACCTGATATATATTAACGTATAAAGATCAAATCCAACGCTAATTGTTTTATGCGTGTCCATCATTAACCGCACAGCTAACAGTAAACATCCAACTCAAAACTGTAGGATTTCGTTCATAAATGGCTGTTAATGCAACATACGTCACTACAAGGCAACACGGACGGCAAAAGAGTGATATTTCATGAAATATTATAGTGGGAAATTTTAATAAGGAGAAGAGGGAGATGTGGGAATCGGTTAGCACGGAGGCTAATGACCATGCGCTGCTTCTGGATCTCACATACACACACAATATATATATATATATTTATATATCCACATTTGATTAAACTTCTCCAACACTAAAACACCACAACTCAAGGTAAACCAGCTCATATCCACTCTTACTCGATGTCTTCATTGTCTTTAATGTAATTATAGTCTTGTATCAGCACATATTAAGCCAGAAAAGGCAGAAAAAAGCAACGAGATGCGGCCAAACAACCAACACAAAACGAAAACAAAAAGGACTTTGCTTGAAGATGAAAGAATAATTATGTACCAAGACCACAAAGATGAAGGGAAGACAATTCAATGATGCCCAATGAAAATCTAGCGATATACACACACTTATAAAGCGATATTTCGATATGAAGTTTGATTAAAGTGCTCGGTTATTAATATCAGCGGTGATGATGACATGACAAAATGAGGCCTGCGTTCCGCATAACAACGATTCATCACGACCGTTTATGAGCTTTGAAACAATATTCGCCGATTAACATGTATGTTAAGTCAATATTTTGGAGTATGAATGAAATTAGACCCGAATTTAATTGAACAGTGTCGATGAAAACGATGTAAATGAAAACAGCAGGTCTTATTTACATAACCACGGACTTGAGCGTTATTTAAATAATTAAAGACGATAAACGTACAGATAAAACGGGCTGATTAAGTTATATAAATACAAGAGGGTTTGTGATCTCTAAGACATTATGAGTGGCTAATGTTTTGAAAGCTTGCCTGTACAAATGCAATATTAACAAATCATCTCGTCTCAGAAGGTCATCTTTCGTTGCTTAATTCACGTTATTTTTCCCGATATACGGTTAGAGAAAATGAGGTAGCATCATCATTACCCACACAACACACTCTCAAAAGTTTCCCCTCGTATAATGATAATAAAACTGCCCAACCTTGATATGTGCCGATCGCAGAGGAGACAGGGGTTCTGGCCCCCCGGCAAAGGACCAGTGTTGATGAAGAGGGTGTAAGCGATGTAAATAATAAACGGCTAAATAGCTAACCTTTGAGTTTCAGATTTGCAAACATGGCTGGTAATGTTTGAGCGCAGCCATGATCACATAGAGAGAAAGAGAGCGAGCCGAAAGAGGAAGTGGATGACGGTTAGACGGCCGCGCGCCTCCGGGTCTTAGCGCCGACCAGCGCAAAACGGGCCGAGCAAAAGTGTTGACCCACAATGCCTTTGTGGAAGAGAAGTGTTTAGTTTGTATCCTCCTGGGACACAGACTTTTGTTCACTGTAGTGGACATTATATTTTAGTGAATTTCTCTGACACCATACATGATGGCACTCACAATATTACATTCAGGGCTTTTCAGAGACATTAATGTTTGGAGGTTTCACCATGACAACTACTTCTTGGTCTTCAGACATGACTGACATTAATCAGTGCTCGAATTTAGCACTCTTGAGGAAATATGATAACATTTTGTATAATTAAAATCTGACGTATTTTCAAATTGTTTGTCATAATCAGCATCTCAGGAAAATGTAATGTGATTTCTAATCAAAATTATGGCTTTCTGTTACGAAACGTGGCATTGATTTTATAACGTTACATGTCCACTGTAGACATCAGGACTTAAATCATGTTTATCACGCATTGTGGGAGACACAGCAAGTGAACAGGGAGATAAATTACATATCAATATTCCTTTGAAGTATTAGAAATTATTATGAAAATGTTGTCAATTAGCCTATTACTCCCATTATTACAGTTCTTTTTTATCACATGTTTTACCCACACATTTTATATCCAGTTGATTCCATTATAGCCTATCTTTCACAAAGAGAATAATATTTATACGAAGTTTGGTTAAAAAAAATCCTGGAACCTAAAATTGATTGGTGGATGAAAAAAAAATCCCATTGTTTTTGCCTATACATTTAAGTTAATTTAATTTTTATTTTTTCTTAAACAACTGAGTCCTGGTGTCACTACAGAGGACATAGCATAACATATATATATATATATATATATTCAAAAACTATTTATTTATTTGTTTCTTATGCTTTAAACAATGTGTTTTGCTGGGTCTCATGAGGATAACAGTTTTTCTCAGTTGCTTTGGTACATTTCTCGAATCATCCTCGACATCTGCAAAACAGTAAGTGCATTTCTCAAACCAGTTCGTACAAAAAGCAAAACACCATGGATTACCTGTAAAAGCCAGTCTCTTGCTCAAAATCCTAAAAAAAGGTATAAACAAAAGAAGTAATGTGAACAGGACAGATTTAGAAAAAAAGTCTAATGGAAATGTATAGAAATATGCTTGACATATTATGACAACTTGTTCAACCATTTTGCATGTAAAGACTTATGCTAATGCGTAAATGTTGTGGGAGGTGAGACTATTCAACAGAGACCCATACATTTTGATAAACATGACATAAGCAATTGATAATGAAGGAAACAGCAGAGAACTGTACATGATCATTTGCATGGATGTACCAAAGCATTTGCAACTTGTTCAAAGAAACTGCTTTTTTTGTGAAGATTGACCAGGTAGTTTTGAGAATTTCAATTCTGATCTGAGAAATGTACCAAAGCGACTGAGAAAAACTGTAACTTGCAGATAATATATTAATGAAACAAAAAAACACTTATATTTCTTTTCTTAAGTACACTTTTAAAAAGTAAACTTAATAATGTAAAAAAATGTAAATCATTATGTTTTAATATTTTTGCCGTGCTTCAAAGAAGTACACTCATCTTTACATGTTATTTGATATTACATTTAAAGTAAATATCCTAGATGTATTAATCTGCAACTTCATCATTACAATGTAATTACAAATATATTTAAAGGCATGACATACAAGTTTCAATAGAAATTACATTTATTTTTGTTTGCCATAAATGCTTGTCAGTATTCAGCACACTTGAACTATATTTAAAAGACAGTATAGGCCTAATTATGAAATGACATATAAAGATAAACTTTCTTAAATGGGTCAAATTGCATTTAATATAAATGTAAACTATAATACATTTACATAATTGCAATAAGCATGCTATTAAAATACATTCAGTACATTCCTTTAATGTGTATTTCCATAATAAGTATACCGATATATAAGTATTTAACCTTATATAAGTTACACCTTTTAATTGATCAAAATATTTAACAGCTAACCAATTTTATGTCATATAATATATATATATATACAAGCATATACTCACAGACTAAAATACATATTTTGAGCTGTGTCATTCTTTAGTCTCAAGATGCACACCAGAAATGTTTTTTTTTTTAAAGGCACATTTATAAACTATACTTTAAAATATCCTAATTTAACTAAGGCCTAGTCCTGGCTTAATCTAAGCCCTGTCTGTGAAACCAGGCCTGAGGCCTGGTGTATCTAAGAAGATTCAGAGTTGAAATCCACAAGACTGTATAGGTCTCATTAGAGCCTATGTGCTGTCTGTCACAGTGATGTTTAGGCACATTTTATATGTGGTCGGCCTACTCATATGTGGTACAGCATCTTTAACACTGGTAAAGACTAAAGACTATTAGATGCATCATGTCTGATTGAGAGAGAGATCAGAGCCCGGTTGCCACCAACAAATTCAGGGTCCATTTATGACACGGTTTTCAACTAAAAACGGAAAATAATTTGTGTTTTGGCCATTCATTTACACGACAACAGCGTTTTGGGGGCCTACAAAAACGTGAACTTGTGAAAACGGTCACGTATTACGTGTAGTGTTTCTTTACAATGTGGCATCGCCATCTACTGGCCTGACATGAATAATACAATAATTTTTATCGTTTTCGCGGATCCGTGTGAACGGGATCGTTTTGAACATGCCTTTATGCGAAAAATGCAAAGGAAAAGCTTTTCCATTTTTTGTATATTATTGTCGTGTAAACGTGCCCTTAGTTGTAATTACAAACTAATTCTCACTAACCATTTCAATAAAACATACCCATTTTTTAAATACCCAAACAACATGCTCCTGTGTAAGTGGGGCAGACGTCAAGGATAACGAGTAGAGCGCAGAGCGGAAGGGTCCGGCTTTGGGACCCAGAGCGCGCGGATCAGTCTGGAGCCACTGGAGAGGAATGGATGCGCAGCCAGAATGCGCCTGCAGGAAGTGATGTTCCGCCACGGAGAGGTTAGAGCCGAGGCCATGCCATTCATCCGACAAGACATACAAAATATATATTTTGTTTCTATTCGTCTCTATATATCCACAATATCCCACTTTTACATAAGTGGCCACATTTATATTTAATTGACATGGTAGAAAATTATGCAAAGGAAGGCTACATCCTCATGAACTGGCATCCGCATGCAGTCAAAGGGCGACCGCGTGCATCTTCATGAACCTGGTATTATAGCACCTCCTTCGTGACCTCACGGCGTAGTGTTGAAAAAAGATTAGGGCGAGTTGCGAATGATTAAGTACGCCACTGGAAATACGGAGTTGGCAGGTAAAAACATTTGTACCTCCTGGAACTTCACTTGTTTTATCACTATTATGCATTTGAAAAAAGTTACTTGAATCAAGGTTGCCTGACTAACTATTCTCAAACCCTGTACACATTCAAAGGGCAACTAAACTAGTCAATATGCTTTAGGGTACAAATATATACTTATACACATTTTAACGGATCGAAATATTTAACCCCTAACTAATTACATTTTTGGTAACTATCGATTTAAGTTTAGCAGAAAAAATGAAAAGGTGAGCATTGAGCAGTTTATTAGAAATACGTAGACAAAATTGAAAGCTTTTTTCTTTTGAAAACAAGCAATGTGCACAATACAGTCCCAATTTTTTTTGATAGTGCAAACTTATTTGGTCTTTTTGTTTTAGACTTGATCTGAAACATACAATACCTCTTTTTCCCAGTAAAGACATCATACTGCAGTCATAACATTAAAGACATTAACAGTCCAATACCAAATACAATGTCGAGATAGACTTTGGGAAACTGGATCATTTCAGAGGGAGTCAGCTGAAAACATCAACCACCAACAAATCTGGTACCACGTCAAGAGACATGAGGGCTAATTTAGGAGATGATTTACGTATGTGGGTCTTATGTCTAATAACTGCTACTTACAGTTCTTACGCTTTAACCACAAGGTCGTCCACTATACAGATTTTACAAGACACAAACTACCTTCACCTCTGCAAAGTTTGTCACTTTTCATTTAATTTCAATGCCTCACAATAAAAAAGAAACTTTCCATTACATCTATTGCTTATCAGTTGAAAAAAATATGAATACAGTGCAGTATTTCCAAACAGTTTAAGTATACATTATGTTTTAGTACAGATTAAAAGAAAACAAAAAAAGCAAGGACTGCTCATAAGGAGAGGGATGACGAAGCTCTGTACAACATGCATATAAACTCCCAACAGGTGTAAGTCGATCTTCTGGAGTGCAGCTCCAGAAGGTGATGCTTATGAATCCACTGATCTCAATCAATTCAGCTTTGCTCTCTTTCAGATCATGTACCATTTAGATGACAGCTCTTTTCATTTGCATGTCATCCCCCTCCTCCTCTGTCTGTCCACAATGCGCCAGCCGCTTATTCCAGATCTGGCATTTCTGGGGGGGGGGGGGAAGCACAAACATGTTGAAGGAAAAGAACAAAATTACGTCACAGGGTCATTGCGTTGACCGTCGCGGAATGTACTTTGGGACGAAGTATACTTTGGTGTAAGTCTCATTTTGTTCCAACTTTTAAATTTCTTCTGTAAAACACGAATGAAGAAAATCCATTATGTTGTATAAATGTAACGGCTGCTCTTCATGCAGTTACAATGAACGTGGACTGAAGTTCACACTTTCACTAGTGCTTGTGTTTCTTACTGGAACTCACCAGGACATTCTAAATGACTCAAATTGACTTTCACATTCAATAGATGAAAGTCATACAAGTTTGGAACGACAAGAAGGGACATTTCTATTTTCACATGTCAAGCAAGTACAGTTGAGCTTGTTTTCTATATTTGATATGCTCGATATGTATGTGCGTTGATCAGTGGTTTTATGTGAATAAATTAAATCTAGCCATAATCATAATCAATGTTTCATTATATAAGACTTGGATTAAACAACTCAATTCATTTGGATTATGTTTACTGTCTTTATGTACATTTTAAAGCTTGAAAGTGTTGATATAGAGGACTTGAAATGGGTAGATAAAAATTAAGAGTATATAAAAAATCATATTTTAAAAGTAAATGACATAAATCATGACTTTTGGGTGAACTACCCCTTTTTAAAAAAGTAATGAACTGGAAGTATAAGCTAGAAAAAGAGGAAAACTTACTTTCATCATCACTATCAGCTGATTCCTGAAAAGAAAACAATCAACTGTTAAAAGTGTGTTGAGAACTCAAGAACCGCATCTGACTGATGTGACCCGCCCTAAATTAACCTTCCTTGAGGCTGTCTAGTTCAATAATCATTTAGAAAACCCCAACTAGTCAATTACAAATAAGTGGTTTTGCACATCCTTAGTTTAAGCTGATACTTAAATATTTCACAGAAAAAGAAAATGATCCCATAATTTACTCACCCTCAAGCCATCCTAGGTATACAACTTTCTTCTCTTAGCTGAACACAATCTGAGTTATATTAAAAAACATCCTGACTCTTCCTAGCTTTATAATGTGAGTGAATAGTAACTGAGATTTTGAATATATAATTATATTATTATTTAATTACATAATTATTGTATAATCGGCCCATCGACCCCAACAAAACATCCCCCAAGCCATGACACATCCTCCTCCACCTCTGACTGACGACTTTTCGCACTTTGGGTTCAATCTTTCCCCAGTTTGACGCCAAACATAATGTTTCCCATCAGACCCAAATAAATTAAACTTACTTTCATCACTAAAGTGAACTTTTGACCGGTTCTCCTCTGTCCACACGTTATGCTCCTCCGCAAAGGTTAGTCTAGTTGGGCCCATTATACAGCTACATGGCAGGGTGAATGCAAATGTTTATCAGAACCTCCTTCGGCAACATGTGGTTCCTTCCCTGCTCCCAATCAGCCCGCAATTGTCATGCAAGACAATGCCCCGTCACACTGCAAAACGGGTAAAGCAGTTCCTTGAAGCTCAGAAAATTGAAATAATGAAATGGCCAGCCCAGAGTCCTGATCCAAACCCGATTGAAAATCATTGGAAAATCTTTGGCGACAAAGTTATGGCTAAGAAACCCAGTAGAGTTACCGCAATGTGGAAGAGACCGGGAGAAGAGTGGACCAAGATCACACCAGAGCAGTGTGAGAATCTAGAGATGTCCTGTGGCCGCAGATGTGCTCAGCTCATTCAAAGCAAGGGCCTCTACACTTCCTACTCATTTTTGACTGCTTTAAGCCTCAAATATTTGTTGCAATTCTTTCTTTTGTGTTGCATGGAGCTTCAGAATCTCGGGTGCTATTCGATGCCAATATAAAGCTGGGAAGAGCCAGGATATTATTTAATATAACTCAGATTGTGTTCGGCTGAAAGAAGAAAGTCATACACCTAGGATGGCCTGAGGGTGAGGACTATTGCTTTAAAGCAGGGGTCACCAAACTATCCTGCATAGTTCAGCTCCAACACACCTGGTTGGAGTATGCCCAAAAGTATGCCTAGTGAGACCTTGATTAGCTGGTTCAGGTGTGTTTAATTGAGGTTGGAGCTAAACTCTGCAGGACAGCGGCCCTCCAGGACCAAGTTTGGTGACCCCTGCTTTAAAGGGATACTTCACTGTAAAGTGTCATCATTTACTCACCTAACATCGTTCCAAACCTCTAGGACTTTTTCTTCAGTGGAATACAAAAGATATTTTGAAGAATATTTTTGTCCCTACTATGAAAGCCAATGGGATACAACACAACAATGGACCCATTGTATGGACAAAACATAATGTCAGAAGAACGGAAGTCATTCAGGTTTGGGATGACATGAGGGTGAGTGAATACTTTAGGGGAACTATCCCATTTACTAAACTATTACACATAAGCAGAAAAAATTAAATCTTACCTCATCTGCTCCATCTAGATCAGGTAAATCATCTTCTCCTCCCATGTTGCCCATCATCTAAAACCAACAGATCATGTCAGAACAGCACATTAATTAGACATATTCCTCACACAAATCCCATAATATTAGGGAATACTGCTGGGAAGGTGAATAGCTATTTTTGAACTAAAAATAACTAACCTCTGAAAAGCGATCATAGTTGGCCACATCTTCATCTGAATCATCCTCCCAGTCTTTCCAGTTGTTGAAGTCAACACTAAGCCAGTTGACCTGTAGACAAAAATAAGACAGAAATTAAGTTTTATCTTAACCAAGTCAACACTAAGAATTGATGCACCGATATTAAAGGCTGATACCATAACTAATGATTTTTATTAACTCTAATGATCAACTAATTTTAAAAATTTACTAGATTGACTGTCAAACAACTTTGTCTAAATTAACTTTAAGACCCGAAAATACTTTACACAAATACTGTGCTCTTGTGTCACAAACCCCAGTGCTCAAGTACATCCTATAAACCACATGTGCTATTATTCTGTATTTGAGGCATAATTGAGGTTTGGGGCAAACAAAATTCAAGTACATGACTGACATTTTTAAAGTGCCCCTATTATACTTTTCGCAACAGAATGTGTCATGTGACCAATCAGAACAGAGGAAGCTCGCAGAAAAGTAGGACAACTAAATATATCACAGAGAATAGTTTGAAATCAAGGGTTTAAAGTTTGTTGATCGTGCGTCTCCAGTGAAGCTGAACTTTCACTTCAAAATATCTGGCAGCTGGATTCGACCAAGTCTGCAAGGTTTGTGAAATTTAACTTAATTATATATTTAAAGATTTGTTTAAATTATATAAATGTGTATTTGCTGACAATAAATGAGAAAGAATAATAGTGTTTGCCTTTCTGTTACAAATAATATAAAAGTAAAGGCTATAACACTTTTTCGTATTCAATTTACTTTCTCCGTTTAACAGTTCTATCCAGTAACATTAAGACAAAACTGTTAAACAGAAACCATAACTAATGAAGATGGAGAATAGAAGTGCTGTGTGCTCAGGCGCTGGCGTTTTTAGCGACGTCAAAATAAAAGTCTGACACTACCTCACAAATTAAAGCTCCAATATATTGGCCGAACAGAAAAACGTATCGGCCGATGCTGATACTTAAAAAATCCCAAATATGGTCCGTGGCGATATATCGGTCGACCACTATTTTAAATAAGCACTAAAATTCACACTTAACTTTGACTTCAAATTGTCAAGATATATCTCCTAAAGTTGTTAATCAAATAAATTAAAAAAAAACATTTTAATTGCAAATAAAGCAACAACAATAAACTTGCCTTTGCCTTGTCTTTTGTTATCCTGGGCCAGGATTTCCCTGGCTCTGCTTTCCGTAAACAGCACAAGACTGACCGGTCTGTACGCTTGTGCTTGGACCCCTAAGAATAGAAAGTAAAACATAAAACAAAACATTCTCATCCTGAAATGTTACATCCAATTATAGCAAATCACCTGAAACATAATATCTCAATTGTGTGCTAAACTCACATCTTGATCGATGGATCCAAAAAGGTCAATTTCATTTGAGTGCTTTATATTATCCGTCCCACTGAGACAACTGAAGAAGAGCACAGAAGATAACATTAGCTAAACCACAAAACATTCAGACTACAGTCTAGAATCTAAGGCAATGACAAGCAGCAGCTTTTGGTGTTTCACATAGATGTTGAAATTACAACGACATACCTGAAACCAAATTTGGACTTTTCAAAATTTACTTTCACATCCTTGCTGTCCTCCACCAAAAACTCAATGAAGACAGAGTCCCGTCTGTCGTACCACTTGGCAGATGCTGGTTGCCTGATGAGGAAATTAAAATTACGGATGAATGAATAGAATTTATTCAGCGATAAACATTTTATATAAGGAAATAGTAATTGTAGGATAATTTAAATGAATGGGTAGAATATGTCGGCCAGGCGATCAATCAGCTGATATCTGACCATTCTATGGGTCTATCAAAGACTTCACAGAAAGATGGTTCACTCCTATTACTTCTGAATGGGAGAAAGTGCAACAGGCAATATGGTGGAATAAGTCCCGCCTTCTAAAGAAATGAGCCAATCGCTGTTCAGAAAAGTAATTGGATCACTGCAGCTGCCATTAGAAGCGCTGGTTCCTATAGAAACAGTCATGCGTGCCTTTAGGACTGCGCATAAGCTTGGCCCAGTGGTTCTCAAACTTTTTTTGGTCGCGCCTTTAAACCTTTAAAATAATTTTAACGCCGTAGTAATGTAACGGCTGTTTTTTTTCCCAACTGATCTCCCGCACCCCACACTCTGAGAACCACTGGCCTAGACTGAAAAATGCAGGGGGGGGGGGGTTTGTTGGTCGTGATTCGAGTGTTTAGAGACAGTTGTCAAATTTCATTGGTGATTTCAAATATGAAATTTAATCGTAAGCTTGGCGAGCAGTTTAAGAATTTTATGTTTCCCCATTCAAAGAGATAGCAGCTGCACTTTTATGCCAGAGAGGCGTTTCAAAAATCAAACACGTTTTGCCATATATATTGCTGAAAACACAAGCCTCACATATTTGAAAAGTAGTAAACATTGTGGAGATGCACCGGTAAGATTTTTTTTTGGCCAACTGTTGACAACTTTTTGACAACTGTTGGCTGATTCAGATACAGATATTTGGATTGGAGTAGTGAGTGATTTTTTTTTAGTTATTTAGTCAAGAGTAGTAAGTGATTTTGTGTCTTTTATTGTTTGCGGTCAGTTTAAAACTGAATGGACAGATCCAATATACTGGTACACAATTACAATTATATTCATTTAAGATATAACTGACAGTATTTACAAAAGACACTAATAAATACCAATAAATTGTGCAAAAGAAATTGTCACAGTTTCTCTATTTTTTTTTTAAACAAAATTAATACTTTTTTCCCCATCAAGGATGCATTAAGTTGATTAAGTTTTATAATGTTACTAAAGAGTTCTATTTCAAATAAATGCTGTTTTTTTAACTCTTCATCAAATAATCCTGAAAAAATTAATCTGGGTGTCCACAAAAAAACTATTTTCAAAATTAGATTAATAAGGATAAACATTTTATTAAGCATCAAATTTTTTTTTTAGCTTTCTAAACAACATAGTACTGTTCACCTGGTTCTCCAGATATCAGTATTAGCATCATCCTATGAAACTCCATTCGGTCAAATACTGGGTGTCAAAACACCATTTCCCACAAATATTAGTAGCAGGTGAGGTACAGAAAATGTGATTCGTTCAACAAATAAATAGATCTGCAAAGAGCAGGTGGCATGGACATCTGTGACACAGCACTTTACTGCTCCCTTTCTAAAGGATGGTGTTTCAAATTCTTGAAACTAGTAAACACTACCAAACAAAGGTGAGTTCAGTTCCATTCTCAAACTGCACATGCGCATAGGACCACACTAATTAGTTGATAACTGATGCGAAATACCATTAGGACACAATATAACGTGCTTACATCATTTAATCAATATGATAATCTGAGCCAACAATTTGTGGAAATACTCAGGCCATTGAAATAAAATCAAGGGTTACAGTTTAAAAGCACAGCGCTGTTGAGGGACAGACTCTAGATGAGAGGGTCAGATATAATCGCTGTCTTCTTGTAGTGTGCTCACTGAATAGTGAGTGTGTTCTTTCATTCATTCATACACACACACACACACACACACACACACACACACACACACTCCAGCTCTCTGGCCCTGCAGCACGTGCAGGCGGCGCGCGCATTTAACCATAAAAGAAACGGATAAACTCCCCTCGCATCAGCGACTCTTTCAGCGAGTTCTTCGATAGTAAAATATATTTTTCAAAGATGTGTGTATTTATGAACGGACTTTGGTGGAAAAAGGGCGCAAAATACTAACATTGGTGACCTTTTTTAGGCTAACTGTAACGCGCCAACTTATACTTTCACTATATTATTACACATTTCATAATATTTTACAGAGTTATGAACCTAATGCTTTTACATTGAGCGTTTTATTAACCTGCAGGGGGTTTCATTGAGTTACTAGATAGTTTAACGACTACGAGAGGAGTGAATGAGTCGTGCGGAAGTAACGTTAGCTAATACTTGCTAGCGATAAGCTTTACAGTCTACACAGTTATTTTGTGCTGGTTTCAGTAACAAACTGTATTTCGCATAAATCTGAACAGATATATTCAACATAGAGCACACACTTACATGACTTTGGCGGCTGTGTGAGTGTGATAATCGGCGTCTGCTCAGAGGTTTTCTGGTATGTTCTCCCGATGTTCTGTTCTGGTGACGGTGTCGCGGTTGGGCGGGGCCTCAAACCACGCCCCTCACAATCGTTGGACTTTTCTAGAGCTTCCGTTTCAGGTTTCAAGCTCAAAGCAAATAATGCAAAATCGTCAGTGAACAACATCGTTACTTCAAGCTTTCTCAATAATTAATTAATCAAATCCTTTTTTAGTACTTCAACTTGTCAATAATAAATTATATATTCTGGAAGCCCATTTTCACCACATAAAAAAAGCTTAATTATTTATATCTGAATTATACTACTTAGAAATAAGACATAAAAACTGATACTAAATAATAATTGTGATACTTTTGATTATCTTTTTCATAATTGTGACATAAAAAGTCGAAATTATAAGATAAAAAGTCAAAATTATGACATACCGATCAAGTTTAAATCATAAAATAATACGTCAAAATGATGACATACTAGATTATGAGAAAACAGAAATTGTGAGAGAAAATAAAACGAAATTATTACGTGGTACGTCATAATTTTGAAACAAATTAAATAATATTAATAAAATTAAATTAATTTTAAGTAAATATTAGTATTTGTAATTAATAAAAGGTTAAGTCAAAGTTGTATTAAAAAGAAAATTAAGTGAAATAATAAAAACCTGCTTTTATTTTGAAAGGACCCGTTAGTTCTGTTAGCGTCGGTTACTTCGCGTTGCTTGCAGGATGAATGACAGATGATTATAAACGTTGTTGTTATTTCCCATCTCCGATTATAAAGAAGTCGTGCGGGGGGGGGGGTTCTCGCTTTTATTAATCTGTTCTGTGTATGATTGGTCTGATTTAATCGCCCATTGGATTATAAGAGCGCTCTTATAGACAGTTGACATCGTTCTAAATCTTTCCTCCGGTTCATCCTGAAGAAATTCCTGCACAGATCCCTTATCCACACACACACACACACACACACACACACGATGGACATGTTTTAGGAATACATGGCCAATATCTACATTCGAATCGCCATGTAGGCATATAGTAGTGTGTAAAAACGCTCGCCAGGTTACAAAGTAGGTAAAGTCATTTGGCCGATCAGCCGACAGGAGGAGAGGTTAGATCAGGGCAATGTACGGGGGAAGAGCAGTGATTTAGGAGGAGATGCGTGAGTATGAGGAGAGTTTGCACGGGCTCGAGGGGGAGTTGATGGATCATTTCCCCCCTCCACCCCCGCGACATCACCCGCTCGCCCGGGAGCGCATGAACATCCAGAAGAGCAGCGTCTGCTCCAGGGCTTACTTCGTGGTGGTGATGGCCTTCTTCCACATCTACATCATTAACATCATAGCTCTGCTTCTTTATGTGCACTATAACACTGGGTCTGGGGAGCAGGATGTGCTCCTTGAGAAGAGTGCCAGTGTCCCAGGACCCATGCCTGAACACCAAAGCCCTTCACCAAACCTGAGCCCTGAGCTCTCCTTCCAGCTGCCTCGCCTGGAGGGCATTCGGGTAACTTGCATGCGAGCATTATTCACTATTTTATATGACTTATGTTTATATACTTCTGCAATGCCTTTGCATCTCAAATGGGTAATTTTTAAGATGTGAGAGATCAGGGAGTATTGTTTATTTCTCATGATAGCATTCATATATTTGTCTGTTAAATTAATGTATTGTGAAATAAATCCTAAAGTCTTAAAACAACTCAAGTTAGGCTACCTGTGTAAAAAAAAAAGAAAGAAAAAAAGAGCAATATACCCCATTGCCAGTGTATTGTTCTACTAATAGAAAACATGTTGCATGTTTTAAAACAATTCATAATGCATCCCTCATCACTACACCCACCATTTAATTTTAGCCTATATGTAGATGTATGAATAAGATTTTTATTTAAAACATACAATGAGACAGAAATGTAGAAAACACTTCTCCCTTAAATGTAATAATAATTCCTATTATTATTATTATTGTAAAGGAATCAATAACGAGGGAAACCAAATCAGTAACCAAGGCTGTGTTCGAAATCACCCCCTAAACCCTCGTTCACTGTCCCCTACAATACTCCACTAATATAGTCCACTTGAACGAGTGAATGAAAACGAGTGAGTGAGTTCGGACACTGAGTGAGCCGGAAGGGCTGCCGCTTTTGCATAGTTTGTGCTCGCTGTTTAATAACTTAGCAAAACTTTAAAAACCTAGCAAATTGGCAGCTCCAATAGTAATGAAAAGATTTATCTAGAACTCTGTTATGGAACGATGGAAACTATCATGTATAATCCTTATTAAACAATTTAATAATCAAGTAAACAGTAATGTATACCTGTATGATCTTACGCTGTCGCCACATTGGACCAGCGGTTTGGAAAATGGATGGATGGGTGATTCGCCATCTTCTGGTCAGACGCGGGAATTCATTCAGCACTACCCTCACGGTGCATTATGGGTATTCTCTAGCCGTTGAGTGTACAGTTGTACACTTGTTATTGTGGTGCATTATGGGATTGAATGAGTGCACTTGTGCCACTATGATTTCAGACACCTCTACTAATGGCTGTCCCTTCAAATAGTGGCCTATAAGGGTATAGGGTGCGATTTTCAGACATGACATCAAACGAGAAGCGGGAACAAAGGGCACAAGACCAGAATCACAGGGAAGCAATGAAAAACAAACTACAATTTCATAAATCAGAACACAAACCTGAGAGTGCTTCTGTCACTTTTATTAGTTCAGTTTTAGTAGTTTTAGTACTACAACATAAACTTAATTTGTTTTAATTAGGTGCCAAGGCAGAATTTAAGAAGTTTTTTTTATATATAATATTTTATTTCAGCTTTATTTCAATTATTTCAAGACAATGTATTGCAGTGCAGAATTTAAATAATCACAGTTTTATATATTATTTGTCTTGATATGATTCAAAACGCCTGTAATATCAAGCTGTGCCTGCCAGCTATCCAAGTCATCATTCCCTCATTTGGTAGTGAAGACAGTCAGTGATGCTTCCCTATAATGTGTGCGTAATCCAATGTTAATGCGACTTACATGCTATATATTTTCTACTCAGGTTGGGCATGTGCAAAGAGTGTCTCTCGTTCCTGACCGGGCCCATACCATGCGCACCCTCAGCTTGAAACCTCTGCTGTTTGGTGAGTTTCAGCTTTTCATGTATTCAAATCTTGACGTTTTTGGGTTCAACTCATTAATTATGGATGGAAAAGTAGCACTGAGATTTGTGACAGAAAATGGACATTTGAACACATTTTAAATGGTTTAATATCTTTAAAAATATAGTTCAAGGATCTTCTATTATTTACAACATTATGAACAGACTGAGATACCTTTTTAAACACCCTCTTTGTCCCGCCATCTGAAACTACCCTCTACACCGATGGCTTTTCCACTTGCGTGCCGCTTGGTTGAGGTGCCGTGGGCGTTTCCCCCAGCTGAAAGCTTTAGTGACTAGCAGTCTCTTGCCCGTGACGGTGCCCGTCAACAGGAAGGTTCCCCCATCAGGATGGTTGCGGGTCAGGTTGCCCACACAGGTGGCGTCTCGCTCCAGCCACAGTGTCAGGCGACTCCTCATTTCCCCTCCCAGCAGCGGCCCGTGCTTTAGGACCTCCAGCCGAGAGCCCAGCGAGAACATGGTCAGGACAGAACTACTGGAGTTCAGTTTGGATAGACGCACTTTCACCACTAGCAGAGAGAAGGAAATCAATGAGTAATGAGTTAGTTTAAGCATTAAAGAAAAAGGTCCTATAAAGCCCTTTTCACAAGATGTAAAATAAGTCTCTGATGTCCCCAGAGTGTGTATGTGAAGTTATAGGTCGAAATACCCCACAGATATTTTTATAATGCATGTTACAATTGTCACTTTTTGAGGGTGACCAAAAACACAGTTTTTGTGTGTGTGCCTTTAAATGCAAATGAGCTGCTGCTCTAGGCACAGAGGGCGGAGCTTCAAGAGCTGGTGTGTTAGCAGCTCAAATTACCTCAAACCTTTAGCCTTTTAAGTTCAAACCGGAGTCGGACAAAAATGTTGAGACTCAAGAAGAAGTAACAACATGTAGAATGCAACAGGACATTTCTGAACGGTTAGTTTATGTTGTTAGAATTAGGTTAGAATTTATGTTGCTGATGTGTAGTTATCTTCTAGTCATTGATTAGCATATTCTGTCATGATAATCTATAAATCGCGTTCCCGGGGGCGGGGTTTATGTACATTTTAGGGTTAGTGATGTCACTAACCCGTGAAGAAGCTCATTGTAGTCCTTAAAAAGCGATTTATGTAAAAGAAAATATATCCCTTTGCTTTGAACTTCATAACTTTCATGACAACAGTTATGACAGCGTCATAACTTTCCAGATGTTGTTTATGCTCAAACAGCAACATTACACACTAACTAAAGTTAGAAAAGTGATATCATAATCATCCACCCCTTTAATCATTTTCGGTGAACGAGCAAACACTACTTTGGTAAGTCTTCTTACCAAATTCTTCTTACCAAAGTCACTTTTACAGAAGAGATCGAGCAGTTCTTTGGATGAGGCAGCCTCCTCTAACTCGCAGTCTGTGCAGCTCGCACGCGGCACCACTGAAACAGACCACAAAAAACAGTTTGGTGGAGGAACCTCCGCATTGTTTTTGTCTACATGGCTCTTCCTAAGTATGTGCGGCAGAAAAAAGATGTTTGTTTACCTCGGCCTTCATTGCTGGTGCCGTTTTGCATATGCGCAACTGAGGAAATGCACATTAGGTGATCTTTGGGAAACTGGTCACATTGTAGAATTCTGGGCCAGGGGTAACCGTAGCAGTTCATGATGGGGGCACAGCTGTCCCGCACCGACACACACAGACTCCTACATGGTGAAATGATCCTGAAAAGTGACACACATTCACTGATTGTTTCGGAGCTGTGTGATGATTTGATGTGGAAAAGTAGCTAAAGATGTCTGGTTTCTGAGCCACAGCTTGAGAAGCATTTTCATTGGTGGTCTCAGGTGCTATTTAGCCACATTTAAGAAAAAAGCATTCAAAATAGCAACAATTGCTATTGTTTCTATTGCATTAGAGCAAAGCCTTTATATCATTCATCAAATTCAGTTGATTTAATCAAACAGAAATGATCCAAAAAACGCATTCTTGCTTATTGTCATTTCTTTTGTGCCACAAATTTCATTGCATATGATTTTCACTTCCACTTAACATTAGCATTTGTACTCATTTGCATGATAATGACACCATTTAATGAATTAAATGCCATGTAACATTGACCAAAGGCCACAACTGAAATTATATCCACAATATATTTTTTTAGGGTTACACTTTATTTTACGGTGTCCTCGTTACATAATTATGATACATGTACTTACTATAGTAATAACAGTAAATTATGCATAATCACATGCAACTAACCCTAAACAAAACCAAACCTAATCCTATAGTAAATACATGTAGTTGCTTAAAATTACTCAGTACTTAAATGTATAGTTACAGTGTAACAAAAACACCTTAAAATGAAGTGTTACCTTTTTTAGTTTTGAGGGTCATCGTTCCTGCCAATCAATGAAACCGTCAGTCTGTTCAGAAGTAAGTCTTACCTCTCAAGGCACACGGGGGCGAAGAGCGAGCACAGGAAGATGCGGGCGTGCGGGTGGCACTCTCGGGACAGGAGCGGCAGCCAGCTGGTGCTCTGCTGCACCGCTTCAGCTGGAGACTCGTGTCCCAGCAAGTTGGGCATCCGCATGCTGCTGTAGCCCAGACCCTGGCACAGGGCCATGTTGTTTGGGATGGGCACACAACGAGAGGATCCCTGGAGCTCCCAGAGTGCGTTGGGCTTGGCATTGATGCCTAGGCCGAGCAGAAGCAGCAGTAGAGCGGACTCTGTCAGCATTATAGTCCAGAGAGAGAGTTGAGGGTCGGTGTAAGGTAGTGTCAGGGTAAATCAGTAATAGGTGTATTTATACACCACCGCCCGAGGCCCATTTGGTAGAGGGCGGGACTTTGCAGACCGTCAAACTGGATTGGTTAGGGAGGGTGTGTATGTGTGACTGTGTGTGTGACTTGCCGGTTCTTCCGTTTCTCTGCTGGAGATGATGAACTGTGAGCTCTACTGTACCACACACTTCCTTTTTGCTCTTTCTTTTTTTTTTCCTGAAGAGTGTGATTATGATAATATAACACAACAGAATAACCACTAGGCAGAGGAGGTGTTCACGTGCTCATAGATAGATAGATAGATAGATGATAGAGGGATAGATAGATATGCATTTTTGTGTTCACTGTATCAGAAGTTGTCAGACAGTGAGAGTGTAAAGCTGAGGAAGGGTTGTGTGTGACAGAGGTGTGTGAAAGGAAGTGTGTAAGTGTGAGAGGGCTGGAGTCGCGTCTGTGCGTGTGTGTGATGCTGAGGAGTTGTTCTTCCCCTGCTGGGAGCAACACACAATGTCCACCCCAAAAATGGCCCTCACTTCCTGTCCACTCCATTCCCAGGACCCTTTCTTTCCCCTCATCCAGTCTAATGAGTGAGAGACTGCATCTCTCGCAGACAAACCATGCGGAAGAGCTTTATGTAGAGCGTGCGTCTATATGTTTATGCGTTATCTGCATTTGAATGGCACTAAACAATAATGTTGATAGATAACACTGAAACCTATATACAGCCAAACACTGAGCACTCTCACCCATCCCAGAGAAACAATGGCCCCCACCAGAACACATTAATGGCACAGGCTCATTAACACTCTCAATGGGTCGGGCAATACCATGAGTCTTAAAGAGGGGGATGGGCACAATTCATTCGATTTGACAACTTAATGGCCACTATTCACTATATTAGCTATTTAAAATCGTAACCACTACCCAGATTAAACGAATCTTAAAATATACAGTACCAGTTAGACATCCGTTTTCTCTGAAAGTAAGACTAGCTAACTGCTAGTTGTCTAAAATAGTAGCTGTGTTCGTGCAACTGGCCTCAGACTGACTGGTACTTTTTTCTACCAACGTCTGTTCAAGCCATCCTCACATTCACCTGGAAATGATGGTTCTCACCCAATGAGAGTTGATGACATTAACACCCGTTTGCATTGAAGGTCTGTTGATTAGCCCTGCATAGTGTGACTGAGATCCTTTAATCCTTCAGTCTAATCTCATAATGTTCTCCCCCTCCTTGACGTTCTCTCTGTCTGCCTCTCGGTGTAACTCTCACAGACACTTGCTGCTACAATAGATCAAACAGGGATGCTCTGAAATCATGTCAGCTTTTAAGATGCTTTTAACACATTGTTAAGAGGTGTGCTTGCCTGGGGATCTTCGGCTGATGAGCAACACCCTAGCAACCACATAGCAACGCTCTGGCATTCACCTTACCACCCTAGCATCACTGAGGCAAGTTTGCCACCCTTAAATAGCAACTACACAATTTATTATATTATACCTATAACTATTCTATACTAACTGTAATCAAATAAAAAAAAATGCTGAGGTTTTTATTTGCAAAATAATAGCTATATAAATACCAGCAGTACCTGATGTAAATTTTATACTGTTTTGAATTCATATTGATTGTAAATCACTAAACTAAAATCAGGCATTTAGGCATAACACCATTATAATGTACAGTATGAAATTGATATTGTGAGATTTACTCACAATGTGAGTGTGATTTACATTATTTGTTTTTTTGTATTTGTATAAGTCTTTTCAACCGTACCGTATCATTATTTCTGTGTTACAAATATTCATATTATCTCAGAAGTACTGAGATAAAAGTGTATAGTTTGGTTATAAACACTGATGTCTACAGAAGCAATCAAAATAGAGCAAATCACCTTTTGAAAGCAACACGGCGCTTCAAATAACGATTGTGTAAATTACGTCGTTACACCAGTAGGTGGCGACAAGTGACTGTTAAAATGTATTTGGCAATGAATTTTCTTTAAGAAATTCTTCAAAAAATTCTGATTCATCCAGTAATGAAACAATAAACTACTTACAAATGAGTCATTGAATCATTCATTCAAACCATTTTTTTTAAATTATTCGTTCAGATTAATAAACATTTAAATAGACTGCAGCCATTAACATTTTGTCAGAACCTCTAGTAAGTTACATGTTTATTAGTCTGTTCAGAATTCTCTCTCTCTCTCTCTCTCTCTCTCTCTCTCTCTCTCTCTCTCTCTACATATATATATATAAATATATAAATATATATATATAATATATAATCATTATAATTCAATGCATTTAAAGCAAACTGACGCATGTTGCTGTGTGTTCCAGAGATCCCAGGGTTCCTGAGTGTGGAGGAGAGCAGTGTGGTGATGCAGCTGGCCCATCTGAAGGGCTTGACCCACAGCACTCTCCTCACGGCCCCGGACAGCCAGGAGGAACAGCTCACTCAGGACGAGCTCTTCAGCCTGCTCGACCTCAACCAGGACGGGCTCCTGCAGAGGGAGGAGGTCAGACGCAGTCTTCTGCACTTACTGCTGCTCTTGAACCTTCAATGTATCAGTTCAATAGTTTAAAGAAATTCTGTCATCATTTACTCACCCGGATATCTTTGCTGCCCCCTTTTTTTTTCTTTTTTTTAAATTGCCAAAACATTGTAGTGGTTCTTCGATAGCTTAATATCTCATTTGTTGTTCCATGGAGGAATCTCATGCAGGAATGACACGCGAGTGAGTAAATGATGACAGAATTGTAGTTTTGGGTGAACTCTCCCTTCGAGGATGACAGTGAATATGGAGAGAGATAGAAGCAAGAGAGAGTAATGAAATACATTTTCCCAGAGTTAAAAGCATCTGTTCTGCCACAGATTTTGAGTCTGTCCCATTCGACTGATGGATCTTGGCTGAGCTCATACAATTTACGGAAAATCCACACCGGGCTTGAGACCAACCCTTCTGGTAAGTGAAGTTGTGTGTGTGTGTGTGTGTGTGTGTGTGTGTGTGTGTGTGTGTGTGTGTGTGTGAGAGAGAATGTTGGGTCTGATACAATGACACAACATGCAATGTTTTCTAGCAGCTTCCGGATGGATCCTATTAGAGTCTCATTAATATTAGGGTTACACACACACACATCCGCCTCAAATACGGACTCACCGAGGTAGTGTCCCCTCTTCCGGTCCCCCTGCCCTATTGTCTGGAGAGCGTCCCGCTGTGGTTCGGTTCCGGAGGGGAAAGAGTGAAGACTCACTGACCCGCGAGTAAAGGAGAAAAATAGAGAAATGCTATTCTCTTTATTCTCGCCTTGTTCATTGTAACGCTGCCGTCAACTGTAATATTTTTGTGCTGAGATGAGCATCTCTATTACTCTTGCTCATACTTAAAGTTGAGGATTCAAACACACCCCTAACCCTAAATATTAAACCGCAGCATGTAACTTGTCCCGCACCATTTGTGATTTTGTTATCGACATAAATGATTGACTAATCCCATTGAGTTACAATAAAGGAATGATTCAATCCATATATAGAAACTAGAATATCATAGAGACTTGTGAACAGGCTCTCTTGGTTTGGACCTGAAGGAAACCACTTAGAGCACTCTAGCAACCACATAACAGTGCATTAAAACATTCAGAATAACCATATAGCAACATCCTTGCAACCACATAACAATAAACTAGCATTGCACATGAAAATGAAATCTAAATTCCAATTAATAATTTTTTTTTATCATGACATCTTGCTTTAAAGGTGCAGTGTGTAACATTTTTGAGTATTTATTAACAGAAATGCAATATGACATCCATAACTATGTGTTCAGTGGTGTATAAAGAACTTGCTTAATAAACCGTAATGTTTTTATTACCTTAGAATGAGGCATTTATATCTACATAGGCGCGGGCATAGACATTATAAATACATAGACGCCTTTGGAGCGTTGCTGCGATACGTCAACGTGTCCGCCATTTTGCGGAGGGCAAGACTGCGCTGTGAACAAATGCAAGTAAACGGGTGAGCTGCGGTTTTCCTGGATAAAAACAATAATAACGTTTACATTTATCAGCTGATTTCAGTGGTTTGCACGTGGTGTACGTTACTATTACTAATTATATAATTACCAAATACAACCAGAAAAAACTGTTCAGTCTTGTTTGTGAAAGGTAATTCCCCGAGACCTGTTTTCAATTGTGTGGCGACTTGTACAGCCCCAAGCAGCGCACGAAACAGGCATTTTTCTCAATTCCCATAATGAGAGGTATGGGCAAGTTGCCCTCCTTGATATGGCGGCGCCGTTGACGTACGCTCCAGCAGCCAATAGGGTGTCTATGTATTTATTATGTCTATGGGCGCGGGAATCCCCTTCTATGAAGGTCGCCATATTGTGACGTCATGTTTCTACCGTAGCCGACAGCGATCAAACAGCGTTACAGAGCGCGTTTCGTCACTACCTTGAGAGAGAAGCCGCAGAAAGCTAGAAGAAGCTAGTCGTGAGTAGTGACTTTTCCCTTGTCAGTGGTGTAAATATGTAGTTGGATTGTTTCATGTAACTTAATTCTTCTCCCTCGCTGTGTTATGGCTTTGCTATGTGGGGATAAATGTGCTGGTTACGCTCGTGAGATAGCTGATTAGTAGGCTACTCTTGTCATTGACCGGAAAACAGTTACAGGAATCACCAACCCGTCGATCTTGGAAGCATTTAAGTCGATCGAGTTTCCAAAATCAGAGAAAAAAGCCTATTGTGTGTAGTAAGTGGTCTATGGGATGCGGAGGCCCGCGCGCTCGTTACAATCACGTCATTTTTGCCGCACGCACCTTTGGGCTCATGTGGACGCGTCGAGTATAAACAAGGCTTAACGCTTTAACCAGCTCAGCCACAGTAACAGCTCATATTAGCCAGCTAAACTTTTACTACCCTGTTAGAAAAAATATATAATGTTAGTTGCATAGTTTCATGTGGTTCTTCTCCCTCGCTGTATTATTATGGGTTTGCTATGTGGGGAGAAATGTGCTGGTTACGCTAGTGAGACAATCAGCTGATTACTATTATTATATTATGTATTAAGACCCTTGATCCTTACCTGACTATGGCTTTGTAAACTTTATCCATGATGTGGTTTATAATGGACTGTGGTACAAAAGCTTGTTATTTCTCTGGCTATTCTCTGCTGTCTCAGACGACGATGTTTGTCCCGTTTTAGCCACCGTAGCTTCTTCGAAAGGGAGGGGTGAGCAGTGGGCTGAGCCCTTAGTGTAAACTCGCAAACAAACCGCTATATGTCGCCAAAAGCTACACACTGCACCTTTAAATGGTCGAATAGAAGCATAATGTGCAGATTCAGAATGTGATTTTATTGCTGCAGGACTGAGATTCGTGTCTTGTGTGCGTTTGCAGGAGTTTTGTCTCTGCAGGAGTTTAAGCGTGTCAGTGGAGGAGTGTTGCAGTACAGTGGAGCTGGACAAGGCTTGGACGGAAACGCCGAGGTCAGGCAGAGGAGCACACACACACGGCTTTACCTCGGAGAGGGCACACACCACCTGCTGAAGAGCATCAGAAACAGGTGATACAGTCTGATGGCTGCTGTAGTGGTTACAGCTCAGGGCTGGGATACAAAAGGATCCTGGTTCCATCCATCACAATTGTGCACTTGAGCAAGGCACTCTTAAAGATAGTTCACCCTCAAATGAAAAGTCTGATAATGTTTGGTCCGTGTATCCTCTAATAATTTGATCTTCTACTTAAGAAGATGCATAGAGAAATGTCAAATTATTTGTTGTTTTTTTCCCCTTTTTTTGCTTAAAAGTCCCTCTGTAGTCAATCATTTTATCCCTTAAAACTAATCTTTGATAACAAAAATTACACATTTAAATGTTTCTTAAAACAAAAAAAATCTTCATGCCTTAAAATAGCTTGGCTGTAACTCGACACTCTTGCCTTATTTAGTATATGTGGTTCTATGAATATGCAAAATGAGCCCCGCCTCCACTCACTCAGCCCAGGTGAGCCCAGGAAGATGGTTCTGGTATTGTTTTGGTACATTGCTTTGAGTAAAATGGTGCTTTCATGTTTTGTATTTATGAGTTTGAACGCAAATGAACGCCACCACAAAGTCATAAATACAAGTGGGAAGCTCGGGATTTTCTTTAAGCCTCGATCTTTTCGAGTTGGGGGCGTGTCAGTGAGAAACATGGCGGAATACCACAATACGTATTGGTATTTAGCAGTGACATTGTCAGGCATTTTATTTACCAAAAAAAAACAAGCTAATTACATGCACAAAATATAATAGCATTGTAATATAACAATATAATATGTAACAATGAAGTTTACAGGGGATTCATAAATTAATCAAAAGCATAAAAAGCAAAATACTCCTTTGTTCTTCATTTTCTAGAAGTAGAGTTTAAAAACCTTGCTGTTTTTGTGTAGTTAATTAAAGGAGTAGTTCACTTTAAAAAAAACTTTTGCTGATAATTTACTCACCCCCATGTCATCCGGGATGTCCATGTCTTTCTTTCTTCAGTCGAAAAGAAATTAAGGTTTTTGATGAAAACATTCCAGGATTTTTCTCCATATAATGGACTTCAATGGGAACCAGACGGTTCAAAGTCCAAATGAGCGTTTCAGTGCAGCTTCAAAGGGCTTTAAACGACACCAGACGATGAATAAGGCTCTTATCTTGCGAAACGATCGGTCATTTCAAAAATAAATAAAAAACTTTAAGTTTTATAAGCACAAATGCTCGCCTTGCTCTGTTCTGTGATGCGTGCTAGTGACGTCACGTAATACGCAATTACGTTGAAAAGGTCACGCTTTTCCTCTGTGTATTCCGGTTCAGAAAGGTGAAAAACTGCATCTCATCTTCTCCTCTAAGTTCAAAATCGCTCGACATCGTTGTTTTACCTTTTAATTTCCTTTTTTTGTAAACAGCGTTTGACTTTGTTTGCGCGTTCAACACTGACTCGGTACTTCCACAAACGTCAAGAAGTGTGACCTTTTCAACGTAATTGCGTATTACGTGACGTCACGAACACGCATCACAGAACAGAGCAAGGCGAGCATTTGTGCTTATAAAACTTAAAGTTTTTTATTTATTTTTGAAATGAGTGATCGTTTCGCTAGATAAGAGCCTTATGCATCGTCTGGTGTCGTTTAAAGCCCTTTGAAGCTGCACTGAAACTGTCATTTGGACTTTGAACCGTCTGGTTCCCATTAAAGTCCATTATATGGAGAAAAATCCTGGAATGTTTTCATCAAAAACCTTAATTTCTTTTCGACTGAAGAAAGAAAGACATAGACATCATGGATGACATGGGGGTGAGTAAATTATCAGCAAAAGTTTTTTTAAAAGTGAACTACTCCTTTAAGAGAAGGTACACCGCCATCTTACTTCGATGAAAGTGACTTGAACATACTTGACATCGCAAACACTGCTTCCCAACTCGTAAAAACGAACTTCCCAGGAGGACATGAGTCTGGAAAAAAGTGACGTAGTACACAAAGTAGAGCTAGTTTAAGACATGCACATAAACGCACTGACAAACTTAGTTTTTCTCCAGAGTGACACGTGTAACACGACTGCCGTCGTCACTGGTCGATCTCAGCGAGCCAATGGAAGTTGTCCGTTACGAGCAGGGCGGGCACAGCCACGCCCACCATGACAGCAGCCCCCCCAACCCCGACAGCAGCTGTGCACACACACATCTGGCAGCAAATCACTCCAACCAAGTTGCGTGCAGGTACATTTTGAGTACATTTTGTATCTAATTTGATTGACTCGTAATAATGCTGCGGCATAATAAAGGTGTTTCTATTTCCCAGGTATCTGACGGTCCTGCTGTATCTGAACTCGGTGGATGGAGGGGGAGAGACCAGCTTCCCCGTGGCCGACAACAGGACGTATGAGGAGGAGGTGAGCCACGTCTCGTTTCTATGGCAACAGCTCTGTTGCCAAGCAACCAGGCGGCAACAGGAAGACAGACTTGAATTGTGATGCACTTGACGTTATTGCAGTCAAGTTGAGGGTTCACTTGAAATCTGTGTGTGTGTGTGTTTCAGGTCTTAGGTGATCTCTCTCAGCAGTACTGTGATAAAGGAAATCTGAAGGTCAAACCTGTAGCTGGAACTGCTCTACTGTGGTACAACCACCTTTCAGACGGCAATGGTGATTTTCATAATTATTCCAAACTTTTGACCGGTAGTGTATGCGTGATGAATAGTAATGAACTCCACATTGTTCTTCTCCATTCATTTCCATCAGGTTGGGTTGGAGAGTTGGATGAGTTCTCTCTCCACGGCGACTGTTCGGTCACTCGAGGCATCAAATGGACAGGGAGTGTGTGGGTGAACATTGACCCTGACCAGCAGCGTCAGGAGCGTTACCAGCGTCTGGTCTCGTGGCACCCAGAGGAGCAAAGCAAAAGGCCAGAGCATGGAGACCTTCACCAAGACCTCTGAACCAGACCTCCTGTCAGGAGTTACGCTTTACGCTGATCCAGAGTCAGTTTCTGCCAGGCAAGTCCTCATGTAAAGCCTGGTTTAGGAAATTAAAATTTGGTCCAGTAAGAGATATACTGCTAAAAGCTTGACCTTTATATAGCCGTGACCCCCTGCTCCGATGACATATCATATAATATTCATGAGCTCAACAGGGAGAATAATAGCTAAACTTTCACTGATATAATTTGCTGGTGTCGCACAAGTTATATATTCTCTATTTATGGAAGAGTTTATTTATTCAATGTTGCATATTTATTGAAATGATTTCTTTGTCGTATCACCGTTTATTCAATTATTTATTTATTTTATTATTATTTATTAATATATATAAATGTGTGGTGTGTGTACATATATATTTATAAATATAGTCACATAATGTGTGTCTATTTATCTCAGGTTTGGTTAAGCACAGGTTGTCTTTTTTCCATTTGAATGCACTATTTCAAACAAAGAAATTGTCAGTTGTGTAAGTTGAAATTAATAAATAAATAAATTCATACTTGTAGAACAGTATGGGTGGTGTGTTAATTTTTGTTAATTGGTTGTAAGAATTAAAGCGTTCGCCCAACTTCTGTAAGAACCAATGAGGTTCATTCTCGTGTTACGCAGCACGTTTGAGCTTCAGCAAGAACCAATGAGGTTCATTCTCGTGTTACGCAGCACGTTTGAGCTTCAGCAAGAACCAATGAGGTTCATTCTTGTGTTACGCAGCACGTTTGAGCTTCAGCAAGAACCAATGAGGTTCATTCTCGTTTTTACGCAGCACGTTTGAGCTTCAGCAAGAACCAATGAGGTTCATTCTCGTGTTACGCAGCACGTTTGAGCTTCTGCAATAACCAATGAGGATCATTCTCGTGTTACGCAGCATGTTTGAGCTTCAGCAAGAACCAATGAGGTTCATTCTCGTGTTACGCAGCACGTTTGAGCTTCAGCAAGAACCAATGAGGTTCATTCTCGTGTTACGCAGCACGTTTGAGCTTCTGCAATAACCAATGAGGATCATTCTCGTGTTACGCAGCATGTTTGAGCTTCAGCAAGAACCAATGAGGTTCATTCTCGTGTTACGCAGCACGTTTGAGCTTCTGCAATAACCAATGAGGTTCATTGCAGAAAATTTGGACTAAACCGCTCAATCCATATGGAGTAGATTTACGATCTTCTTAATCAGTTTTTTTAAAGCATTGAAGTAGTAGTTGCGTAGCTGTAAACGGAGGAACAGAAATCTCAGATTTCATCAAAAATATCTTCATATGTGTTCTGAAGATGGACAAAAGTCTTACGGGTTTGGAATGACATGAGGGTGAGTAATTAATGAAATAATTTTCTTTTTTGGGTGAACTTACCTTTTATACCTCAGCAGCTTTCACTGATACACAAGTGCACGTTTTCCCGACAAGAGGGCATTATCTTCACTTACACTAACAAAGGTCTCTACTTGCGTGTGCACAGCAGTTATGATACCCATAGAGCACTTGTAAGTCAGCAGTGTAGGGAACATCACATTCCAGGGCATAGTTTTATGGCAGGGCAACAGTGAGAAAGGTTTGCAACATTTCGATTGGATCTTGGTGGACTTGTACAAACAAGTCCAACATCATCAGATAAGGATGCAAGGACTAACTGACACTTCAAGCATGGTAAGGACGGACTTCTCCATGATCCACAGCTGATCATGATCTGCCCTGCACCCATCATGAGACTAATCCCTAAAGTTTAAGCCAACCGCCACAAAAATTCTTTAGGACTTTTTGGACGCAAGAGCAGTGGCTGAAACAAAGGGAGGCCACAATGATCCAAAACTTATGTAAACTACAACACATCCATTTCATATTTAGAGAAATAAGTATTCTCAGAGACAGCTTTTTGTTGGTCAACATCTCATGCAAATTCAGCTGTTAATGTACAAATGAATGCAGTTCAGTCTTTTTCCATCTTGTTTGGAATATTGCCAAAGGTATTCTGGTGGTGGTTTGGAAAGTGGGAAATGCATTGGTAAAACTTTAAAAACACAGTATATGTGCTTTAGATTATGCAAATGAGTTCCACGGGAAAGAAGGGTGTCCCCTCTGATGTCAGCAGCCAATCACAGCACTGGAATTCAGAAGTGCCAAATTGCCCTCTCCTCATTGGAAAACGATAAACCTACCCTTTCAACAATCATCCAGTGAGACATTAACAGATACACCCATGTTCTGAGTCTCCCGTCTGGTAAGACACTAACATAAATACAAGGTCTGAGATTCCGGCCCGTAACAGGGACAGATACTTTCAAGTTCTGAGTCTCCCATCTAGAGAGACTAACAGATATGCCGTCCTGAGTCTCCAGCCTGTGAGGAAAGAGACATTATCAAAGACTACGTTCAGAGTCTTCGTCCAGCGAGACAGTAACAATAATAGCATGTCCAGAGTCTCCATGCCAGAGACACAAAAGCAGATTGACCAACTGGTGAACGTCTGGCCCAGTGGCAGAAGACATACAGACACGTTTGAAACAAGGTTAAGCTTCACTTTGAGGTACCTTCGTCTGCATGTTCCAGATTGTTAAAGGAACACTCCACTTTTTTTGGAAATAGGCTCATTTTCCAACTCCCCTAGAGTTAAACAGCTGAGTTTTACCGTTTTTGAATCCATTCAGCCGATCTCCGGGTCTGGTGGTAGCACTTTTAGCATAGCTTAGCATAGATCATTGAATCTGATTAGACCATTAGCATCTCTCTCAAAAAAATTACTAAAGAGTTTCAATATTTTTCCTATTTAAAACTTGCCTCTTCTGTTACATCGTGAACTAAGACAGACGGAAAAAGAAAAGTTGCGATTTTCTAGACCAATATGGCTAGGAACTATACTCTCATTCCTGCGTAATAATCAAGGAACTTTGCTGTCATACCATGGGTGCAGCAGGCGCAATGATATTACGCAGCGCCTAAAATAGTCCCCAGCTATATAACTTCCAACGTGACCGGCACTAAGTTTCAGGTTAAACAGAATAAGATAAGTGTCTTGAGATAATACAGATTTCGATTTCAATTTCACAGACAATTTCACCATATGCTCCCTTACCAGTGGCATGACTCAATCGATTTTGTCCCTCATCTGTTTCACATGGTCCACCACGGAGCGACGGGCTGCAGGCTCTTGCTCCCAGGCTTCTTTTGCTACATCAAGGAGGCCGCGGGGTTGTCGGCTGAAAAGGAGCTCAAACGGGGTGAAGCCCGTTGAGGCCTGGGGAACTTCGCGGATTCCGAAAAGGACATAGTGTATCATGAGATCCCAGTCGCGTTTGTCCTCCGCGACCACCCGTCTCAGCATCTGCTTTAGGGTCTGGTTAAACCGTTCCACCAAGCCATCAGTCTGGGGAAGGTAGACGGTCGTCCTCAACTGTTTCACCCGCAGCAGGCTGCAAAGGCTAGCCATTAGCCGGGACATAAAGGGGGTACCCTGGTCAGTCAGGATCTCTGCTGGGATGCCGACTCGGCTGGAGAGCAGGAAGAGCTCCTGAGCGATGGCTTTGGCAGTGGCCTTTCTGAGGGGGACTGCTTCTGGATACCGGGTGGCGTAGTCGACGATCACCAGGATGTGTTCATGTCACCGGGTAGACTTAGGCAGTGGCCCCACAAGGTCCATCCCGATGCGCTCGAAGGGCACCTCAATTATGGGCAGAGGAATCAACGGAGTGGGGGGTGGAGTCCTGGGTGACGTCACCTGACAGGTCGAGCAAGCCTGGCAGAAGCCCTTTACTTCGGCCTCCAAGCCTGGCCAGTGGAAGCGGTCGCAGATCCGCTGAACGGTGTAAGCGGCCCCCAGATGTCCCGCCATGGGGTGTGAATGTGCAAGTTGTAGCACGGTATCCGTCCTTGTGCACGGGACAACTAACAACGCTTTCTCCTCTCCCCTTTGCTGAGCGATACAATAGAGCAGGCCATTCTGGACAATGAACTGTGGGAAAGGATGGGGGCCAGGCTGAGCTTCTTTGCCTTTGATGACGCGGACTTGGGTCCAACAGTGTTTCAGCCTATCATCCCCATGTTGTTCCTTGGCGAATGAGCCCCCTTGCGTCACCTGTTGGAACACATCATAAAAAGGGTTAAGGGGGACTCACCGTCTCTTCCGCTGTCCGAGGGCAGGAGGACGGTGCGCTGACGAGGTCCCCGAGTCAAACCCGGGCCAGTCTCTCCCAAGCAGAACGGGAACCGGCAGATCCTTCATCACTCCTACTTCCACCGGCCAGGTGAGATAGTCACTCTGCGAGCCGGTACTTGTCGAGTATCCCCGTGGACACAGATTATAGGGAGGAAGGCAGAAGACTCCGATTGGGGGGACAGAATGTTCGAGTGGACCAGGCTTACCCCACTGCCCCACTGGGGATCTGCTGTTCACTGATCGATTGCTCCTGTCTGCCTCCCTGCCTGCTGTGAGTTTGTTTGCGTCGAGGCTGTAAGCTCTACGCCTTGTATTAGCTTTGTATTTCTGTCTGTTTTGAACCATCATTTACTATCATTCCTAGTTGTTTATATTACTAAATATAGTTTACCCACCATCTCAGATTAACCTTACATCGCTAGCTTCCGTTATTGTTAGCACAGAACGCGTGTTTACGCGCCACCCGCGCTCATTTATTTATTATTTATTTTCTCTCGCGCGCCCACGCCTTTGAGTTCATAAAAGCCCAGGTAAGTAAGAATCAGTCAACACAAACGGTGAGTAATGTCTTGTCCTGTTATTGTCACCTGTGTTACATGTCATATGTTTAGTGTAGCCTTCTCCGATGGCAATATAGGATTTATTTGTGATAAATGCAAGGAGACAGTCAGGCTGACGGAGAAGATTTCAGAGCTAGAGACACGCATCCAAACTTTAATTGAGGATAGTAAGGATAGTACTAGAGCTTTAGATACTATTTTGGATGCGCCTAGCATAGTGAACTCTGTACATGATTCGGTTCCGGCTGAAGTAGAGCCCACGCAGCAGGGCAGATGGGTGACCGTGAGAGATCGCTCTAGTCGCGGATTAAAAAACCACTCTTCCGTTCCGATTACCATAACAAATCGATTTGCCCCACTCAGTGAAACACCCACTGAGAATTCTGTTGATTGTGCCCTGGTAATTGGTGATTCGATCACACGGAACGTGAAAATAGAGACACCAGCCACCATAGTCACATGTTTGCCGGGAGCCAGAGCGCCTGACATCAAAGCAAATTTAAAAGTGCTGGCTAATGCTAATCGTAAATTCTCTAAGATCATTATTCATGTCGGCACTAATGATGTTCGACTCCGCCAGTCGGAGATCACCAAAATTAATATTAAAGAGGTGTGTAAACTCGCAAGTACGATGTCAGGCACTGTAATTTTCTCTGGCCCCCTTCCTGTTCGCAGGAGTGATGAGATAGTTAGCAGATTGGCCTCACTCAATGGTTGGTTGTCTAAGTGGTGTCCGTTGAATAATATAGAATTCATAGACAATTGGAAAAGTTTTTGGGGCAAGCCTGACCTGTTGAAAAGAGATGGTGTTCATCCCTCCTGGGATGGTGCTGCTCTTCTCTCTAGTAATATGGCACATAGTCTTAGAGCTAAAACATGACAATCTGAGGCTCAGGTCAGGAAGCAGACAGACTGGCTAAACCGACCGTCTGCTAGCGGCCTCGCGTCACCAAGGTCAGATAAATCCCATCACATAGAGCCTCTTTCACCTAGATATCATCATATAGAGACTGTGTCTGTTCCCCGAATTTGGAAATCCAAAAAACGTCAGGTAAAAAATTTAATTGATGTTCAACAAATAAAAAACAGATATAATACAGATGAACAAATGATAAAGCTTGGGTTGCTGAATATTCGATCCCTTACTTCAAAATCGCTCATAGTTGATGATATGATTTCAAGTTATAATCTAGATGTGCTGTGTTTGACAGAAACCTGGCTAAAACCAAACGATTACATTACTTTAAATGAGTCAACCCCACAAGATTACTGTTATAAACATGAACCTCGTCTAAAACGCAAAGGGGGAGGTGTTGCTGTAATTTATAGTAATATTTTCAAAACCACTAAGAAATCTATTTTTAAATATACTTCTTTTGAAGTGTTGGTGCTTAATGTAAAAATATATAGTGTAAACGATAAATCACGTTTGAGATTTCTGCTGGCTACTGTATACAGGCCACCAGGGCACCATAAAGATTTTATCAAAGAATTTGCGGACTTTCTATTAGAATTAGTATTGGCTAACGATAAAGTACTAATTGTTGGTGATTTTAATATACATGTAGATAATGAAAAAGATGCATTGGGATTGGCACTTAAAGACATTGTAAACTCAATTGGAGTTAGACAACACGTGTCAGGACTCACTCATTGTCGTAATCATACTCTAGATCTAATATTATCACATGGAATAGATGTTGATGCCGTTGAAATTCTGCAGCAGAGCGATGACATCTCAGACCATTATCTAGTCTCATGTAAATTACATTTAGCCAAGGCTGCAAAGCCGACTCCGTGTTATAAATATGTTAGACCTATAACTTCTGCCACTAAAGATTGCTTTATCAATAATCTTCCTAATAAGTTTCATCATCTCAGCATCCCGGATAGCTTAGAAGAACTCGATATTGCAACAGAAACTTTTAACTCTCTCTTTTCCAGCACTTTAGACGCAGTTGCTCCGTTGCGCTTAAAGAAGATTAAAGAAAATAGTCCAACGCCGTGGTACAACGAGCACACTCAGGCCCTTAAGAGAGCAGCCAGAAAAATGGAGCGCAACTGGAAGAAAACAAAACTCGAGGTATTTCGGATTTCATGGAAAGAGAGCTCGATTGCTTACAGAGAGGCTTTAAAAGCTGCTAGATCTGCTTATTTTTCAACCCTATTAGAAGAAAATAAACATAATCCTAGGTATTTATTTGAAACAGTGGCTAAACTAACGAAAAAGAAAGCTTCAAGCACAGAAGTTTCCAAGCAACACAGCAGTAATGACTTTATGAACTTCTTCAGTTATAAGATTGATAATATCAGGGACAAAATTATAACTATGCAACCGTCTACTACAGTATCGCATCAGGGAGTGCATTGTAGTCTCCCTGAGGAAAAATTGTTTTCATTTGTTGCTATAGGAGAGGAAGAATTCTGCAAACTCGTTAATTCATCTAAATCGACAACTTGTATGTTAGACCCTATACCGACTAAGCTACTGAAAGAGATGCTTCCAGAGATCATAGATCCTCTTCTTAATATCATTAATTCGTCTTTGTCTCTAGGATATGTACCAAAAACCTTTAAGCTGGCTATGATAAAACCGCTTGTTAAAAAAACGCAACTTGATCCTTCAGAATTAGTCAATTACAGGCCGATCTCAAATCTGCCTTTTCTGTCAAAGATATTAGAAAAAGCAGTATCCTCACAACTGTGTTCCTTTCTTGAAAGAAATGATATCTGCGAGGATTTTCAGTCAGGATTTAGACCGCACCATAGTACTGAGACAGCTCTCATTAGAGTTACAAATGATTTACTTTTATCATCCGATCGTGGTTGTATCTCTCTATTAGTGTTACTTGATCTTAGTGCTGCATTTGACACAATTGACCACAACATTCTTTTAAATAGACTGGAAAACTATGTTGGCATTAGTGGAATTGCACTAGCATGGTTTAAATCATACTTATCTGACCGTTATCAGTTTGTAGCAGTAAATGAAGAGATGTCTTATCGATCACAAGTTCAGTATGGCGTACCACAAGGCTCAGTACTAGGACCGCTGCTGTTCACTCTGTACATGCTACCATTAGGACATATCATTAGGAAACATGGAATTAGCTTTCATTGTTATGCCGATGATACTCAGCTGTATATTTCTTCAAAACCTAACGAAACTTACCAATTCACAAAATTAACGGAATGCATAGCTGATATAAAAAATTGGATGACTAGTAATTTCCTACTACTAAACTCTGAAAAAACAGAGATTCTAATTATTGGACAAAAAACTTCCACACGTAATAACCTAGAATACTGTCTAACACTTGATGGCTGCTCTGTTAAGTCTTCGTCGTCGGTTAGGAACCTGGGTGTGCTCTTTGATAGCAATCTTTCATTTGAAAGTCATGTGTCTAGTATCTGTAAAACCGCATTTTTCCATCTTAAAAATATATCTAAATTACGACATATGCTCTCATTAACAAATGCGGAACAATTAGTTCATGCTTTCATGACAACAAGACTAGATTATTGTAATGCTCTACTGGGTGGTTGCCCTGCACGCTTAATAAATAAACTACAGCTGGTCCAAAACGCAGCCGCTCGAGTTCTTACTAGAACCAGGAAATATGACCATATTAGCCCGGTTCTGTCAACACTGCATTGGCTGCCTATTAAACATCGTATAAATTTTAAAATATTGTTGATTACTTACAAAGCACTAAATGGTTTAGCTCCGCAGTACTTGAGCGAGCTCTTAACGCATTATAGTCCTTCACGTCTATTGCGATCTCAAAATTCGGGCCAGTTGATAATACCTAAAATATCAAAATCGACTGCGGGCGGTAGATCCTTTTCCTATTTAGCACCAAAACTTTGGAACAGTCTTCCTACCATTGTCCGGGAAGCAGACACACTCTGTCAGTTCAAAGCTAGACTAAAAACACATCTCTTTGACCTAGCATACACATAATATATTATAGACTTCTATAACTCAATGTTAGGCTGCATAGATTAGGTCAGCCGGAACTGGGAACACTTCCCTTAAATCCTGATGTACTCGTTACATCATCATAAGAAGAATGGCATCTACGCTAATTTTAGTGTCTTTGTTTATCCCGAGGTTTTCCCGCAGCCGACCGGATCCAGGCCGTATCCAGATCTGACTAGGAGCTTTGCCTGGACCCGATGACAACGCAGTGCTGAAGTGCCAACTAGCCTCTCCCTATGGAGGATCCCTTTCCCACTCTACAGATAAAATGTTGTGATTCCGGTTCGCGTACCCACCCCGAAGTGATAAAATAAAACAAAATTCTGTATCAAATTACAGTTACTGTAAATCCGGCCTCTAGTTCATAAACGCCAGAGGAGAACTGGCCCCCGACTGAGCCTGGGTTCTCCCAAGGTTTTTTTTTCTCCATTAGGTCACCTGATGGAGTTTTAGGACACCAGTAGGTCACTTGATGGAGTTTTTCGGTTCCTTGCCACTGTTGCCTTTGGCTTGTTCAGTTGGGGATATTCAAAATAATTAACCAAGCATTAATACCATTGATCAGCCCTACCAAACGTGGATGTTTTTTCACTAAGAAACAAACATTGTTATGTTATTTGATTGATATTGTGAAGCTGCTTTGATGCAATTTATATTGTGAAAAGCGCTATATAAATACACTTGAATTGACTTGACTTGACTGCCGGAATCCAGGATGGCCTGAACCGGCTTCCCATTGATCCTGACGTCGGCTTCCGGGGCTCCAACTGGTAGATTGTTATGAACAATGCAGCCAGCGAGCCAAGTTCGGGCCAGAGGCGTAGAGGCCGCCGTTGGCATGGGCTCGTCCCGCGGTCAGGGAACCGCTGGCCTGTCTACTTGTCCCTGAGTGCTCTTTAGCGTGCGTTGCTCGAGGGTCAGCCTTCGAGGAAAGGGCAACCCTCGCTCCCCAGCCTCTCGCTGTAGGGCAGCATCTGCCAGTTCGATGGCTTCGACAAGTTCCAGGGTTGTGGTTGGGTTTCTCATCCCGACCGCCTGTCGGTGTGAACGGGGAAGAGCACGAAGCAGACGGTCGATGACAACTCGTTCCGTCACTTGACTGGCCGTTGGATCCCCTTCCAGCAGCCAGTGCTGCGCGAACCGTGTGAGTTCAGCGGCGTGGGGACGGGCCGGTCGACGGGCTTATACTCCCAATCAAAGAAGTATTGAGCAGCGCATACTGGAGACAAACCCAGGCAGGCCAGAATTTCCCACTTTACTTCGTCATAGTGCTGGGCGGTGGCGTCGGGGAGAGAAAAGTATGTGCGCTGAGCTTCACCAGTTAGGAGAGGGGCCAATACCTGTGCTCAATCCTCGCGCTGCCAACCTTCAGTGGTGGCTGTGACTTCAAACATCTGTAGGTACGCTTTTACGTCATTGTGGGGGGTCATCTTCGGTAACAACTTGGTGGCTTGAGTTCGGGGGTCCGGCAGTGGGAAGAGCAGCATACATTGCTGCGAATTCCCTCTCGCTCTCATCCTGGCGGGTAGCGAGATTGTCAACTATTCGTTGCTGGTGGATGCTAACCTCGGTGAGCCGGTTGAGAAGTTCCTCCATGTTGGGGTTGGATCACTCGCCTATGGCAGAACCGGGAGAGGGTGGAAAAAAATAAAATAAATAAATAAATGTAAAAAAAAACAATGAGATGTGCAGGAGCTCGTTTGTCTGATTTTTTTTTCTTTTTTTTTTCTTCACTCTCTGCCCTGCATTCTCCACCAAATGTCACGGGGTGAAGAATCACACGACAAAGGGAGCTCATGCAAAGTGCCCAATAGTGGATTTATTTACAACATGAAGAAAAAAACGAAGAAAAACCCAGTGAAGTGCGTTGCCTCTTCCTTGTAGTGCAGCAAGTCTGCATTGTGCTTCTTGGAGAATGAGCGGTCAACTGCTGCTTTCTGGAGAAAGATAAGCCCCTTTCACACAGCGCGACGATCCCGTCAAATTCCCGTCAAATTGCCAAAACGCCTACTGTGTGAACGCAAACACGACCCGGGATTGATACCGGCATCGATGCCGGGTTGAGGACCTAGTAACATTGCCGGAATCAGTCCCGGAACGCGCCCTGTGTGAACAAAAGCCAGGACCAATGCAGTAAGGGGTGTGTCTGATGCCGCACGTGCCATCGCGCAACTCTGTTGCTCTTAGAAGAAAGTTTGTGTTCGTCATCAACAAAGAAAGAAAATGTCTGCAAACTGGAATGAAGCAGAGACCAGGATCTCCTTACTATCCACGCTGAAGCTGAGATCGTTCGCCAGCTTTGTGGAACGGTACGTGCATGTACATGTTTTCGACCCGTACGTTACACGTCTCATCCTGACGTCATGTGTCTTTACAGGATCTTTTACAGCCCCTTTCACACAGCGTGATGATCCCGGCAAATTGCCGTCAAATTGCCAGAACGCCTTCTGTGTGAATGCAAACAACGACCCGGGATTGATACCAGCATCGATGGCGGGTTGAGGCAGCTTTGTGGAACGGTACGCACGTGTACATGTTTTCGACGCGTACGTTACACGTCTCATCCTGATGTCATGTGTCGGGATCTTTATGGGATGTGTGTGAACGCACTCACAGATCCCGGAAAATCACTGGCTGTGTGAATGGACCAAAATCAAACAAACCCGGGACAAATCCCGGGTCACATTATCCGTGTATTTTCCGGAATCTCTGTGTGAAAGGGGCTATAGAGAACAGGGATTAACGTTCTGTCTTGTGCAGAGATCTCTCTCCATTTGACAAAGTCCATGTGGCTAATGTAGCTGTTTGCTTGATGGAGCACGGCTGGGGCAGATCAGCCTGTGACGAGGGCATGCAGGTGTTCCTCGTCTGTTTCCAGGGCGACGCTGATGAATCCTCTGGGTGCTCGTCACAATGTATATATATATATATATATATATATATATATATATATATATATAATAAATGAGTTGTCCTGTCTTTTGAGTTTTAATGGTCCAGGTCTGGCAGTGATATTTTAGATATCCAAAATAGATTTTAGATTTTTAGTTTGAAACCTTTGAGGCACGATTATAGAAATGCACGTTATGTATCCTCAAGGGATTCTAACAGCAATTTGAAACCTTATAGTTCCTGTTTGTACTTTCAGTGGCAATAGCGTATTCTCTGAAAGCTATGACACATGCCATATTCAAAAGAAATATATTGTTTTCAAGTATGGCGCGCGCGTGTGTGTGTGTGTGTGCGTGTGTGTGTGTGTGTGTGTGTGTGTGTGTGTGTGTGTGTGTGTGTGTGTGTGTGTGTGTGTGTGTGTGTGTGTGTGTGTGTGTGTGTGTGTAGTCTTTCTTTAGTTGTATTTCTCCTGTGCTGTTGCAGCTGAGGGAACTTGAGAGAACTGCATGTAAGCTCTTATTGCAAAAGATCCTTTAATACCCCTGGATCTTGAGGCTTAATACAGTCTATGGAATTTTGGGGCTTTTGGTAATTCACGAATAGTTTCTCACAGCTGTTTGGCTGTATTATGCACTTTATATATTATGATATTTTCTTCCCAGTGAGTAGCATTGGCAAAATACCTTTTATATCCACTTCAGTAATGCAAACTACTTGGGTAGTGGGTCTAAAAGAGGTTCTTAAGGTCCAAAGTGAACTCACTCTACAAACACAAATGTAACTATTCTTTAAAAACAATGACATTTCGACCAAATTCGAAGGCTTCATCAGACAAATATATAAACTTTAGGCCTATAGCATGCTGAAAGTCCAAAGGCAATCAGTTAAACAAAAGGTTTTAAGTCCAGGCAGGTCCCTTGTAGTACCAGACCACATTATTCTTCCTTTTTCACCAGGTCAAGCTAATAATCAACCTGTGTATTCAAATTTAACCATCATTGATGACTTCATGAGTTGCTCACTCGATTCGTTTCTGTATATATTTTAGTCAGGCTAGCAGTTTAACGCTATCTCTGCAATTCACAAGTCCGACACATCTTCTGACATTCCTCGTCAGCAGAAATGTATCGCTATGCACGCTTCTAAGGGAGTGTAAATGCATACTAGTTTGTATCAGTACGCGGCGTCTCTAGTCAGGTACGCGTTTGTGTGACTTCATCGGACATCAGCCAATCACAGACGACCACACATCCGTCAGCCAATCACAGCGCCGCGTCGAGCGTTATAGCCGGGACGCTGCGAGCTGAGCGCTGACGCCTAGACCAGTGTAAAATCCAACGAGACGGGTGCCAACATCACACCTGCTTTCCCGTTATATTACTTTACCAAACGGGGAGATTCCCTAAGACTTACTATCATTCTCGTTTAACCGACATCCATGCGATTCTTCAGGCTGACCTTCAAGTGCTTTGTCGACTGCTTTTGAGACCCTCTTATTCCTCGTCTGCCTGCGACGCACGTCAATTACTGTAATTTAGAGATCAATCTTATCAACCTTCTGCTGAAGATCAATTTATTTAAACAACCTGCCAGCACCCCCACGGAAAAGCGCTGAACAACGCGAATTGACTATAAACAAACAAACAAATAAATAAATAAAAACGTTAAACGTTAATAACGGTTATCAGTCTATTCTCGGGCGCGCGACGCTCCTGCTGTCCAGCGCGCGGTATGTCGCCAGAAGAGCATTTCTCCAGTAAGAATGACTTTGTTTGTTTGTTTACATACATATTTGATAATAACAATAATACATTTTAGGGGCTGTGTTTTTGACATGCAATGTAATCTATAAACTGAAATCGAAAGGAATTCATGGTGTAAGGTGTAATGCATCTTTCCGTTAGCAGTACTATTGGTGTGTCTGAACAGGATCCGGATGTGGTCTCTTCATGTTTTTACCTGTATCAAGTGTCTCTCTTTTACTTTCTTCTTTACACATGCTCTCTCTCAAACACACAGTCCTTCAGTCCGCTCCAATCTGGATTCAACTGCATCTCTGACATTCATAAAACTGCCACTGATGTCATAGGAGCACAGCAAACAATCAAACCCTCATGCTGTATGGGTGCATTTGCATTCAATTTATATATACTGCATATTATATCTATATCTATATATGATGTCTATATATTTAGACTTCATATCAGCACAAATTCTGCTGTCATTAATGCAAAAAAAGGTCAAACATTGGCAAATTCATGTTCATCTATCTCAGATGATGGAGGCACGTGTGAGGATGAGTCTCAGGAGGAAGCAGAAGTCGCCCGTCCTTTGGTGTCAGGGACTGAGGGGTCTAACACAGAGGTGACTGAGCCCAGTGTTTGCGTGGGTTTGGCGGATACAGGCGACCCCACCACAGAACTGGGGCATCCAGAACGACAAACATGGAGCAGACAAATGGACTTCATCATGTCCTGTGTTGGATTTGCCGTTGGCCTTGGAAACGTCTGGAGGTTTCCTTACCTCTGTTATAAGAACGGAGGAGGTGAGATACTCACACATATAATCATATCTAACAGTTGGATCTAAAAGTCTTGAGACCACAATGAAAACTTGAGATTTTCATCGTCATACTTTATTACTAATGATCAATCAGATCAGTAAAAAAAAAGGAAACATCAAAAACCTCCCTAAAACATCTGAAATGTAATGAAGTATCTGCCGGTAGAGATAAGTCAGAAGGTCAAAGCGCTGAGAAAAATAAACGTGGGCCCAACAGACAGGAAGAACGAGGAAGGACAATTGCTGTCTAATGTTCATAGCCTGAGTTTATCAAAGGTTGAAGAAGTGGCACTCTGTTCTTTGTTCTCCTCTCCCTCTCCTGTAACATTAACTGTCTGCGCAGATCTTCTGACGTATGAAGGTGGTGATGTAGCCTACGCTGCTTGGAGTTATCAGCGTTATCCCCTTCACTTTCTGTTTTTCGTGCCAGCTGAAGCATGTTAATAAGACAGCGTCAGTGTCATAAGAGTCCGACGCCATCTCAAGAACAGTGTCAGTTGTGTCTATGGAGTTGATACTAAACCTCTGGATTCTTTATCTGTCAGTAAACAACATGATTTGCAAGGGAGACATTACCTATCTCTCTCTCTCTCTCTCTCTCTCTCTCTCTCTTACACAAATAGTACATTTTAAGAGTTTACTTAAAGGGATAGTACAGCCAAAAATGTACATTTTGTCATCATATACTAAACATTTCATGTCATTCTAAACCTGAACACAAAAAGATTTTTGTCCAAAAAGTAAAAGTTAACGGAGTCTGGTGTTGTTTGGAATAATAATATCTTCTTATGTGTTCCACAGATGAAAGAAAGTCATACAGGTTTGGAATAGAATGATATTGAGTAAATTATGACAGAATTTAAATTTTTGGGTGAACTATCCTATCTTTTAAAAAACTAAGCTACAGACATTGTTACCCTTGTAAAAAAAGAAGTGCACTTAATTGTATTTAATGTGTACTTAATATATATATAAACTGTACTTTCAGATAATATAATATTAATAAAATAAAAGTGCACTTAAGTGTACTTAAAGGAATAGTTCACTTAAAAATTAAAATTCTGTCATCATCTACTGTGGTCTATCAACTGTTTGGTTGCCGAAATTCTTCAAAATATCTTCTTTTGTGTTCAGCAGAAGACAGAAATTCATACAGGTTTGAAACAACTTGAGGGTGAGTAAATGATGACAGAGTTTTGATTTTTATGTGAACTATTCCTTTAAAGAGAGTACACTGTCATGGCAATGTTTCTACACACACTTGCTAACACTTTATTTTAAGGTGTAGTTACTCCTTAATATTAATACTGAATACTGAACTTTATTACTGAAATTTAAAACTCTTTGAGCACCTCTGATCGGCCATTGTGTTCACGCGGTCATCGGATATGTCTGTAATTGGCTACAATGGTCAGCGCTTCAAAAACATGTTGTAAATATACATCAATAATATGCTCTTCACAAAGTGCTTACACAAATACAGACGGGAGTGTTTGAAAGCAGTGGATCAGTCCTGCTTGTGCTTTCAAACACTCCCGCTCCCTTTTTTTAAAAACACTCTCAAACGCTCCCGTGCGTTGATCATTGTAGCCAAACATGATAAGTCATGTTAATTAGTACCTATTTGTGTAATTATACTGTAACAGTGTCACCTTAAATAAAGTGTAACCACACGGTTAGGGTGTGTCCACTCGGCAGGTTTGGTTTGATTAAAACAGACTCTGTTGTGATTGCTTTGTTAGTGCGGTTCATTCAAGTGTGAACGCTGCCATCTGAACCCTTGGCGTTGGACAGAAATATGAACGCAACATGGACCAAAGACATCGAACCAAGAAGAGGACGTGATGCCACAAGATGCGACCCTAAAAACGAACATAATGCTCAAGCATACCTGTTTCTTCTCATCATAGTCGTGGTGTTGCCTATTGGATGTTTGGTTCGCAAAATGTATGTCGTAAAAGCCGTATATTTTTTTGTATTGTGTCCAGGGGTGGACTGGCCATCTGGCAAATAGGGCATTTTCCCGGTCAGCCTACGTGCTTTTTGGGCCGGTGCATCTAACATTTTTTTTTTTGGTTTAATCTTTTTTTCTTTTCTGAATGGCCCATAAAACTCGTACATCTGCGGCCCATTCGTTTTGTTTTGTTTTGCTTAATTGATGTCGCTGGGGTCTCTTTGCCCCTGAATGCTTTAGTCAAAAAATGCATTTTTCTTTCTCACAGACCGGCCCGTGAAACACTTAGATCAGCAGCCCATTGGTTCTTTTCTTGATTGACTCTGGGCTGAGCCAATCACATCTTTAAACACCTCCGCCTTTGGGCTCTGAGTGTGTCAGTGTGTATCTGTCAAAATAGTCAGACAGATGGAGAAGAAACGCAAGGGATGTACAGAGAAATAGCGTGGAGAGAAAAAAAGAGAAACAAGATGCAAGCAGATGATATAAAATGTGTCAAAATAACAGATATGTGTTCTTCATCAGCTTCCGTGGCTGATGATTAAAGGATAGACACGAGTAAGTGTAGAGTTTGCGGTAAGAACTACTTTCAAAACACTTAGGCTCTGACTATGTCATGAGTGTAGGAACTGAGGTTCACCCACCACAGATTTACCAAAAATCCTCTGGGAAACACTGGTATTGCTATGCCAACGCAGCTTATTGCTTGTTTAAGGATTCATCACTGTGGAGTATAGTTCACTTGTATTAATAAATGACCATTTTTGTTGTTTCATCTGTATACATATTTAAGCGCGTGCAAAGATCGGTGATGTTTATGATCATATGTAGTGGGCCAGTCTGGGCCAAAATGCCAGGGCTGATTTTTTTGTCCCAGTCCAGCCTTGATTGTATCTTTAGGTTAAGTTTTAAAAATGTTTGAATGCGAAGCGAACCAGACCTAACTGTATAACTTTCTTTTTTAGCCCAGACCAAAAGAACCAAGAGAACTGAACTTTAAGGATGTATTCACACTTGTAGTTCGGTTCGTTTGGTCCAGACCAAACAAAAAACAAAACAACAAAAACATTTAGGGTCACATTCTTTTTAGGGTCACATCTTGTGACATCATGTTCTGTTTTTGGATTGTACATGTCTTTGGACCGTGTTGCGTTCATATTTCATTCGAAACTCATCTTTTCAGCTGTCTCGATCCCCTTGTTTGATGCGCACCAGGGTTCAGATGGCAGCGTTCACACTTACTCAAATGAACCGCACTAACAGAGCAATCGCACCAGGGTTCATTTTAATCGAACAAAACCTGCCGTGTGAACACATTCTTAAGGTCCTTTCACACTAGCACTTTTAGTGCGTTGTGAAGTGTCTGAAAACATTACACTAATTTCACAATAAATTATATTCTTTTGAAGTGTATTATTTCTGCAATAAGTACTCTTTTATATATAGAGGGCAGTCGTGCCCCTACTGTGTCATTTAGATTAAACGTTTTTCCTGTTTGCCTATTGAATATTTGGTCATTTCATGTGTGTTGCAGGTGTGTTTCTGATCCCCTACATTCTGATGGTGTTTTTTGGGGGTATTCCAGTGTTCTTCCTGGAGATCGCTCTGGGTCAGTTCATGAAACAGGGTGGGGTCGCCACATGGAACATCGCGCCTCTTTTTAAAGGTGGAGTATTATTAATCGCCAGATGTATTTGTACGCGCACCCCAACCTTTACAATACCCACAAAGAGATCCATACCCGGTCCTGCCAGCAATTGTCTTGAATTTTTAATGGTAAAACCGAATATTGATCTGTCTGGGTTTTATTATTGTCCCGCGTGAGACACAGCATGGATTGGAGCAGGGGGAATATCTTTCTTTCCTCTAGGTCTTGGTCTGGCATCAATGGTGATTGTGTTCTTCTGCAACACCTACTACATCATGGTTCTGGTATGGGGCCTGTACTTTCTGGCTCACTCCTTCACTTCTCCTCTGCCGTGGGCCACGTGTGGACATGAGTGGAACACCGTCAACTGTACCACCAACTTCAGCCGGGTGTGTTTCAATCAGTCACTGTCCCCTTTCCCTCTTAACGTCTCCTGCCTCAACCACAGTGCCAGCTGCCTGGAGCCCGCGGGTTTGAGATCGTCTGTTATGGAGTTCTGGGAGTAAGTGTCTTTTAAATGTTTTCAAATCTGATTTTTGCCCTGGCACAGATTTGATGAGACATTGGTCAAAGTGCTGTGCCATCAGACAAGCTGTTAAAGCTATAGTTCACACAAAAATTACAATTCTGTCACCATTTACTCACCCTCAAGTTGTTCCAAAACTTTAATTGAAATGAATTTCTTTCTTCTACTAAACACAAAAGAAGATATTTTGAAGAATGTTGGTAACCCTATGGTCCATATATGGTCGCCATTGACTTCTATAGTATGGAGAGAAAAAAATACTATGGAAGCCAATGGGGACCATCAACTGTTTGGTTACCGACATTCTTCAAAACATCTTCTTTTGTGTTCAGCAGAAGGAAGAAAGTCATACAGGTTGAGTAAATGATAACGACAAAATCTGCACTATAAAAAACAAACTGATCCTGGATACTGATTGGTCAATACAGCAGTACAGCTGTAATAATAAAACAGATACTGTAAAAGTAATGATGCGACACACCCTACATTATATATCACTGCACTTGATTTGCATAATAATAGAGATACTCTTTTTTTAAATATATGACAGGATTTGAATACATTTTCAATAGTAACAATATCAATAATATTTTTTATGTTGTGTATTAACCATTTGCAGATGCAACAAGGCTTTGCTATATATGGGCTGTGCGCTCTTTAGCTGTGATAACATTTACAATGTTGGTCTCTCAAACCTTTTTGCTTAATTTTTGGAAAAGCCAGGTTATAGTAGTTTGATCAAATGTTTCTTTCTTGATCAGGCGTAAAGTACTGCGTCTATCTGGCGGTTTGGATGAAGTGGGTAACATCAGCGGTTACTTGGTCTTGTGCCTACTTGCTACGTGGGTCATCGTCTACTTCTGCATCTGGAAGGGTATTAAATCCGCCGGAAAGGTACGAATACTTTATATGTTTGTGAAAGATGATGGCTAGAAGCTTAAGAGTCACCAGTTAAATCAAGGAAACTAAAACACGGAACTCAAGAACAAGGAATGAGTGCTAACATGTCTATACAAAAAATTGTGAGTGTATATATATACACTACCGTTCAAAAGTTTGGGGTCAGTTTTTTTTTATATTTTTTGAAGAAAAGAAAAAAACTTTTATTCTGCAGTGATGCATTAAATTTATCAAAAGTGACAGTAAAGACATTTATAATGTTGTTAAAGATTTGTATTTTAAATAAATGCTGTTCTTTAACTTTCTATTCATCAAAGAATCCTGAAAAATGGAATCAGGGTTTCCACAAAAATATGAAGCAGCACAACTTTTTTAAACATGGATAATAATAATAATAAACATTTTTCATTGAGCATCGAATCATCATATTAGGATGATTTTTGAAGGATCATGTGACACTGAAGACTGGAGTAATGATCCTGAAATACCAGCTTTTATTATAGAAATAAATTACATTTAAAATTTATAATAATATTTCACAGTATCACTGTTTTAACTGTATTTTTGATCAAATAAATACAGCCTTGGTGAGCATAAGAAACATTAAAAAAAAGTTTTGAATGGTACAGTAAATAAATATAATATACAAATAAGTATTTAATATTGTTGCAGCATTTGCCTTGTTGCTTGTTTTGTATGTTGTAATGGCCATCCTTATTGGAAGTTTTAGCTAATCTACAAGTAATCTAATCAATATTTTATGCATTTATTTGGTAACTAGATGTGTAATAAGTGGTATGATGAACAGTCAGATGGTCATTTGTGTCGAGATGATTGGCTGACTGTACATTATCCCTCACATACACTTACTGTACACACACACATTAGTCGAACCATTATGAATGTTTGTTGAACATGAGACATTAGATCAAAGGCCAGAGCGCTGTCCGCGTAAGCTGATTATTAGCTCTCCCAGCGGGTATGTTTGCGTGCTGTGTTTTTCTTCCTGTGCTTGACTGTCAGAGAAAAAGTACTGTGATAATAAACACGGGCCTGTGATGATTCAGAAATTCCTCATTTTTCAGGTGGTACAGTAGTTTTACCTTTTAGGATGGGAAAATAAAAGTGCGGTACAGTAATGTGTCTGTATGTGTGTGCAGATTGTATATTTCACAGCTGTGTTCCCATACCTGGTCCTGGTGGTCTTGTTTGTTAATGGCGTCACACTGCCAGGAGCTCTTAATGGCATTATTTACTACCTGAAACCCAACTGGAGCAAACTCTCCGAGGCACAGGTGAGAGGCTGTCTGCACGGGTTTAGTTTTATATGTGCCTGATTCTATGGCAAGTATATCCAGGCAATTCCACATTTCATAGATAACATTTGAATGTAAAATTTGATCAAGTCAGTAGAGATGGGGTTTTTAAAGACTTGTTTTGGCCCATATAAATTGTGAATCAAGATCAATGCCTGTCAATTAGTGTTATTTTAGTATCATTGAAATACTATTATAATTTTTATTAATATTTTGGTTAATTCTCACTGTTAACTAGTTGCTTATTAGCATGCATATTACTAGGATATTGGCTGTTTATAAGTACTTATAAAGCACATATTAATGCATTATTCTGTATGATCATATTCTACATCCCTTAATCCACCCAATACCTAAACTTAACAACTACATTACTAACTATTAATAAGCAGTAATAGGAGTTAATAGTGAGAATTGACCCCTAATCTAAAATGTGGCCATTTTATTTTTATTTCAGTTAATGTTTTATGTGAAGTAACAACAATGTTTTTTATGGTTTTGGTTTTTAGTTTTAGTTAAGTATAGTAAAACCCAGCTAAAAATTTAAATATTTCTTACTGGTCACTTAAAATGTGCTTGTGCATTCAAGAGTAGCAAATAGTAACTATTTTGAAACCGAATTAAGCTCTGAAAGTGATAGTAGTGTAAATGCAAAATTCTGTTAAATGCTGCCATTAAAATGATCTCAAATCTCAAGAGGTATTTTGAGACATTATTTCCAGCTGGTTAGCAAAGATTTACCCATGTACTGAATGTTTAAAGCAATAACTAGAGCCAAGTGACATGGTTATATAATTCTTGTTGTTGTGACAATTATGATGGCAGGTATGGATTGACGCTGCCACACAGATCTTCTTTTCTTATGCCATCGGTCTGGGGGCTCTGACAGCCCTCGGGAGCTACAACCGATTCAACAACAACTGCTATCAGTAAGCAGAATATCACACACACACACACACACACACACACACACACACACACACACACACACACACACACGCACACACACACACACACACACACACACATATACATACATATATATGATTTTTACAAGACTACTCCATTTATTCTTCCTAACATGTAATATAGTGTATTATAATATATATTATTACATGAAAAAAAAAATATATGATATGTTTCCACTGTAAATATATAATCAAGATATAATAAAGCTCTAGAGTTTTGGTCCCCACTGTATGTTTTGTGTTGTACAGAGAATAGTTTATTGTTCTTTTGTCTGTATATAAACACAGTAATGACATAAAGGCCTTCCTGCCAAAAATAAATGTGAGTGATTGTTTCTTTATGGCTTCATAATCCCGCATCCCTGTGGGACAGTAGTGCGTGTATGTTTGCATGCATGTGATCAGAGGTTGCACGAGTTCAGAATCCAGCTAGTTTAACCCTGTGCGCTGCGTGTTCTGCTACATGCTAATCCCATGCTGATTTCTCTCTCGATTTAGGGATGCTTTCATTCTGGCTCTAATAAACAGCGGCACTAGCTTCTTTGCAGGGTTTGTCGTTTTCTCCGTTCTGGGATTCATGGCGGCCGAACAAGGCGTTGACATCAGTAATGTGGCAGAAAGTGGTGAGATATACGTTTGTCCTCATCACACTCTCTGGTCCTTCATTCTCCTAGATTACATGAAACACTATTATAATAGGCTTTTAGACTTGGTACCATGGTTGTACCAATGTGCCAGAATAAACTTTGGAGTACCATGCAAATACCATGATACATCAACATATGGATCTTCTTTTCCCTCAGGTCCTGGTTTAGCATTCATTGCCTATCCAAAAGCAGTGTCGCTCATGCCTTTAGCGCCGCTGTGGGCGGTACTGTTCTTTCTCATGCTTCTGGTGTTGGGATTGGACAGTCAGGTGAGGCCCCACCCATGATTTATGACACAAATCCTTCTATACTTTTCAGTAGGATCAAGCTGATTAAATTACAATCCATTTCATACAGAATGTTCTGAAAAACCTCAAGAAATGTATCTGAAAAGCTCTAAGACATCAAATTACACAAAAATGTCTTTGTCTGAACCGTATCTGGAACTACTTCTTTCTCCTGCTAAACAAAAGAAGATATTTTGAAGAATGTTGGTAACCAAACAGTTGATGGTCCCCATTTGACTTGCTTAGTAGGAAAACAATACTATGGAAGTCAATGGGGTCCAACAACTGTTTGGCTACCAACATTCTTCAAAATATCTTCTTTTGTGTTCAACAGAACAAAGAAACTCATACAGGTTTGGAACAACCTGAGGATGAGAAAATTGTTTGAAAAGTTTAGCAAAGCAGCTTTACCCTTGTGAAAAAGAAGTACAGTTTTGCTTACTTTTAAAATGAGTACTGATTACATAATATATGTTAAAGAATATACTTAAGTGCAAACTATGTTTTCAGACACTGCATGTTAATTGCATGTTAAACATGAAATATTTTTAAGATTTGAAGCACACTACAATTGCATACTAGCAACCAACACTACTGTACAGTAACTCGCCAACCTCCAGCCATTTAATCTCTGTCACTGTGACGCATGTGTACGTGAAGCAACCATCAAAGAATAGTTGAGGAATGCAAGAACACATCCTTAATGTTCAGACACAAAGCCTCAGATTAGCTTTAGAGCTCTTAGACTAGCAACAATGTTTAATAAGGTTAGACACATTCAGCTGTCCTTGTTGCCCACATATTTCTTGGTTAGATCCTTATCTTCCTTTTAAAATAGACGCATTTTTCTGTTTTCTCTCAGTTTGTTGGTGTTGAAGGCTTTATAACGGGAATAATGGACATGCTGCCCCCGAAGACATTCATAGGCTCTCTGCGTCGTGAAGTTGTTGTAGCAATATGCTGCTTTACCTGCTTTACTATCGATCTTTCCATGGTGACCGAGGTACGTCTGAGGCCCACAGTGAAGTATGTGATACTTCAGTAGAGTTCATATCACCACATTATGTTTCCTGGATGTATTTTTGGTGACTTGTTCTCTCTGTACAGGGAGGGATGTATGTGTTCCAGCTGTTTGACTATTACTCAGCGAGTGGGATTACTCTACTTTGGCAAGCCTTCTGGGAGTGTGTGGTGGTGGCCTGGGTGTATGGTACAAAAAATCTGTAGTTTTTGCAGAGTAAGACATGTTTCTGGATCAACATACTTTGTTGGTCCTGCAACAACATTGCTAACAAACATAATCCGTACAAAAATTCAACCCTACTGGAAAGACCAGTTGGAATTACCATGCTGGTCCAGACTGGTTTATGATGGTCTAGCTCAGGGGTGTCCAATCCTGCTCTTGGAGGGACACTGTCCTGCAAAGTTTAGCAACCAACCCCAATTAAACCCCCCTAACCAGCCAATCAAGGTCATACCACAAATGCTGGGTTGTTTCATCCTATGTTTGGGTCAAATATGCACAAGTCTTGCTAGCTTTAACTAGTTAGGAAGCCTCATTGGTGCACAGCAGAGACGCCTCAAACCTGAACCTCAAATCTGATTGGTTCATAGCAGGGTTTCCCAAACGGGTTCTTGAGTTGATGAAATTCAAAAAATTAACTAAATCAAATTTAACACTGAAATAAACAAAAGGGTCTCTCTATGTCTCTCTAAATCATTTTTTTTTACACTTTTAAATTAAAAATCAAAATCAAACAATAAATTACTTACTACAAAACTAAAATATTTTAGTAGTTTACATCCATGTCAAGTGACCATTTACCGACATCAGAGAACTGTGAACCAATGGTTTTAGTTTTCCCTGCCGAGAACATGCAAATATTACAAATTAAAATCTCAGATACTTCAAGTAAATATCGGGTGACAAAAAAGTTTTGGCAACCTCTGGTTCATAGGAGTGTTATCCCATGGCAACAGGGATATTGATTCAGGAACATGTCGTACTTGGGAAAATCATGGTGAGCATGCAGAGATGCACATATTGTGTGAACCCAGAAACACCTCGCTCTGGTTCTTTACTCTCTCTCCAGGTGCCGACCGCTTCATGGACGACGTGGCCTGTATGATCGGCTATCGGCCTCTGCCGTATATGAAGTGGTGCTGGTCTTACATCACGCCGGTAGTGTGTATGGTGCGTTTTATGTGCAATATGCATCAACGCTGGGTTTCACATTCGTCTGAGGGCATTAACACTAGAACCACCGGAATTCCATAACTACTAGAACGACCGTAGCGGTCATTCTGACCGTTCATTCTTTGACCTTCATATGGCCGTACTGAACGTCATTTTCGTCATGTCATATCTACATTTGAACCTTCGCTTTAAGTTTTCCAATGAAGCTTTTAATTCCAGTCGTCATGTTATGATGTCATCGCCCTTAAAACAAGTACAAAAGAAAGATTGCCCCGGCAGGTGCTGCCTCTCTATGTGAGGAAGTTTTGCGTCAAAAATATATATTTTTTCTGCACTCACCACGTGAATAGACATGCAAAAAAGTTAGGAAACGTCAAATCTTCATACCGTTTAGCACAGCCCTGTTTGTCAATAAGTTCAATAATCAATACAAAATCTAAAAATAAATGGATCTACAATGTTACGATAGGTAGCTAATAATAAAGATCAGGATACAAAATTTAAATTCAAATGAATGTGAAAATGTATTTTCCAGCCTAATTGATAAATATTTTCTTATTTTCTTTGTACAATAAAAACAAATCTTATGATACAATAACTTATAACATACAATAACAAAAACACTACCTATATACATTTGAATACATTGTACAAACTTTCATGGACACGTATGCAGCACAATACAGTAGGCTACACACAAAACAGGCTAAGAAAAAACATGAACATTACAAGAAAACGAACTGCTTTAGAACAATTAGTTTCAGTGAACAAAAAATATTATCGAACAAAATCAGTTAACATGTTTTCCTCCAAGTGGACTCATTTGAACAGCGCAAACACCCCGCATCATTCACTGGCGCTTTCACAGTCCACACAGGTAAACACCGCCTTGTGTGTCTTTTGATTTCATGTGGTCGGAGCGAAGTTCGATCGCCAGTCGCGTGATGAAGTCCCTCCGCGAAACTTGCTCATTTGTGCACTTCTTGTACATTATGTGCGCGTCGATGACGGGAAATGTAGCGGACTTAAGATATCTATAATGCGTGCGGTCAAGATGACCGCCCTGGCCATTCTAGGTAGAAATAGTCAGAACTGTTTTGGGATTTTAATAAAATAACAGTGTCAGAATAAAATATACACATATTTAGAAAAAGTCAGAGTCCTACAGCCACATTGATTTTATTTTAACAAAGATATTACACTGTAAAATTTAAAAACGGTCAAAATGACTGCCTTGGTAGTTCTAGTGTTAAAGGGGTTTGTGTCTGTGTTTCGCAGGGTGTTTTCTTTTTCCATGTGGTCAACTACAAGCGACTAGTGTATAATGCCGTGTATGTGTACCCGTGGTGGGGTGAGGTGCTGGGCTGGTTTCTCGCTCTCTCATCCATGCTTTGCATTCCTCTCACCGTCCTCTACAAACTGCTGCACTGCAAAGGCTCTCTCATGGAGGTAGGACTGTGATGTGTGTGTGTGTGTGTTTCTACTTTGTTTGCCATGGAAAAAATCTACTCTGTATGAGGTTATAATTGTTGCATATTTTCAGATAAATAGACCAATACACCGCTACAACCAGTCACGTTTTGCTGTACACTCGGGGCGGGAACAGCAACCCTTTTGCAACTGTATTGTATGGACACTTCGTTCAAATTGAGCTGAAGTGCTGTGGTTAACACCCCGTTTCCAAAAGGTTGTTGGAGTTTAAAGGGACAATTCACCCAAAAATGAAAATTCTGTTATAATTTACTCACGCTCATGTTGCTCCAAATCTGTATGCATTTCTTTCTTCTCCTTAAAGGAGAACTCCGGTCAATTTTAACATTAAGCAAATTTTTTTGTACATTTGGAGTGCTGTCAGTACAGACAAAAACGATAAAAATCAGTGTCGCCTACACCGTGTTTCCTCTTTTTAAAATTCGCACCCTGTTGATTTCAATGGGGCAAGTTCTAAACCTGTCGTCGATTGTCGAGTTCGCGCGCGCGATCATTGGTAACTAAGCAACAGTGGAGACTCAGACTCTCAGCCGATGACGGTGCTGTGTGGTGTCCTGATATTATGATATTCTATGACATTATGATATGATGTTGCTTAGTTACCAATGTCGCGCGCGCGAACTCGACAATCGACTACTGTGCACTTCGACCGAAAACAGGAAGTAAATACAGGTATGTGAGCTGGCTGAACTAACATCATTTTTATTAATATCTTTCACATCTACTGCAGTCAGACTGACCGTGGTCACTCTTAATAACACCACTCACATGGCTGTGCACTTGCAATGACAAATCAAGGATGTTAAGAGGCTAAAAGCAGGTTTAAGACTTGCCCCATTGAAGTCAACAGGGTGCGCATTTTAAAAAGAGGATAACATGGTGTAGGCATCACCGATTTTTGTCGTTTTTGTCTGTACTGACAGCACTCCAAATGTACAAAAAGCTCAATGTTAAAATTGACCGGAGTTCTCCTTTAACAAGTCATCATCAGCATTAACCGGACCCGTTCTACTTCTGAAGTACTCCACACTTACGCTACTTACACAAATATAGGACATTAAACCATGTATATAATTGTGAATATGAGCCCAAATGACCATCAGTGATGTAACTGCACCAGCCTCAGCATCACTACAGTTGGGGTTTTGTGAGGAAATAATGCAAATAAAAATCTTGCAATGCTGAAAAATACATCTTTGCATGTTTTTTGGATCCTGTAGGTCATTTTTACAATCAAAGTCTAATTCATATAAAATATTGATGTGATCAAGTGTTTTAACCAATAAATATATCTATTGCTTGTATGCTGGGCATTTTACTTTTAAATGTATGCTATGATGTCTTTGGAATGCAACAACCTGTCACATGTTTAAAAAGAAACCACGGATATATTATCTACAAACAAGGGGAATCATTTTGTAATACATTAAATGAATGTTTTAAATATTATTTATAATGCTGAATGGATTGTTAGATCCACGGAGCTGCTCATATCCAGTAAAACTGCTTGACTGAAGAACTGGGAAATACTGTTGGCTGTTGTGTGACAGTAATTTCATCTATTACACAAACTCGCATGTTTATCACGAGGTCTACTTTATTAGTCAGCTATCTGTTGACGCTTTCTGTTCATCTTTTTGTTCTTTCAATTTTTATGGACCATATGCCGGTACTTCCTAATGAGGTTATTTCAGGACGAGACTGCCCTGATTGTAAAGCAAAATGTGATTGGTTGTAGCAAGGATGTGCTATGATTGCACAATGTGGCTGTTATCTGATTGGCTTGACTAGACGGTGGGTGGAGTCCACCTATTTGTAGATTTGTGTGCACTTCTTGATGCTAGAAATGTTTAGAAATCCACAAACTCACCAAAAGTTATATTGCGATATACAGTGTGTGTGTGTGATTCTGTTTCTCTGTTCAGCGTTGGCAGCATTTGACCACACCTATCTGGGGGCGACATCATCTTGAGTTCCTGCCACCTGAGAATGAAGCCAGACTTCTGCCAAAGGCGGAAGAGAATAAAAACACACTGTTATATGAAAGTGTCATTTAATATCCTCTCCAGCACTAGCAACTGATCAGATACAAACAGCACTGCCCTACACCTACACTACAGAACCACACACACACACACAGCAGTGTTCACTCTGTTATGAGTAAGCAAATCATTGTCAGATCCATACTAGACTCCCATATGCCATTAACACCAGACTCCACACTAGAGTCTGCGCATATCAACTGTCATGCAGTAATAATGATGATTTTGTCCACGCGCTCTTCTTTCAATGTAGTTATAATTCAAAAACAGGCCTCAGGCACACAAGATAATCACACGTGCTTGTGTTTGACTGTGTTATCTGCCTAGTGAGCTGGTGTTGTTCAGTATTATGTGTTTGTTACTTTGCACTGAGATCTTACAGCAGTGTTGTTGAGCAGACGGTGGGATCATTAATAAAAACAATTTTCAATTTGATATTGTATGCATTTTTTTTGTTGAGAAAATCATTATGCAAATCATTTTTTAAGTAATGTTTTTCAAATACAAAATTTTCAGATTTAAAATTTATGAAAGTGTGAAGACATTTTGTTTAATATTTACATAACAGTTAAAAGTTTGGGGCCAGTAAGATTTTTGAAAAAAAAAAAAAAAAAATTGAAAGAAGTCTCTTATTCTCATCAAGACTGCATTTATTTGATCAAAAACAGTAATAATGTGGAATATTATCTTCTATTGTAATTTATTTAACTGTCATTTATTACAGCAATCAAAGCTGAATTTACAGCATAATTATTCAAGTCTTTAGTCACATGATGCTTCAGAAATCATTTTAATATGCTGAAAACAGTTGTGCTGCTTCGTGTTTTTTTGAGGAAACTGATACATTTTATTTTTCCAGGATTCTTTAATAAATAGAAAGTTCAAAAGAACAGCATTTATTTGAAATAGAAATCTTTTGTAACATATATATCACGTTTGGTCAATTTGAGTCCTTACTGGATAACAGTATTAATTATTATTATTTTTAACTGGTAGTTTAGTGGAAAGTCTACTTGTGTAAATGTACATAATGATAAAAAAAATGAGTGTCACGGTGTAATATGTGATTTTAATCAGCTGTAATCAGAATGTTCTTCATTAATGTATATTATTTGTGTTCTCAATTTATCAATTTTAATATTTGTTGACATGAGTTTTCACTTACCAAGCCAGTTCACACACACCTTTCTGAAAATGGCTATACGTTTTCTTCGCGATATATCAATACCCATATTGTGACATCTTCATCACAGGGCAACAGTGACGTAATTCTCAGGGAATCAGGGTCCTGCTGGTCAGAACCTCGTAACGCAGGGCATTTCCTGGAACGCAGGATCAGTTCAGGAGGAGATTAATGATATGATGTTGATGTATATTGTGATCAGTCTCAGCAGTGCAGCACAGCATCATGGAGAGATGGCCGAAGGTGCTGTCTGATGACGTGTTATTGTGGTTTCACTGTGTTTTAATGTTGAACCTGGTAAAAGCAGAATGTGTTCACACTTTATTTTCCACTGTTTTTTTTAAGCTTGATACGGTTTACTTCAACTGGATTCGAATAACAATGTCTCAGCATGTCATAATAACAGATCAGAGTGATATTGTCTCAAGGTCGGTGTCATTGAAGCTCCTTCACTGTTATCTGTTGGCCTACTCCTTCCTGCAGCTGCACGTTCATTTTCTCACTCTTTTTTTGTCCTTTATTTATTCAACTCTTTCTTCCACTTTCTGATTTGCCCTGTCAATGTTATGTTTCCATCCACTCATTTAAATACAAATTTTGGGATATTGGGATCTAAAAATGCGCATAAAAAAAACATGCACTCAATTGAGGCGGATCATTTTTTTATCCGATAAGAAATCATGCACATAAACTACAATGGAATCACATTTAACTAATAAATTTAAATAAATCGATGCCCAACAAAAAGAGTGATGTAACTTTGCCTCAACAGATCATGTGATCAGAAAAATCTCACAAACCTCACAGCATCTCAACATCTGTTGGCTTGGTCATACTGAAAGGCCTGAGTCAAAGTCTATCATCAAAAGGTTTAATGAACTCCCAGAACTCTCACATGATTGCGTTCCCAAACACCACGCATCTGCCACTGTAGGCAAGATAGCATGACAGAGTTTATTGTTTTGTCTGAAAAAAAAGCAGACTTCCCCAATTGCAGCAACTTCTCTTTTTAGTAGGCTGACATTTTTTCACAATTTCCAAGGATGTGACGGTTCACTTTCAATATCAGTCTCACTATGTGGCGTCATTGATGATGCTGTGGGAAACACCTTTCTCCTAGAAATACTGAAGCCTGACTGGAATAACGGTTCAATTCAATTCAAACATGCTTTATTGGCATGACAATTGTTTCAATGTATTGCCAAAGCATTTCCAACAATTATGAACAATTTAGAATATATATATATATATTTATTGTTATATATTTATATTGCTGCTAGTAGGATATGATCTCTTTTTTCACCTAATAAATGTTGAAGTTGTGTTTTATTGTTTAATTTAATGAAGTTAGGGCAAAGTATTTCCAATTTTTTGCATAAAAAGTCCCTCTAATGTCCTCATAGTTGGGACAGCTGGTGAGGAAGTGTTGCTGTCTCCACTTCTCCCCGGTTCCAGTACGAGCAGGTGCGTCTCTCTGGGCAGCCGTTCGGTCTGAGTCTGCCCTTCTCTACAGTCAGAGTGTGACTGCTCACTCTGTACCTCGTCAGTCTGTATCCTCGTCATTGGCAATGGCCAATGGTGTTCAAGTGCACAGACTAGGAGTTGTCATAACACAGAAGGGAACGCACAGGTGAGTGATATCAACATGTGCTTTATTGAGGGCATAGGGTGGAGATGACAGCGAGAGCCAGGCTATGGTGAGTTGATGGCAACAGGGAAATGCAGATGGTAATTTAGCTTGCTGTAGATGGATGTGTGGTACTTGGAGATGGTGGATGTGAGGTGATGATGGTGAAGCTGGATTGGGAAGACGGATGATGGCAGACGGGATACTGAAGGGGAGATCTCTGATGAGGAATAGCAGGTAAGGATTCAGGTAGGTGGTCGGGGAGGAAAGTGACTGAAGATATAGGGTGTGAAAATGAGAGTGATGGCTTGCAGGTGCAGGTGATGGAGGAGTGTGATCAGATGTGAGGATTTGATAGAAGTGCTTGCTGAACCAGAATCTTTGGGTTTCAGTAAGAAAGAGCTGAGCTTTGGGAGATGCTCGGGCAATGTGCCTAGAGTGAACGTAATGCAACCGGTGGAAAGTATGAATGAATGATGAAAGATGTTCCTCGATGGGGTGGAATTTAAATCAAACAGATCATCGTCTGAATCGGGTGACCCATGACGTCACCGTCCCTGAACCTCAGTTAACTAGTTAATTCCCTATGCGAAAGAATCAGGGAAGAGGAGGAATCAATGCTGTTGATTGCACCAAAGTGGCCCACACAGAACTGGCTCCCGGACCCACTGGAGTTATTGACAGGTCTCCCCTTGCCCATTGAGGAAGGACCTCCTCTCTCAAGCAAAGGATTTGATCTGGCACTGCCTCTACGCTATGTATAAACATACTTAAACTGGACAATGACTTTCTTCTAGAGCTACTGTACAGCCAAAAACAATCTTTGTTGCATTAATTTCCTGTTATCACTGTAAAGCTGCTTTGAAACAGTGTGTATTGTAAAATGAGGGGCTGTGAACTGTCCAGTTCTAGTTATCTTGGCCTTACAAGAGCGCTTAGACGGCAGAGTGCCTTCTTCGCTCAAAGAATGCATTGCCGCTGTCTCGGCGTTTCACAGTGAGGTTGACAGCCAGTCGGTTGGCAGGAATTTCTACGAGGTACAGCTGAACTCTCCTTGCCCATCTATTGTTTTAGTATTGAAAGCCCTGAGTTTGCCATTCGAGTCACTCTAGTCGGCTTCGTCAAAATCGCTCTCTTTCAAGACGCCACTTTTGCTTGCCCTTGTATCTGTTAAACGAGTGGGCGATATGAATGCTATTTCAGCCAGTGAGTTCTGCATGGATTTTGGCCCTGATGACTGGAGTTTTCCTCAGGCCAAGAAAAGTCTTTGTTCCTAAGGTGCTCTCAACTCCGTTCAGAGCCCAGGGAAATGACTTGCTGACGACACAGCTTAATGTTCTTTTGTTTAAACAACCATAATGTATTCTTCACTTTTAAAATGGTTGATATTTTAAAAATATTTGATATCTCCCATAATCTAAAATGCAGTAGGGTAGTGTCGTCAAGAAAAATGTGTATAGGATAAAGGCGTTCTCTGTTGAGTCATCAATGATACGTCTCGTTCCCTCATTTTAGGAAACCGAGATTAGTAACCAGAGACATTTTGTTCTCTTGTACACATGGGATGGAAACTGTGCTTTACTCACAAATGATTTATACGATATTCCAATTTTGTGCATAAGTTAGATTCACAACTTAGGATAAACATATGAAACTAGTCATACATAAAGACTGAGATAGGCTATATATCGCCCTATTCTGAGTCTGTCATTTTCTCCATGAAATCTTGTACGACGATGAATCATCCTCACGACACTGTGATCTCTAGCATTTACGTACTGAACTGAAATGGAACAAAAGTCATTTCAGCCAGGCCATCTCGCTCCACCAGCCCAGCGTGTGTGTGTGCGCTTTATCTGCACAAGAACATAAGCGGTAAACTCAGTGAATTCAGGACTGCACAAATCCATGAAATGTGTGGGTTGTAATGCTGGAATTTCACAAGGTCTGGAATGGGATTAGTGCTGTAGATGTTGTTTGATAAGGGTTTAACAAGCCAGTCAGCAGAGTCGCCACGAAACCTTTCTGATCTACTGCGTGAGGTCATGTTGTTACATTTAGTGATTGTATTTTTTGAATAAGAAACTTTAACAGTTTAAAAGTTACACAGTTTGACTCTAATGAATGCAAAACAATGTCAGATGATTTCAAACCTGCAGCATAATTTGTAGCCTACTAAAGGTCTAATATAGGATACAGTATTATCAGAGTTCACTGTGTTCCTGTTCTATCCTAAGCCTTAGAAATAGGCAAATGCATCACTGAAAGATTAATATGAAACACACATACACGCATACCCACTGTCAATGTCTCTCCAACCACATCAGTATAAACTAGACCCTGCAATAATCTGTAAATATATTGTAAAGAATTTAAATAACTTGGCAAAAGTGTCAAATGTGTTTTGAAAAAGTGTGCAATATCCTATAGCCTACCTTTTTCCTATTTCCAACATCTTTAAACAACTGTTAAAATGTAAAACACGTTGGTTCCTTTACCTGCTATTGACATTGGATTGTCAAGAGATTGGTCATCTGGTAAACTGGGAAAAAACTTCCGGTGGCCTGGCCAGTGTCTCGACCAGTGTCTCGACCAGGTCTCGACTGATTTGGCCCGCGCGTTTTCGTTTAGTAGTGATCTGAGAATGGTGTACAACACACGCTGGCCACCTCTGCTGGTAAAACACTGCGAATGCAACTCGAATAGAGGCCAAGCAGACTAAAAACCAAGTGAATTCAATTTGAATCTTTTACATGTAATTTAAAAAAATATCAATATCTTTTTTTTTATTGGTTAATTTGAATAGGGTCAGTACAGAAAACATGATTCCAGCCAGAAGCTGAAAAATATCCATCGCACATAGACATGCAAATATGCTAATTTGCATCTCAGGACCCTAGAAAGTCTTTTTCTTAAACGCCCAACCCTAGGTTTAAACTTGATGTAGTGCATACATACAAATACATACCTAAATAGCACAATTAAAAACAATTAATTCAAAAAAAATAAAAAAGAGATATGTTTTTAAGGATATATAGCCTACTTCCAACACTGGAATCATGAATAAATGATTAAAACAATAATTTAATAAATTAAATATGTGTACAGCTCTGGTTTGATTTAAACCAGCGCTTAACCATCATTCTAAAATATTTTATATCATGTGCTGCTTTGATTTCAATAGTCGATCCTCCAATTTCCACCTGCTGTATTCCTTTAGTGGTTGTACTATTACCATCCCACTCCTGTCTCTTTATCAGTTTACACAGAACCTGTGGTGCCTTATTATTCAAAATTTTAAAAATCAGTTTTATATATAACAAATTCATAAAATTCATAAACTACGCATATTTCGTTAAAAAGATATGACAGTGATGCCATCAATTTGGCTCTTAATTATTTTTAGAGCCTGATTATACTATACAACACCTTTATTTTTTCTAAAACATTTATTTGAGTCCAGACTGTAATACAATAAGAAATACAAGACAAAATCATTGCATGAATGAAAAGATGAGCTACCTGATTCAAGATATACTGTCTAATAAGTTTAAAACAATTTAGATGAATCCTTACAGTTTTTGAAAGATTCTTTTTTATGTTTATCAAATTTAAGTTGTGAATCTAAAAGTACACCTAAAAAATTGAACGTGTCTACTTCCTCTATTTTTCAATTATGTACCCTAGTTAGAAAAAACCCCCCCATAAAACTGTTTTCCTAACATTTAAATTTTAAATTTTCCTCTCCATTTATTCATTTAAAATCGTGGCAACTTTGATTATCAGATATGTACTGTATCATCGGCTTGAAGTTCACATTCAAAATCTGGACAACAAAGTGGCAAATCATTTATAAACAAACCAAAAAGCAACAGGCCTAAATTTGAGCCTTGAGGTATGCCATTTTCTTGTTCAGGAACGATGACAACACCCTCAATTTTCACACATTGCTCTCTTAGATTTAAGTATGAGGAAAACCACATGCATAATTTGTGTTTAAATAATTTGTAGTGCTTTTATGTGATGTTTTGATTTGGGAGGACTTGATTGATCAGGGAAATTAAGGACAATTAACTATCATGCTATTTTCCATTATACACGCATTTGTCAGCTTTGCTATAGCATATTGATTAATCTCATAAAACATTGTGCGATGTATCTGTTTCGTGAGATTAATCTACAGTAAATGCCATAGCAAAGAGAGGCTTCAGAAAATGTGATGTCATTTCTGGTGCGTCCTAATCTGCATACTTGAAAGCTCAGTTCTATGCCATGTATTGATCCTGATCAATAAACATCATGACATGCGACAGAATCTTTGAAGAGACAAACCTTTATTTAATTATTTGTCAAGATAAGCACAAACACACATCGCTAAACAGGTAGTGAACAGTCTGGTTAAAATGATATTTGGCCTTAAATGTTGTGTACTTTAAACAGTATATCAGAAAAGTAGGCAGAAAGATATCGGTAATGAATGTTTAGTGGTGATGTTTGACAAGACAAGTACGTGAGTCTTGTGTGCGTGTTCACTGCACATGGCGTAAATTTCACTATTAGTATGCGCTATTAATGTACGCAGCAGAGTTTTGTAGACCGGGCCTGTCCCAATACTCACACTTGTGGTCATGGCCACTTGAGAGTGTGTGAATGTCCCAGGTCTGATAACTGCAAAGCGCAGTGCCCTTAATGCACACTACATCCACTTCAGAGTGGTGTTTGAGGTCAAGCGTATCCCATCACTCATCATGTTCATGAACTCGTGTGCACAGAAATCACGAGATAAACAAGAAACTTTCCAATGGAAGTTAAAGGAGTTCGATATTTTGGAAGTAGAAGGTAAAGTGTTGCACATTTTATCGGTATGACCGCTTTTTATCACTTAAAATTAAATTGACGTCTGTTACATAGGGACTATAATGAACAGACATTTAGAAGCTTGTTTTAAACTGCAAAGGACTGAGAGTAAAAATGTGTAAAACTTTACTTGCATTGACGACACTAGAAGTGTGTCCCATCAGGTAATAAACGGATCTGTGAACTGTCGATGCCGCCATTGAGCTGATCCCTCTCTAAACAGAGACCGTTTCAGTGCCATTCCGTTCTTAACGAAACAGGATCTGTACGAATTAGCATCTTTATCAAGCTTGTAAATGTTTCTTTCTGTTATACTGATTGTCCTGCATCTGATCAGTCCTAATATAGCCAACTATTTTTGAAGGTTTAATTGTTTGCGATCTTTTCTAACAGAGAACATTTTTTATTATTTGAATCATTGTATAGTTTAATCATTGTATTGTGTATTAGAAAGCTGTATTCTGAAAAGAAAATATAATTTGCATTTAGCTTATATTTTTTGTATATATATAAACAATTTTATAAAGTGTCATTTAAGTGTTTTTATATCAAATTAAGCATATATCAAATCATGAAGATCATATTGATTATGAGCTGAATCCTGAGAAAACCCTACAGTATATTCCTACCTTCACTTTACTTGTCTGTGTTCATACATTTCCAACACTCCATCCAACATTTCTGATGATCATCTTAACGGTTTTCTAATATCAATACTTGTTTCTGAATGTTCAGAGAAAGTAACGTTCATAATGTTTGCCAAATGTTAAATGGAATGTTTCCTTAACATTCGCTGAAACCAAGAAAAAAACATGGTTTAAAACATGTAATAAACTGGACTTTTTGAACTATAAGATCGTAAAAACGTATTATTAAATGCATTACTTCTATATAGATGTATTTGTTGCTCAAGCAAGTGGCAAAACATTTAAACATGTAGGCCTACTTATGTTAATATCGCAAACATTTTGAATTAAAACATACAATGGACAAAAACAGCTCTCTCATACCTTTTCTTCTGCATTTAAATCTTCTTTTACAAGAAATATTGAGGGTCACAAAGAACTTGTTTTTCCACCTCCACGAAGAGACGAGTAGGCCACCATCCATTATGGCGTTGTTGTGTGGGGTTCGAATTGATGCTTTATTCCAAAATAAAATAGATTGCGACTCACAAACAAATGTAAAGAGATTCACAAAAATGTATCAAATTCTCAAATAAAAGTAGAGTTTCACAAAAACGTATCAAACTCACAACTAAATAAAATGTAATATAAAAAATATTTACAAATGTGTGTAATGTCACAAACACAACTCTGCCTGGCATTTATTTGTGAACGGTTTTCTGTGCGTTTGTAAATCGCTGCACGTATTTGTGAATTGCTTCTTGTGCATTTGTAAATCCCCTTATGCATCTGTGGCCAATCAGATAACGGCCACGTTGAGCTGACCAATCATAGCACGTTAAGTCCGTCAAAATTAGACTAGGCGCCTATCTTTAGCGAAGAGAGAAATGCGCCGCATTGTGTAAACACAAGCATTGACGCAGTAGCGCGCCACAGACGTGTGCAGTGTAAATAAGGGGTGAAACAAGCGTTAGAACTTATTTTTGCCAGCTGTACAGCTATAAGTTTTACAAACAATTCACCTGTAGGATCCTCAGGTGGGAAAAGCTATAGAAGAATGGGAAGACAGTCTCAGTGAAGCTGGCTGTGAACGTGTATAGATGCGTGTTAGTTACAGGATCAGAGAATGACACCGTTCCTCTGTCATAGTCCAGCTGAACTCTCACCCGCTCAAGCTTATGCTCCACAGGAAACCCCGACTCTTCAAACAGCTTGTACTGCACACTCCACACACCAGTGTCAAAGAAATCACATCCCTTCCTCTGGTTGGATGCCGAAGTTACTCCCAGAGCCCAGGACGAGCTCTCTTTGACCTCCACGTCCCAGCAGTGTGTCCCCGAGTCAAACCCCTCTGAACCCAGAACGCAGGAATGCTCGTCAAATCTCTCTGGATTATCAGGAAGCGCTTGACTGTTGGAACTGCACCTCAGACTGGTCAGATCATCAGACAAGAGGAGATCTGGATGAGCTGTGTTCGGATCCAGAATCACAGGAGCTGATGAGGCACAATCAACAGCTGCTTTTATTCGGATCTGCATATGATCAAAAGTGAACTGTGCACACATGCAGATGGATTATGAACACTGAAACACTATCAGACATTTTTCTCTGATTTCTGTCAGTGTTGTTATAGTCAATAGCCGTGTCCCAATTCAGAGGCTGAACTCAATTCAAAGTCCACACTTACATTTACTAAAACAGAGTAAAGGTTATGCATATTTGGCGTGCTGCCCGAGGGAAGGGCTCTGAGCTCAGAATTTGGCCCAAACCCGGAGTACAAATATACAGTCGTGCTCAGAATTAATGGTACCCCTGGTAAATATGATAAAAAATGGCTGGAAAAAATAAATCTGCATCATTTATCCTTTTGATCTTTCATTCAAAATATTGGCAAAAATCTAAACTTTCATTGAAGTAAAAGAATAGAAAGTGGGGGGGAAATCACATTATGAAATAAATGTTTATCTCCAAAACACGTTGGCCACAATTATTGGTACCCTTTTATTAAATACTTTTTGCTATCTCCTTTTGCCAAGATAACAGCTCTGAGTTTTATCCTATGATGCCTGATGAGTTCGGAGAACAGCTGACAAGAGATCAGAGACCATTCTTACAGAATCTCTCCAGATCCTTCAGATTCCCAGATCCATGTTGGTGCTTCTTCTCTTCAGTTCACTCCACTCATCAGGTCTGGGACGGTCATGGCAGAAGCTTCATTTTGTGCTACTTAACACATTTTTGTGTTGATTTTGATGTTTGTTTTGGATCGTTGTCCTGATGGAAGATCCAACCACGGCCCATTATAAGATTTCTAGCAGAGGCTGTCAGGTTTAGATTTTTTATCTGTTGGTATTTGATAGAATCCACGATGCCATGCATGTATCTGAACGAGAAGTCCAGGACCTCCAGCAGAAAAATATGACCACAACATTAAAGATGGTATATTAAATTGTACACATGGGGTACTTTTTATCCTTGTGTGCACCAAACCCATCTGGCATGTTTGCTGCCAAAAAGCTATTTTTTAGTTTCATCTGACCACAGAACCCTGTGCTGTTTGAAGGTCCAGTCATGTCTGACAACTGAATTTGCTGGGGTTTGTTTTTGGATGAGCAAGGAGGATTTTTCTTGAAAACCTCCCAAACAACATGTGGTGATGTAGGGGTTGTTCTTTTTTTTTTAATAGGCTTTCTGAACCCAAGACTCAACTAATCTCTGCAATTCTCCATCTGTGATCTTTGGAGAGTCTTTGGGCACTCAAACTTTCATCCTCACCATGCATTAAGACAATATAGACAGACGTCCACTTCCTGGCAGATTTGTAACATCTTTAGTTGATTGGAAGTGCTTAATTATTGCCCTGATGGTCAAAATGGGGATTTTCAATGCTTTAGCTATTTTCTTACAGCCACTTTCTATTTTGTGATGCTCAACAATCTTTTGATGCACATCAGAACTATATTCTTTGGTTTTACTCATTGTAATGGATGATTAAGGGAATTTGGCCTTTGTGTTTCCCCATATTTAAACTCTTGTAAAACAAGAAGTCATGGCTGGACAATTTCATGTTCCTAGACACCCTGGTGTGCAAAAAAAAAAGGTAAATATGAATGGGAATATACTTCAGAGATATTTTACTCGTAAACAATTCTAGGGGTACCAATAATTGTGGCCAACTTGTTTTGGAGAAAAACATTTATTTCATAATGTGATTTCCCCTCCACTGTCAATTATTTTACTTCAATGAAAGGTTCGATTTTTGCCAATTTTTTGAATGAAATATCAAAAGGATAAACGATGCAGAATTATTTTTTACAGCCATTTTTCATCATATTTACCAGGGGTACCATTAATTCTGAGCACGACTGTATAGCGTTAAAAAAGAAATAAATAAAAGAGTTGGAAAAAGCGATTATATATCTACATCATACCAAAATGCGATTTTATAGATAGTTTATACCCTTTATTATGTACATACATGGACCACGGTGAACATATTTAGATAAGTTCTGAACCCGGTTTTGTTTTCAGATAGTTGAATGTAACTTATAAAAGTTCAGTAAAAACTTGCTGCCACTCGCCAGCTCTTGCCTATTTTATCAGGCAGAAATTGCTATTTATTAATTAAAGAAAACCCTTATGTAATCACAGTTCTTTACAAATATCTCCAATTATGAAATGTAATTATTTTAATGATTTATAATTAATCTAAGTATTTTAATATATATTGCCATTCCTTGTTTCTGTAAACATTTGAGAACACTATTGTTAAAATTATTTGTGGTCAGTAAGATTATTTTAAAGAAATTAATACTTTTCTTCAGCAGGGATACATTAAACTAACCAAACGTGAAGACATTTTCAAAGTTACATGTTACAAAAGATTTCTATTGCTAATAAATGCTGTTATTTTGAACTTTCTATTCGAAGAGCCTCGGTGAGCACTAAGGGCCTTGCAGTCGAAATGTATCACTTTTCTAAAGACTCACTGTTTTGGACAATGTCTTGCGCCTTCTTCCAGACTCTGAACGGCAGGTTGCCCAAGTAACTCGCCACATGAATCAAAGCTCCAGAAGCCACGTGTGGATCCGGCTGTAAGCTCTGGACTCTGGAAGAACATTCAGGAGTCAGAACTGCGGTGGCTTAGGGTCAGGAACAGAGAAACCAGCAGATCACTCACCTTTCCATTGTGACTGGAAAGTTCTGCAGAATAAACAGACACTTTATTATCTCCTAAAATGAAAGGTTGTGATCAATCAATGAATCAATTTTCAGAAATGAGACCTTTAGAAATAAGACTTCGCTGGCATTCATCATCTCCTCCAGGTCTTGAATTGTGTGTGAAAGAGCTGAGATGTGTGTGTTGATCTCCTCAAGCATCTCCGTCATCCTCTGATTCTTCCGCTCCTCTTCCTCCCTCAGTGCAGTGATCGCCATTTCTTCTTCATCTCTGAGGAACCGATGAAGCTTCTCAAACTCCAGTTTAATCTGGCAGTCTGTGTGCTCAGCTTGAGACTGACATTAAATAACATTCACTTATTAATAATAATACATTTGATTTGTAATGCTCTTTTCTAACAAATTTGTGTTGTTATGCAACAACAATTTAAATAACAATAAGTTAATAAAGATTGCATTAAAAAATCTTTATCAACTTCTTAAAAAATTCCAGAGTTCAATCATGTGAATGAACACACATCATTTGTTCATCATTTTGAAACATCATTTGACTAGTGAAAAACTTTTTGTGCAAAAGTGTGTTTAATTGTACTGAATGTGCAATTGTAGTACTTCACATCGTAATAATGAAATAAAAGGCAACTTAAGTGCACTTCAACAGTCTTATCACACAATTCTAAAAAGTGCACTTTCTTATAGTCAAATTAAAAGTTTAATTTAAAGTACATGTACGAGCCATATTTCATATTTTCACATTTTTTATGTAAATTTGGTCATTGAATATCTTTCTTTGGTTTATATTTGTTCTTACGACGCATATAATTAATGACAGAATTATCCTTTTTGGGTGAATGATCCCTTTAAATCCGACTTAAGTGGGTCTTATAATAGCATTTCATTTCCTGCAAATAAATGTCATGTTAAAGGTATTGTAGGGAAGATTTTTATAAAAAAAACTGTTTTCCAAATTTGGTTAAACTTTCTATATATATCAATGCATAATTAAAATGTAAGTACTCTGATAAAAAGAGTATAAAAATCGAGTGACTCTTGACCGTTTAATCTGCACTAAACAGCTCATTGAAACAAAGGATTGGCTTAGGCGACTGTCACTCTCTCGCAACCATGGCAACACCCCCGCTGCTACATGCCCACAGGCGCGCACTCGTTTGACTCGAGGAGGGTAAGAGACTAGTAAGAGACACAATTACATGCAAAACACGGCGTATATCTTATGAATCTTACACGAAATTCACCTTCATCACAGTGTAGCTGATTGTAATGGTAAAACGTGTATCAATGCAACCTGTTTTAGCTTTGCTTTATGTTACTAGCTCGTTAACGAATCAAACTCAATATATTTTAAACTTTACCAGTATCGATATGCTAGCTTGATAGTGAGTACTAACAGCCATGTTAGTTGTTTATATTCATAATGATAAAGTTAGGTATTGTATTACATGTTTGTCTTATGTCACTACATGCACTGCGCTCCTCTCCGCTCGGCGCTGGGAAGCGCGTCCTCCAGCTGTGAGCGGTCGGCAGCGCGCGCTCACGTGTTTTGGGGGCGTGGGTTTGGAGCCCAGAATGGAGGGGGTGGAAGTGAATGGAGATAAGTAGCTGTGTTTATTGCAGCCCTGAGAGGACTACAGGCACTAGATTTTTATACTCTCTTTTCCAGAGTACTTACATTATAATTATGCATTGATATATAAAGTTTAAACAAATTAGAAAAAAAGTTGTTGTTTTTTTTGACCTACAATACCTTTCAGTAAAAAAAGGATCTGCTAAATGACTAAATGTAAATAATAGTTTGCACTTATGCATTTTCTTTTTTGTAAGCTACTAAATAAAAAAATATGTGTACTCATTTTTCACAAGGATTAACCTGTTAAGTTGACTTCAAATAAATTTAATCATAACAAACTGGAATCTGTTACATTCAATTTTTGATCCTAACGTTACCTGCATGATTCTGTATTCTCACCTTAATGTGTTGAATTGTTTTCACATACTCTCCTTTAATTTTCTCCCTGTGTTTAAGTTTCTCTTGTAAGAACATCAGCTCATCCTAGAATTAAACAAAATCATCATGTGATTATAAAGTTGAGCAAAATGGCAGAGAAAAACACTGAGTGTATGAATATGTGATGATATCTGACTATTTATTGTTTATTTGAAACAAGAGACATTTGTCCTACCTTATAAGATGAAACCACTTCACATATGGGTCTGAATGTATGCTTGATATGTTTCTGTGAATCTCTGCACACTAAACACACCGGCTGTTTGTCCTCCAGACAGAAGAGTTTGAGTTTCTCACTGTGTAAACTGCAGAGCTCCTCAGACCCTGATGAACTCCTCTCATTTCTCCCCTTCAGGAAGGACTCGCACAAGTTTCTTAACACAAGATTGCATGGAGGATCATCCCGTGACGATCTTCTCCTGCAGAGAGGACACTCCCTGGTGTTTTCGATTCTCCAGAACTGTTGAACACACTCTTTACAGAAACTATGACTACACGACAGAAGAACAGGAGCCTTGAAGATGTCACAGCAAATCGGACAGGATATTTCCTTTGCAGATAGTGAATCCATTTTCACGATTTTAGAGCACCAGCAAACGAGACTTCACTTTCACTTTCCTGAATGATGGATTCAAAAGTTAACATGCAGAATCTCTCTCAACACACACTCTGCTGGCTATTTGGAAATAAACTTCTCAAAAATCCCCTTTGAAAGTCTTTTCTTCTCCACTGATTGCAGGTTGTTTTATGCTTTTGTAGAGACTGAGGTTAGAGTTGCTATGACAGAAAGTAAAAACACTAAGACAGTCAAGTCCTTGCAATTTTTTAATCACCTCAGGGTATTAAAAACAAGCCAGACACCATCAGAACTTCTTCTTCTTTTGGTTTAATGGCGGGTTGCGAACCAACTTTAAAGGTGCATACCGCCACCTACTGTGATGGAGTGTGAAAAGAATGAACTAAATTCTCTTATATCCTATTATATAACCCGCTATTCTTAATAAACCTCATGATTGCATTTATTTGTTTTCCTGAATTTGGACCATCATTTAATAATTTGGTTATAGTGAATTCCTGGCACCCTACTGCTTGCAATTCTTCCTTAAGAATCCTCCTTTCTTTATTATAAGCCTTACATTTCTCTACTGTCTCCTCTATTGAACAAACTTCACATAAACCTGTGTTATGCCTCCCTATAATGTGTAAAGTATGATTTAGATTTGAATGTCCTGTTCTTAAATGTGTGAAAATAACCTTTTCTCTTCTACTTAAATTGTGGATTACATTGCCTCGCTTTATGTTTTTTTGGACCTTATAATAATGCCGACCTGTATGACATGAGTCCCAAACTGTCTGCCATTTCTTATTGTACGCTTCTAAAATGAAATGTTTTCCTTCTGCTCTGCTGAGTGAAATGTTTATATTTGGTTCTTTCATTTTTAATGATTCTTTGGCTATTTTGTCTGCTTCTTCATTACCTTGAATACCCACGTGTGCTGGAACCCACATAAATCGAATTATTATTCCCACCTGTCGTTAACTGTATAACCTGATCAGGATTTCTGTTAAAACATCAGTTCTCTTTGTTTCCAATGATTGTAAACTCTCAAGAACTGCCATTGAGTCAGAGCATATTATTACCTTATCAGGTCTAACTTCATAAACCCATAGTGCCATTAAAATAGCTGTAATCTCAGCTGTATATACTGATGTGCTGTCTGTTATCCTTCCAGCCTTCCTCACCTTAAACTCTGGAACACAGAAAGCAGTCCCTGTCCTTCCAGTCTCTATACTCTTCGAACCATCTGTATATATTTGAAGAAATGAGTAGTGTGAGTTTTTAATATACTCATTAACATATTTGTTAATACTAACCACTTTGTCCATTTCCCTTCTGTTCTTGTGTAGATTTATATCAATGTCAGGTTGAGGTAGCATCCAAGGTGGAATTGGGGATATTACTACTATTGGTGCAAATGACCATCAGAACTTCTTTCATGTGACGTGGCTTGAAGAGCGAGATAGAGTTGCGCTGTCGGGGAGGAGCTGAAAGCGGAGACGTGATTCGGACACTTCCCGGCGTAGACGCCAGCGCTGTGTTTGCAATGCATACAGTACTTTATCACAGCTGAAGTGAGATGCAATATTTGTCAAATACACAGATGTTTCAGAGACAGTTTCATTCAATACTTTATGTACTGCTTAAAGGTACAATATGTAAGAATTTCGTATCAAAATTTCCCAAAACCACTTGCACAGTGTTATATATATATATATATATATATATATATATTCTTTCAATTGTGTACTTACATTATCCTAAATTTTTTCAAGAATTTGTAAATTCAGAGAAATTCACAATTTTAAATAGTGCCCGTCCCCTCATCACTTGTCAATGGCATGGCAGCACGCATTATCCCTGGTTTCTGCTCGTGCTGCCACTAACCATGGCGACTTCTGATGTTCATTCATGTTTATTTGGTGCTGTAACTAGTAGTTAAGAGGAAGAGATGATCGGTTCAACGGCCGCTTGAACCAAGGCACTACAGCGATCTGTCACGCCACATTAAAGAGCGCCAAAACGGTATTTATTGTTTGAATTTCGTAACAAAACTGACAGAATTTGAAAGCTAAGACTTTATTTCATATAAAAGTAGCCTGATCTGTCTTGTCTGTTGGTGTGTTGTCAGTGTCCTCTCTGCTCCACGATGTTTTGTGTCGTGTGAATGCGCTGAGTGCGTGACAGTTTGCAGCCCTGAACACATATATCTCAGAATTACAAGATGTTTTCATTGTGGGATGTCAATATCCTTTGACTTATATCATCCTGATGCCGGTCGTCATGGTAACACGGGGTCTTCGCATAGGCACATCAGTCAAAGCAGGAGGACATACTGACATCTGCTGGTCAGAACCTCGTAACGCAGGGCATTTCCTGTGACAGAGCAAGTTCACATGAATGTGACAGGAGACAGATGAATGAAACGCTCCGTGTGATCAGCCTCACCAGTGCAGACTCAGAGCAGGACAGATCTCTCAGACACAGGCAGTGCAGCACAGCATCATGGAGAGATGGGAAGAGTCGCCCTTTTGAGACGGACCCTGAGAAGAATCCTCCTCGCTCCAACTGCTGCACTACACACGCTGCAGCCACAAAAAAAGTGCAGTTGGTGACGGTTGAATAATGTGAAGCATATTCTAATGATGTTATTTATTTAGATTTCTGATTTAGCATGTGAATGTTTGTATTTTAATTAAGGGTGTATCAGATTTTACCCACCTTGACATCCAGCGATGTAGACAGTGACATCTACTTCAGCAAAGTTTTGAAATATCTAGAAGAGAGATTACCAGTCTTTCTTTCCAGCATGATTTTTCTTTTCTCAATGTGATGTCATTACTATGGAAACTTGCTTCTGCTATGGAATTAAAAAGGTAATTGTGACACTTTTTTCACAATTCAGATTTTTTTTTTCCCCTTGCAAGATTATATCTCACAATCTTGGCAATAGAATTATCAGCTAATAAGGGTAAATCAACATACTCCGGTCGACTGGAGGGAGCATGAGCGTTTGCTAGAGCTGTACATTCATAAAAAAAAGTTGTATTACACAAGACTTTTTTTCTCTCAACTCTGTCTGAGAAAATAAGTCAGCAACTCGAATTTACTTTTTTTGTATTATTATTATTTCATAGTGGAAACAAGCATCCATTCATTTCTCTTTCTATCTCTCTAACTATTATCTTCTGTAGAGCTGCTTTACAGCTGAAAAATTAATTGTACACCATTTACATGGTTTTTGTCATGTTTATCAATGTGACGCTGCTTTTGAAACAATCTTTATTGTAGTTATATATAGGCCTATAAATAAATGTGACTTGTTTTGACCTACATTTTTCAGTGTTTTCAGGGTGACCGTGTCGATGAAGCTGACAGGAGTGAAGTCCAGGATGATGGAGTGTGTGTGTTCCTGCACATTGTCACAGCTGGAGGAGTGTGTCTCTGTCTGCTCTGGCTGGAAGCCGTGGTTCATGTTTCCGTGGCTCACTGACGCTATGCTGTTGTCATTGATGATGTGTTCATGGTCCGTTCTTTGGCGGCGCACAGATTCACTCACATTCTTCATGGAGACCAGCAATCTGTTCGCTAACTCTCTCAGAACTCCTGACTATAAACAAGAAACAGAACCGCTTAATAAACTGTTTCAAACTGTTTTCAAACTTTAAAAAGGTTTCTGTAAAGAGGAATGCAAGAGTGTGTGGGGACGTACAGCGTAGGACGAATGACGTCGGTGTAGTGTAAGCTTAGGTGAGAATTGATGAATGCGGAACTTTAAAAGAAGATGATTGAAAGAAAAATGTTGAAGGATTTCGATATAAGAGAAAGGAGCAACCTCTTACGTCATACGTCAGGTCAAAAGTCACCCGTCCGCCAGAACTCAACTCTCTTGTTAACGCACGAACGGCCTTTGCCTGAAGCCAGTCATTACTCAGTCACTACTACAAGCCACCTTGGCGGAATTTTACATATAATATATACATTTTTGTCAAAAGTGTTGTCGGTCAAAATGCCGGTCTTGGCGAGTATTCACGTAAACATAGGCAGTTATGTTTTAAAAGAAAAGAAAGCGCATTGTGTAACAGTGTAATGGATCTGTGAGTCAGGTCTTAAAGTGACAGCAGCCTAATAAACCTGCTGAAAATTATGAGATAATATTAAAATGATCTATATGACAGGTATCAATGTCAAAATTGTGGCCAGTGAAGATGCTGAGTGGTTAGTAACTTTGGAAAGCTACTAGCCACAGTCAAGCCCGGTTTTAAGTTTTAAATATGGATATTGTTCTTACAAAAACCCATCGCTTCGTTTCAGAAGCCATTAACCCACTGGAGTCAGATGGATTACTTTTATGATGGATGGATGTGCTTATTGGAGCGTCAAATGGCTCTATTCAATGCCATTACAAAGCTGGGAAGAGCCATGACATTATTTTATATAAGTCTGTGTTCGCTGAAAAGAAGAAAGTCATATACACCTAGGATGGCTTGAGGGTGAGTAAATTGTAGGATCATTTTTGGGTGACCTATTTCTTTAAGTATACGTAATAAAATGAACTTGATGTAAGCTATACTTATTTTTGTAAGGGGTTGTTGGAAAATGATTCACAAATATATCAAACTATTTTTTCAAACATACACAAAGTTTATTTCAGGGGTAGTGTTAGTGCAATAATGATGAATGTGTGTATGTGATTGTCTGTAAGCTGTGGTATTTGGACAGAAAATCCTTTCAGAAGAGTTTCCAGAATTCCTCATAACCGCATTTCCTCTCTCACCTGTTTATCTTTTTCCTTCTGTTGTCTCTTTTTATCCTTCTCCTCCTCTTTCCTCTTTTTCAGCTCTGGAACATTGATTCCACTCTAGAAAGAAAGAAAGACAAGCTGAAAGCTGTTGACGCTTCATGTCTTTAGTCGTGTGTGTAATTCCTCTGTTGTGTGAGGTACCTTCTCCAACAGGGCCTTTTGATAGAGGTCAGCATTTGCGTAGTAGAGCATTGCAGAGGAACGGAAGACAGTGATACCTGGGATAGCTTTAGCCTGACCAGAAACACAAATGTAGATTATAGAAGTTCCATAAGCAGTTCACGTAAATGAGCAGTTTGCCTGCAAGGAAGTCTCACCTCCTTATACGACTCCGTTTCCACGTACAGTTCTGTGTCAGGCACCCTGCCAAGTAAAGAGTACCTCGGACTACACAGGAAGACATTAGGATGGTTATGAAATACATAGCCTTTATCTGTATAGACACACACATGCACTTTCACACAGGCTCACCGCTGAGTCCTGAAGATCACTGTGAGCAGTGTGAATATGATGGACGCTGCGAGACCCAGATCCAGATTCAGCAGAACAGTGAAGAGAAACGTCCCCAGCCACGCCAGCTAGAGGAACAGACAGAGAAGGGCTTTTCACACTAGCTCATCATTTACCCGTGGTTAACAATTAATTCATGAGCGGACATTTTATTGTAAACTCTTAAACCCTAGGTTAATGTCCTTATTTGCATATTTGTGGAGTCAGTGTCACTGATTGGACGAATGCGGCATGCAACCTATTTACATAAAGGCTCTAGCATTGCGCATCCTCGTATTATATATTGCCACAGCCTACTCTCGTTTAAACTAAATTGACTTTTTCGACTATAAAGTTACGAATGAAACGGTCTCTTCTTCACTCCAAGTTTCACATTTTCTGTCACCATTTGACATTTTTACCCTCAAAACATAGCCTACTGTTTATACAACACGTTGTGTTTTGGTGACTGTCCAATTTGAATACGACGCATGTAGGTTGTCCATTGCTAAGCATAGTCGTAACAATCTAACACCTCATCGTTTCACACTGTATACATTTGGTACCGCGGTTAAAAGCAGTGTTTAGAACGATGATGACCCGGGGTTAAGAACAGGGTCGGGACACAGTATCAGACTGATTTATTATTCTGTAATGATCAGATCTCACCAGATCTACTCTGTTGCTCTTCCAGAGAGCAGGAATATCCTGACACTGCATGAACATTCCCTTCAGATTCACCAACACGATGGTGGAAAGCACAGCCTGATGACAGACACACAAACAACAGCTTAAAAATTGCTCTGATGCCCAAATGGAGGATTAGGAGTGCCACTTCAAAATTAGGGAAAACATTTTTAATGTACTAATATGAAAAAAGTAGGCGTAGTTCAAATTATGTAGTTAAATATATCAATAAAATAAATAATTTCTAAAAACAGCTTTCATTGGCTCCAGACGTATTTTTTAATTGCCACTTTTACAAACTTTCATTTTGACAAACCATTTTATATGGAATTTGTTAAATAAATAGTAGAAGGAACTAATTTTGTAAATGATGTAGGCTGACTACAATAAAACATACTAATTATAAGTATGGACTATAATATATTTGAAGTTCACTGCAGAATATTCAGATACATACAAATGTTTAAATGCAGTTCCCTGCAACGTTTTTCTTTTTTGATTTATTCACTTTTATTAAAAAAATAAATGTCATTGGTCAGTTGATGTAAGTGGATGCAACCAATGAACAATTTTAAGATATACCTTAGTATTATTTATTATATTATATTAGTATTATTTATATAATATTAGAGTATTTATTAATATTCTGTATTAGCATTCATTTTTATATTTTCCATTACATTTAAGTAATTTTGTTATGTGCTTATGTATTGTGTGTGTGTGTTTGCGTATTTTTTTGATAATTCTATTTAGCTTTAATTTATGTTTATTTCAGTTTTAATTATTTTAGTACTTCAAATAATTTCAGTTAGTTGCCAAGGCAGTTTTACAAGTTTAAGTTTTTAATCTACTATTTCTATTTTATGTCAGCTTTGTTTCAATTACCAAACATTTTTTTTTTATATATATATACTTTTAGTTTTAGTTAACAACAACAACACTGGATACAAGAGCCACCAATGAATACCGATGTTTGGAGAGAGGTCCTGAATTACAGAGTTTTATTATTTACAAGCATTTTAATTACATAATGTAATTCTATATCACAAATGCTGCTCTCTATATTGATTGTATCTTTATATTTTGTGTAGTGTTCATTTGAGTGCATGACTTACTGTGGGCAGCTCCTCAAAAAGTGAACCGAGCTTTAAAACTGTAATGAGCACAATAACAGCAGATATCACTCCAGCCACCTACATGACACAAAAGTATATAGTTGAGCATAACAGACAGCATATGTGTTATATATTTATACTTTATGTGCAAAAGTTTGGGGTCGGTATGATTTTGAAATGTTTTTGAAAGAAGTCTCATATGCTCACCAAGGCTGCATTTATTTGATCAAAAATACAGTAAAAACAGTAATGTTCTGAAATATTATTACAATTTAAAAGAGCAGTTTTCTATTGTAATAATTTTTAAAATGTAATTTCTTCTATTGAGCCAAGCTGAATTTTTTCGCATCATTACTCTTCAGTGTCACATGATCCTTCAAAAATCATTCTCATATGATGATTTGAAGCTCAAGAAACATTTATTATTATTATCAATTTTGAAAACAGTGCTGCTTCATATTTTTGTGGAAACCATGATACATTTTTTTTTTCAGCTCAAAAGAACTGCATTTATTTGAAATAGAACTTTTTTCTAACATTTTAAATGTCTTTACTGTCACTTCTGGGTCACTTTTTCTTCTTTTGAGCGGTACTGTGTGGAATATCACCTGTGTTTCCCCCCCGTGCTCTCCTGGACAAGACTGCGAGATAGTGAGGAAGTGACGGAGTAGCACTGGAAGAAGCCACCAATGACATTACTGAACCCCAACGCCACCAACTCCTGTAGAGGGACAATGAGACACTCTCACCTCAGCACAATGCTCATACATTTTCAGAGCATGATATATCTATGTGAACAAGTGTACTGAAGGCATACGTGCCACATGGGTTGGTTGGCCCGTGTCGGTTTTGGGTGAAATATGTTGTACCTGATTGCTGTCTACTTTATATCCATATTTGAGAGCAAAAGTCTTGCCCAGAGAAATGCTGATGGCATATCCCACCACAGCCACGGCAAACGCGTCTCCTACCACTGAGGGGAAGAAACCCACCTCTGGGACTCTGGGTGGCACCAGCCTGTGGAGAGGTCAGAGGTTACAGATCAGGCTTTTAGGTGCATGGGGCAAAGGTCATTTCTTTGTGCGTGTCTTTTATATGCTTAACCCAGTAAAGCCTAACGTGTCAAATAATATAATAATAGTCAGAAAAATCTATTTAAAAGAAAAAAAATTGGAACAGTTTATTTAACCTTTGTACAATATATTAAAATATGTGCACGTTTTACGTTGAGTATCATTTTTGACACATCAGGCTTTTATGGCTCATATGATACAGGAAAATATGAAGCTCATTCTTTTTTCAGAGGCCAAAACTGAGCAAAAATCTGCAATTTGATGCAGTTACTGATATATGGCCAAAAAAGTGAGATGGAATTCTGATAGCTTGTAATGTAAATCAATTAGATCTTCATAACAGTATAGCAGATACTTACATAAAATGCATATAAATATCACGTATCACTCTATATCTCCCATAATGCCTTAGGATGATATTTAAATGCTTAGTTTTATGACCAAAGCTCTGTAGTTTTTATAGTTCTTAAAATTCTGATCTTATTTGATACTCCCACTTACAGGAAGTCAAAGGTCCAGTAAATCTCACACGTGAGGGTGTAAGTGATGGGATTTCATGAGGTTTGGGATTAGTGCTTTTTAGACTGTTTTGATGGGGTTAACAAAGTCAGTCAACAGAGATTAAGACCAAGAAGTGAGTCACCAAGAAAACTTTCTAAACTTCAGCATGAGGGTTGGTGTTTAAAACTCAAAATCGATCCCTATGTACTGTATGTGATGTGAAGCACACACTTACCCACTGGGAATTTGTCCCACCACATCGACACCGTTAACAGCTTTCAGATCAGTATAATGAGAAACAAGAGTCCCTGCAATAATCTGGACAGAGACACCCAAAGTTGTTTACTGAGCATCTGACATTTTGAATCCTACTGGAGTTTACAGAAAACCATGGCACCCCATGTACTCACCAGCATGAGCTCTATGGGAACAGGGAGGAGTAATTTGTGACGGTAGCAGGAGTTGATCTCTTTTACAATGACCAGAGCTGTGAGAGCCATCAGACTGATCACCAGAGTGGGAATATGAGTCTGCGGTAATAAACTGCCCAGCTCCACCAGAGTCTAAAGAGAGAGAGAGAAATTAATGTACTTACTATAGTAAAAACAGTAAGTTATGCATAATTACAAGTAACTAAACCTAAGCTAAACCCTTGTCACGGTGTGGTGAGTAAGGACGGCAGGCTGAGGCAAAGAGCTCCAACACAAACGATTTAATCTTCAAACAAAACCAGGAACAGGCAGGAAGACAGGCAGGATATTCACCAACACCTATGCATATACAAGTATAAACATACACATTGACAAACTAAGAACCGACACAGACAGAATGAACAGAGAGAACTAAATACAGAAACTAACGAGGTGAGGACAGGTGACACAGATGACTAAGACGATGAACAGGTGGATGATTGAGGGAGTGAATTCAGGTGTGCAGACAAGGAGGATTCTGGGAAGTGAAGTGCAAACAAGGACAGACAGGTGCAGACGAGGACTGTGACATTACTCCCCCCTCCCGGTAGGCGTGACCTCACGCCGTAGAACAGGGGTGGGAGGGTGGGCATCCTGGAGTCCGTGACGGGAAGGCGGACCAGGTGCAGGAGGACGGACTCCAGGATGGAACAGACGGCCATGGCGGAGCAGGACGTGGGCGCGGCCAGGGCGGAGCAGGACGTGGGCGCGGCCAGGGCGGAGCAGGACGTGGGCGCGGCCAGGGCGGAGCAGGACGTGGGCGCGGCCAGGGCGGAGCAGGACGTGGGCGCGGCCAGGGCGGAGCAGGACGTGGGCGCGGCCAGGGCGGAGCAGACGAACCCTCGGGCGGCCACGGCGCTGAGGACCCCTCGGGCGGCCACGGCGGTGAGGACCCCTCGGGCGGCCACGGCGGTGAGGACCCCTCGGGCGGCCACGGCGGTGAGGACCCCTCGGGCGGCCACGGCGGTGAGGACCCCTCGGGCGGCCACGGCGGTGAGGACCCCTCGGGCGGCCACGGCGGTGAGGACCCCTCGGGCGGCCACGGCGGAGCCAGACGAGGCGAAGGCCTATGGCCCCCCCCCAAAAAATACTTGGGGAAATCCACGGGTTCACTTGACTCGGGATTCGGTTCACTTGACTCGGGATTGGGTTCACTTGACTCGGGATTCGGTTCACTTGACTCGGGATTCGGTTCACTTGACTCGGGATTCGGTTCACTTGACTCGGGATTCGGTTCACTTGACTCGGGATTCGGTTCACTTGACTCGGGATTCGGTTCACTTGACTCGGGATTCGGTTCACTTGACTCGGGATTCGGTTCACTTGACTCGGGATTCGGTTCACTTGACTCGGGATTCGGTTCACTTGACTCGGGATTCGGTTCACTTGACTCGGGATTCGGTTCACTTGACTCGGGATTCGGTTCACTTGACTCGGGATTCGGTTCACTTGACTCGGGATTCGGTTCACTTGACTCGGGATTCGGTTCACTTGACTCGGGATTCGGTTCACTTGACTCGGGATTCGGTTCACTTGACTCGGGATTCGGTTCACTTGACTCGGGATTCGGTTCACTTGACTCGGGATTCGGTTCACTTGACTCGGGATTCGGTTCACTTGACTCGGGATTCGGTTCACTTGACTCGGGATTCGGTTCACTTGACTCGGGATTCGGTTCACTTGACTCGGGATTCGGTTCACTTGACTCGGGATTCGGTTCACTTGACTCGGGATTCGGTTCACTTGACTCGGGATTCGGTTCACTTGACTCGGGATTCGGTTCACTTGACTCGGGATTCGGTTCACTTGACTCGGGATTCGGTTCACTTGACTCGGGATTCGGTTCACTTGACTCGGGATTCGGTTCACTTGACTCGGGATTCGGTTCACTTGACTCGGGATTCGGTTCACTTGACTCGGGATTCGGTTCACTTGACTCGGGATTCGGTTCACTTGACTCGGGATTCGGTTCACTTGACTCGGGGTGGCTGACGTGAAGCCCTGTGCTGGACGGGACCAGCGGCGAAGAGGGCTTGGTGCTGGACGGGACCAGCGGCGAAGAGGGCTTGGTGCTGGACGGGACCAGCGGCGAAGAGGGCTTGGTGCTGGACGGGACCAGCGGCGAAGAGGGCTTGGTGCTGGACGGGACCAGCGGCGAAGAGGGCTTGGTGCTGGACGGGACCAGCGGCGAAGAGGGCTTGGTGCTGGACGGGACCAGCGGCGAAGAGGGCTTGGTGCTGGACGGGACCAGCGGCGAAGAGGGCTTGGTGCTGGACGGGACCAGCGGCGAAGAGGGCTTGGTGCTGGACGGGACCAGCGGCGAAGAGGGCTTGGTGCTGGACGGGACCAGCGGCGAAGGCTCGGCTGGGCTGGACGGGACCAGCGGCGAAGGCTCGGCTGGGCTGGACGGGACCAGCGGCGAAGGCTCGGCTGGGCTGGACGGGACCAGCGGCGAAGGCTCGGCTGGGCTGGTGGCGTGCCCGATGGTAAACGGAGAACCGTTATGCCACAGCACCCACTCGATGAAAGCCTCGAAATTCCCTCGAGGCCCATCTCCAGGCAGGCGTGCTCTGGTCTCATCATTGAGACCTGCCCGGAAAAACCCACAGAGGCTGGTGTCATCGTAATGGACGTGGGGAACCAAGTCCAAAAACCTCTGTGTGTGGGCCTCGAGGGACTGGTCCTCCTGGGCCAGAAGGAGGATGTCCATTGCTGCCCACTCCATCTTTTTAAGGTCGGTTCTTCTGTCACGGTGTGGTGAGTAAGGACGGCAGGCTGAGGCAAAGAGCTCCAACACAAACGATTTAATCTTCAAACAAAACCAGGAACAGGCAGGAAGACAGGCAGGATATTCACCAACACCTATGCATATACAAGTATAAACATACACATTGACAAACTAAGAACCGACACAGACAGAATGAACAGAGAGAACTAAATACAGAAACTAACGAGGTGAGGACAGGTGACACAGATGACTAAGACGATGAACAGGTGGATGATTGAGGGAGTGAATTCAGGTGTGCAGACAAGGAGGATTCTGGGAAGTGAAGTGCAAACAAGGACAGACAGGTGCAGACGAGGACTGTGACAACCCTAAGTCCATGTAGTTAATTAATATCACTCACTACTTATTTAAGTACAACGTAACTTCACCTTAAAATAAATGTGTATTTTTAAAATGTGTCTGAAATTTTAATTTATAGGGGGAGACATTTATTATTATTCTTGTGCACCATTGTGTAAAACACTGAGGTCTATCATTGGGTTTATTTGAGTGCAAATGAGTGCAGTGCCTCGAGTGGTGGTGGAGGCGCTGTGAAATAAAATGGTGAGTTTGGGAAAAGATTAATTAATTACTAATGTTAAAATCCTCACGCTAATTTATGTGAATGCACTTTTTCCGTTTTGAGTATTAGTTACCAATCCCAGTATTAAACCCTGAGGACGTGTCACACAATTCTGATCTCTATATCTTTAACACGGATCAGTGAACGGGATACAACTATATTGCATTTTCTCGCAGAAAGTGTTTACATCATCTTAAAGGTTGGGTAGGCAATGTTTTTCATTAACATTTTTTTTAATACTGTTTGAAACTCTCTTCACATCCTGATAGTAATCAATAACAGAAGTGGTCTAAATATTAAAACATTTATGTCTTCTGTGGAAATCTCAGGACCAAAAGATGTTCGTCCAATCATTGCATTCGGTCTGAATGCAATGATTGGTTAATTCTTAAACATTACTTAAACATTATGTTTTAAAATACTGAAATGCTATGTTATTAGGCGATTGGCTCTTTTATTTAGAAGAAGGGACTTATTCCGCTATATTGTTTGCAATTTCACCCATTCAGCAACATATGGCCCTGATCCAGCCCACATCTGGTATGTGTCTGTATAATTAATAATATTCCCGCATTCAGTTACTTACTGCTGGTCAGTAAACTCTACAACAGAGAATTACATCTTATATTAATAAACTGATACTCAGGAGAATACAGAAAAAGCAATGATAGCCTCACTAGGATACTAACCAAAACATGCAATGTTACATAATGGTAAGTTACATAAAGTTGCAAAATGTTCATTTACATAATGTAAATGAAAAATTTTTATTATCTATTACATTTATTTTATTTAAATAAGTGAATAGTCAGCATTAACGCATGTTATTTTTAACTTACGTTGAAGATATAGCCTACAGAAATACTCACATAAAGCAGCTGCAGGGGTCCAGTGAATCGTCCGGGCGAAACTCCTAACATGTGTTTGAGTTGAGAGATGATGACGTGAGTGGCCGCGCCTGTCGTGTAGCCCCGCACTAACGGCTCGGAGAGATACGTCACTACGAACCCGAACCGAACCAGACCCAATAAAACCTACAGAAAAAGACAAAACACGAAATTAACAAAAACACTTTTGAAAAATAATTGATATTACATAGAGGAACTGCATTGGTTTCAAAATGTATTGTTTTGTTTTTCTACATGGATCCTTGGTTTGTTTGTTTTCTTATTTATTTATTTATTCGATTGTTTTTCACACTCATTCATGCGTTTTCCCCAACACATTTATTCAGTGTTTGGTTACTTTGCTCACTCTCTCATTTTTTGTAGGCCTATTTTGGTGTTTGTTTTCATATTCTTGTTTAATTTGCAAGACTCACTTGAAATATGCCGCATAGTAACGTCGTTGCTGCGGCTACTTTCACCCGTTGCAAGTCTCGCGCCTCCGTATCCATGACGACTGATCCATTTGTCCCATTGGTCAGAAAGTGATCATGAGGAGCCAATCGCTCTGAGACGCTCCCGATCATTATGCTAATCACCGCGAAGGTTCCTAAAAGGCATTGAAAGCGCAGGTGTTTTTACTGAATCCCACTGTCAGAAATTATTATTGTAGTAGGCTATGTAGGCTATATATCCAGTATGCATGACAATTATGCGTGATAATGCTGGTACAAGTATTAGATGTTTTAAATGTATTTTGTATCAAATACAAAATCACATTTACATTAGCTACATTCTTTCTCTCCCCCTCACCTATGGAGACGTGTTTAGAGGTGCCAAAGATAAAGTACACCAGAACAGGATAGAAGGAGGTGTAGAGACCAAACACAGGTGGAACAGAAGCCAAAAGAGCGTATGCCATACCTGAGAAAGTATCAAATAACACACAGACAAGCTCATATAAATAGTCATTGCAATTTACTAGACTAGAGTGTTTTGCAAAGAAAAGTGGGAAAATATTTGCAAGTCAAGATGACCAAACAGATTGAGTGCTGTATATATATAGGTACCTATATATATATATATATTGCTCTTAAAATGTGTCACTGGTTTTTTCATTAAACGTGCAAAAGGTCTGACATGATTTATCTTTGCTTCATTTTTTTTACAACACAATAAACAGCTGTTTTAACAGGGGGGTGTATACTTTTTATACCCCCTCTATAATGGATCCCTTAAGAGACTTCCCGTTCAGTTCTGCTGTTATATTTTAATTAAAACATTATTTATCACGATTATCAAAACTTTTTATTGGGGATATCCCAGCAATGGGGTATGGTCAGTTTTCTTTTACTGTAATTCTTCAAGGAACATTTTGACATTTTTTATCCAATGTTTGGTTTTGCTTTGTAACTTGAACTTGTAAACTGACCCTGTGGCAGATGCATGATTCCCACACTGACACCCGAAACCAGGTCACCAAGTCCATTCTCCTGAACGGAATAAAGGGGGATCCAGGACAAAACTGGTATCCATGTTACAATCCAAATCTTCCACTGTCCTACAGAGCACCTTGCAGACAGTGGAAGAATAAGAGTTTTATAGAAGGTGTTCATGGAAAATAGTCTCCAAATCTTCTTTGGCATTATTACAGTAACTAACAGCAACAATATCCAATGCATTAACAATTTCATTAAAGACAGACAGATAGACAGATAGAGAGAGATAGATAGATAGATAGATAGATAGATAGATAGATAGATAGATAGATAGAGAGATAGATAGATAGATAGATAGATAGATAGATAGATAGACAGATAGAGAGAGAGAGAAAGATAGATAGATAGATAGATAGAGAGATAGATAGATAGATAGATAGATAGATAGACAGATAGAGAGAGAGATAGATAGATAGATAGAGAGATAGATAGAGAGATAGATAGATAGATAGATAGATAGAGAGATAGATAGATAGATAGATAGATAGATAGATAGATAGATAGATAGATAGATAGATAGATAGATAGATAGATAGATAGATAGATAGAGAGATAGATAGATAGATAGATAGATAGATAGATAGATAGATAGATAGATAGATAGATAGATAGATAGATAGATAGAGAGATAGATAGATAGATAGATAGATAAATAGATAGATAGATAGATAGATAGATAGATAGATAGATAGAGAGATAGATAGATAGATAGATAGATAGATAGATAGATAGATAGATAAATAGATAGAAAGATAGATAGATAGACAGATAGATAGATAGATAGATAGATAGATAGATAGATAGATAGATAGATAGATAGATAGATAGAGAGATTCAAGTGCAAGAAAACCCACACGCTGTTTTCTGTACTGCGTACACATCCAAATCGTGCGCTCATCCACATCTCATACTGTATACTGTGCGATACTGATAGTTCTCTTCCACGTTTTTTTTGCACTTGAATGGACAAATACACACAAAAATGTCAGATGTCAGATGTCAGATGTCAGATGTCCTCATAAAAACACAAGCGATCACTATCTTAAGTGTACGTAAATAGGTGACAAAGAAAACGCATGTGTAACAGTATATTGGATCCGTGCAGCTTTTAAAGTGACAGCAGCCTAATATTCCTGCTGCCATCTCTACAATCACATAGAACAACAAAAGACAAAGAGAAAATTCCCTCGCTGTTTTTGACTGAATAACTTTCTATATTTGTAATTTGTATTTTATTTATTAGGTACAGTGTTATTTTACATTAGATTACAGTTTCTGTATACCTGAATATCTTAAAACACTGTTTATTTCAATCATATCTTTGCTCAGTTGCATCTATTTGTGCAATTGCTAATTTGTTTATTATTATTATTTATTTTTAATTTAGTGTTTACATGTCATTTAATGCTTGAATTTGATATTAGTTAGGCTAGTTGTTTTTTAAACCATAGGCAGAAGTTCAGGTATTCTGAAGGTATTCAGCCACAATGAAATGTTTTGCGATAAGACTCAGAATAAATGTGAATGATATCCAAGGTTTTAGGTTGATATCCAAAACTAGAAATAGATCAGAATCATAATCGATAAGCAGAACCGGAATTGATAACATTTTTTAAATGATACCCAACCCTAGTCATAAACGGGGCTGCATCATTTTCCTCGCATAACAACACTCTTTGTGTCTTTGAATCTTACCTAATAGAGTCACAGATCTTGTCCTTTATAGAGGGCTCGTGGATGTCAGTCTGCCGTTGAGCTACTTCCTCTAGTGTAAGTTCATCCAGGATGATCCTCTCCACGCAGAATTTTGCTCCAGCATGTCCAGTGAAACCCATGCCTGTCCTATTCATGGTCATTGTATGTTCCTTTTTGCCAAGGTTTGGGGGATTCAGCAACTCAAACCCCTCAAATCCTCAAACCCCTCCCAGGGGGTAAAGTATAAATTGAGATGTTTTTTTCTCCCGTAGAATATATCTGTGACTATTCTTCTTTTCACAGAGAATACTGAGTCCATTTATAGGTTTCCATGGAGAGATGGCAGACAGATATGTTCAAACCAGAAATGTCCGTATGGGAAAAGTCTGTGGGTCATTATCAGAGTCTTCAAAGATCCATCCCACACCACACCCACAACAATAAACATGAGTGTGCCAAATATTTTACACATCTGTTAATGAACTTGTGACACTTCACTAACTCACAAACACACGGACAAAAAGAGTGTTTTTAAAAGAGTTATCTGGACACTCAGTGAGCACTAAAAGCTGTCCCTTCAGCTATAACCAAAGCCTGACCAGGTTTTGCTTTCCAATTGTTATATTTTTTGTCATCATCTGTCAGTTTACTTTTAGTTGTTTTATTTGCCAAGTTCACTTCCCCAAGTGAGCGAGATGAGTTAGAAGAACTGAAAAAAGGAATCAGACAATTTATATGTACCAACGACTTAAGATATGCAAAGACGGTGCACTCGTATTACTATGAATGGGAGAAAGTGCAACGCACAATATGCCGGAATATGTCCCAGCTTCCAAATAAAAGAACCAATCGCCTATTGGTGAAGTCACTGCAGCTGCCGTTAGAAGCTCTGGTTGCTATAGAAACAGTGTTCTGAGACATGCGCTCATGACTGCACATGTGCATTGGCTGAGAGGCGTTTCAAAGATGGATGCAGAGTGAAATGACTTGCCTTAAAGGGACTTTGTAAGTTATGGAACTGAGCCACCAGACACTGGATGCGCTCATTGCGAATCATTTGCGGCAATAAACTGTTCTTGCTTGATTCTCTCTTGAGGGATGAGAGTTGAGTTTCTGCACCTCGGTGGGTCTGCCGAGCTGGCAGGATCGCTCATGGGGATTGTAGGCAGAGCGTGGGATGGAGTCTGCTAGGAGTTTTTCCCTTCTTGGGCTTCTCCTGCTAGCTCTGTTGCTGTCATGTCAGTTCAGGACACTGCTCTCTCTCCCTGGTGCTGCATCCTCTTTGGGGGCTCCTGCCTTGCTAATAGAAGTAAGCACGGTGAGGAGCTCCCCTTTCGCTTGACTCTTTTCATGTGGGATGAGAGTCAAGTGTGTTCACCTCTCAGTTCAGGCCCTTCGATCGTGTTGCAGGTTGGTAGGATCTTATCTTATGCTGTTGTTCAGCATTTTCCTCTGGGGCTTGGGTCCGGAGAATGGACTGATGTTCATTGAAAGTGTGAAGTTGCGGTGAGATGAGGTGATCTGCTTTCTTATCCGGTCCAGAGCAATGCTGTTTAGCGTGCTCCTCTGATGTAAGGCTGCTGAGGGACACTGAAGGTGTTAGTCACGGGTGAAAAGATGCAGCCGCTTCACCTTTATAATGTGCTCTCCCTCCAGCATATCTGGGGCTGTTAGGCAGAATGTGGCCTCGAGGAAGAGGAAGTTTGATGAATTAAAAAGCTGGTGTTTTAACGCACTTCCATCAGTTCCCCCTTCATCATCTTCAGCAGAGATGTCAGTGTAAACATTGTCTCGATGTTGGCATGCTTCCTAAAAGTTCTCAAGGAATGGGCAGATCAATATAATGTAGAGGACTTTTGTAAAAGTCCCATTTATTATCTGTATCCCTCTCCAGATATACTCAAATGATTTTTAGAATGTGAACTAATGATTTTCAGTAAAAACTACTAATGTAAACTTGATTTGTCTACGGTGTTTCCCAACCCTGCTCCTGAAGGACCCCCAACACTGCACATTTTCTTTGTCTCCCTAATCAAACACACCTGATTCAACACATCAGCTCATTATCACATAATCCTGTGCAATACTGTCTAAGTTCTAAAATGTAGATATTTGAGAATGAAAAAAAACAACAAAAAAAACAAGGCAATCAGTTGCCAGAAAATATTTAAGCAATTTTGCTACTACAATTTAAGTAATATGAAACTATATAATTTAATTTAATAACATTTAAAGTGACTTAAAAAAACTAAGCTTAAATAAAGTACAATTTTGTATAATGTATAAAAAGGATATTTTAAGTTGCACAAGTGAAGTAATTAAAGTTGCCAGTACTTAGAACTTTGAGTTGCAATAAATTAAGATGAACAAAACACTAATTATATATTTTGATTTAAATTAATGTTCATTTGTAATTTACATTTATTAAAAAAAACTGGCTATGCTTACTGATGATATTTAAGTTTGCAAACTCACATTTTTGGAGTTAGTAGAACTTATCCGGGTTTACACTGTTTGATGGAATTTTGTCTTCAAAATAAATACAATTTGTTTTATAATTTTATAATCCAATGCAAAAACATTAATCTTCGGTGTGGCTTAAGTGTCCAATTCACTTTTTTTTGGCCACAGTATAAAAAATTCTTAAGCGAGAATAAAAATAACGTCCTCTCTGAACAGCAAACCATGGATGTAAAAGCCATTGAGTTGCAGTCACACTGACAGTGATTTTGTAGGGTTTCTGTAAGGTAGGATTGAGGTCAGCAGTCCCATCCATCAGAGTCTGGCTGCGGGCACTGATGCGCGTCACCTGATGATTGACAGCAGGACTCAGCCCCTCCCACTCCGAGTCTCACCATCCCACCGCATAAATATTGGCAGAAGATGTTTGAGACGTTCAAATTAACACAACATGTTAGTGTCTTTCCTTTTATTTTACCCCCGTGAATGTCAGAAAAACTTTTTTAAAGTCCGTTCAAAACACGACTCATTTCCCAGGTGAGCGGAGCCTCCGCGAGCGGTTGCCATGGAGCGGCAGCGGGTCACTGACGCGGCCTCCACACACACACCGGAGGAGCGAGCGGAGCGACAGACTTCATGCGGAGTGAAGAAACACCATCACACACACAGGCTCAAGCGCCGGTATGAAGTGCTGGAGACTCTGGGCACGGGCACGTACGGCAAAGTCAAGCGCGCGGTGGCGAGACAGTGTGGAAAGACGGTGAGCGACATTGCTGTTCTTGTAAAGAATTCACATGTCACTAAATGCTGATATGAAACATATCTATCTATCTATCTATCTATCTATCTATCTATCTATCTATCTATCTATCTATCTATCTATCTATCTATCTATCTATCTATCTATCTATCTATCTATCTATCTATCTATCTATCTATCTATCTATCTATCTATCTATCTATCTATCTATCTATCTATCTATCTATCTATCTATCTATCTATCTATCTATCTATCTATCTATCTATCTATCTATCTATCTATCTATCTATCTATCTATCTATCTATCTATCTATCTATCTATCTATCTATCTATCTATCTTCCTCTTTATCAGAAATGTAATTCAAGATGGTGAATATACAAAAGAATTTAGATTATTTGAAATTTGTAGTGCATAAAAAAATTAGATTAGGGATTTAAAAAAAAAAAATTGGTTTCCATAACTGTAAAAATCTTGGATCATCGTTGAGATCTTAAGGAATTATAGAAATATTCATACAATTTACAGTAATGCAATGATTACCAACCAGAGGAACCCCATTAAGGAGGTTTAGGGATTTTGATTGTGCTGTGTTGAAAACTAAAAATTATGATTTTCATTATTATGATTTAGGGTAACAGTTGCTTTAACACATTCCGTTTTTAAGAAATAAGTTGTGCTTGGTTCACAATTTTTCATATACTTTGTTTGATGAGATTGAAATCCAGCCATACAAAAACGGCATGGTTTGTAAATAAGTTCACTGTTACAAGGTCTTTATTTGAGAAAATTTTAATATGATGTGTCAAAACAAGTGTCTCAGGTGTCTCAATAAGGGAGAGGAGACCTCATCACTGATTTTCATTCAGAGTATTGATTGTTTTTAATTTAAAAGTGAACCATTATAATAATAGTACTTTTAATCATATCAATAATAATGCTAAATTATATGAGTTCTGGTTTTAGAGTTGATGAAGGCATACTTGAGCCTGTTACTGAGATAATAAATAAAGTATAAATGATGTCTTTCTATAAAATTATAATGATTTGACAAAAAAGTATTATGCAGTGAAAATGAAGAGTTATGGAAATGTATTGACAAAAGTTCTGAAAACTCAAAAACACTGAAGTATTACATTTTAAATTTAACTGAAGTAAATTCATAGGGTGTGCATAAATAAATAAAATCAATAACAAATTTAACTTGAAATGCTTGAGTATTCCCCCAAAAATATGGCGTTAATGTTTTTTTTTCTTACTATAGTTCCTAATAATGGCAAAATTTGATTGATTTATTTAATAAAAAATGTATAATGACTTCATTTTTCTATTTTAAAGGAGTAATATCCAGGATGTCCTCTGATGTCAGATCTGACAGGCTGTCTGTCATTCATCACAACTTTACTTAGCAATTCACCTCAGTTAATTATTGGGGTCTTACTTTTGGGGTCATCCAATAGGTGCTTTGTGCGTGTGTGTGTGTGTGTGTGTGCGTGTGTGTGTGTGTGTGCGTGTGCGCGCGTGTGTGTCTACTGTAATTAGACCTCATGTTACCACACTTAATTAAATACTTATCACTCAGTCTGTCATTTAACAAAAACAAAGGAGATAATTCCCTTAGCCTGCTGTCTGCACTCTTTCACAGCCTGAAAACATATGAGAGCGTTAATGGAAAAAACTGTCCAATCAGATTAGAGCAGCAGCTGAGCCTCTCTCTCACTCTGTCACTCATCTGGACTCAGAGGTGAAGTATTCCTGAATCCAGAAGCCTTAGCATAGCTGGGATTCCTGCAGACAAACACTAACAGCATTCAGAGGGAGCCGGGTGCTGTGTGCATGTGTGACAGGGAAGCGAGGCGTCTCTCCACATCTCCAGATTGCGGTCAGAGGTGCTTGGCAGATTGCCAGATGGCACTGCCAGTGCTGGTTTCGGCCACCTCCGTTAGAGTTTTTTCAGTGATAAAATATTTATATTCCCCGCTGGAGACCCGCTTAGAGCGGGTCGAGTAAGACAGATTACTTTTGGTGCCGTGACCCGCATGGGAGTGAGGTTTAGGGGGGTGAGTGTAACAGATGTAGGCCAGTAAGAGCTATGTAAGTAAACCTCACTCCCCTGGCCTTAAGATGTGCGCTAAGAAGAGATGTATTCAAGTCAATATTAATTGCAAATAAAAATAAATGAGCATTGCATCATTGGCCCATATTCTTACAGACATTCGTGTTTTGCTCAATGATGTGTTTGATTACAATGTGTCTGTTTGTGTGCTTCAGGTGGCTATTAAATCCATTAGAAAGGAGAGATTAAGAGATGATCTGGATAGGGCTCACATCCAGAGAGAAATTGAAATCACCGCCTCCCTTACGCACCCAAATATAATCCGTCTATACGAGGGTAAAACACAACAGTCTCACACTACGAATTTGTTTGTCACATCCTAATGCCAAATGCTGTATCATAGAGATTAAGATACTCTCTCTTTCCATTAACCCAACAAATGATTCATGAAATGTGTGTGGATATGTTTTCAGTGTTTGAGAGCGGGGAGAGGATTGTGATGGTGATGGAGTATGCGAGTGGAGGAGAGCTTTATGAGTACATTCAGGAGAAACAGAGACTGTCAGAGGACGAGGCCAGACACTTCTTCGGACAGATCACCTCTGCTGTGCACTACTGCCATAAAGTAAACACATTTCTGTTCTGAAATTCTCATGGCATTCATTCTCCTTATGAGTAGTTTTTCTTGAATAGGAATCATTTGAATCATGACACTTCTCTGAGTTGATTTAAACAGCATTTTATTGATATGAATGAAATGTATAGGCTTAGTCTGCTACGCTGAACACAGCCATGCACACAAATACAGGGACTGGGATATGAGCTGCTGCAAGGAAAGTAGGGAGAACCTCCGAGCAGATTTAGGCAGGTGGTGCTGGGGACGGAGAAGGGCGGGAAAATTCCCATGCAGCGCTGCACTGAGTTGAGCCAGTTCGGGACGGAAATAAACAAGTTACATAGAGTGAACAAAAAGACTGATTGGGCATGCAGCCAGCTTTAGGAGAACCAATCAGCTGCTCAGAAGAGTTTGTATTTCACCTACAAATGCTACTAAATGTATCAAAGGTGCACAGTCAACATTTTACTAGTCGAATGTACCTGAATGTAACATCTTTTAATAAACAACATTCAAATTATAGATGGAAGTTCAGTTCAGTTAAGCTGACAAATTTTGTCATTAGTAACTTTTATTTCTCCTAAATACACCCTAAACAAAAAAACGTCCTGTTTATTTTTGTATTCATCACCTAGACAACAGTGCTGGCAACGATAAATGTTTGGCAATGTCAGTAATATTATGAAACTGAATAACACTCAAAATACTGCAAACAGACTTTGCCTCAGTAGTTAAAAAAAATGAGTACTGTAAACAAATCATACATTTATATCTAGTATACGTAAATTGGTTATATATAGTATATTTTGTATTTATATTTAGTTAGATTTCTATCTCAATGCAGTCTGTACATTAAAATCTGCCTTTGATTCAAAGATTTTTCAATATTAGGACTACACTGTAAACACATTACATTTGACAGAAACATTTTAAATAGGATTTTTTTACATGACTTTTAAAAAACATTTAAGTAATCTCTTGTTATCCCTCAGAATGGTGTGGTTCATCGTGACCTCAAACTCGAGAATGTACTTCTGGACAAGGACTTAAATGTGAAGGTAAACAATTCATTGTTCAGCTGACATTATGTTTCATGCATTTTCATTTTTCTAGTACGGTGGACAAAAGAACAGAAACACTATATAAAATAAAGACCCTGTAGGATCAGGTGGAATTATGCTTAATCATCTTCATTTTCTTCCTGGAATCTTTTAAACATGCCTTGAACTCTTTTAATGGACATTGATTCTTTCGCCTACTTTTTGTCATTTTATTTCTGAGGGATGATGAAGTATTAATCGACTTGAACCCCAAACAACCCCATGAAGGTTTAAGGATGTGCAGATCTGGGGGCCATGGAATGCATTTGACTTCATCCTGGTGTTTACGAAATCACGCTTCAATTACTTTAGCACTGTTTATTGTAGCATCATCATCCTGGAATATGGGAACATTATAAGGGAACAATGTTTGCATTATTTTGCACAACAGAACAGCTTCATTCCTTGGTCATTACAAACTGTATAGAGCAATCATTGGATCGGATGACTCTTGCAAAATGCTTAAACCTCACCATGATTCATAGTTGCTAACAGACAGGTTTGAAGGTATCCTTTGTCTCCATATGTTAACTGGATGTAGGAAATATGATGAAAGATGACTTTTATTCATTATTCGTTATATAGAGTCTGCCATGAACAGTTTTTTAGAGTCACAGATGTTTCATTTCATATGTAAGCACAATTTAAATTCTGCATAAACCTTCATATCAAACAGTTTGCAGTGTTTGATGGCCAGTGTAATATGATTAATCTCTGCAGCTGCATTTTTAATTTGAATTCTACTTAAAATCAACCACCTTTCATAAGGGCGTCTGCTATTTGTATCCACCCTGTGTGAATCAGAATTAGATTCTATTAAATAAATCGAAGTCACCCATTTTAATACAGAGTTGATTTATCTATAATTGCTCTGTTTGTTTGTAGCTAGCTGACTTTGGCTTGTCGAACCGCTACACGAGAGGCCGGCGTCTGGACACGTTCTGCGGGAGTCCCCTGTACGCTTCTCCAGAGATTGTCAACGGACTTCCATACCACGGCCCTGAGGTGTCCATCAGTCTCAACAGATTGCTCACCCTTGTGAAAAGAAGTATACTAGCTAATAAAAAAAAATACTTATTACGGAAATAATATATTTTAAGAGAATACTGTTAATTGCAGTGAAATGAAAATTATAGAAATGTATATTAAACGCAATTATTTAAAATTAAGAATGCTTTTTTGACCTACTTAAGTACATATTTATATGTAATTTCATAATCACCTTTATTGTCTTTAAAATATGGTTTAAAGTGTGCTGCTTAATGTACTGACAAGCATTTATGGTAAATTTATTGTAATGTAATTTCTATTGAAATGTATTATGCTGTGTATTTAAATATATTTGTAATTGCAGATTTGTAATGACAAAGTTGCATTTTAATATATTTATGTAATCTCAAATAACAGACTACAGTTAAATTATAATCAAGTACTTTACACGTGCTTTAGTTTGTTAGTCAACACATCAAAATAAGTACTTCTTTAAGACAAAAGTATAAATATACTTTAAATAAGTGCACTTTTTAAAAGTGAAAATTCTGTCATAATTTGCAGACCTTGTCGTTCCAAACCCATAAGACTTTCGTTCATCTTCAGAAGACAAATGAAGATATTTTAGATATGAAAATATGAGAGATCTCTGTCCCTCCATTGACAGTCTATACAACTATTTCAAGCCCCAGAAAGGTAGTAAAGACATCATGAAAGTAATCCATGACGCCAGTGGTTTAACCTCAATTTTATGAAGTGATGCAGGTGCTTTGTGTCCTTAAAAAAACATAATTTGCCACTTTATTTAGAAAATAATAATCTCCAACGTGCTTCTTATTAACAAGGGCATTTAATACTTGAAATCCCACTGCTTGTACAGTAAACACGTCATAAACGATTCTGCATGTGCTCTTCCTCGGTCCCAGGTGGACTGTTGGTCTCTTGGTGTGCTGTTATATGCTCTGGTTTACGGCTCCATGCCTTTTGATGGCACAAGCTACAGCATCCTTAAAGAGCAGATCCGCCAGGGACGATACAAGACGCCTGATATCCCATCGGGTGAGATTCATACACTTCCTTATACTGCTCTCCATCATGAGTGAGAATGTACGTGACTCTTTCCATTCTTCTTACAGAGGCCTGTTCATTGATTGGATGGATGCTCACAGTAAAAGTAGAGGACAGAGCCACTGTGAAAGACATCACCAACCATTGGTGGCTAAACCGAAACTGTCCCAACTTCCCAGATGCTTCATTCTCAGGAGTTACAGAGAGTAAACCACGTGCTTCTACCCTACTGAGAAAGAAACATAAGGAAAGAACACTGAGCTGCTCTTTTCTGCCGTCTCCTCTTGAAGCTTCTTCCCACAACCACCACATGAAACTGCCGAAGAAAGGCATCCTGAAGAAGCTCTTCCATCAGGCTGAATACACTTCTCTCTCTGAGCACTCAGACAGGTCTGGGACTGCTGGGAACAGTAAGGCGGACACTTGTGAAGATGTGGAAAGAAATGGGACAGATGGCGGGAGAAATAGGAAGGGCATTCTTAAGTGTAACGGAAAGTTCTCCGGTGTTTCTCCAATGACATCGGCTCCTACATGGTCACGCGGTTTCAGCAAAACCAGCCGAGAGCGTGATGGAGGTGGACAGCAGGACATGGAGTTTGAGATCAAGATCTCCCTGTGGAAAACACACGAGTCTACAGGACGACAGTTTCCACAGAATAGCTATTTTGATCATTCACACTGACTATACATGTATGAATTCAACTACAGAATATAGGTCAAGGTTTACAATAAGGTACAATCAAAATGAAAACTGTCATCATTTACTCACCCTCAAGTTGTTTCAAAACTGTATGAATTTATTTGTTCTGCTGAACACAAAAGAAGATATTTTTAAGAATGTCGGTGGATGGGCCCCATTGACTTCCACAGTAGGAAAAAAATACTATGCAATAAAATACAAAAAAAAAAAAAAAAACCTACAGAATATCTTCTTTTTTGTTCAGCAGAAGAAAGAAATTCACAAAGGTTTGAAACAACTAGAGGAAGAGTAGATGATGACAGTTTTCATTTTTGAAGTGATCTATTTCTTTAAGTATCATGAACTAACAGTGAACAGTCTAATTATTAATCTGAGTTAATGCTAAATATATAAATATTAATCTGAGTTAATAAACATGCTATTACTAAAACATACTAATTGTAATTCATCTTTAAGGAAACGTAACTATTGTTAATTAATTCAACCTCATTGTAAAGTCTTGTCATATATACAGTATATCAATATTCAAAGGTTTAGGGTAAAGTTTGTTATTTTTTTAAAGAAAAAATTAATATGTTTATTCAGCAAGGAGGCATTAAATTGATCAAAACTAACAGTAAAAAACCTTTATAATGTTAAAAGATTTATATTTCAAATGAATGCTGTTCTTTTGAACTATTACACATTTCTGAAAATGTTATTAGGCAGCACAACTGTTTTCAACATTGATAATCATCATATCAGGATGATTTCTGAAGGATCATGTGACACTGAAGAGTAATGATGCTGAAAATTCAGCTTTCATCACAGGAATAAATACATTTTAAAATATATTACAATAGAAAACAGCTATTTTGAATAGTAATATTTCACAATATTACTGTTTTTACTGTAGCTTTGGTTAGCATTAGAGACTTCTTTCTAAAACATTAAATAAAACTTACCAACCCAAATCTTTTGAATGGTAGAGTATGTGCAAACACACCCAAATGTTGCCTTACATTTTGACTTTTACAAAGGTGAATCATTTGACTTGCAACCGGTGAATCAAGGAGTCCCAACAGTCGAACATGCAGCAGAATAACTCGGAAATACCCGAGGCATTACAGCTGCTAAGATAATGTGTACTGTGTAATTGCTAATAACCCAGCTCAATTCGTTTATTTGCCTCAAAGGAAGTCAAAAGCAGCCATGAATCCACTAATCCCAGCCCAAAAGAACAGAAGGCTTTGTGCAGAGCTGCAGTCGTGCCATTCCCCGTTTGTGCTGGCATACAACACCGGCAAGAGTTTGATGGCATGTTCATTCTAAATGTTATGCTCTCTGGCTCTCGTTGGCTTCTCACGTGAAGAGAAAACGCGCTTTTTAGATTCGACGCCAGACTGATTAGCATGACACAGTAGCATTAGTATTAAAATCGCAGTTAAGCAGCAGTATTTAGTCTTGTGCGGCCTATTAAAGGAATAGTTCATTTACAAATGAAAATTCTGTCATCATACATACATTACTCACTCTCAAGTTGTTTCAAACTTCTTTTGTTTTTGTTGAACTCAATGGAAGATATTTTGAAGAATGACTGGTAACCAGACAGTTGATGACCACATTGACTTTCATAGTAGGAAAAAAAAAAAAAACTATGGAAGTCAATGGGGTCCAACAACTGTTTGGTTACCAACATTCTTCAAAATATCTTCTATTGTGTTCAGCAGAAGAAAGAAATTCATACAGGTGTGAAACAACCTGAGGGACAGAATTTTCATTTTTGTCTGAACTATTCCTTTAAGTGGATAATTGTTCTCCTTTATTCCCCATATTGTATGACTGAAGGTAAATGTGCAGTATTTGTAAAACACTTGCCTCCAGGAAATTCATTTTTTGAGGATATGAGTACAAGAAACTGTACTGAACACCTTTTGTTATCTAAAACTTTTTAATAAAAAGGGTGGGAAAAAAATCCACACATTTTTAGAAAACATTTAATCACTCCAAAGTTAAATTACGAAGATAATCAACATCTTTACACATTGTTAGCCATGAGAACGTCTGTTCAAGAGTTGTCCGAGAAGACTTGACCCATGACGGCCAGTTTGGCACTGAAGGGCTGCACGGGGCAGGAGAGCGCAGGAGGTTTCCGTTTCTCTCCTGGCTTCAGAGCGATGCTCTCCGGGGCGCTCCCGTCCCCTGACGTCTCCTCTGATGTGTCCGTGGGAGGCCTGAGTGGTTTTGAGAAGCTGAGGAGTATGTCCTGTAGCTCCCTGCGCTCGTCCTGGTTCCGGCTGCAGCAGTGGAGCGCGGCGGGGTCGAGCGGGTGAGCCTCCGTGTTAAATATGTACCCCCCCGCGCTGAGAACGCAGTCCCCCTGCAGGCCGCCGAGCTCAAACTCAGTGCCCGTGTTGTGAAGGAAGTTTTCAGGATCGAAGAGGAGGTAGAGGTATTTAATGGTCTCGGCCAGGAAGAAGGACTCCATGCGGTTGTCCAACTTGTGATCCCTTACGTCCTTCACCTTTGGCGGAAATAAAAAAGACGAGTGCGTTTAGAGGCTGCTGGATTCAGTGTCAATATTGCTGAAGGTTTGACACTCGTTTTGAGACACTCACGGTGGCAAACCCACAGTTCACACGGCTGATTTTGTCAATCGACTCGATTGCGTCCCGGCCAAGCTGCATGAACGTCGGGTCGCCGGTGGCCTTGTACAGATACATGGCGCTCTCGATCAACTCTGCACAACACAATTAGTTACTTCAATTTCAATTTCCTTTATTCATGTAAATTAATCAATACAGATTTGACAGCAAAATGTGAATGGTACCTATGCAAAACTTGCTGCCTGTTATTTGCAAAGCCATTGCTTGCTAAGGTGTTCTAAAGGCTGAAATACTCTACGTGACTTTTAACAACAGATTGTAAAACACTAGGCATCATACACTAAAAGATTGAGGATCATACACTACTAGATTTTCAAGTTGTCACAAGTACGAACAAACTCACGCAGAAACATGCGGCTAGTTGAGTTGACGCATGACAAATGAAAACGAGTCTGAAGTTAAAAAAAGAATAATAATAATTAGCAGTTTGTGCCCATCATAAACTGTGAGATTTTCTGTGAAATCTGTCAACTTAAATCTGAAGACTGGCTTTGACTTCCGACAACTAGCGCCAGTCCAGACTGTAAATCAGGCAAACATCGGGGAAAAGTTATGTAGTGTACTCCCCCTTAAAGTAATCTTAACCCTTTTAAAGCATTAAAAAAAGACTCACATTCCATGGCTGTTGTGAAAATCTCGCAAATTTCATATTATACATGAACTTTAGTGTGGTGCAAGAAAGAATATTTTGATTAATATAGAGATATTTTATTTGAATCTGTTATATGAGAATTACCAGTGTTTGTTTATTCCTTGAACTTATAACTCAGCACAAAACAATCCACATTTATGAAACCTACAAAATCCTTCACGAACAAAGCAAGATCAAAACAACATACACTACTGTTCGAACGTTTGGGGTCACTCAAAGTTATTTTATTAAGAGCTTTTATTCAGCAAGGATGCATTAAATTGATCAATAGTGACAGTAAAGACATTTATAATTTTGCAAAAATGTATGCCGTTCTTTCTGTTAACTTTTGTTCTTCATAAGATCCTAAAAAAATGTGTTAGGGTTTCCACAAAAATATGAAGCTGCACAACTGTTTTCAATACTGATAATAATCAGAAATGTTTCTTGATCATTAAATCATCATATTATAATGATTTCTGAAGGATCATGTGACACTGAAGACTGGAGTAATGATGCTGAAAATTCAGCTGTATTCACAGGAATAAACTGTTTTTACACTTTTACAGTATATTACAATAGAAAACAGCTATTTTGAATTGTAATAATATTTTATAACATTACTGTTTTTACTGTATTTTTGATCAAATAAATGCAGCCTTAGTGAGAGACTTCTTTCAAGAACATTACAAATCTTACCAACCCCAAACATTCCAACGGTAGTGTAAATATTACTTTAGAATGCTTTAACGAAATACATTTATTTTACTCCTATAAACAAACTTTTATAATAAAAAAGATGATCAAATTTTCATGCAATGATTAATCAATTGGTGTCAGCAGAGTGAAATATTTGGTCTTTGAACGTTTGCTCTGCACACCTTCCAGGCTGTGGTTCATTCGATATTCTTCATTTATATCACTTACATATAAAATTTCAGAGATGAAAAAAAAGGGCATCAAATCACTTGAAATGCAAAAAGAATGCAAAAAGGGCTAAATGATTTATATGTATATGTATATATTTTCAAATATATGAAAATAATGTCTAAAAATAAATAAATAAATAAGTACCGGTATTTCATGTTTTTAAGAAAAGCTCAGGAATGTGATAGAATGGTTTAAAAGACAACTTATCAATGGTTTGAGGACACGTGCATGTATTTCTCTCTTGTGCAGTGTGTTTTATAGACACCTGGCCGCAGCGGGTAGCCCTCGCGCTTGTCCACTGTGCAGCCTTGAGGAATACTGTAGAACTCTGGGAGGCCTCCGAACTGACGCCAGACACTGTAGTAGTTATGGAAGGTCTTTGTGGCACTGGAAATATCACCTATCAAACTCTGATATCAAAGAAACACATGTGCATTACTAGGAGTCACAGAAATCTGCTCTCAGATGCAAATATATATAAACAGAGCAATTCCAAGAGGGTCCTCACACTATTTGTGCTCGGGCCCTAAAAATGGTGTTTTTCCATTGTCTTGTGACGTACTGGACTAGTGTATGGTGAAAGATCTGCTTTCTCACCTGCAGTCCGGGCCAGAACGCCTCCAGAGACTGAAACACTGGCATTGATACTGTTCCTCTATGCATCTGCACCCACAGATACCAATCATCAAACTTAGTGTAGTTCTTTATGGACTTATCAAATTCTGCAACACACATTTGAAAGTTGATAATGCCTTCACACAAGCAAGATAAGGAAAAATAAACAGCAATTAGTGAAAATTGGTGTTATGATGATTATCTAATGCTATCAAAATGAATAGCAATTTAGCAAGTTATCAATTGCACATACACTGAAACAAATTTGGTGTAGGATTTACTTTGAAACCATTTTCACTTAGAAATCGCAAGCAAACTTCACGAATGATTACAAAGAAACGGCAAGTGACACATTGAATTAAACAAGAATTTTTGAAGTAGAAAGACTGAAATAGTATTTTCTTGTAAAACTGTTGTACAATGCTTGTGTCATACAGCTGCTTTATTAATTATTTAATGTTTACCTTGAAACATTGCCAGCAGCTCCTCATCTTGCAGCAGGATGGCCCCCTTTACGAGATACTCGAAGTACGAGTCCACTCCCGCCCCGATCCCTGCGTCCTGAGCAACCCACTTAGAAGTTATGACATCTATATGGTTGCCCACCTGAAAAGATGAGATGGTTATGTGATAATATTAACAATAACAGTGAATGCTGGAGCCAATAACGGAGTCACAGCACATTTTTCCATTTCAAAAATCCATATTTTCCAGACTTCTGTATCAATTTTACAGACAATATTTAACAACTGATAAATGATTTTAAAAGCCAACATTTTGACCATGTATGCTATTAATGCTAATTAATTGCTGGAATATTGTGGCTAGATACTGTAGCTCATACTCATCAATTAACACCAAACCCAGACAAGTTCAATGCACAGCATTCAATTAAAACTGCGATGCTAAAATACAGAATTACATTTGACATGCTTTCACATATTCACTGACTGAAAACATTTTAAATTCATATTATAAGTTTTAAAATAATATTGTAACTGAAATACTATTTTCGAAATAATGGTAGGAAATGCTATCCACCCTTGAAGTGCCCCAAGTATGCTTCTTTGGATATTACCTTTCATGTAGTGTGTTAATAACTGTAGCTGTTTGTAAATGTAAACTGTCTGCAAAGTTTCAAAGCTAAAAAGTGTACCATACATGGAGTTATTTTCTATCCAAAAAAAAGAAAAAAAGAAAAAAGAAAGCTTCTTCATATGTTTGCAAAATATTTGCATAATTCCAGCCAAAGGTCTTCATTGGCTGTCTGCGAACATCATCTACTTTGTCTAACAATCAGAGCAGAGTTGATCAATCACAATAGACTGGGTCATCTGACCAATTAGAGCAGAGTAGACCAATCACAACAGACTGGGTCACCTGACCAATCAGAGCAGAGTAGACCAATCACAACAGACTGGGTCACCTGACCAATCAGAGCAGAGTAGACCAATCACAACAGACTGGGTCACCTGACCAATCAGAGCAGTGTAGAACAATCACAACAGACTGGGTCACCTGACCAATCAGAGCAGAGTAGACCAATCACAAGAGACTGGGTCATCTGACCAATCAGAGCAGAGTAGACCAATCACAACAGACTGGGTCATCTGACCAATCAGAGCAGTGTAGACCAATCACAAGAGACTGGGTCATCTGACCAATCAGAGTAGAGTAGACCAATCACAACAGACTGGGTCATCTGACCAATCAGAGTAGAGTAGACCAATCACAACAGACTGGGTCATCTGACCAATCAGAGCAGTGTAGACCAATCACAAGAGACTGGGTCATCTGACCAATCAGAGCAGAGTAGACCAATCACAACAGACTGGGCCACCTGACCAATCAGAGCAGAGTAGACCAATCACAAGAGACTGGTTCATCTGACCAATCAGAGCAGAACAATCACAACAGACTGGGTCATCTGACCAATCAGAGCAGAGTAGACCAATCACAACAGACTGGGCCACCTGACCAATCAGAGCAGAGTAGACCAATCACAACAGACTGGGTCATCTGACCAATCAGAGCAGAGTAGACCAATCACAACAGACTGGGTCACCTGACCAATCAGAGCAGTGTAGACCAATCACAACAGACTGGGTCATCTGACCAATCAGAGCAGAGTAGACCTATCACAACAGACTGGGTCATCTGACCAATCAGAGCAGTGTAGACCAATCACAACAGACTGGGTCATCTGACCAATCAGAGCAGTGTAGACCAATCACAACAGACTGGGTCATCTGACCAATCAGAGCAGTGTAGACCAATCACAACAGACTGGGTCATCTGACCAATCAGAGCAGTGTAGACCAATCACAACAGACTGAGTCATCTCACCAATCAGAGCAGAGTAGACCAATCACAACAGACTGGGTCATCTGAGCAATCAGAGCAGAGTAGACCAATCACAACAGACTGGGTCATCTGACCAATCAGAGCAAAGTAGACCAATCACAAAAGACTGAGTCATCTGACCAATCAGAGCAGAGTAGACCAATCACAACAGACTGGGTCATCTGACCAATCAGAGCAAAGTAGACCAATCACAAAAGACTGAGTCACCTGACCAATCAGAGCAGTGTAGACCAATCACAACAGACTGAGTCATCTCACCAATCAGAGCAGAGTAGACCAATCACAACAGACTGGGTCATCTGAGCAATCAGAGCAGAGTAGACCAATCACAACAGACTGGGTCATCTGAGCAATCAGAGCAGAGTAGACCAATCACAACAGACTGAGTCATCTCACCAATCAGAGCAGAGTAGACCAATCACAACAGACTGGGTCATCTGAGCAATCAGAGCAGAGTAGACCAATCACAACAGACTGGGTCATCTGACCAATCAGAGCAAAGTAGACCAATCACAACAGACTGGGTCATCTGAGCAATCAGAGCAGAGTAGACCAATCACAAAAGACTGAGTCACCTGACCAATCAGAGCAGTGTAGACCAATCACAACAGACTGAGTCATCTCACCAATCAGAGCAGAGTAGACCAATCACAACAGACTGGGTCATCTGAGCAATCAGAGCAGAGTAGACCAATCACAACAGACTGGGTCATCTGAGCAATCAGAGCAGAGTAGACCAATCACAACAGACTGAGTCATCTCACCAATCAGAGCAGAGTAGACCAATCACAAAAGACTGAGTCACCTGACCAATCAGAGCAGTGTAGACCAATCACAACAAACTGGGTGATCTGACCAATCAGGGGTGATGCTGCAATGTATATTTTGAGAAAATAAAAGTGTTTTTGCCCTTGGATGCATGTAAACCTAAGAGACAGAACAAAATTAGGAACCTTTAAAATAGCATAATAGGGGCACTTTAAAATACATTTAGCTTCAATGACTAACACTCTGCTTTTGTGATACATTTATTTTTTTAGAATTTCTCAATTTCATATCTTAGAAAACAGAATTGGGCAATAGTCTGTAAACAGAAATATTTTTCTTATGTAGACCTGGAAATGACTTAAATTCTCATCCCAGTGGATGCTGCACACCGGTGGTGGTTGAGGAGATTTCCCCTGATATGATTGTAAAGTGCTTTGGGTGTACAGTAGTGCACATGAACGCTCTATAAAAATGCCTCATTCATTCATTCAAATTTAATTCCACTATGTAGGAATTTATTACTATGTGATCATATAAAAATGTTTTGCACGTGTGTGAGCTCAGCAAAAAACATTGCTACTCATTTCACATGCAAAGAGGGTTTCCATTGTGGCCCTAAAGCCCCACTTAATTCTCAGGGTCAGAGAGAGGGTGGAAACTCATCACAAACTTTTTATTTTAAATGGCATTTTTGTTAACTAAATGATTAAATATCAAATCAAATCATATAATTAAAAATAATAAAACATATATGACCCTTTTAAAACAGCTTGCAAATATGTTGAGCTATGCAAAATGCTAAACCGTTCCTTTAAATCAGATTTGGATCTCTGAAAGCTTTATGGTTTCATTGAATACTTAAAACAGGGACTGGGAAAATAATCTGTTTTCTGTGAACTCAAATTCTGTTGTATACAACCAATTATCTTTGAATCACATGGAGACACAATATAAACATAGATTTTGCCTTTTAACTAAGCCAGCCACCCTGTCAGAACGTAGGCTCACTATTGGCTGACGCTGGTCATGTGTGATGCGTGAGCTACGTTCTGACGTACAACCCAAAGCGCTGCGCTGTTTACACCACGTGAACTCACTCAGAGGCCCACAGGGAAGAAAATGAATAGTATTCTCGTTGCTTGATAAACTTATGGTTGAGACACTGTAGTCACTTGGACTATTTTAAACATCGTCTCTAATAACTTTCTGGGGCGGCAAGTTTCAATAACGTAGAAGCCTATGGAGGAGTGAGACAGCTCTCAGATTTAATAAATATCTTAATTTGTGTTCCGAAGATGAACGAAGGTCTTACGGGGTTGGAACAACATGAGGGTGAGTATTTACTGACAGAATATTCATTTTTGGGTGAACTATCCCTTTAACGTTCGGGTAACATTCTGGGTGGTTTAAGTACTACTGAGTGCGGTCAGTGGGACTGTAGGGTACGGGCAGGTCATTCATGACCAGTACACTCATATATTGTAATATGGAGTAAATTGTAAAATTTACAAGTTAATACTGCATTTTGTTATTATTGTATGTGGAGTTAAAGGGATAGTTCACCCCAAAATTCTCTCTTCATTTACTCACCCTCATACCATCCCCAATGTATATGACTTTCTTGCTTCAGATAAATACAAACAATGACTTATAGAGATCACTCACCCCAATGGAAAGCACTTTACACTGTCTAAATCGTTCCCTTTCCCCTATATAGTGCACTGTGCCATTTACTATAGTAAATGTGTGAACAAGTGACAGATTTCAGCCCAGCTTCAGCGTCTATTTATAATGTGGGGGGCGGAGCATCAGATTCTAGAGAGCATTTGATTGGACAGTAAATCTAAAGAGAAGCTGAAGTGCAGAGTGATGTCATCAAAATCACTGACCCATATTGGAGGAAGTGAGACTGTAAGTTTTGAATGCTTATATCTTCTAAATGTGAATTTTGTCATTGTTTTGGAGCACACTAGCTTATAGATAACAGTAAGGCTAACCTATTCATACTAACAGCCAGAAAAATTAAATTTGATTTCATGGGGCCTTTAAAAAGCCATGTAAACACACTTACTCCACGAACATAGAAAACAGCGATACGACAAACATACAGAAAGCTAATGTTAACAGAAAGCCTTCGTCTGCGGCGTTGTGTTATTGTCTTTGCACGGGTGGCTAGTTCCGATAACTGAGTTCCTGTAACCACCCGGTGTGAAAGCTCTAAGACTAGATCATTTTCATGTCTGGGTGAACTATCCCTTTAGACTACAACCAGCTTGATCCCAGATAAAAAGATTTTACCAGGCCAATTTCTGAGCGTTTTCTCCATAAGGCCCTGAGTGCTTTGCGAGCCACGCTCTCAAACACAGGATCTCCGGTCAGTCGGCTGAGGGTGGAGAACTCCAGGATGAAGGTGCCCACTCCAGCAGTGCAGGTGACGGGGGTCTCAGTGGGGTCCACCCCCCGCAGCAGGTTCACCGTGCCATACGGCATCCCTGTGGGCGTCTGGAAAGCTGAGAAGGGACAGAATGAATAAAAACTGACAGCATTATTAAATTATCATGATCAAATATTATCATGATTCTAATATATTTTTAAATGCCAGATTAGGATTAGTGCATTGCATTGAAGTTGACTGAATAGAATTTCAAGGAGTTTAGGATATATCCATGCATGCCTTTTGGGCAAATATTGCTCACACATCCTTACACAATTATGAAAGATGCAATTTTATGTCCCAATACTGGGATACTAGCTCAGCTAATGCTTAAAACTACATGTTTTAGACAAATTAAGTCTTGTTATCTGTGAAAATTATTAGCAGGGTAAACTAGTGATGAATGTATGTATGATGTAGGATTTTTTAAATTACTTTTTGATTTAATGGCAGGAAATACTATATATACTAAAAAACTAAAATTAACAAATTGATAAATGGAGAGTTAAGACAATCATTACATAAAAAAACACTATATGCACTCATTAATCTGTGTTACTTTTATATTAATTATATACTGTTATAGTATTTATTAATATTTTGAGTGACCTTTTATTTTATATTTTAGTTTTAATTTTTAATTTGAGTAATTTATTTGTTTTTTTTTGTCATTTTATTTGTTTGTTTTTTATTTTTCTGTATTTTTTATTTTCCATTTTAGTAATTTAGTACTTATAATTTAGAACTTATTTTATTTGTTATTTGCATTTTTTTTCATTAAAGTCCCCATGAAATCATGAAAATTGAAAAAAAAAAATTTATGGAATATTGCAGTAATTATTATAAAACATTTATCCGTGCACATCATTATTTTTACATTAAATATATGTCACCTTGTAATAAATGATAATAACATCCCCCTCCCTCTAGAAGTGACATCTCTTCTCTGATGATGTGTTTATTGGCGAGAGGGCGGGGCAACCTGTCACTCACATGATCCACCAATAGCAAACCACCGCCATCCAATCAATTCCCCATGGACAAAATGAAGTCCAGCCCTACATTTCTTCTTGTTCGAGAAGCTGTTTCACTCAGATATATATCACAACAGTGAAGAAAAACCTATTGCAACATCCTTTTCATACCAACTTTAACAAAATGCATGGCTCATTTTCTGTGGTTCATTGACAAATGCAACACACGATTCATGCTAAATATGTTTCAGATAGTGATGTAATTTGAATATGGTTTTGAAGTCTCCATGAGCTCCCTCACCAGGCAGCAGTCTGCGTGCGGCGTCCTCTGCCATGCGCAGGAGGGGTCCAGAGCAGGGCCAGCCCTCCTCCACCTCCATCCCAGCACGCTTGGAGAACAGATGGGCCGAGAGAAGCCCACCAACCACTGCAGAGAAACACTTTTCATCAAGTCACCAGATTATAAACACTTGCACTGGTGAAACTCACTGAATGCCAATGATCACAGCCCTGTATTACAGGATAAATAAAGAGAAACGAGTTTGCCAAAAACATGTCTGGGTCATATGTTTTGCATGAAGAAAGTAGTCTTCATGACAATAAAGCACATTCATTATTTAGCAGTAATGTTAAATAATTATTTAATAAAAGTATTTATGTAACTTTATAAATTGTACACACAAATATATTTATTTATTTATATATATATATATATATATATATATATATATATATATATATATATATATATATATATATATATATATATATATATATATACATACATAAATACATGCCTTACCTCGTATATTCGTCTCAAACACAGATGCATTTACATCCGTGTCAAAGTCGACCGTGTCCTGGAGCAGAGTGGCCACGCGCTGGAACTCTGTGTGGTTTCCCAATACCTGCGATCGAGAAGGAAAAACATTCTCTGCATCTGAACCACAGAAAACCACTGTATGACACCGAAGAAACTTGTCGAACGTAATTTCATACCAGCAATGTGTCCAGCGCATCAATGAGTGTGAGGGAAAAACTTAAAGGAAAAAGGGACAAATAGAGAGGTTATAATGATAGAATATGACTTCTGAATCTTCTGAATTGTGTGTTGAAACTACTATGAAAGATAATATATTACAGACAAAGGCTTTTGCTCAATTCCACTGAAAAAGTATTTTGAGCCAAAGCATCATTGAATGTAAGTGAGAATTTTACTCTGACAGAGTTCAATGAAAAGAACCCCATTGCTGTCCATTTTAATCTTGTGAAACTTCATTATTATTTTTTTTAACCTTCATGTCAGCAAGGCTATCTTCATGCAGAGAGCACAGTGAATGACAACATTCTTACAATTAACAAAAAACGACATAAAACATTTAAGATTAATACAAGACAAATATTCTCATTTTAAAGTACATCATTTAAACTGAGTAAAATGTATTTTTGGATGTGTTGGAACTGTGCAGTCCAGTAAAATACTTTTAACATTGGAGTTTGACAAAGAAGGCATGTTGATAGTTCTTCACCTTTCAAGAAATAACCATGTGCAAATCTTTTGACCTAAATGTCCCCAAGTTAAAAACCTGATCATGCCTAGATTTAAAATGACTAAAAACCTTCTCATTATTCTAGGATTTAGTTCATGTAACTTATTGTCACAGCTTTCATCCCATTGGGTCTGTCACTTGATGGTAATATAGGAGATAATTACTGGTCTAAGGTGGTCTATATATATAGGAATTCATTTTTAAAGAAAAAAAAACAAACACCCTTTGGTGATTTCTATATATGCTAAATGCACCGATATGAAAACTATACGATTCTTTATATTTTAAAGGCGATAACTTATATATTGGCCGATAAATCTAAATCCAAATTATTACATAATTTTAACCTGATTACAAAAACAAAAGTCTCACCATTAAAAGCAATGTCCCAATCACACAATTATAATAATGTTCTCATTATAATTTTATATAGCCAATATGACAGACTTGCGCTGCACATGTTGCACTGAACCATATTTTTCTTTTTTAAGAGATTCCAATCATATTTCAAGAAATTAAAAACCATCATGGCGAATGCATCTGTGCATCTGCATCTGAAGTGTCTCAGCTGAAGAAATAATGCATTATTTATCGGCTTTAATATATCGGCCAGTTTTTCTCATTGGACCGATAACGATAACATTAAAAATGAACATATATCGGGTGATACCGACATGGTGGCCGATACACGTGCATCCCTAATCTATTTATTTTATTGTTTGGGGGAGAATATAATGTGTTTTATTGGTTATTTGCTGTCCACACCTATTCAGATGCATGTGTACATTTTAATATTTGTGACTGACTGACGAAGAGCGAAATTGTCAAAATGTAGTTTGCTCTCACTAAATACAGTTGGAGATCGTTGTGGCAGTGTGCTGTCCTTTTGTTTTGCTTGTTATTGAAGAACAGAAATGTTTCTGCTGTAAGCTCATACCTTCCCCATGTGTCCTGTCCATCACACGTCAGAGGTCTCAACTCGTCATAAGGATATGCGTTTTCTAAGTAGCTGTTGTAAGCATGATAAAACATCGACTTTATTCTGTCCCTGTTAAGACAAATAAAACAGACAACAAATATCAAACCGCTTTAAACAGGAATGACTGTCAATATTCCTCAAAGAAGTATGGCATTATGACAGGTGACTAGTTTCAGCTGACTGCTATATTTACACATGACTACATGGCAAAGCCGATTGACTGACAGCAAATACTCCTTCCTGACCATAAAGGACAGAGATTTAAACTTGCTACAGCAGTTGTAACTACTTATTAACTCTATACGGCACCCCGATCATCTGACCATCTTAATACACATCAATAGTTGATGAATTTAGCGTATCATAAATGAATCTCACCTGTAATGAGACATTTCCTGCTCAGTAAAATCTCTGCCTTTAACATGACTGACGATGGGAGACAGGTATGTGGCGCAAAAAACGGCGGAGAAAAGGAAAGTAAGCATCAAGTAACGAGATGTGAGCAGACATAAACAATACTATAGTTTCAAGCGACATGGATATGCACAAATACTACACTCAACTATGGAAGTGTACATAGTGCGCATGCGCATGAGTGAATGCTGACGAGCATATAGCACGCGCTGTCAAAATAAAATAAAAGCCCTGCGACTGCTACAGAGAAAAGAGAAACTGCTATAAAAGTCATTGGTTTTATAAAAACAAACAAACAAACAAAAAAAAAACAATTGTGAATAAAAAAAATGTATAATTAAAAAAAGCTTAAAAATGCATTTCACAGTTTAAAGTCTTTTAAAAAAGCTTTTATTTATTTATTTTTAAACCTACTTACAGTAAAAGTGGACTAATGGAAAGAATCAACAAAACAAGACATAAATCAGCAGCACCAAAATTATGGATAATGTGATGTCCATAATGAGTTTCTGAATATTGGAAGTATTGATATGATGAAATGCCTGACAGTTTCCAAACATTACACTATCCAATAAAACTTCAAACACTGTAATTCAGACAAATAAACACCTTCTTCTACCCAACACATTTTAACAGATGAATCCATCGAAATAACATGAGATAAGTTACTGAGTGTATTTTGTATAGTGTTAGTTAGACCCATGAGAACATGAATAACGTAGTCAGCGTTAAAATATTAATTTTGGCTCAATTTGCAGCACCAGATGTGAGGGTCCATATATATATATATATGTATGTGCATGTAACTGTTTAACATGAATATCTTTTGAACGTGTTATGCATAAACCATATATAGAGCTATAAAATAAAACATATACAACCAGAAGAAAGATAATACGATTTCTAAATGAGCTTGACACAATCTCAGTTTAAGGAGTATTATACAAAACACTTGGTGTTCTTTTTTCTTTGAGTGAAAGTGAATAAATAATAATAAAGGGAAAATGAATGTGCATACTGTTTTAAATAATGTGGTGTGGAGCTGAAGTGTGATTTAATACGCCGTCACACTCAGCAGCCTCTGCCAGCAGTTGATGAGTCTTCCCATCATTTTCATTCTCCACTGCGGCCTTCCTTTACGCTTCTTCCCCGGCTCACAAGATGCTTTCTTGCATCTATTTGCCTGCAAAGTAACACATTTTTCTTTTTATTTCAGATTATTACTATTCAGATTAACTTTATTTTGATTATTCAAGCCACAATCAATCAATCAAATAAATAAATAAAATACATTTCTAAATAAAAACATTTCTAGATGATGTTATTCTGTCTATTTTAGATTACAATTATTCAGTAAAAAAATAACTATTCAATTAACTTTTTGATAAATACATTTCAGAATGTAAATATTCAGATTAATGTTTTTAATTATTCAATCAACAAATAAACAAACAAATTATTAATTCATTTCTAGATTCTTACCATCTGTTTGTTTTAGATTATAAAACATTTTTCAGATTAACTTTATTTTGATAAATAAATAAATTTCTAGATGATGTAATCTTTTTATTTCAGATTATAATTATTCATATTAATGTTTTTGATAAACAAAAAAAACAAACAAACAAATAAATATATTTATTTCAAATTATAATTGTTCAGATTATTGTTTTTAATTATTCAATCAACAAACAAATTATTTAATTTCTAGACTTTTACCTTTTGTTTGTTTTAGATTATAATTAATTATTCAGCTTAACTTTATTTTGTTAAAAAATACATTTCTAGATTATGTAATGCTCTGTTAATTCCACATTATAATAATTCAGATGAACTTCATTTTGATTTTTAAATAAATAAATACATTTCGTGATCATGTAATCTTTGTTTATTTCACATTGAAATTATTTGGATTAACTTAATTTTGATTAATTAAATAATTAATTGATCATGTAATCCGTTTATTTCACATTATAGTTATTCAGATGAACGTTAGTTTGATAAATAAACAAACAAACAAACAAATAAAAAAAATTTGTAATCCTCTGTTTATTTCACATTATGATTATTAAGATTGACTTTATTTTGATCATTCAACCAGCAAACAAACTAACAAACAAGCACTGTACCAAGCTTTGGGGTCTGCAGCAGTTTTTTCGGATGAGCTGTGCCATCTGTCCCACCACCTGCGCCATGTCCCCGCCTCGGTCCACTCTGTCCCGCTGCTGCCTCTTGCTTTCACTCAAGCATCTGAAGATTTGGGTCATATTATAGATGTCTCGCAGGATACGGTGAACCTACCGTCAAAACAGACGAGAGATTATTAAGACGCCGCCAAAAAGAAAAGCGCTCAGTATATCAACAGTCTCTAAAAAACATCATAGACAAAGTACAGTGTATTAAAGAAACATACATGTATCTATGTACAGGTGGCTGTACCTTCTCAGAACGACAGTGGTCCTTTTCTTTTGATATGTCAAATGAACCCGTCAGATTCTGGGCCAAGAGTGAAAAGAGCAAACACATTCAGTCAGTTCACCTTCTACAGATAACCAGAAGAGGGCAACAAGTGAACGCATATTCATAATCTCCAGTAGTATGAGAGAATGCTTGTGCAATTTGTTAAAAGATCAAACAAACAGCGAGTCAGATATGCCACAAACAGTCAGTTGGACGTGGATTCGGGTTATCTGACATGACACTCACCAGGTTTTGGAGCTCGACCAGGATGACTGCCCTGTAGGTGCTGATGATCACAGAATAATCACATGCGCGTTTACCGTGGGCCACTGCGAGCAGCAGCATTACAGCCACACAGACAGCAGGCCTGTTCACACACTGAGCAAAACAAGCATTATCAGCAGCCTGATGTCATTTCCCATTGATGTGTAACATTATACTTTGTGCAGAACGTTACAACCTGATGCAGCAGAAGCCTATCATTTCCTTGGATTTGAAAACATATTCAAAATATAGTAATAATATATCATTATTTGTCCAATTCATTTAATGTCACTGATAACTGTGGTAATTTTAAGTCTTAAAGGGATAGTTCAACCAAACATTTTGATTCTGTCATCATTTACTCACCCTCAGGTTGTTCCAAACCTGTATGAATTTCTTAGATCTGTTGAATAAATATGATATTTTGAAGAATATGGGAAACTGAACAGTTCTGGGGCACCATTGACTTCCATTTTTTTTTCTACTATGGAAGCCAATGGTGCCCCAAAGCGAACTGGTTACAAACTTTCTTCAAAATATCTTCTTTTGTGTTCAAAAATTCGTAGATGCTTGGAAAACCCGAGGGTGAGTAAATTATTACAGAACTATCCCTTTAAGTGCTTTACATAGTGCAGACTCTTGATCTCTTGATTTTTACATGGCTGCTATAAAGTCAAATGACCAGAAGCTAATGTCTGTCAAAGCTCCATAAAACATGTCATAATGCAATAGGCCTGCAGCTATATCATATTTTGATATAGTATTTGAGACTATATTATTGTTGTAATTTTAGGATTTCTCTGGTGAAAGCATAAACATGGCTCATTCGTGACCAGTCTGTGGGGAGTCACATTTTGAATAAACAAACTGACTCACTGATAATTAGCCATTTCAAGACATTTTTACATTAAATCAAAGTAGGTCTAAAAGTAAACACTAATATGCAAATATTATCATTAATTTTCCCCTCAGTACTGCCTAATGGATTACTTGATCTGTTGTTTATAACTTTCTCTTTGAAGGTTTTTTTTTTTATTTATTTTTTTTTTTTTTACGTTTTCCACCTATAGAATAGAAAAGTAAAATATACACGTTATGAAATATAGCCAACCCATGTTTGGGTCAAATATGGACAAATCAAATATTGGTTTATTTCTTTTTTAAACCCGTTTGGGTTTGTCTATATTTGACCCAAACATGGCTTGAAACAATTAGTGTACTTTTATACACTTTTTATTTTTACCTTTTAGAAAAGCATGTTAGCACGTGTTCACTTTTTAATTCTGGGATTAAATGGGTTAATTTAGAATCTGATAACGATAACCTACTTATCTATTAGTATTAGTAATAGTATTGCAAGATACAGATTTTTCAAGAAACAGAAGATAGAATACAGTCGTAGTGCGCAGTGATGAGGGATCTTACCATTGACCATGGGATGAAGAGGGACTCTTGCGCGCACCAGTCAGGGCTTGGAAATGTGGACATGGTCCAGCGGCGTCCAACGCCTGTTACATGTTTCTCACAGAACACTTCAACTACGGTCCGACCGACAAAAAAAAATCAACCTTAAAAACGCGTTTTTGGTCTAGTTAGAGTCGGTGGTCTGGCGAGAGGCGCGTTGATGAGGCTTAACCGCGTCCATTCCAGAAATGGTGAAATAAAAGTGTCGAGGCTCTCATGTGTCTCCGCCGTCACGGGCTGATGCTGCCATCGCGCTTTTGATTACACCAGGTCTCTAGTCTGATCAAGTCGAGAAAACTTCCGCGATCAATCAACTTTGCGCTTTGTTTCGGTTTCTTCGGGAGATTACTTTATAAACTTGGTGCACTGAAGGGTTTGATTTTTCACTGAACCTGGCTGTGATCAGGAAATGACTCTTTGATTTCTACACGGATTCATTTATGGACAGACGAAAAACATTTTTATTGTCCAAACATTTGTATCAGGTTACAATGTGCAGAGTAGTGTGGTCGTGTGGTTTGCGTCTGGCTGATAAAATGATCACATCCCACATATGTTTTTTTTAATTGATTTGATTTTCCTGCAGGAAATTCCATTAAGTAAAAGGCAGAGAAATAATAGTGGTAATGGCCAGGCAGGATCATCTTCAGGGGAATGTTGTAAAGAAGGGGTTTACAATACAGGTCCACCTCTATGACAGTGTTTCTGAACCTTACTCATATTATATCATCAGCTCAGTTTAATAGCAAAGTAATCAATTTCACATCAGAGCTGCATTGCTGTAGCCATGATGCTCAACGTGTTGTTTTCAATGTACAATAGGCCTATACTCAACACATAAGTTAGTTTGAATACAGATGGAAGAATAGACCAATCACAATTCAGTAGGCTATGCAAAACAAATGCAAGAAACAAAACTAATCATTATTCAGTAACTAAAAAAATGTCAAAAATGTATCCTTAACCTGTTGACTGCCCCACTAGTGGGAATCTTAGCACACTCTTTTTTTGCCTCCTCCCTACCTCCCCTTTGCCCCCCCCCCCCTTATAATCTGTACAATTTTATAATTAAATATTTTTCTAATATTGACAAAACACATCGTTGGAAAGGTCTGAGACTTCAATGGGTTCAATATTTTTGGTATAGAGCCTTAACAAAATCGTTGCAACCTCAAATTTTGTGATGTCAACTTCAAATTTGGAACACATTGTTTAAAAAAATTGGGATTATATAGCAATTTTACTGTCAAAATTGAGTAATATATAATTTTTGTATAAAATATACAAACCATGTACTGAAGGACTACTGAGTTTGGGAGCAGTAGCTTGAAAAACTCTAGGTGAAGTTACAATTAGAAAGAGTTTAGATAATTCAAAACAAAACCTTAACACAAGTATCCTAAATCAACAGAACTGATATCTGAAACAGATCAGACTGTTTATTTTCTGATAATCAAGGAGCACATTTACACAAACGCATAATGAGAAGCAGAATAAGAGGGTATGACATCGTTCTGGAAATTAATGTTCAAAATGGACTCTCTATCAATCTCTGGGTGTGATTAGACTTTACAACACCCTGAAAACAGCCCTGAATCATCACTGATCCAGAGAGACAAACACAAAAAGTGGAAAAATAGACATAAAAAAAAAAAAATCCACAGACTCAATAAAACCAACATTATTTGCTAAACCAAACATGCTCAGATTTGTGAATCTGATATTAGTCCCAGAGTTTAGAAGGTGTTTTTGATCTTTGCAGCCACGAGGACGAGGATCTCTCCGATGTTCTTCTGCCAGTTGAGAATGTGCTTGGATTCGGCACACCACAGCTCGCCGTGCCGCGGTTCTGCATTCTCACAGCGTTTCTTCACCTCCTGCTGTTGCTCCTGAGGGAGAGAACAACACCAGAGTGAGGAGATTCGATCTCACACAAGACATGGATTCACCAGTCCAACTGCTTGGACACGTCGGCTTACGACTGTATCCTGATTGGTGTTGTGTCATAACGCAGCGTGTGACGACCAGCTGGTGCCTTCCCAAAGGCCAATCACTTAATGGAGTGTGGAAAGTCGCAATGGTAGCCACGTACACCTTTTGTGAGACTACCAGTCTCAAGCCCTTCTGCCAGCTCCATCTGCAAGCCCCACGATCTGAGACGCCATTAAACACAGCTAAGCAGGAGCGCTTCACAGTGGCCGCAAGCAGCCCCCTCGAGGGCTGCCTGGGCGAGCTGTGCTCCCAAACAGTGTGTGTGTGTCCACCTGTAATGTATCTCGAGCAGGGATGCACACCGCTTGAACTATTCACTCCCATTATTTTTCTTTTGAAACAAATGCTTTTAGACAAACAACACCAAATAGATACTTCTCACAACACAGAGTGCTTGCTGAAGAGCAAAAGCTAACTCAGTTGTGTGGCGGCATCCCTTTGTAGCTTACGTATGCCGTCACACGCTATGTCATGACGCAACACCAATCAGAATGGCCAGCTAGGAGGGATATATCCGCAAACCATACTCGGGTCGGCCAACATTCTTGAGACTGTGCTAGACTGAGCCAGTCATCGATATAATTCAGCACACGGATGCCCTGAAGCCTCCCGATTACTGGAACGCTTCACCCCCTAAAGCGAACCTTAGGAACTTACTGTGAGACAGACGGATGGAAATGTGTAAGTATGTGTCCTTGAGATCTATCGTGACAAACCAGTTCTCAGACCCCAGTCCTGGACACCAAAGAAGAAGTGTTACGGCAGGGTTTGGTGGGCAGTGCTGGGGCTTTTTGGGATAACGTAACGTCGGGGGAGAGGTAGCTGGTAGCCTTTTCTACCCATGGCATCATCTTATTACCGTTCTTTCTTCGCCCCCAAAATGATGTAATAATCCAACACTGGGGAATTAGACAAGCCAATGAATATGGCTTGTTCCATGACTTGCACAACTCATTGTGTAAGTCAGGAAAGAACGTCTGATCCCGGAGTGAAGGCTGTGACCAGTGCTGCAGGAAGGGGTCATCCAGTTTACTTTTAACACGTGCTTTCTGACCGTGTGGCCAACTGATGTTAAGTTTGGCCACCGCAAGAGTCAATCTCCTCGTACTCAGGGGCATGAAGCAGCGATCTCTCATCAATCCACTTCAGAATCGGATAGCTGCAGCAACGGCCTCTCAACCCGAGCGGAAGAAACAGTGGGGCTTCAGAGCTCCATCTGCGAGCCCCACGATTTGAGCAGCACACCCTTTAAAATTTCTTCCGTTATGTTCCACAGAATAAAGTAAGTTACAGGTGTGGAACGGGCGAGTAAATGACGACGATTTTTATTTTTGTATGAACTATTTCTTTAAAAATGTTAACTTACAATCACTGCATCACACATACACAAAAAAAGATCTGAGAATAAAACAGGTCTTGAAGAACACATTAATGTAATAATGTGACTGAATGCTAGGGCTGTCACTTTACGTTCGAAAATCGATTGCACAATCGATTGGACCAACCAACACAAGTTTCGAAAACGAAAACAGGGAATCGATTTTAACGGCCTGGTTTTTTTTTTACCAAAAATGTGTTGTAGGTGGACAGATCAATACAGTACACAGTAGGATGTTGGAAAATAACAATGTCTTTTCTGTTAACCAAATGCTTTTTAATAGTCGCTATTACTTCAATGCAAGTGAACAAGCGCGCCGTTATTTGTTGCTTAGTGACGTGTGTGTTCAAGTAAGCCAGAAATGCGCAGATTCTGCGCAATACGCTGTATTTAATATATCACGATGACTCACGAGTTGCATATTTGCGCTAAATCCGCGCAGATTTGGCTACACAAAATGAGTAAACAGAAACACGCCAAATTGGCTCGTGATTTGACAGTGTTTCCCGCCAAAGCTCGTGATTTGACAGCGTTACTGTTAATTTCAAACCCTGAATGTTGCACTCCTGTTTGTCATTGTGCACCAAATTTCACGGCAATAAATCATCAGAAATACTGCTGACTTGTGCGCGTCTCAAGCGCCCTCTTTACGCTCGTCCTAATGTCGGTTAGTTGTCTGTGGATTTGCCTATATTTGGTTTTGAAAATGGAAGAGTCTTTAGACATGGAAAATCGATTTTACAATCGATTCAATGAACACTTATGTCTCAAAAATCAAACAGGATTTTTTCACAAAAGTGACAGCTCTACTGAATGCTTACTTCTGTCCCATGCTGAAGCTCAAACTTGTAGAAGAATCCCCAGGTGTCACCCAAGTCTGGTTCAATCTTTACTGTTCGTAGGAACCACTCTCTCGCCTTCGTTATCTTTCTCTCACTCCAGAATAATCTGCACACAAACACAGATATAGCATAAATGCAACTGAAAAGGTCAGCCTGTTCTTGCAGATAAAAAAATAAATAATTAAAAACAGAAGTAATGTGGGTGGGCACACTGGAATTTAGGGTGGGGAGAATTTTGGCAAGAGTCAAAAAAAGTCTTACTTGGCCACAGCCAGAAGTACGTGAGGATCATGTTCACACTTTTTCAGAGCGTCAACACTCTTGGTCTTGCGCTGAGGCCTGGCCTCCAAAAACACTGCTTCGGCCCAGAGGATACCTAACAGGAAGAAGTGAGTGTTGAGGTATGATATTGTGCAGAGACTATTGATGAATCTGTTCGGGGTGATGAAGGCTTACCAGAGTTAGGACACTCCTGAAGGGCTTTGGCCATGAGTGTGTTGGCAATGTTTTTCAATCCCGCTCTGTATTCAAGTCGGACAGACTCCAGCCTAGAGAAATTGAGATTAAAATGACCTACTACTATTTTGGTGAGTCATAAAACTATTAAAACATTAAAATGAAACAACTGCATGTAGCCTTGAACAAAAAGTATTTCTGCCGTTTATCGATCAGTCTTCATTGGATCCAAGTTTATGTCTTCATATTGAGGTTCTTCGTGAACACCGGACCAAACTCAGGGCAACGGAGAGGAAACGGCGCAAATCAAGACACATCTGACCTGAGTATGTATCAATCTCTGCTCTCTTCCTTTTCTGTTGATGTTCACGCTGCAAAATCTTCATATTTCCACAACAAGACTAACAGCGCCTCTAACACACGAACACCTTTCAAGACATTCAACTCTCTCCTGTCCACCTACAGCACCACCCACCTCCTCTTTAACTGCTGATGATTTTGATAATTTCTTCACCAACAAAACAACAATTATCAGGTATCTAAAGGTATCTAAAGCACATCAACTGACCACAGGGGTTCCTCAGGGTTCAGTTCTTGGACCCCTCCTCTTCTCCATTTACACTACCTCAATGGGACCCATCATACAGGCACATGGTTTCTTTTACCATTGCTATGCTGATGACACCCAGCTCTACCTCTCATTTCAACCAGATGATCCAACAGTAGCTGCACGTATCTCTGTCTGGCGGACATCTCAGCATGGATGAAAGAACATCACCTGCAGCTCAACCTGGCAAAGACTGAGCTTCTCGTCCTTCCAGCCAATCCGTCTCTACAGCACGACTTCGCTATCCAGCTAGATTCATCCTCAATCACGCCATCAAGGTCGGTCAGAAATCTTGGAGTAATATTTGATGACCAGATGTCCTTCACAGACCACATTACAAAGACAGCTCGATCATGCAAATTTGCAATGCACAACATCAGGAAGATCAGGCCTTTCATAACTGAGTATGCAACAACTTCTTGTCCAGGCCTTAGTCATTACTAGGCTTGATTACTGCAATGCTCTTCTGGCTGGACTTCCATCATGTGCAACTAAACCTCTACAAATGATCCAGAATGCTGCAGCTCGTCTGGTCTTCAACGAGCCCAAAAGGACCCACACTCTTAAAATTAAAGGTTCCAAAATAGGGGTCATAGAAAAACCCTTTTAGTGAATCGTTCTAAAAAGAACAATTTTTTGAACATAATAATCTAAAGAACCCTTTTCCACTATAAATGAACTTTTGTGGAACAAAATGGTTCTTTATTGAGTCAATGATGCAGATAAAGAACCATTACATCAAATTTAACAGAATGATTATTTATCTTACACAAACCTTTCTCAAAGTTAATAAAAAAATTGACTTTTGCATTTTTGAACTGACAATAGGTGGAATGAGCAGCCAAATCATCTAAAAAAAAATGGTTATTTTTAGAACGATTCACTAAAAGGTTTTTTGGGAACCAAAAGGGTTCTTCTATGACCCCTATTTTGGAACCTTTATTTTTAAGAGTGCACGTCACTCCTCTGTTCATCTCTCTGCTCGCATCAAGTTCAAGGCATTGACGCTTGCTTACAGATCGACCACAGGCTCAGCTCCCTCCTACTTTCACTAGCTCCTACGAGTCAACATCCCTACCAGAAGCCTACGATCGGTCAATGAGCGACAACTCGTGGTACCATCACAGAGAGCCTCAAAATCACTCTCCAGAACATTCTCATTCACGGTGCCATGCTGGTGGAATGATCTCCCCACCCTCGTCCGGAACGCAGTAACCCTGACAGCATTCAAAAGACAACTGAAAGAAAACTCATCTCTTCCGTGAGCACTTAACATAAAAAAAAAAATATTTATATATATCCTAAAAAAAATTCCTTTAAGTCCTCCCTTATCTGGCAATGCCTGAACTTTGTATTTTGAGCACTTCTTGCGTTGTTTTTGCCTCTTCACGATGACTCGCTTGGTTTAGTCCTCAGTGTTAAGTCGCTTTGGATTAAAGCCTCTGCTAAATGACTAAATGTCTCACATGGCACTGTGATGAGAGCTCAGCTTATGAATATCAATTAGGTAACATGATATTCACCAATTAAGTTTGAAAACTGAAAGGCCGGCATTAGTAATTAGTTGCTGGGCAGCTGTTAAACTGATGAATCCTGCTACAGCAAAGGCATTGCTTTTAAATATTAAATACAATTCTATGAGCATCTAGTCACAGAACCTAAGGCCCAGACACACCAATTTAAGATTGGTGTCAAATTGCCTCTGAATCAAAGTTGCGTTTGAACACACTGCAAAGACTACAGTCAACGTCCAACCAGCCTGTATGTTTTACACCAGCATGAGAGGAAATAACTCTCATACCAGCAAGTGGCAGTGGACTAAATTCGTAATTTAGTGCTTACGTTTTGAGCCTGCGTGAGAGAAAATAACTCTCCATACCAGCAGGTGACAATATTCGTTATTCAGCGCTTACGTTTTGAGCCTGTTATAGAGAAAATAACTCTCCTTGCCAGCATGTGGCAGTAGTCCATATCTGGAATTCAAAAAGGGGAAACGGAAGAGCTAAGACTGCGGATATACAAACAAAGCAGCAATTAATCATATTGATCAGTTGGTCATCACTTTTTTCATTCCAGACAACCATGTCATTGTGAAAATATTTGCATATTGGTTAATGCTCAGATGAGATTAGGGCTGCACGATTTGGGGAAAATGTCATATTGCAATTATTGAAGTCAATATTACGATTGCGATATAATAAACAAATGGTTTCATGAGTCAACTTGCTTGGTTCTAAAGCAAAATGCACAGAACAGATTAGTGATAATTCTGAAATGTGTATTTCTCAACTCAAACTAGCAACAAAAACTAAATGATTGATAACATCTATAATGATCAATAAGCCATTGATGTCTGGATAAAAAATAATCCATACATAAATATAACAGCTTTTAATTTAAGTGAACTTCAAACAATCCTCGCATAAACCCATAATAATATGTCATATTTACCTGTGCCCTTCCTGTCTAACAGGTAGGACATATACAGAAATTGAATAAAGTTATCAAACAGTCTGCACTGCATAAATTATAAATAGACTAATCCTTATTAACCCAAGAGCAGTGAGTAATTTTCTCGGTTCCCTTTGGTCTTTGTTCTTCCAATAAAGCTTTTCTGTCAGTAAAGTTAATTGGCCGCGGATCTCACACGTGCCTCATTCTCTCACAACTCTTCATGTTCATCATAAGACTGCTCTTATGTTATGGAGATACTCAACAAACGACATTTGGCATAATTGTGTGTGTTATTGTTCGTTCAAGCGCGGAAGAGAGCTGTATTCTGTCTGTGCATGCGCATGATACTAGCACGCAGCTTTCTGTGAGTCACATTCAGGACATTCACAGGCAGATCGCTCTTTTTTGACTTGTCGCGCATGAATGGTTTAAAGTATTCGCACGAATAAGAGTGGGATCATGTAACACTAGCCAAAGGATGAAAAAAATAACAGATGCTGTGTTAATTGTGTTAACAGCCCTAATTTGTTTATTTCATATAAAATCGCAGCATTTTGCGTCATATAATCGCATAGGCTTGACATCGCGATTACGATTGCGATATGATTAATCATGCAGCACTAGATGAGATAAAGTAATTTGCTTGCCTTTGTCACTTGTGTTTCTCTTGAGCACTGATTCGCTACCTGAACAAACAGTCAGAGACCTCTCACCAACGGGTTTCGCTGCTGACATGCTTAATCATACACAAAAGCAAGACGGGGGTCCAACTATTGCCAAAAAAACTGAGCTGACAAGACGCTAAACAATGGCCCGAAATTGACCGACTGTTGGTTTGGTGTCACTCTGGCCTTTATGTGGCAATGTCAGCCCAAGTGAATTAATATTCATGAGCTGAGCCTTTGCCATAGTAGAATATATAATTTTGCTACCTGCAAATTAATTTAGGCAGTAACAAATCTGTAGAATCATTATTCCTTTTTTGCATTTTGTATTGGCTATGTACTGAAGTGCAAAAACCTCTGGCATGGTTTCTTACCAAAGCTCAGGGCTTTGTGGGTTCTTGAGGCGAGCTTTCTCCAAGATGGCTCGAGCACGTGTGAGCTGGCCAACTCTCTCTTCCAGCCGAGACAGGAGGACCCATAATGACATGGAATGAGGGCACTTCTTCAGCTGAACCGATACATAAGAACAACATTATGACAATAACACTTTTTTATTTTTACACATTTTCACTGAAAAACCAAGTTTGTTCCTAATACTATTTGGACTTAGGTTTTGCATTACTTGAAAACCTTCACTCTAAAAGGTTAAATTATGGTAAGGCATCTCCTCTAGATCCGCAAAACGTACTCCCTGGTTGAAGGCCTCTCTTGCTTTGTCGATGCTCTCTGACTGTTCCTCGATCTGTCCTCTCATCATCCAAAGTTTGGGGAAATCCTCGTAGTGCTTTAGGGCCTCTGTACACAACTCCTGTGCTGCTTCAATATTACCCAGCACCCACTCCAGCTTCACCGACTTCATAAACACCTACAAATAACACAGAAAGCAGTTATGACAACTCATAATACTTTTAACAGCCTTTTAAGTCTTTGATGTAGGTGTCATTTTGAACATGACTTTTGAGGGTGTGAAACGCATAGTGTCTGAAAGTGCGAAAAAATAGCCAGGGAGATTTTCATGATGCCTTTCCTGTATGAAGCTCATATGGCTAGTTTCCATAGATGCAGGAAATCATAAATTGCAATTTTTTTTTTTTTTGACAACATTAGCACTTATAAGGAATCCTGCCAAGTGCTCGAGGTACATTTGATCCTTTGATATTTGTATAGATGCTGACACTCTTTACTGGAACCAAAAGTTAAACAAGCCCAGGCAGGAGGCCATTCTAGCAACTTCTATTCTCTGCGTAAATTTACTCAAAAAAATCCCACAGTACTTATGTGTCACATCTGCTGTGAGATGCTCACTTGAAGAGCTCATTTGACATAATCCCTGGCCACATAAGTGTAGTTATCAACAACACTGAATCAATAAACATTCATAAATAGAACTGGCTTCATGCTTTTTTTCAAGACCAAGTTGAAGTCATGTCTCAACGCTTAATCTTTTATGGCGAGTTCAAGTCAAGTCTTAAACTGCTTACAATTTTTTTTATGACAGTGGGGTAAAATGAGTCAGTGGGTAAACTGTTATTCTAGCAAACTGAATGTGATAAATATATATATATATTAAGTGTAACCTAGTCTCGGCTGTGTTTGTGTATGTGCTGCCTCACAGATTCACTTAAATTTAGCCTACTTTCCACGCACCAACCCGTCATGCCATGGTACGCTTACAAAACATACAAAACAGAAAAAACTCTTTTCCATGCCTTCCAAGAAAAATGCCATGCCATTGTAAATCGTCTTCCTGCTAGGGTCACATTCAAAACCCTGTTGCACAAGCACTTTTACAGGGTGACTCACCCTTCATCTACATCTCATCGCTTATCTCTTTAAATCAAAATAAAAGAGAAATCGCAACAACTTGCAGAACCGAAACCGTGTGTTCCCGGCAGACGGGTGTCCCCAGCATGACACAGCAGCAGCTACATCTATCTGACACTCAATGGGCTGGTCTGAACACTGGGCCACTCACCCTGGCAGTGGGCGCGCTGCTTCGGGCCTTGGCCAGCAGCCTGCGCGCTCTCTCGTACTCGTTATTCTCTGATTCCAGCTTCACGGCAGCCAGCCAGATCTCTTCACTGTTGGGGTTAGCCTGACACAAAGAGAGTGACAGAAAGAGAAGGGATGAGTTTTTACTGGCCTTCATCCCAGTGAACACTTCAATATTGCAAAAAGTGGAAAGATTAGTTTCAGGAAACGAGTGTGCACTCAGAGCACTGATTCGCAGTTTAGCTTTAGCTTTTGTTGTTGTTGTTATGCTTCTTTAATTTGAAGTTTTGCGCACAGTTATTTTAGGTTCGGTGCTCTTTCAGTTATGACTAGGCCAGTTAAGAGACAATGTTTTCTCCTCACGCTTTCCACACTGATTGTGAGGGGAAATTGGAAAAAAAACAATTTAAATAGTATCTTTTAAAAAAGAAAATACTCTCATTCAGCAAGGACACATTAAATTGATCAAAAGTGACAGTACAGACATTTATAATGTTAGAAATTATTTATATTTCAAATAAATTCTGTTCTTTTACATGTTCTATTCATTAAAGAACAATGAAAATAAGTCAGTTTCCACAAAAATATTAAGCAGCATAATTGTTTTTAACATTGATAATAATAAATGTTTCTTGAGCATCAAATCCTCATATTAGAATGATTTCTGAAGGATCATGTGACACTGAAGACTGGAGTGATGATGATGAAAATTCAGCTTTCATCACAGGAATAAATTACATTAAAAAAAAATGTAAAAATAGAAAATAGCTCTTTTAAATTGTAATATTTCACAAAATTACAGTTTTTACTATCGAATTCTCTAATGCTCAAGGCTGTTTATTTATATATATAAAAAAATTATAATAATTATATAATAATTATAGTTTTTTTTTTAATAAACAGCCTGTGAACATTAGAGAATTCAAAAAAAAAAAAAAATATATATATATATAAATATAAATAAAAATAATAACGGTAACATTTCTATTTCTTTTTTTGTTAATTAAAAATGCATTTAAAATAAAATACATAAAGACAGTTAAGTGGGAAGACAACAGTCACCACTATTCTTTACAAGTATTTAGTGAGTTACTTTTGTACAAATAAGTGCATGTTGTGCAGATGCTTCATGATTACAATCGCTATGGTGTTAATTATATATAATAAAAATAGTAAAGCTTGCTACTAATTATATAGTCGTGGATATTGAAGAACCGACGGGGAAACACTTACCTGGAAAGCCAAAGCAAGGATACTTCTGGCTGCAGGAACGTCTCCGGCCAACCATTTAGATTTAGCACCCATGAGCCATAACACCTCAGCCTTGGGACAGTGAGCAACGGCCCTCTGCAACAGAGCCTCCAACGACTCTCTGAGGGAAAGATTCAAATCAGTTTAAATCAAAGTCTAATAGTCTAGAACAAATACAAGTGGGCAAACACAAATAGGCCTTGTTGTCTCCCTGTCTCAATAGTGCCTGCGTGCGAATGCCCAGCCAATGAATGCTAATTGAAATTCAGTTCACCCAGTGAGACTTGAAGAGGAAGTGAGTATTTCTCACCGTGTACCGTTGTTCTTCTCAAAGTAAGCGGCCCTCAGCCAGACGCTCTTCTTGCTGGGGAAGACCTGGAGCGCATGAGCGTAGATGGCACGAGCACACTCTAGAGCTCCATGAGACACACACTACAGCAAAAACAACAGCCAATCAGCATCAGATATCACAGTAATCACATCCAGCTGTGGAATTTAGCCATAGTACTGCTGAAAAAAGACATTAAATCTTGTAATATAGCATCACAAAAGATTGGAAATGGTTGTAATAAACAAATATGTGGTGCTGATTGAAAACAGAACGTGGGCGCGTGAAGGTGAGAGGATGTTTACACTGTCTGCGTCTTCCATCCATGTGTGTTTGCAGTCCTCCTCTTCAATGCCAATTCCAATCACAGCTCTGATCACAGCCTGACATGTGGCCACGCTGCCAGCCTTATCACACTCCTCCGCATCCTGAGACGGGATCACAAAACAGACATCAGTTACAAATCAACACCTTGACATTGCCTGCGTGCAGAAGCATTTGAATATTTTTCTCTGATCTGGCAAAGCAGCTTAACTAAAAAATTGTACTCAATCCAGACTGGAATGTCCGTTGCATTTTTCACTTTTTCTTTTTTTTTTCTTAAAATCCTCAGATAATAGCTTTAATTGAAAAATAAACATGACAAGTAGTTAGTAAAGCCAGAGAACCTCTTAAACATGAAATCTAGCTCGACAGACCTGAATCCATTGTTCGCGGTTTATCTCCACGCCGTTGGCTCTCAGAGATGTGATGGCTCTGTCGATGATCTTCTCCACCATCTGTGTGTTGCCGTTGGCCTCTTCCAGCTTGGCAGCGGTGATCCAGATATGGCGGTCAGTGGGAATGTTTTCACGGGCCTTGTTCAGGACGCGACGGGCATTCTCATAGGTTTCTAATCGGGCGAGAGCCAGCCAGAGCTACAGGAGACAAGGACAACACTGTTAGCAATCTGTTTTATGGCCCATAGAAAGGTTTATGGGTTTTGGCTGATTAAGTCCATTTGAGTGTGTGTGTGTGTGTGTGTGTGTGTGTGTGTGTGTGTGTGTGTGTGTGTGTGTGTACTTGTACAACCATGTTTGTGAGGAACAGGTGCTGGTTGCATTAACATAGCCATTATGTTAAGACAGTGTCTTAAGTTCTAGTGTGACCGTAGCAGTTAGTCAGGGGCAGTCAGTCTTAGTTTTCGGTATAAAGTATGGCTAATCTACATTTTTATGTAACCGATTTAAAAAAAGAAGAAGCTATGAACAGTCTTAAAGAACAAAAAATTATGTCTAACTTGTAAGACTAGTCTTAACATTTTATGCAACCAGCCCGTTTGATTTTTAGACCATGGGATTGAGGACAAAGAGTAAAGTGAGACATTTTAGATGGTCCACACTTTCTGAGAACCTTTGAACCACTTTCTGAGGTCTGTTTGGGGGCCAAGCCTTGGTTTTAGGGATAAGGTTCTAACTGGTTTAAGGGTAGGTTTAGGGGAAGGGTTCAGGTTAGGCACTTAGTGGTGATGGGTAGGGTTGGGGTATGCATTGTGTCAATGAATGTCCTCACAAGGAAAGATGTACAAGAGAGTGTGTGTGTGTGTGTGTGTGTGTGTGTGTGTGTGTGTGTGTCTGTGTGTGTGTGTTTACCTCGACACTGGTAGGACAGCACTCGACTGCTCTGCTCAACATAATTCTTGCATCCTCTGGCTCCTCCAGCTCAACAGCTGTCTTCCACAAACGCACCGACTTTGACACATTTTCCAGAGCTGTGGAGACATGCAGATATTAAATAAAAACAGCACTAGCTGCGCTTCTTTTTTAATAAAAAAAAAAACATATCTATGTACTAAGGTTTGCCAATGTAAGTCTCCTTATACTTAATCATTAAATAATTCATAAACATAATTTTTGGAAATCTAAACTGACCTTTCCACATCATAAAAGTTTAAATGATCTGATATTTTAAACTACTTATTGACCTAGACACAGTCATTAGGGTTTTGCAGTTGTCCACTGTATGATATAATTTCCTGTTTTATTCACCAAAACCGATTCACTTCTTTTCCCTCTAAGAAATAAAAATAATAAATCTTATTTTCTTCGACATAAGTGCTGCATTTGACACTGTGGACCACAATCTTTTACTTAATCATCTTGAAAGTTTTGGTATTTCTGGCACCGGTTTAAACTGATTTAGATCTTATTAGACCGGACGCAGACAGTTTGTTGCTTTAGGCGAATACAGGTCTGATAATGGGCCAGTTTCTACTGGTATCCCTCAGGGCTCAATTTTAGGACCCTTACTTTTTAGCCTTTATTCCTGCTTGGCCAGCTTTTACAAACTCTAGGTATTAAGTATAATTTTTATGCTGACGACACAGATCTATATTCATTGTAAACATGGAAAAACTGAGGCGGTGTCATTGCTCACCAAATTTAAATGTAACTTTCTTTGTTTAAAAGGTGATAAAACTGAGGTTATGGTTATTGGTTCTCCTCATCAGCTGGCAAACACCTCTTTTCATTGATGGTTCTGTACCTGAGTTTCAGAAAAAATTGAGGAATCTAGAAGTGATCTTTGTGCACAAATGTCAATGAAGAATCAATGTTGTAAAGACTTTTTCTTTTCAAAATTCCATCCTATGCTATGCCTTGTTGCAGAAAAGTAAATGTATTCGTTTTTTTTTTTATCCTGCATTGAATATTGTAATACGCTACATACAATATGCTGGGGTTTCTAAGCGTACTCTAAATAAGCTACAGTATGTTCAAAATTCTGCAGCAAGAATTTTAACTAGGACCAATAATAATACTACTACTAAAAATAATAATAATAACTCTTAAATTCTTTAAATGTGGATTTATTTTTTTATTGTGATATCAGGACTGTTCACTTCGACATGTTTGATTTTATGGCCCTAAAAAATATCAAATTAATTGTAATATTTTTTTTTAAAACAATTTAATTATAGAAGAGCTATATTCAGATCATTGTCTGTAATATGCATGAATTATAATTAATGCATTTTTAATAATGCATAAATGAGTAAACAGAGCTGACCAACAAAAGGAGCATAATACCATTGGCTTTTATATTGATCTGGATCAGAAACAGGAGAAATAAGGTAGTGAAATAAAATGTGTCAAGCTAAAATAAGTTAAATATCAGAAAATAACAAATAAAATATTTTTAACAAGCTGAGACTGATAGAGCTTTCAAACACAACTAACAATTCATCTGTCTCTGTCACAAAGGTATGCAGGCAGGAAAAAAAAGGAGGCGACTGAGGAAAGAGAAAACTGAAGAGGAATAGAAGAGAGACAGACGAAGAGAGACACTGACCTTTCCTGAGCACTCGTTTCTTGGCCCTGATGTCCGTCTCCAGCTCAGCCGCTCTGATATAGATGCGCACAGACTGAGGGAGGTGACGCACCGCCTGGGCAACCACTGCCTTCGCCGTGTCTCCAGGCTGCAGCCGGGCGGCTTCTAGCCAAACATCCTCACTCTAAACAGACAACACACACAAACCACAGATTATACACATACATCCACACTTTATGAAGATAATACATACACAAATGCACTATATTAACCCTTTCCAGCCATTGAAGGAAATTTCCGGCTTTCCGTGTTTTCACTGTTATATGGTAGGAAATTGGATTTAAGCAGACGGTCTGATCTTTCTTTTGATATATTGCATGTTCAGATATTCATATAACACAAAATTCTGGGGTCCAAGAAGATTTTGTGAAAATTATCAAACGCTGGTGGTGGCTGGTGACTTTGTATAAAATAAATAAATAAAATAAAAACCTGGCGGGGAAAGAATTAAAAACAGACAAAATCTCAGAACAGATAACATCCTCAGCAGGGCTCCTGACAAAAAATAAATAAAAATAAAAATGCTGAGGGAGCCAAAAAATGACTTTAGTTTGCAAAACGCTCCATAGAGATTCATAAAATAAAATAAAGTCTTAAATTAAACCATTTTGTTGTAGTATTTAGTATAAATTAGTTCCAATTTACAGGGATATTTTAAAGTTACTCAAGGTTTCTTGCACCTAAAACATCATAAAGGCCCCAACACACTATGGCCAAATACACACTGCAGTTTAACTCAGTTGTCAATTCCCCTTTTAGTGCTTTATCCAGGTCTGCACACACACAGTTCACAGGAAATGACAACCACATTAACTCCCAAAAAATGCAGATAGTAACAACCACATTTATAAAAAAAATCTACACAGTATGAGAACAGGCCTTTGTTAACCCCCGGAGTAGTATGGATTACTTTTTATGATGGATGGATGTGTTGTTTTGGGGCTTCAAAATCAAGAGCGCCATTCAATCCCATTATAAAGCTTGGAACTCTGTGTTTGTCTGAAAGAAGATAGTCATATACACTAGGCGTGGGGGGAAAAATTGATACAGCACAGTATCACGATATTTTCTGTGGCAATACTGTATCGATACACGGGCGCCAAGTATCAATCTTTTTTTGCATATTTAATTATAAAATTATCTGTTTTACTTTCCGGTTTTCTTCATTGGTTTCTCTATTTTTCACTGCTTGAGAACATAGGTTGAATCTGAAATCGCCCCCTAAACAATCATTCACTAAGTTAGGCTTATTCCCTAAGTCCACTAATACTGTTCACTTGAAGGAGTGGATGAAAACGAGTGAGTGAATTCGGACAGCCGTTGAGCGTAAGCTGTAGGCTACACGATAATGCAGTGCAATGTGGGAGAGAGACGCGATCTGACACGCATCCCATTTTCTCACAAATGTTCATTTAAGACTTTATTTAAATCATTTAGACAGCTCTTATGAGGCGTAATTGCGTTTAAAAAAAAAAGTTTGTTCATGCGTTGCTGCGGTGGGCAAGTGATACTATCGAATCGTCACATTGTTGCCAATTCCCACCCCTAATATACACCTAGGATGGCTTGAGGGTGAGTAAATCATGGGATAATTTTCATATTTGGGTAAATTTTCCCTTTAAACTACAATCCCTAAAAAGCTTATTTAATAAGTGGAGCTAAACATGACGCCTATGTCGACTGCTTTAATTAAAATTGCTTAAGACAAGTCTATAGTCACTGCAATATTACTTTGTTCGGAATTGCAGATACCAAAACACGTGAGATGACAGAACGTTGCTATAGTTACCACGGTGTCAATCATTGCATTTCGGGAGTGAGTCACCCACACACATGGACGGATAATTTATGGGACTCAATCTTTCATTTAAACTCGGTAACTTGTCACTCCTGAAACTTTACAGTGTGTACATGGCCTTTAAGAGAAATCAAAGAACGAACTTGTAAATAGTTCACACATACGTAAGGAGTAAAAGAGGATTGAGCTGGAGAATAAAAAAAATAAATAATGTTTCTAATGCACATAGACCCACTCAAAAAGAATCGGCTGCCAAAACAGCGTGTTTGTTCATCACGGGCGTGTTCGACGACTGAGCGAACTGATCATGCCCTGAGATCCTGTCAAAGTGAGCCAGTGTCTCTCTGTTCTTCTGCTGAAATGTGAAGCTGAACTATTAACTTTGATTAATGAGCCTGCAGGAATTTCCCAGCACATAATGAAGCTGTGGACACACTGAGAGCAAAAGGCCTGACACGGTTTCAGTTCCAGGCCTTTCTCTCCCAGTCCAAAGTCAGCACCAGTAGACAAATTGAAGGCACAGCTAACATAAACAAGGCCTAATCCATTCACCATGACATTTTTATGTTGTTCTTGAACCATATTAACATTTTAGGAAGTGGATTTTGCAAGCGAAATGTATCGCTATAGCAACCCGTCAACACTGGCAGCATTCCTCAAGCTGTTAACCTTCAATGGGACACACACACACACACACACACACACACACACACACACACACACACACACACACACACACACACACACTTTACTTTAAAAGGACAGTTTAACTAAATATGAAAATTCAGACATCAAAAATTAAGATTGAGAAATTCGGACATTCTTCTACAGAAGTAATTCAATCATCTTTTAGGTGAATTATCCCTTTTATATTTTATTACCAGAGACCCATTTGTAAATCAAGTTGTCTAGCACCTAAAAGATTATAAAGGCCTAAATACTTCAAGCGAAATAGAAGAAATTAATTTTAAAGGCCTACTCAAGTGCTTTGGAAGGCGCAGCTTTGAATGATGCGTTGACGTAATTTCCACTGAAGCAGAAAGCTAAGGCGGGACATATTGAACCTCCACCTTTTAAAATAGCCAATAACATTTAGTTTAACTCACAGACTGCATTCTTAACCTATGTAGAGTAGGAAAACGGAATAAAACTTGAGTGTTTGAGCAACCGAACTCACATCTCTCACCCATGCTTCGTGACGTGTCAACGGTCGCCTTGGCCAGGTGGCATATTTATGGCATAGGGGCAGAGCTTTAGATTCTAGAGAGCATTTGATTGGACAGAAGATGTGATGAGAAGCTGAAGTCCACGGTGATGTCATAAAAATCCGTGATCCATTTTACCGGAACTGAGAGACTAAGTTTTGAATGCTTATATCTCCTAAATACAAATTTTGTCATTGTTTTAGAACACACCAGCTTATTTATAACCTTAAGGCTAACATATTCAAACTTAAACACATACATTTTAATTTCCGGTGGCCTTTAAGAGTTCGAAACAGCTCGCCAATGCAAACTTTCTGAAAAATTTGCTCTGCCCGGAAAACGCCTTTAAACCACCATTGGTCCGTGGCGATTATTTAATAGGAAGGTGTGGCTCTGAGGCTCTTCCTTCTTTGACTTTGAAATCTACTCTGGTTCATTGCTTCTGTTCAGTTCATTGAGGTCAGACGTCCATGAATAAACACTTGAATACATTGGAGAGCCGCTTTATTGTAGAGCTGCATGATTCATTGTTAAAAGATCGCAATCTCGATTCAAACTCCCTATTCTATGTCTATTAAACCTTTGACAAACGATAAAATATATAATTGTACGAAGTTTATAGTTCGGAAATAAAGACTTGTGTGCGGTAGCGATCAAAGCCGAAAGTAACTTGACGCTTCAAATAACGATTGTATCGATTACATCGTTACACCAGTAGGTGGCGACAAGTGAGTAAATTAAACGTATTAGTCACTGAATGATTCATTCAAGAGATTCACTTGAAAGTGTGTAGCACATATTTACATATCTAAATGTTGCTCTCAGCATCGCAGACGGCATCATTAATAGTATATCCCTGCAAAAGGTTTGTCCACGTTTTTTTTACCCCCAAGCAAAGAATGAAAAAGAACTTCGCCTTGTGTATATTGATGCCTTAATTTAGTCGCAGCTGACCATTTCTGTTTTCCTTTAATCTCTCACCTTCGGACACATCTCAGTGCCTTTCATGATCAGGTTTCTGGCCACCTGCAGCTTCCCGGTCACCTCTTCCAGACGGGCAGAAGCGATCCAGGCGGGGGGGTGGTGGGGGTTTGTTTCTCTCACTGACTTCAAGAGGAGACGGGCCTTCTTAATATCACTGCACACACACACAGAATGACATTTACCAAATGCAATACAAACAGCCTAGATATGAGGGTCAGATGTAAAACACTAAGCACCTGATGTCTCCTCCGTGTGTGGGGATCATGGAGTTGAGGTCGGTGAGATATCCTTTAGGATCGACAACAGTCTGACCGCTCACGGAGTCAGACACCTGGAGACACGAAGACATCGACTGTGTTTACATGTTCATCCATAAAGTGATTATTTACAATAATCAGAGTATGGACAGTAGCACTGTATTTTACTGTGTCTTTGTTGCACGCTACATGTAGTTACTGTTGTAATAACTGTAAATGCTGCATAATTACACGTAACTAACCCTAACCCTATAGTAAGTACATGTAGTTAATTATAAATGAACAGTTACACTAGGGGTGGGCGATATCTAATTTAAAATATATCGAAATATTTTTTAAAAACACGATATGGATTTTGTCATATCGTATATATCGATATATTGTTTATATTTAATTCTGTGTGTTTATTTAATTCGTATATTGAATATCAAGACATAGCAAAATATTTCGAGATAGTTACACTATAACTTACTTCATCGCAGTAAGATGTGTTTATGACATCTTCACTCAGGTTGCGTAATTCTGACTTCGCTAAGAACTGTGACTATTTTTACCGCCATTATTCACATAACATCCCAATGAACAGCATAAATGATGAACTCTGGTCACACGGATTAGTTTGACGGTTCTTTGGTATCTGGCCTCAGTAATATTTTCGGGGACGCACTTAAAAATGCCTTGACCTTGATATTTGCAAACATTAATGCACTGCATTAGATTCGTGTGCAACAATGTCAACAAACTCAGCCCAAAAATTTGATGCCTTCTTTAACGTTTACGAATCTGTGCATAACTGCAAGAGCGTGACGCGTCATTTGTAAACGTCACAAGCAACTTTACTACGATTATGGTCGCTACGACTATGAGCTTAATCGCATCGTTTTGATCGAAGTATTGTGTTTACATGAGGTAACATTTGATCACAATACTCCCTAAATCCCATTACGCATGTAAACGTAGTCACTGAAGAAACTTTTGGCTTTCTTCAAACTAATTAAGTGGAATTAAAATGCTATGGTGCGTCACCTGGCTGAGCCTCATGTCCATCAGTGTGTTCCTGGCCTGTCCGATCTTCCTCATGTCCAGCTCTCCAGCACCGGGTGTCATGCCTCCTGGGTAGGGCGTGTTCAAGCCCCCTGGGAAGGGTGTGTTTAGCCCACCAAATTGCTGAAAAAGGAAGCATCTCAATAAGAAATTGCATTTTTGTTTTGTATTTTGCAATGAAACGGTCAAGCGCATTGGATACTGTATCCCACACTACAATGCATTGTGCTCTGGTTATATTAATATGCCTTACAGTGTGAGGTAATTTAGTTTTCCCATGCATAACAAAAATTTACATACAGTGCACATCGTGGCAACAAGCAGTAAGTCTGTCTCTGCTTTACTTCAAACATTTTCCTTAAAGTCCCCTTCTGGTGAAAATCAAGCTTTTAATGTTGTTTATATGTCTATTTGGTGTTTTAATATACTTTAAGACAAACCATGTGCAAATTCATAAGTAAACACCATTGCGGAGTATGTTCTCCTTAAAACTGCAGTGAATCAAAGACAGTCACAAAAACTCAGTTTGAAATCGCTGGAGTTTCTGACGTCACAAACTACCTTGTAACCAATCAGATCAACGAGAGTGGATCTGAGCTGGTGTGAGTGGAGGCGGGGCTAATTTGCATATTAATAGATCCACACATACTAAATGAGGCAAGGGTGTCAAGTTACACTCAAGCTACTTTAGGGCATGAAGAATTTTTTTCCAAGGAAAAAACGTTAAGATATGTCATTTTGGTGATCAAAGATGAGTTTTAAGGGATACAATTATTTTCTACAGGGGGGCGTTAAAATGACAGGTGTTGGAAAGTTACTCACTGCTTGCAGTGGGTCAACAGAGGTGTGGTTCTCTCCTGTCTGGAGGTGCTTGGCAAAGAAGCTGTCCGGCACAGGCGTGAGCTTCTCGTAGCGGGGATTCCTCTGACGTTTGTTCCTGGCATCACCCACCTCAGGAATACTCAACCATTCATCCTCTGTGACCTCGGAGAGCTTCCTCTGGAAGGCACACATAATGCAACAGGGTTATAGTTGACAGCTACACTACGGTTGAAAAGCCAATTTTTTTAAATGTTTTTGAAAGAAGTGCCTTGTGCTGAACATTGCTGCTTTAATGTGATCAGAAATACAGTAAAAACTGTGAAATATTCCAATTTAAAATTAATGTTTTCTATGTGAATATACTTTAAAATGTACAGCTCTGTGATCAAAGCTGAATTTTCAGCTTCATAACTCATTCTTCAGTGTCACATGATCCTTCAGAAATCGTTCTAATATGATTTGATGGTCAAGAAACATTTATTATTATTATCAATGTTAAAAACAGCTGTGCTGCTTCATTCAGCTGCATTGTGCTTTTTCAAGAATATTTGAATAGAAAGTTCAAAAGACCAGAATTTATTTGAAATTGAAATCTTTTGTAACATTTCAAATGTCTTTACTTTATCAATTTAATGGGTTCTTGCGAAATAAAAGTAAATATTATTGAACAATGCATATAAAAGTACATGCATGCAAAGGAAATTATAAACCTTAAACATGGTTTCATTTTTCACCATTATTATTTAGTAATATGAAGACTTTGCAGACCTTTTACATTCACAAACAGCTAAATTACACACTACATGAGAGGTAATATTGAAAAGAGCATAATAGGGCCACTTTGAAGATTAGTTGTGGGTTAAAGCAGGCAGAGGAGCAGGGGAACGAACCAATCATAATTCAGCAGCTCAATAACAACCAAGTTCCACACAAACCTTCAGATCTGAGAACTGTTGCTGAATCTTGGGCCGCTCCATACGGTATTTCTCAATCTCGTCTTTCTCTCGCAGCTCCCTGTAGATACAGCAATAAAATGAGCCAAGAGATGCTACTCAAAAACAAACAAGCGTTGATGAGAGAAGTCCACACTCACCGTCTTTCCTTGCGCCTCTCATCCATCCGTTTATCCAGTGCGGCGTAGATGGCGTCTGCCTCCTCGTCGTCTTTCTCATACGGCCCACTGGAGAAAAGACTGCCCGCATAACCGTTGAACTAGAGGATACAGAACAACACTCTTGAAAAAGCCACTAATAAATAAACATCATTTTGTATATTCACTAAGTTGCATTTATGCAACATGACTCCCTTCAGACTGATGTACCTCATCATAGTTAGTGTCGTTCAGATCCTCTTCATCATCCTCCTGGTTCTTCTTCATCTGATCGCCCACCGTCCTCTTCCCAGGCGGTGCGTGCCTATCGTCCACCGGGTCATTGGCATCACGAGCGGGACCAATGTCAGACCGCGTTGTGAAACCCGTGGCACTGCAGAGCACAATACATTACAATAGCCGTTTCCAAACTGGGGTTCAGAGAAAAATGTAAAACGTTTAGAAAAATGTACATGCAAATAAATGATTAAAACCAAATTATATATATAATATATATAATTTATTATACTATTAGTTAGGAAGGTGTTCCCTAGTAATCACAGAGTAAAACAAAACATAAACATTACAACATAACTGTAACATCAAAACGACTTGAACAGTTAGCTAACGTTACACATTAACGAAACATTATGATACACATATATAAGACAGAATAGCCCAACATTCATAACTTTTTATAGGCGTCTAAAATAAATAAAATAAAAACACGCAGTGTTATTCGGTCAAATAAGTCACGTTAACTACATTGAGATCAGACTGAGGTGATTATTTGCACGGGTGTCTCACCCTCTGCCCAGACCGGGCACGTAACCCAGCGGCGCAGGCATGCCGAGGAACGGCTTCTTCTTCTTGTTCAAGCCCCCCATGAGTGGAGACGCGAGCGGCATCGCAGGAGCTCCATTCGCGGCGCCTCCGGCTCCTCCGGCCGGGGCTTTGCTCCCAGTTTTCGCAGGTTGCTTTGCTGTGGCGCTCGCCATCGTTACGGTACCGACAACACGCTTCACTTCCGGAACAACAATAGTCGCGTTTCCGGTGACGTTAGAGTGTGTTTTTAACGTATGATTTTAGTGACACTATCGCCACCATAAGACGGGCGGTGTGAAGTAGCTTCACCTAAATTAACCTGTTATTGGATTACAGTACATGTTTCCAAAATAACTGAAATAAGTTTATGAGACGGAAAAAAAAACCGTAAACATATTACGTATGACCTCAACCTTTCCTTCCATCTTAAAGCATGTGTCTGATTTATAATTTGTCATGATCAAATAATCATCTTTGAAAAGATAAATTGAAATTCATATTTTTAGGTTTGTTGAATTTGATTTGAAGTTTTATTTTATGCAACTATCCTTTTGATTTCAAATTATGATTAAATTAGCTATCCTGATCTTTACACATTTATTTGATTGAGTTAGTTCTTTCAACAGAAAAATTTGACCTTTTGGACTAAAATTATACAACTATAATAAAGCTTTGTGTCAGTTAATGTTTATTGTCAGAGAATGTATACTTATGAGATCATCAGTGTTAGTGTCATCTACAGAGGGCAGCAGAGGCTTGATTTCCATTTCAGAAGAGCACTTAAAGGTGAAGAGTTTGTATTTTAGTATTATAATACTTACTTTAATTCCAGCTTAATATGCAGAGACAATTCAAAGTAAATCATTTGTAGCCCGAATCCCCTGAAAAGTGTAAACACTGTGGCTCTGTTCCTGCATGCAACCAATGAAGTGAGTTTGGGACGGGGCTTTCTGTTGTTCTGAGTCTGACCAATGGATGACAATGGGAGAGTTTGGAAACCTGTAATTCTGTTTCATATGTAAAAAAAAAAAAAAAAAACTTTTGTTAAAATTTTGTTAAAAAAAAGTTATTTTCAAGTCACCATAAAATCAAAATTGAGAATTCTTATTTTTTATGCAATATTGCCGTATTTATTATAAATGATTTATCCGTGAACATAATAATAATAATAATAAATTTTATTTATAATTTACATTTCAAAGAAATCTCAAAGTGCTAGAGTAACAAAGAGGTTAAGAACAATTCCCAGAATATAATAAGATCAACAAATAGCAATAAAACAACTTAAATAAAAATGAAAACCAGGACTGTTAAAAAGCCTTTAGAAATAAGAAAGTCTTTAGGCCCTTCTTAAAAACCTCCAGAGTTTGTGGGGCCCTTAGGGCCTGTGGGAGGGCATTCCAGAGCCGTGGGGCGACCGCCTGAAAGGCCCTATCTCCCATGGTGGAGAGTTTTGTCCTTGGTTGGTGCAGGCAGTAGGTAGAGGTGGAGGAGCGGAGGTTTCTTGAGGCTGTGTGTAGGGTGAGGACTTCACTGAGGTAGGCAGGGGCAGTTCCATGTATGCACTAGTGGGTGAGGAGGCAGATTTTGTTCTGAGTTCTGTATTGAATGGGCAACCAGTGGAGGGATTTCAGGACTGGAGTGATATGATCATATTTGCGCCTTCTCGTCAGGACCCGGGCAGCGCAGTTCTGAATATGCTGGAGCTTTTGCAGGCTCCTGCCGGGGGTCCCAACGAGGAGGGCATTACAGTAGTCCAACCTGGAGGAGATAAAGGCATGGATCAACTTCTCAGCATCTGGTTGTGAAAGGGAGGGGCGGAGTTTGGCAATGTTTTTGAGGTGGAGGAAGGAGACCTTACAGAGGTGACAGATGTGAGTGTCAAATGTAAGATTTGAGTCAAGTCTGCAATGTGATGACCAAAAATGGATATACTGCTGAGGGAGGAGGACTGGGTTTGGTGTGGAGGACTGGGTTTGGTGTGGGGTACCGATCAGGATGGCTTCGGTTTTGCTGCTATTTAGTTGAAGAGAGTTGTCAGTCATCCATGCCCCTATCTCCTCCAGGCAAACCTGAAGTGCAGATGGCAGAGCTGAGGGGTGTGTGGAGTCCATTTTTATGTATAATTGTGTATCGTCTGCATAACAGTGGAATGGAACTTTGTGTTTATGGATTATTTGACCGAGGGGTAGTAAGTAGATAGTAAAAAGGGTTGGACCAAGGACGGACCCTTGTGGCACTCCACAGCTGACTGTGTGGGGTAATGATTGGGACTGTCCTAAAGCCACATACTCGGTCCTGGCTGTGAGCATGTGGAGGTTCTCATAAACTTTATGATCGACTCCACCTCTGTCTGAGAAATGCCAGAGAAGACAGAAAATGTGTTTAATGGGTTTGTGGGACTAAATTCGGAGGAGGGTGAAGCTGTGGCAGAGAGTTTGGACCGGATTGAAGCCACCTTGTTGGTGAAAAAGTCCATGAACCTACTGCACTGGTCTGTACTGGTGTCAGAATGTGCATATGTGGGGGGTTTGAGAAGAGAATTTATTGATGCAAACAACTGTTTTGAATTTCCGGTGCACTTTGAAATATTTTGAGAGAAATATTGAGACCTAGCTGTGATGAGTGCTTTGGAGTATGATTTTTGGTGTTCAAAAATCATAAACAGGTAGGCCTGTTTATGTACATGTAGGCCACTGGAGGTGAATTTCATCCTCCGGAGCTCTGTTGTGTACCAAGGGGCTGACCTGGAAAAAGTAACTGTTTTCGTTTTGATTGGTGCATGTAACTCAAGGATATTGTAAAGCCTGGAATTATAGTGGTCAACAGAGCGATTAACTGATGCGAACTGTGTAACTTGTGAAATTTGCTGTACGTCTTGGTTGAAAAGGTTAGTCAAGTCAAGTCAAGTCAAGTGTATTTATATAGCGCTTTTCACAATATAAATTGCATCAAAGCAGCTTCACAATATCAATCAAATAACATAACAATGTTTGTTTCTTAGTGAAAAAACATCCACGTTTGGTAGGGCTGATCAATGGTATTAATGTTTGGTTAATTATTTTGAATATCCCCAACTGAACAAGCCAAAGGCAACAGTGGCAAGGAACCGAAAAACTCCATCAAGTGACCTACTGGTGTCCTAAAACTCCATCAGGTGACCTAATGGAGAAACAAAAACCTTGGGAGAACCCAGGCTCAGTCGGGGGCCAGTTCTCCTCTGGCGTTTATGAACTAGAGGCCGGATTTACAGTAACTGTAATTTGATACAGAATTTTGTTTTATTTTATCACTTCGGGGTGGGTACGCGAACCGGAATCACAACATTTTATCTGTAGAGTGGGAAAGGGATCCTCCATAGGGAGAGGCTAGTTGGCACTTCAGCACTGCGTTGTCATCGGGTCCAGGCAAAGCTCCTAGTCAGATCTGGATACGGCCTGGATCCGGTCGGCTGCGGGAAAACCTCGGGATAAACAAAGACACTAAAATTAGCGTAGATGCCATTCTTCTTATGATGATGTAATGAGTACATCAGGATTTAAGGGAAGTGTTCCCAGTTCCGGCTGACCTAATCTATGCAGCCTAACATTGAGTTATAGAAGTCTATAATATATTATGTGTATGCTAGGTCAAAGAGATGTGTTTTTAGTCTAGCTTTGAACTGACAGAGTGTGTCTGCTTCCCGGACAATGGTAGGAAGACTGTTCCAAAGTTTTGGTGCTAAATAGGAAAAGGATCTACCGCCAGCAGTCGATTTTGATATTCTAGGTATTATCAACTGGCCCGAATTTTGAGATCGCAATTGACGTGAAGGACTATAATGCGTTAAGAGCTCGCTCAAGTACTGCGGAGCTAAACCATTTAGTGCTTTGTAAGTAATCAACAATATTTTAAAATTTATACGATGTTTAATAGGCAGCCAATGCAGTGTTGACAGAACCGGGCTAATATGGTCATATTTCCTGGTTCTAGTAAGAACTCGAGCGGCTGCGTTTTGGACCAGCTTTAGTTTATTTATTAAGCGTGCAGGGCAACCACTCAGTAGAGCATTACAATAATCTAGTCTTGTTGTCATGAAAGCATGAACTAATTGTTCCGCATTTGTTAATGAGAGCATATGTCGTAATTTAGATATATTTTTAAGATGGAAAAATGCGGTTTTACAGATACTAGACACATGACTTTCAAATGAAAGATTGCTATCAAAAAGCACACCCAGGTTCCTAACCGATGACGAAGACTTAACAGAGCAGCCATCAAGTGTTAGACAGTATTCTAGGTTATTACGTGTGGAAGTTTTTTGTCCAATAATTAGAATCTTTGTTTTTTCAGAGTTTAGTAGTAGGAAATTACTAGTCATCCAATTTTTTATATCAGCTATGCATTCCGTTAATTTTGTGAATTGGTAAGTTTCGTTAGGTTTTGAAGAAATATACAGCTGAGTATCATCGGCATAACAGTGAAAGCTAATTCCATGTTTCCTAATGATATGTCCTAATGGGAGCATGTACAGAGTGAACAGCAGCGGTCCTAGTACTGAGCCTTGTGGTACGCCATACTGAACTTGTGATCGATAAGACATCTCTTCATTTACTGCTACAAACTGATAACGGTCAGATAAGTATGATTTAAACCATGCTAGTGCAATTCCACTAATGCCAACATAGTTTTCCAGTCTATTTAAAAGAATGTTGTGGTCAATTGTGTCAAATGCAGCACTAAGATCAAGTAACACTAATAGAGAGATACAACCACGATCGGATGATAAAAGTAAATCATTTGTAACTCTAATGAGAGCTGTCTCAGTACTATGGTGCGGTCTAAATCCTGACTGAAAATCCGTCGCAGATATCATTTCTTTCAAGAAAGGAACACAGTTGTGAGGATACTGCTTTTTCTAATATCTTTGACAGAAAAGGCAGATTTGAGATCGGCCTGTAATTGACTAATTCTGAAGGATCAAGTTGCGTTTTTTTAACAAGCGGTTTTATCATAGCCAGCTTAAAGGTTTTTGGTACATATCCTAGAGACAAAGACGAATTAATTATATTAAGAAGAGGATCTATGATCTCTGGAAGCATCTCTTTCAGTAGCTTAGTCGGTATAGGGTCTAACATACAAGTTGTCGATTTAGATGAATTAACGAGTTTGCAGAATTCTTCCTCTCCTATAGCAACAAATGAAAAAAATTTTTCCTCAGGGAGACTACAATGCACTCCCTGATGCGATACTGTAGTAGACGGTTGCATAGTTATAATTTTGTCCCTGATATTATCAATCTTATAAGTGAAGAAGTTCATAAAGTCATTACTGCTGTGTTGCTTGGAAACTTCTGTGCTTAAAGCTTTCTTTTTCGTTAGTTTAGCCACTGTTTCAAATAAATACCTAGGATTATGTTTAATTTCTTCTAATAGGGTTGAAAAATAAGCAGATCTAGCAGCTTTTAAAGCCTCTCTGTAAGCAATCGAGCTCTCTTTCCATGAAATCCGAAATACCTCTAGTTTTGTTTTCTTCCAGTTGCGCTCCATTTTTCTGGCTGCTCTCTTAAGGGCCTGAGTGTGCTCGTTGTACCACGGCGTTGGAATATATTCTTTAATCTTCTTTAAGCGCAACGGAGCAACTGCGTCTAAAGTGCTGGAAAAGAGAGAGTTAAAAGTTTCTGTTGCAATATCGAGTTCTTCTAAGCTATCCGGGATGCTGAGATGATGAAACTTATTAGGAAGATTATTGATAAAGCAATCTTTAGTGGCAGAAGTTATAGGTCTAACATATTTATAACACGGAGTCGGCTTTGCAGCCTTGGCTAAATGTAATTTACATGAGACTAGATAATGGTCTGAGATGTCATCGCTCTGCTGCAGAATTTCAACGGCATCAACATCTATTCCATGTGATAATATTAGATCTAGAGTATGATTACGACAATGAGTGGGTCCTGACACGTGTTGTCTAACTCCAATTGAGTTTACAATGTCTTTAAGTGCCAATCCCAATGCATCTTTTTCATTATCTACATGTATATTAAAATCACCAACAATTAGTACTTTATCGTTAGCCAATACTAATTCTGATAGAAAGTCCGCAAATTCTTTGATAAAATCTTTATGGTGCCCTGGTGGCCTGTATACAGTAGCCAGCAGAAATCTCAAACGTGATTTATCGTTTACACTATATATTTTTACATTAAGCACCAACACTTCAAAAGAAGTATATTTAAAAATAGATTTCTTAGTGGTTTTGAAAATATTACTATAAATTACAGCAACACCTCCCCCTTTGCGTTTTAGACGAGGTTCATGTTTATAACAGTAATCTTGTGGGGTTGACTCATTTAAAGTAATGTAATCGTTTGGTTTTAGCCAGGTTTCTGTCAAACACAGCACATCTAGATTATAACTTGAAATCATATCATTAACTATGAGCGATTTTGAAGTAAGGGATCGAATATTCAGCAACCCAAGCTTTATCATTTGTTCATCTGTATTATATCTGTTTTTTATTTGTTGAACATCAATTACATTTTTTACCTGACGTTTTTTGGATTTCCAAATTCGGGGAACAGACACAGTCTCTTTATGATGATATCTAGGTGAAAGAGGCTCTATGTGATGGGATTTATCTGACCTTGGTGACGCGAGGCCGCTAGCAGACGGTCGGTTTAGCCAGTCTGTCTGCTTCCTGACCTGAGCCCCAGATTGTCATGTTTTAGCTCTAAGACTATGTGCCGTATTACTAGAGAGAAGAGCAGCACCATCCCAGGAGGGATGAACACCATCTCTTTTCAACAGGTCAGGCTTGCCCCAAAAACTTTTCCAATTGTCTATGAATTCTATATTATTCAACGGACACCACTTAGACAACCAACCATTGAGTGAGGCCAATCTGCTAACTATCTCATCACTCCTGCGAACAGGAAGGGGGCCAGAGAAAATTACAGTGCCTGACATCGTACTTGCGAGTTTACACACCTCTTTAATATTAATTTTGGTGATCTCCGACTGGCGGAGTCGAACATCATTAGTGCCGACATGAATAATGATCTTAGAGAATTTACGATTAGCTTTAGCCAGCACTTTTAAATTTGCTTTGATGTCAGGCGCTCTGGCTCCCGGCAAACATGTGACTATGGTGGCTGGTGTCTCTATTTTCACGTTCCGTGTGATCGAATCACCAATTACCAGGGCACAATCAACAGAATTCTCAGTGGGTGTTTCACTGAGTGGGGCAAATCGATTTGTTATGGTAATCGGAACGGAAGAGTGGTTTTTTAATCCGCGACTAGAGCGATCTCTCATGGTCACCCATCTGCCCTGCTGCGTGGGCTCTACTTCAGCCGGAACCGAATCATGTACGGAGTTCACTATGCTAGGCGCATCCAAAATAGTATCTAAAGCTCTAGTACTATCCTTACTATCCTCAATTAAAATTTGGATGCGTGTCTCTAGCTCTGAAATCTTCTCCGTCAGCCTGACTGTCTCCTTGCATTTATCACAAATAAATCCTATATTGCCATCGGAGAAGGCTACACTAAACATATGACATGTAACACAGGTGACAATAACAGGACAATACATTACTCACCGTTTGTGTTGACTGATTCTTACTAACCTGGGATTTTATGAACTCAAAGGCGCGGGCGCGCGAGAGAAAATAAATAATAAATAAATGAGCGCGGGTGGCGCGTAAACACGCGTTCTGTGCTAACAATAACGGAAGCTAGCGATGTAAGGTTAATCTGAGATGGTGGGTAAACTATATTTAGTAATATAAACAACTAGGAATGATAGTAAATGATGGTTCAAAACAGAAAGAAATACAAAGCTAATACGAGGCGTAGAGCTTACAGCCTCGACGCAAACAAACTCACAGCAGGCAGGAAGGCAGACAGGAGCAATCGATTAGTGTCTATTGCTTTTAAATTTCTGAACCGGATTTGACGTTTTGTTTTATGTTAGGGACTTGCTAGAGGCAGTTCCAGGGAGACAATCTTATGATCAGAGATGCCCAAGTCATAGACTCTCATGTGGGTGATGGGGGCGGTATCTGTTATGACTAAATCAAGAGTGTGGCCTTTTGTGTGTGTAGGTACTGTGACATGTTGTGTGAGATGTAAGCAGTCCAGGAGTTCAAGGAACTCTGCAGCAGGGCGGTTTGTGGGGGAGTCAACATGAAGGTTGAAATCTCCCATAATAAGTGTATTATGGGTTATTGCACAGCAAGATGTGAGTAGATCATGCAGCTCAGAGATAAATCCAGGGTGTGGTTTTGGGGGGCGATAGACAAGGAGTATTGTTATTACTTTATGTGAGCTGAGTTTAAATGGAAGACACTCAAATGTGGTCAGCTCTTGCAGTGGGAGGGGGGTGGCAATTAGGTCTTTGCGATGGATGACAACAAGACCTCCCCCCCGGCCGGTGGTTCTGGCCTTCTCCAGGTATGTGTATCCTGGGGGGCAGGCTTCATTTAGTGCGAGATATGACTCTGGTTTGTGCCAGGTTTCAGTGAGGCACATCATGTCTATTTGTTTTTCAAGAATATGTTCAGATATTACACTGGTTTTGTTTGTCAGTGACTGGGTATTAAAAAGGTCTATTTTTATTTCTGAGATGATCTTACATTTGGGAAGACAGCGAAGAAGGCGGAAATCCACTCCGCGTTTTCCATGTCTCCGGGTTTCCCGTTCTGACGCAGCCCTTTATTGGTCCTTGTGTTGGTCGGGTTCTGATGACGTAATTGCCAATGACGCGTTTGGTGAGCGCCGCGGAGATGCAGCAGGTGAGGGTGAGGTCCAGGTGGAGACGAGCTGATGGAGTCTCCGAGTTTGTCGAAAATGGACGGTCTGTATGCACGTTGGGGTCGAGGGCGGGGAGGCCTGCTTTCCACTACGCGGATGTGATGTGATGGCTCGGGATGTCGCTGCAGCAACGCTGGCGTGCGCGGTCTGTCCCAGATAGACGCGCCGCTCCCGGGCTCCAATGGCTCCGTCCTGTTGACCGCCTCGTCTGTCCAGGATTCCGGTGACACCACATCGCTCACAGGAGGGACACAAGGATGGAGATGAGATTGTTGTGATGCTGTCTAAAATGAACAAGGTGAGACTACCTGTAAGTTGTTGATGGTGCTCCTGTTTTTAGTGGTGGTGTTAATATGGATCTCATCTGTTGGGCAGTTCAGCGGGCCTGAACAGCGGGCCTGCCCGGGTTTAATTTCCAGAAACTGCAACCCTTCCTTCACCATGACTCCGAGATCACCCGAGTATATCCTACTATAGTTACTATAAAGTTAGTCAGATGAAGATGATCAGATGAATCATATGCGTTCTGCTCTCAGTCCAGACACCTCGAGAGCGAGCACTGCCTCCTCCTGAGGTGGGGCTGGGCTCAGTTCAGTCCAGCTAGCGTGTGTGTGTGTGATGAATGTAATGAACATCATTACTGTTTTAAATTCATGTTCCCTCATAATCTGTAATTAAAATAATTTCCCCTCCTCTCGCAGCATCTCTTCTCTTCTCTGATGATGCGTTTACTGGCGTGAGGGCGGGGCAACCTGTCACGAGATCCACCAATAGCAAACCACAACCATCCAATCAATTCCACATGGACAAAATCAAGTCCAGTCCTACTTGTTTTCACTTGGATACACAGTATGTCGCAATAGGGAAGAAATGGCTACTGTAACTTCTGTTTCATGTAACTTTAATTTTAAAATACTAAGAAACTGAAACTTTGATGTTAAAACTTTGAATGAGTAAGCAATTTTAATGGATTTTTTAACAGAGTTTCAAGAATCCATTCTTGGTGCATGTCATATAGGCTACATTGCACAGTATAGTTCTTTTTTTTTAAAAGTTCAATCTGTGCTTATACCTTAATGTTAAATAAAATCAATCTGTGCATGCCAGTGGAAGTAAATAGCTAATTTTACGTTCATATTTGATCAGCAACCATCTTCGCTTTACCTCAATGCTCCTGCTATGGATTTCTCTGAAAAGACACTAATGAAAACAGACACTGTCACATCAGACTCAAGGGCTTTCGGCAGGTCAATTTAATAAATGCATCTACAGTACAACTACAGAAAATTAAGATGGGCTGAGAAGACAGTTCTTGAAAGCTCATAGGTTCAAGTAAAAATGCTTGCTGAACCAGACTGTGTTTAACACACAACTTATTCAAATACAATACAACCTCTTACTTTTCAGTGGCATGATATTGGCTAATCGACTGGAATATGAATTGAAGTTCTCTCCAATTTTTCTTTTGCCCTTGCTGATGTTAATGTCAGACGTATTGGCCAACATAAAACTCAGCTGCCAGACTCAATTTACGTAAAACTAAACATCAGGATATTTCCAATACCACTGACTGTAAGTGGTACAAACTTTCTGAACATCTTCACATGACCCTTTTTATGTTCTCAGCCCATGAGGTTTCCATGTTTGAGAAAACAAATAATGGGTTTTGCTTAAGCTCTGTCCAGAACTTGAAATAAAAACTGACCCTATTTACTTTTTAATGTACAATCTGGGATGCAAATGTAATGTTCATGCTGAGTTCAAGGTTCAGAATACTCAGAATTCTCTTCATTTTTTAGATTGACCACCATACACATGATATAGTAGTGTCACGTTTATACAGAAATGCACTGAGTCAAATGCCATGGTTTTCTATCCAGACCAGAAGCTTTACAGAAAAACTATAGTTGAGTTCGTGTCTTTCAATATTGAGACACAAAGATTTCTGCCTGGGATTCTTTCAGACCTGTGTCCTTTGTATGCCCCACTGTGATAATCAGGACTAAAACATAATCCTGCTATCATCACTTTGGTAGTATTGTGAACAGGACTGAGAACACATCACGTGTGTGGAGCCCAAGGATTGAGCCACTGGAGAAGGTATAGGGGAGAGGAACAGGAAAGGAATTATTCTCTTTGATCTGTTCCCATGGAGCAGTTGGCTTTGGTTTTCCTCCACACATAACCTTGAACAATGAAGCAGGAAGAGAATGGAAAGAACTCCTGGGAGGAAGGGGGTGGGCTGAACGAGGGTCAGAAGCAGATTATACTTGAGAGAGGTTTAGTGTGTGAATCCAAATTTCCATGGTATGGCAAAAACCTAAAGTGAAAGTTCATGAATATGTTGTGGTTTGTTCAAAGGAGCCCATGGCTGTAAAAACCACAGAGCTGGGATAACCTTTCAGAAGTTTAAACATTTGCTTTTTTGTGTTTTTCTGTATAGCCAAAGACACTTTAAGACAAGTAATTTCACTTGGCGGCCATCTTTGAAAGGTCTCTCGGGAGTGAAAGTGCAAGTCTCTTTGAATGGGGACATTCAATTGGGTATATTATGGACTGGCGGCTGCCATGGCTGGTCAGGTCAATGTGAAGTAATATATTTTTTATTGCAGGTTTAATGCAGTTATATTAACATGACTTTTGTAATTGTTTAATAAAAGAGGAAAGACAGTTAATTAAAGCGATCCGGCTGTTATATTTGTGTCGTGAGTTCAACGGTATTGCATATGTGTCTATTTACAAAGTAATTTTTTAGCATTGAGTATTGTAGGCAATCACAGGCATTTCTGTTGAACATAATGAACAATCAGATGTTTAAGTTATACCGGTAGTGAGACCCTACTGAGTATCGCTCAAAATGCTGAATGAGTTTGTATAGCAAAAGGTTACTAAGTTCTACACGCGTACAAATCATCTCATTATAATCAACAAAGCGGAGACACAATGTAAATAAAAAAATCATTGTGACGTTTAGAAAAGAAAAGGTTTCTATTTTTCATGAGACTGGCTTTTTTTCATTTTTAAATGTTATAATAGTGATTTGATAATATCTAAAAATAAATTTGCCAATAAGTGCTCCTCTGGCACCATCTACTGGTTATACTGGTTGTTTTTTTAATTTTAAAATAAAAGTTTTCCGGTCACGTTGAGGGAGTAAGATTGGATGACATTGTCAGAGTCTGCCATACATTGGCTTTTGGTGAATTGATGCCACTAAATGGGGAAACATAAAATTATCCAAAACTGTTCGTCAAGCTTACGAATAAATATAATATTTGAAATCACCACTAAAATCTGACAACAACTGTCTCATAAATTTTGTTTTTAAATCAAACAAAAAACTGCATTTTTCAGGCTGCTGCAATGATGCGATGACTTTACCAATCGGCGATTGGCTCTTTTCTTTAGAAGGCGGGACTTATTCCACCATGTTACATTTTGCACATTCTCTCATTGATAAGTAATAGGGATGGACAGTGTTTTTGTATACAAAGTCTTTGATTTGGTAAAAATCTTCTGCTAATGTTTGATGCAGGTATAGATATTCATATATGTGAATAATAGGTTGCAGAAGCACAGTTTACTTGTTCTCGACTTGATTTGAACGTTCCAATATGGGGGATGACTTACGTATAAAGCAGCCCATTGAAACAGACACTAATGAGGTATCTATGTATATGTACACATATTTATGCTCAACACCACCAGCTCATCCTCACAACAAAAACAGCTCATGTTTTAACCTTAGGCAGAGAGAGAGAGAGAGAGAGAGAGAGAGAGAGAGAGAGAGCTTGCCAGGACATTGTACTTCAAACTTACATTGAAATGTAACCATCCATTATAGTTTAGATTAATAAAAAATATATATGCAGAACATTACTAAATAAAAGTACTTTTCAAAATGATTTGAATTTGTACTGAAACAGCCGCAGAGATCCTTCCCAGGTAACAAGCCAATTGAAGTTTCATTGATTTACAAACTGATGGCATATATCCAGAGGTTCAAATAAGGACAAACTAGCAATTAGTTGACCTAGACGACCTGAGAAAAGCATCAGAGAGGTGAAGAAAGGGCGATCGATAGAGAATCCTTTGTTGTGGTAGATAAGAACAAAGAAGAAAGAGAAGTTGATTAAATATGAAAAGACTCGATCAATAACCTCATCAGTAAATACATGGAAATTGTTTCCTGTTTGCTGGAATATATTTAGTCTTTTCATGAATATGACTGGGACAGAATTATAAATAAAATAATTTAAATTATTATCATTTGCATTTTCATGATAACAACTGTATCCAGACACGTTCATTTTGAGTTAAATTATTCTCATTGCGATAAAATATTGTGCTTAAACAATTATACACAGAAACCGAATTTCCTTGCGCACTCAGGAAATGATGTCAGCCATGAATAATCAGACTGATGGAAGTGTGTGCCAGTTCCTGTTCCTGTGTTGTCACCAGTGTGGCAGCGCTCCTTACGGCAGGACTTTTGTCCTCTGCCTGGATAATGAGTTTCCGTCCTTCACTCTTCATCTGTAGCTGCAGGACATTTCTCCATCTGAACAGCTGTCTTCCCAGCTCTTCTTCACTTATGGAAGTCACCCTGGCTGTGAGTGGCCCATGCTTTTGTGCCGTGTGCAAGTGTAGAGTAAATCTTTGGATAGAGAGGTTGAGATTTTTTTTCTCCCCAAGACCGGATATATTGCAATAGAGTGCAACAGTAACTGAACATTTTTTTTTTCAGAAGCTTTGATCCCTGAATTTTCTTGAACCAACAGCTTCAAGAAATATAAAAAAATATGATTACACAAACTATATAACTATTTTTTTGTACAACAATTTATTTAAAAATAATATAGGCCTAGTCTTTTTGGCATTTTTACACCGTCATTTTTAATGTAGATTTTAGTTTGTCTGCAATTGTCCGATAAAGGATTTGGTCTCTCTAAACCCCCCTTTCCGTGAGCCTACTCTACTCTGATAGGTCAAATGGCCCTGTCTGTTGTGATTGGTCTACTCTGCTCTGATTGGTCAGATGGTCCAGTCTGTTGTGATTGGTCTACTCTACTCTAATTGGTCAGATGGTCCAGTCTGTTGTGATTGGTCTACTCTTCTCTGATTTGCTAGATGACCCAGTCTGCTGTAATTGGTCTACTCTGCTCTGATTGGTCAGATAACTCAGTCTGTTGTGATTGGTCTACTCTACTCTGATAGGTCAGATGGTCCATTCTGTTGTGATTGGTCTACTCTACTCTGATTGGTCAGATGGTCCAGTCTGTTGTGAATGGCCTACTCTGATTGGTCAGATGACCCAGTCTACTGTAATTGGTCTTCTCTGCTCTGATTGGTCAGATAACTCAGGATGTTGTGATTGGTCTACTCTACTTTGATAGGTCAGATGGTCCATTCTGTTGTGATTGGTCTACTCTACTCTGATTGGTCAGATGGTCCAGTCTGTTGTGATTGGTCTACTCTACTCTAATTGGCCAGATGGTCCAGTCTGTTGTGATTGGTCTACTCTACTCTAATTGGTCAGATGGTCCAGTCGGTTGTGATTGGTCTACTCTACTCTCATTGGCCAGATGGTCCAGTCTGTTGTGATTGGTCTACTCTGCTCTGATTGGTCAGATGGTCCAGTCTGTTGTGATTGGCCTACTCTGATTGGTCAGATGACCCAGTCTACTGTAATTGGTCTTCTCTGCTCTGATTGGTCAGATAACTCAGTCTGTTGTGATTGGTCTACTCTACTCTAATTGGCCAGATGGTCCAGTCTGTTGTGATTGGTCAGATGGTCCAGTCTGTTGTGATTGACCTACTCTGATTGGTCAGATGGCCTAGTCTGTTGTGATTGACCTACTCTGCTCTGATTTGCTAGATGACCCAGTACTTTGTGATTGGTCTACTCTGCTCTGATTGGTCAGATAACTCAGTCTGTTGTGATTGGTCAACTGCTTTCAAGGTGTAGATTTTTTTTTACCTGAAAAAACAAAACAAAACAGTTATATTAACTAATTCTGACAAGTAGTTAGACAAATCACTTACAATAATAGGGAAAAGGTCATAACGTCTCTGAAGGCTTATAAATAACATTTTATTTTATGAAGACAGCATTAAGGTCAGTCTTGCAAAGCCGAGATCCGAAGGCAACTGTAAATACTGGTGACATCGTTCTAATAATGGCAAGGCCTTGGGCAAACCAACAACCGTGCCAGCTGAATGACAAGCTGTCTTTATCACTGGCATGAACTCCTGGGAAAATGAAATAGTCTGGAGACATTTAAGAGGGCAATAGCAAGTACTGATCCTGAAACAGCTTGTGCACGCAGAGAAAAACTGACACGACTGATGTCAGAACAGTATGAAAACACAGTTCAGTTTTCAGACGGTGAATGAGCCATTCAATATTTGAAGTGACAGTGAGAGTAAGAGTAAGAGTAAAAAAGTCCATTGCCTGCAGGTTTGTGTGTGGGTGAGATTATAGTTCAGTGTCTGAATGAGGCATGACACACAAGGCTCGGCATCCACTGAGCATTCAGTGCATGAATGAATGCTAGATTACTTTATGCATCAATTCAAAGATTAATGGCTTCTTTCATTTCTAGTAAACAGACTTCAGAATAGTATCGATTTTAAATTTGAAACTGAGTTATATTCTGATCCCTTTCATGTTTTCTATCAAGTTCTAGTCTAATTTTGGTGGGTGATAACCAAATGAGTCTATTGACAAATGCATTTTCAGCGAGTAATGCCTTGAGAACAAAATTTCTAGATAGAAGTGATAGATATTTGCAATGATGCATGAACCCCTTCATCTTATTTCCTGGTCCTATCTTGGTGTAAAGGTTCTGTGCTTTTATCAGATTGTGTTTGACAGATGCGTAAAAACAGTGCCTGTAACCAGGCCTTGGAAATGACACTGACAGATTACAGGGAACTGGACCAGAGAAGAAAGAAGAGAGAAAGACAAAGAATGATCATGAAGAGATGAAATAATGGATCATGTGAGCTACTGAGAGTGTATTTTTTTCTGGTTTTCATTCTATGGAATATTTGTAATGAGAGCTGATTACTGAAGCAAGCATCACTTTTAACCCTGTAAAGCCTGACATGTAATAATAGTCAGAGAAATATTTGTTTTGTGTGTCAATATAACAGCAGATCAATAGTGAAGGCTTTGCTTGGTGGGTGACGGATGATTCATCCTGTGAGAACCTTATAGTGGTGTCCTTTTTTGTGAAATCAACTTAAAATTTGGAACACAACTTGGTTAGACATATGGCTTTAGGTCTGTATTCCAAAGTATTCATTAATTACAACCAGATGCGGCCCACATCTGGTACACGTGGAATCCACATGTATCAGATGTGGCCCGGATCTGGGCCGACACTATGTTGCTGTCTGGGATATATACTAGTGATACAGCTTCTCAAACTAGAAAGAAAAATAAGATAGGGCGGGGATTGATTTTGTCCATGGTGAATTGATTGGATGGTTGTGGTTTGCTATTGGTGGATCTCATGTGAGTGACAGGTTGCCCCGCCCTGACGCCAGTAAACACATCATCAGATAATGCAAAACACAAAGCAGTAATGATGTGCATGGATAACTAATTTTTAATAAACACTTCGATATTCCAAAAAAAAAAAAATAGGAATAGTCAATTTTGATTTCATGGTGACTTTAGGGAGCTAAACTTGTGGACCCGATCCTTTCGCAAAGAATAATTCCAAGTGAGTCAACACTCTCTCAGACTGATAGCGAGGGAATATCCATCAACAGGCTGTCTGATCTTCTGGAGCTGTATTCGTCATGAGAGTATGTAGGGCATATTTTCAGCTTGACTGGGGGGAAGAGCGGCAAGGGGGCCTTATGGAAAAAATGAATGTATCCTCTATCATGCGATCTGTGCAGTAAAGAGGAAGATAAAGAGAAACTGTACAGATATTATCAGAGAAAAGGAGGCAGCGACACACTGACCCATGCTGTGTTCTCTAAAATGGTCGTGTCGGATAAACAGAGTCTGAATGCACTAGTCTGCTTCAACAGCATCTGATTTGCATAAGACAGGCCGGCTTTTTGGTGTGAGTGGAATGGCAAAGACTTTTGAAGCTTTGAACGAACACACTCACATGACTTCACCATTGATGGAAAAATGCCTAATCTTTGCACAAAAACACAAGTATTTCAACAATATCACAAAGAACAAGAGTGCTGTTGATCTGTGGATTGGATGAGCCATGTTCTAAGCAATAGGGTAAATTGAAGTTACTATGTTGTTGGCAACAGTTTGCACTTAATTATTTACTTGATTGCTGTACATTACATTGATTTTACCATGGTAAAGGTTGGTCCTCATTAGGTTGTGCCTTAGAACCACTATAATGCCAGCCTGATCTCATGAAATGCGTCTCTATAGCACGCTATTGTGCAATTCATACAAGAAAATTAGTTTTTACGACTGCACGATAAATACAATGCATGCTATAGAGGCGCATTTCATGAGATCAGGTTGATAAAAACCTCTCATGGATTATTGCTTTATTTTGCGCTAGAAAACCAACTGAATCCCAGTGTAGCAACCAGACAACAGTATGTGTTTAAAGCTCTGTTTGCAAAGATGTTTTCAGGTTCTGTACTTTTGGACTTTGGCCACAAGCTCAGGATTTGGAGAGTCCCTGGAGTGTCATTGAGTTTTCATGCCAGCCATTCAAAATGCCAACAACATGACACCATTATAGTATGATAATCAAGTGCCACAGTATGTTCAACCCCCAAACTTTACTCTTTTGTGGCACCCTGTTTCCCAGGCAATGCCTGGCCCTGACACTAACCAAGACCATATGAGAAAGCATGACAGAATACATCTTTAATTAGTCGTCTGATATGGGATGCAGTCCACAGCCTGTCATTGGACTTCGACTGGCATCTAGCCTGAACTCATTCTGTTCTTCCGTTAAATAGACAAGGAACTCTGTGGTGCATCTGTCTGACCACCAGAACCCTGACCGATCCTGTTTTCCTGTCTGAGGCTGGGCATTGTCGGAAACTGTGCCAGCTGACAGCTTGGTTCGGAAAAACCGGTGGCCGTACAAGGGGGGCATTGGTCCACAATTACACCCGCACTGTCCATCAATGTTTGGACACAAAACCACCATCTGCGGGTTGTTCAGTATGTGTCTAAACGCACACTGTCAATCTTATCGGCAGGGGCTGAAAACTTCTCTCTCAGCTTGCCGCCTGTCTGAAACACAGTAATGAAAGTACTAACGGCACACTGGAAACACAACCTCTCTGCCAGGGGTCAGTGAACACTGCGATTGCTGTTTGGATCTTGAGACCATCAGTCTGGATGCTCAATACATGGAAAAAGAAAGAAGGCCAAAACCATCTTCAGATTTAAAAGCTTTGATGGCATTTGATGGATGGATATCATAATAATGCTACACACATATAAATGTGTGCAAAGCTTATCATGACAATGCTAAGGTCTTCTGGTTGTTGCTAAAACATTGGTAGGGTGTTTTGAGTGGTAGTTAGGGTCAGGGCTGTGCAAAATTCAGAAATCAAGAACTGGCTCCCTTTCAGTTCATGAGGATGAATTTGAATCGAATTTATCACACACCACAGGAAGTTGAAGTAGAAATTGATTTGGAATGACAGGAAGATGAGTTTATTAATTTGCAATTTAAAGTCTACATGAAACGAAAGTTGTTGTCGCCCCATTTTATGGTACATCTGATCACTTATAAACAGGGTTTGAAATTAACAATGGCCAACCCGCCTATGGATGCTGGATGAAAGGATTTTGTTTGAATAAGAAATTAATGTATGTGATTAATCTGGTTAATTAATTAATTAATTAATTTATTAATTTATTCGCTAGTAGAGGTTCTGTATGGTCGGTCACTGTATGGTCGGTAACAAATTTAGTAGCCGAATTGGCCAGTGAGTGAAAAAGTTAATTTTTAAACCCTGCAAAATAGCACACCGCCACTCTAAAGCCCAAAGTATACCTTTTTTTTTTCAGCTATGCCGCAGGTTCGACGCAGAAGTATAAATCAGCCTTAAGGGCTCATTTACACTTGGTATTAAAATGTGACCTGTATTGGGATGTCATTTACTCACCAGAAGGTGAGTAAATGATGACAGAATTAAAAATTGTGAATGAAATATCCCATTAATAACTTTAAAGTCACAGACATTAATACTTAACAGATAATTTGTTCATGTATAATCTAATATAGGTAGACAGCTAGATAGCTATAGACAGACAGACAATTCACATGATTTTAGGTATGATTCACACCTGTAGAACAAACCAGACAGTTTAATAACTACAGTTAGTGGTTAGTGGTCTTTGCAAACAGTGATACTCCACAATTAAACACATTTCAAAAACTTGCTTTGGCTAAATCTCAACAAAGATCTGAAATCTGTCAAAAAGCTTAAAACTTTCATGTTAATCTGTGCAACATCAATAACACCAGTCTTGTGAAGTGAAGAAAAGCTGTAGCTGCTGCTTAGCGTCGCATGTTTGCCCTACAGAGAGAGACTCTCTCCCACACCTCTTTAAACTTCAGAAACCCACCTCACCAAACACCTTCTCATCTGCTCATACTGTGAAGGCATTCAGTGTTATTTATGACAGTAAATGAATACAGACATCTTCTCTGACGTTTGGTGCAGTGGCATCTCTTGTTCTGTTGGTCGTCTGGTGGGCTTCTTTGTAGAACGGGCCACTGAAGACCTCTCCGACGCGCTGATGTTCTTGACTACACGCTCTCCTCAGATCCTCCCTCCTCCACAGCTTCATGAAAAGCAAGTGTTGGCCTGAGGCGTGACGGTAGCACTTAACAGGCTTTTCTTCCTTTTCTAAAGAACAGATATGGCACTTATCCTTGTGAAACTGCAAGAATGGGGGAGTCAGAGTGCACAAGAGTGTTTAGTGACCCAGACGACAGTCACGCTGTGGACAAGTTGTAAAGCTTTAAGTGGAGTCAGCACTTCACAACGTTTTAACTGTTTAAGTAACTTGTTGTTTCACCTGAACCTGATCCATAAATGAACATATGAGAGTAAAAATACAGGGGATGTATTAAGATAATCATTTGAAATAAATTATATGATTATAATTTATATAATCATTTAAATGTACTGTGAACAGAGTTTGAATAAAAAAAAATGTATTTGGTTGTTAATGAAATTACTAACGGAAGTATTAGATACAGTTTTTCTGAGTCACTTTGGTGCATTTCTTAGATCAAAAGTGCAATTCTTGATACTTGTACAAATTCTAAATCATCTAGTCACTTGTGCACATCTTATTCCTTTGAACAAATTGCAATAGCTTTAGTACATATTGCAATTGATAATGTACAAGTGTCAGCTTTTTCCACATTTTCAATTGCTCATGTCATGTTGATCAAAATATAGGAGATGGTTCTCTGTTGAATAGTCTTACCCCTCAAAACATCTAGGCATTAGTTCCTTGCATGAGCCATTACTTGCAAAATTGTTCAACTATTTGTTATAAACTGTCAAGCATAGTTTTACACATTTCTATTAGACCTTGGTCGGGTCGAAGGGTGCAGCCGAATATTGGGAGATCAACCGTGTCCTCAATAGTTCAAACGTTTTGAAGAGAGAACAGGTATGTCCACCAATGTACAGTGCACTGTTACTGTATATAAGCAGCATACTGTATACTTCCTACAATGCTTCATATTACAGTAGTCCACTTGTATTTCACAGCATACAGAAATATACTTTATACAGATACATACTGCACCTTACATGCACCTGTACATGTAAAACATACAGGGTACAGTATGTTTTACAGTAAAATGTGTGTTCGCATAGTTTTTGTCTACGTGAAAGTGTGCGATGCATCACTGCATTTCCCCCCACATAGGACTGCAAGATTACCTCAAACCAGTGGCAGAGGACGCCTTTTCACACCTCGAGGAGGCTATTTGCACCATGGTCCGAGCAAACAATGCCATGAGACTCAGGGAAATACAAAGGACCATTATAGAAGACAACGATGTCTCTGAAAACATCCATACGGTTAGCATCTCAACCATGGACAGGGTGCTGCATAGAAACCAGATGAGTATGAATCAGCTGTACCATGTACCATTCCAGAGGAATGAGGACAGAGTTAAGGAGCTACAGTACCAGTATGTACAGGTAAAACATATATCTAACTACTTTACAGCAACATTTTATAGTGATACATAGTACAGTAAGCATAAACTGCACACATTTCCATTGCTGTGGAAGGACCATGCAATATATGTACATTTTATTTCACTCTTCCTTACCAAAAACAAATTCAACTGTGTGTTCTGGGATATAGCGTATAATGGAGTTGGAATCAAGAGAACCCTCTCACAACTTTGTATACGTGGATGAGGCTGGCTTCAACCTGACCAAATGCAGAAGGCAGGGTCGGAAAATCATTGGTCACAGAGCTACTGTAGATTTGCCAGGCCAACGGGGAGGAAATATCACCATGTGTGCTGCTATTTCGGAGCATGGTGTCCCAACCCATATCCCTCTTATAGGGCCACACAACACCCAGCATCTACTCAACTTTTTAGAGACCCTCTACAAGGCTCTCATCCCTGAAGATGAGAGTGGTCTGTTTAGAGAGGATTTGCCAAAGTATGCGGTCATTTGTGATGTGAGTTTCCATCGATCAGACATCATAAGGCAATGGTTTGTGACCCACCCGAGGATGCTCATAGAATTCCTCCCACCTTATTCACCATTCCTTAACCCAATTGAGGAGTTATTTTCAGCATGGAGGTGGAAGGTGTACGATCGTCAGCCACAAACACACGACCCTGCTGGCTGCAATGGACGCAGCATGTGAGGACATCACAGTAGACGCTTGCAGAGGATAGATGAGGCATTCCAAAAGATTCTTTCCAAGTTGCGTTGCAAGGGAAAATATCCGGTGTGATGTGGATGAGAACATGTGGGCCGACAGACAGGAACGTCTGGATGTGTAGAGACAGCACTAGAACAGTGCTGCGGGCAAAGTTGTGCCTTAGGGGTGTTTCCTGTGTTTCTTTCTAATTTAGTTTTTTTTCCTTTGTGCCCCTTGTCTTTTTCTTACTGTATTTTGTTTTATTCTTTCATAAAGTAGCACTAGTAAAACCTGTGAAAAACAAAATCCTGTCCAGTCTCTTTCAATCAATAACCCACATACAGTAATATGTAAATAGTACTGTTGAAATTGATATATGCCATAGAAGTGCAGCCTTGTGCATTTTCAATACAATAACTGTCATCCAAACTGTAGCCTATTTACATCAGGTAATACTGTCAAAGTACACAGTTAGATTGACATCATGCCTAAACATTATGATGACCGTTCGTGAACAATGACTCAAGGACTTATCATTCTGATGACACTGACATGTTCATTGGTATGAATATTTACTTTTGAGAGATGTACTAAGGATTTTTAGTGACTTTTAGTGACTAGCTTTAGAAACATATCTATTGTATATTGCAATTTGTACAAATTGTTCTGAGAAATGCACTTATTATTTTGCACATGTTAGGGATGATGTGAAAAACGCACCAAAGCGACTGAGAAAAACTGTAAATGCTATAATTACATTTCTTTTGTGAAAGAAAGTCATACAGATTTAGAATGTCATGAAGATTACAAAATGATGACAGAATTTTCATTTTTGAGTGAACAATAGGCCTATCAGTCAATATATAATATTTAACTATAATTTATTAATGTATAATCTACATGGATGGATAGACAGACAGACAGACAGATGGACGGATGGATGGACGGACGGACGGAAAGACAGACAGACAGACAGACAGATAGATAGATAGATAGATAGATAGATAGATAGATAGATAGATGATAGATAGATTGATAGATAGATAGATAGATAGATAGATAGATAGATAGATAGATAGATAGATAGATGATAGATAGATAGATAGATAGATAGATAGATAGATAGATAGATAGATGATAGATAGATAGATAGATAGATAGATGATAGATAGATTGATAGATAGATAGATAGATAGATGATAGATAGATAGATAGATAGATGATAGATAGATAGATAGATAGATGATAGATAGATAGATAGATAGATAGATAGATGATAGATAGATAGATAGATAGATAGATAGATAGATAGATAGATAGATAGATAGATAGATAGATAGATAGATAGATAGATAGATAGATAGCTTTCCATACTCTATTATTAATTTAGCAGATGTTTAGTTTTATCCAAGGCATATAGATTAAGTACTTCCATAGCCTACTCAATTTGAATGATTCTATTAGAAACATGAATTAAAATATTAACATAATTAGGCCTACATTATATAAAGTTAGGTTTTTATAAAGTGATATTGATAAAAATGTAACCTTTTTAAATTGCTGACTGGATTTCTTGAGAATCTGGTTTGGGGTCCATGGGTCATATATACATTAACTAATCGGTAAGACATTAAAGTTTCACTAACTTTTGACCCTTTGTTTTTTTGGTAACGTTTTGGATTCTTTGCAGTCTTTTATTGATATGTATATTATCATTAATCAACAGGCCTATTTGTTAGTATACCACATTACTAATGAAAGTGTTAATTAATCACTCCCTGCTGGTGCACGGGGCAAACGCAGTCTCATAATGGTGTGCTTTGCATAAGTTTATTTTGTCAAGCGCTCTCTCACGCGCTTGCCCATATGTTCCCCGCTCCCTCGTGCACGCGCGGGTCTGATGTTCCCCGCTCCCTCGTGCACGCGCGGGTCTGATGTGGTTTAAATGACACGCGTTTTATTGCACTGGCTGCATACTATCATCTCCACAGACACTTGTGTTTTCAGTGACTCGCTCGCTGTGTGTGAGTGCGTTCAGCACTAAGGTGAGAAGCAGAGGGAGGGGTTTAAACTTGCCGATGCGCTGAGAGCTGAATGACTGTCCTCTCTCTCTCTCTCTCTCTCTCTCTCTCTCTCTCTCTCTCTCTCTCTCTCTCTCTCTCTCTCTCTCTCTCTCTCTCTCTCTCTCTCTCTCTCTCTCTCTCTCTCTCTCTCTCTCGGGTTTATATGTGGATTTCTCCTGCTCCACAGCAGATCTTTGCGCTCGGACTGGAGGTGTCGTTCAGGAGCCCCGGCTCTCTCTTCTTCCGGACAGGACACCCGTGAGCATGAGCATGGCAGACTCCTACTAAAGCCATCACGGAGAGATACGCGTATATACCGACTATGGCTGTGGACGGTAAGCTCGCTGCGTGTTATTTACTACGTTCAGTAAACCAGTTCAATTATTATTTCATTCATACTGAAGACACATGCAAACTATGATCCGTTTATTTACAAGGTGGTGTTACAATATACAGACAATATTTATGACTTTTGATGTTTACTGTATTATTCTATACAGGACTGAAAACTAATATTTTTGTGGCTACTATTACTATACTATAAATTAACTCTTTAGATTGCACTGTTTACACAACATTCGCAGTGCTATTTACTAATGCCCTGTACTTAAGTATAGGACTAAAACTTTAAAGTAGCCTATATTATAACATAATATTGTAATATTTTTTTCTGAAATTTGCCAAAGTCTTAACTTGGATTTCGTCATCAATAGTTAAATGAAGAATTTTTTCAATTTTAGCTTTCTATTTTCTGTGTAGGCTACTTTAGACTATAATTTGTTGACTGTAGTAGCCATTTATGATTACACTTTATTTTAAGGTGTCCATGTTACAGTGTAATTATACATTTAAGTACTGAGTAATAATTAATAATACATGCAGCCTACTTACTGTAGGGTTAGGATTAGGGTATGGTTTAGGGTTACTTGCATGCAATTATGCATAATTCAAAGTTACAGTAACTACATGTAACGTGTAAAAAGACATATTGACTATAGTAAATGCTTATATTCTACTACAGGGTATTATAATATCCTATACTACCCTGTACTACTATATAATTTTTTTTTTTTACTACACCCTGTGATGCTGTTTATATTTTTTCTGAATGCCATGTGCAAGTTTAGGTCAGAAAGTTGGTAATTGGTGCAGGTCATTTTTTTAGTTTCCAGATGTATTTGTGCCCTTCATGTTGACAATGACATTGCGCTCAAATGGCTGAAGGGAATGTCAGATAGAGTTCATGGGTTCACAGCTGGACATAAACATAAAGTCTACCTGACAACTTGCATGATAAATGAAAACATTCACACGCATGCTCTCAGTGATCTCGAGGGCATTTATGTAATCGTAAGAAATATATGTTTTCCCTTGGCCCCATGCAATTTGACAAAATCATATAGTAGCTATATCTGCAGCGCTCGGCATGGTGCTGAAACGGACAGCGAGACCTTGCCTCACTTTAACCTGCACTTCTTATTAAATATCCTTTTCCTAATTCTCTCAAAATAGGATGTTCTGTACGTAGAAACAAATTTCATAATCATAAAGCCCCCCTCAAGGAAAGTTAGATTGTTTATTCAAATGTTTGTTTTTTTATCCAATTAAAATGGCTTGCTTTAATTCGTGTTGTATTCTGTGCGCAGAATATTATTTAAGAACGTTTTTCTTAGCCACCCTAAGAGAAAGTCTGATGTGTGAGTGAGTACGCAAGCGGTTTATATAGAGGCAGCTTATATTTGTATCCGAGGCGTTTGATTAGACAACTGAATTACACTTGAGAGAACGGATTGTTTGCTTTAATATCATCCATTGCACAGATATTGCCGTATCATTCTCCTGTTACAGTACAGTTATTATTTGGCAAGGTTTCATTTCATAAAGGCTGTAATAAAAATGTTTCCAGAATAGCACTGGTTTCTGATTCACATAAATCATGTTTGTGTCACTGCTCATATAAAGCTTCATTAGATCTGGAGAGGCACAGATGTTGGGTTAACCCCCTCTCGCCCTGTTTCACACACCCTACAGCTCTCAACCAATCCCAGCATGCAGCAGGAGGACCGGGCTGTTTCCCTGCTACCTAAGGGAGCACCAATGCATTAAGTGCATGGACAAATGCGTGTCACTCATTCATGCATAGAGATGGATTACAAATGCTAGACCCACAAGCCTCACTCACGGTTTCTAACCACACGCACACGTCTGAAAAAATAGAAAGGGAGAGCGTGAAAGAGCAGAAGCGATAAAAAGAGAGATGCAGTGGTTGAAGGGACTGTGTATTTTGTCTCAATGTGTGTTTGCCTGTTATCAGCAGAAGCGATTCCATGCCTGAGCAGTCTGTCAACACCATCGACTGTCTTACTCTTTCTTTCGATTCTTTTACCTCTAATTGCTGAGAGATGAACAGCTTTTCCATCGCATTTCATCAAGTTTTCACTTGGTCCATCAGTTTATAAAGCATGTAAAAACTCTGTGGGGCAGTGCAGTCTGAAGGGTTTAAAAGCAGAAATGTGAAGCTTGTGCTATAATCCTTATAAGCTATAAGCTATAAAGTTGTTTAACCCTTACATTATGCCAATTTGACCCGCAACACAAAATTGAGCGACCCTTAAAAGGACAGAATGCTCCTGTTTTTTCTCGTTATAGTCGTGATGTTGCTCATCACAGTTCAGTACAGGCATCAGAACAGCGTCAGATCTGTGTTCGTGTGTGTGACGGATATACGGACTATACTTTGACGTTTTGTTCTACAACATAAATTACACTCACCCATTGTGAAAACGTGAATTTAAGAAGTTATGTTCATCTTTGAAAACAATATATTTCTAATAAGTAACTGGATAAGAAAATTTGTGTGCAGTGTGTGCAGTGTATGTTGTAGAACAAAACGTCAAAGTATCAGGTTATGTTCACCACAGACCTTATTTTACTCATAAATTGAAAAACCCCATTATAAAATCCAATAGGAAAATCTCAAAGGAGCCAGCGGCCGAATTAGACTTCCAGGTTTTGACGTCATCCCTGCACCACTTTATTGCCTTGCTCCATAAACTTTGCTCGGAAGTGAAATACACAATTTTAACTTAAAAAAAAGGTCACAATTATTAACTGTGGTAATTGACAGTATGTCACAGATGCTGTTGATAGAGCTTAATTAGTATTGAACCCCAGAACATTCCTTCAATAATGGTCACAAATCTGTTCTTTTAAGAGCTTTTGTCCTAAAGCCTCTTGATCTTGTTTGTACTCACAGTTCATTGTAGGTCAGATTAAACGAATCTCGCCCAAACCACATGACCGAAGTTACGTCCCTGTGAACCGATTCTCACATGAGCGCATGAATAAAAGAAGAAAAGGACGTGAAATGAAAGGAAGCTACTGTTTTCTTTAGCCACATAAACATGGTCTTTATTAGCCTTCTCTCACATGTTGGTTAAGGAGGGGCTCTTAACAGCTATTTGGTGTCCTGCCCAAAAGTTGCCTTTGGAGAGCTTTTGAAATATGATCCTGGCTCAAATGGTGTGGAATGTGTGTGTGTGTATGTGTGTGTGTTTAGGCCAGCATCCTTTTGTCCTCGCAGACATTATCTCCACCTTAAACCATCCATCCATCCGTCCCTTTATCCCCCCTATTCTTTTGTATCATATCTTTCAAGCAGACAATGGATTTTGCTAAAATGGATTTTGTGTGTGTGTGTCTATATGGAATGTTTGATCTGTGTGTGTGTATGTGCACATCTATGAGGGTGTATCATGTTTTTATGCTGCTGTATGTATGTTTGGGTTTTAATTCTCGTTCCGTTGGCCTGTTGTTGGTCTTAATACCCTCTTACTGTGTCATCGCAGTTCACACAGCATCTACGCTGACATCAGGGGAAGAGAAAGTAAAAAAAAAAAGAAAAGATTTGCCTGCTTTTTTGTTGTTGCAGTGATCCATTTAAAAGATCTTTGATGAAAAGACTTCACTGTCAGTGCATCATCATAGAATAGGTTTGCTGTTTGTATTGCATATTTGCACCGTTGTGGGTGGATATTTTTGAGACTGACTTGATTATGATTGGCAACTGCGCCATCAGGTACGTTCACACGTCAAAAATATTAAAGTAATGTGTACAGGAGTGATGGAATTTCTGTCAGAATTTGGGACCAGAACCTCAAATAATAATACTTTAAGAATAAAACTGCGAAGAAAAAATTCTTACTGGATAATTATGATTTGTTCCAAATTCGAACTGTATTTCTATTAGCAATCCTATTAAAATTTCCCATCTGGGTGGTTGCTAGGGTGTTCCCAGGGAGTTGCTAGGCTGTTACTTACTGGTCTAGGATAAAGGGGCCTCTATTACAGTATATTGTGGTCCTTCCTTCAATGTAAATAAATATATGAATTTTTTTCCAACCATCTTATTGCTTAGAAAAGTAATTCCACGCCCCAACAATGTTGGTAGCACAACAAGACAGGTCGGGTTTAACACTTGATTAGAGGTTTGTTCCAATCCCTAGTGCATAATATATTGCTTAAAAGACAAATATGAAAAGATCCAGTGTCATGCCAAGTTGGCCTCTTTTCTCTAGCCATAACCAAGTCCATATTCTCCTCTTTCGCTTTCTCCTCTTTTTTTCAGCGCACATAAAAACCTCGATTGTCAAAGTGTGATTAATCTTGCTCTATTTGTTTACCACTAGCACATGCTGATGACGTTTTATTCTTCTAAACTAACTTGCGTCGTTGCCTACGATTCAATAGCTGTCATCATCGTACAGTCTACATATTAGATCCATGTCATACAGTGTGATTTGTAATCTTATTATAGGCTTCCTGAAATCCCACAGTCTGTAGCAGGCATAAGACTGTATAGATCCTAGAAAATCACATGCTTCATCCATATGCTGTCTTATAATGGATCTGTGCTACTCTGAGATTCCCCATGAATAATAGTGGGATTGAGGGGGATGGGGAGGAAAAGCAAAGGGGGAGGTGTCTAATAAACATTCACTCGTCAATCCCCCCGGACTTTAAACAGATTGATCAAGCGTTAAAACCCGGGAGGCATCAATTTGGCTTAAATCAACAAGCATTCTAGAAAATGGACAGAAAGAAAGGAGGAGGCTGAGAGATGGCTGAAGAATGGAGAAGAAAGGTCCATTTCATTTGCTGGGAGGACTGATGGCTGGGTCGACACGTGAGCTACGTATAATTGCTCTTGCAGAGGGCAAAGCTTTATACCCCCTCGCCGCCATCATCCCAAGTGTTCTCATCTTCGCTCCCCGCACCCACCCAGTGGTACCTAATTTCTGCAGGACTGTGGTCACTCTTGATTTTTTTTAAAATGGGTGGTCTGTCAGCTCCTCTCATCCCGTTGTATTAGCAAGTGCATGGGCCCGTGTCCAATATCTCTCTGTTAATTAGTGCTCCGCGAAGGAAAGAAATGCACGATTGAGAAAGATAAAGGACGAAAGAGAATGATGTTGAAGAAAGAGACGGAGAGAGAAAAGATAATAGAAACTGCTGAGAGAGTTGTGCTAATTAGAGATAATGCAGTTGGTTTGAATTTGATGGAAATTGATGGTACTTGTGTACTATATTCTAGTTGTCAATTTGTGGTTGGTTTTCTAAAGCATCTTATTGGTAAATAAAAAAAAGAATAAAACTATATTTGTAACGATGCGGGAAGAATGAAGCGAGAAGTGAATCAATTTGCAAGCACATTTATTAATAAAACAAACAAAAGAAACTCAGACCAGGAACACAGAAACAGCAACCATTACAACATTAACAACTCACAAAGACAGGGCTGAAACACAGGGCCTAAATACAGGGGTAAACGAGCTAAACAAGATAACAAGAGGGCGTGGTTAATCAGAAACACCTGGGGATACTAATAAACTAGAACAACTACAAAGGACTACAAAACATGACACAGCACAGGAAATAACTAAAGTTCACACAAGACAAGGGAAACACAGGACAGACAGGAACAAGACATGAACCCACACCGTGACAATATTAAAATAATCCAACTCTAATCTAAACTAAACTAAACCTCACTTCATTTGTATTAAAATAAACCAGTCCTCTATTCTGTAATTGTGAAAGGTTTGGGACTGTTCCTTGTGTGTGATAGAGGTTTCTGATTGGCCAATGGCCTCACTGAAGGCTCCAGGAAGATATGATGCAGCTCCTGGTGGCAAAAAGCAATTACACTATTTGATTGCACTGATTTTTACATCTGTATTATCAGTCTCATCCAGCTGTACTCCAGGGTGCTCTCTTCTCATCTCTGTTTCTGTGTGTGATGAACAGCTCTCCACATCCCACCCTGTCCCTCAAAACATCACCCATGGGCCATATCTCTGACTCTAACTCTGTCTCTGTCCCTTTCTTTCACATCAGCGTTTCTCTTTCTGACCCTTTTTGACTGCTTGGCCATTAACACAAACACTTCCTTCAGCTGGAAGGGCTGTAGATGTGGATATTATATAATTAGGTGGCTATTTAGGTTTACCACACAGTTTATTAGATTTTATTAGATTTTATCATTTTTTATGGTTGGTGTTAGCACAGTACAGCTATGATACCAGAAGATAATACCATGGTACTTTACTGTAACATATACCACAATAGAGAGCAGAAAAACTTGTTCTTGTTTCCTCTAGAGGAATTTGATTCTTTCTTCGAGGGCTTGTAAAAAATAACTGCACTTAATTGTATTTAATGTACAGTTGTTGTTACTTCAAATCTTAGTATTTTTTATTTATTTTAAAAAGTAGTTGCCGATAATGTTAATAAAACAAAAGACCACTTAAGTGCACTCATAGAGAGTACACTTTCATTAACACATTCTTCTTAACACATAAAAAGAGCACTTTGTAGCCTAATATTGTAAAAATTAAAAAGTACAGTTCCCTTTCAAGGGAACTCGCGCTGCGTTGATTGACGCTAAGGGAACGCTTTGTGTGATGATGTATTGAAGCACGTGTAAAATCAGTCCAATGGTGTGACGGAACGTCAGAGGCGGGTGACGTCATGAACCAGGAAACTATAAAACCTGCCCAAAACAAAGCCGCCTCAGCTTCTGTGTCTTCACAAGCGCTATATGTGAAACTGTCTGTGATATTTGGTGTTGTCTGGTTATATATATATTATTCAGCATGGCGAGCAAGCAACAGTTTAGATTGTGTGTGCACCCCTGCCCGCGTTATTTAACGGGTTGACACACACACACTCTTTGTGTTGATTGTTTGGGAGAGGAGCATGCACGGTCAGCGCTCGAGGGCGCTGGCTGTGAGCACTGTGAAGTGCTTCCATTACGGACGCTCCGATCCCGCCTGGCGTTCTTTAGCGATGACGCCCAGGCTCGCGTTCCCCAAGGCTCAGGTCCCGCAGCTGCTGAGGCACTGCGAAGGCTTCAGACTTGGGGTTCGCAAATGGATCTGTCAGCGGGGTTAGAGACGGGCCCAGCCTTATCTCTGCCTTCACCTGACAGATCTAGTGCATTGTATCAGGGTTCGGAAGCACGCGCTGCGGTTTCTTCCGCCCCGATACAAGCACCAACACTACAACTATCTAGTTCTGAGGAACTAGATGTTGTTAGTGTTGACTCGCGTGATGTTGAGGATTCTCCACCTCAGTCTCACGCGTTTGAGGAGCTTATTGAGGTTGTGACGAGAGCGGTCGAAAGATTAAATATAGATTGGCCGTCAGATAAGCAGGATGTTCGTTCAAAAAGTAAACTGGACGAACGCTTCCTGCCCTCTCGCGCACAATCTCAACACCGGGGTCTGCCGTTTTTCCCCGATCTCCACACCGAGGTGTTGAGATCGTGGGGAAAACCAGCATCATATAGAGTGTACAGTGCACGAACTCATGTCTCCGGGGCTGCTGAGCGGGAGCAGCCCCAAACATCTAAAGCAAGCTCCTCACAACGTGCCACTCAAAAGCAGAGCGTGGCCTCCCGTGCTCCCCCACAAAAAGACTGCGGACACGGGGGGGGCGCGCTCAGCAGCAGCCTTCAAGGGGTAAGACGGATCTGAGGACCGTCATTATTTCCAAGAAGGCTGCAAAGAAAAGGTCCTGACGTCCGAGGGCGCAGGCCATCGAGGGCAGTTCCCCCCCCGAAGGAGAGCGGTTAACACCTCATTACAAGGTGCCCGTCTCGCTTCGGTGCCCTCGAGGGACCGTTATGCTAACCCTGCCACCTCGTGTGTTACAGGGCGCAGCGGTCTCCGGCACACCTGGGAGGCCCGTCCCCTCTGAGGAGGGATTCTAGAGCAGTCAGTTCAGTCGTTCCCTGCCGGTTCGGGGGCAAAGCATACCAATATCGAGTTCTTCCATTTGGCCCAGCACTATCACCCCGCACTTTCGCGAAATACGTAGATGCAGCTTTGGCGTCACTGCGTCTACAGGGTATTCGCATACTGAACTACATCGACGATTGGTTGATTTTAGCTCAGTCGCACCAGTTGGCGATTCGGCATCGAGATGTCGTCCTTGCCCACATGAGAGAGCTGGGGTTACAGCTAAACGCCAAGAAGAGTGTGCTTTCTCCACTACAGAGAACCACTTATCTAGGGGTAGTATGGGATTCTATGTCGATGCGGGCGCGCCTGTCTCCGGCACGCATAGAGTCCATTCTGTCAGCCGTAAAGAGGATAAAGCTAGGCCAGTCACTCACTGTGAAACAGTTTCAGAGACTGTTGGGTTTGATGGCAGCAGCGTCCAACGTGATAACTTTTGGCCTGTTGTACATGAGACCCTTGCAGTGGTGGCTCAGGACCAAAGGGTTTTCCCCGAGGGGCAACCCCTTTCGCATGATCAAGGTTACGCGCGATGCCTACGTGCCTTGGTTATGTGGAAGAAACCTTGGTTCCTGTCCCAGGGCCCCGTGATGGGAGCTTCTTGTCGTCGCAGGATGCTAACGACAGATGCCTCCCTCACAGGCTGGGGAGCGATCCTGGAGGGACGCTCGGCTCAGGGTCTGTGGGGGGACCATCATTTCTCTTGGCATATCAATCGCCTGGAGATGATGGCCGTTTTTCTTCCTCACAGACCTCAGGGGCCACCATGTGTTAGTCCACACAGACAATACGTCAGTCGTTGCCTATATAAATCATCAAGGGGGTTTGCGTTCACGTCCACTATGCAAACTGGCGCACCAGATTCTCTTGTGGTCCCAGGGCAAGCTGCTATCACTCAGAGCAGCTTACATTCCGGGGGCCCAGAACATAGGAGCAGACATCCTGTCGAGACAGGGGCTGAGGCCCGGGGAATGGAGGCTCCACGAGGTGGTGGATCTGATATGGAGGGAGTTCGGCCAAGCTCAAATGGATCTGTTTGCATCTCGAGAGACGTCTCACTGTCCACTCTGGTTCTCCCTCACGCATCCAGCTCCTCTCGGACTGGATGCCGTGGTACATACATGGCCGAGGCTACGTCTGTATGCATTTCCCTCGGTTGCTCTGCTCCCGGGAGTTCTGGAGAGAGTTCGCAGGGACCATCTGCGCCTGTTTCTTATAGCCCCGCGGTGGCCGGGCAGAGGATGGTTTGCGGATCTAGTGTCTCTTCTCAACGGGCCTCCTCTGGAGCTCCCCGTCAGGAGAGATCTACTGTCTCAAGCAGAGGGCTTGATATTTCATCCTCGTCCCGAACTGTGGAACCTGTGGGCTTGGCCTCTGAGGGGGCCCAGCTCATAGAGTCAGGTCTCTCAACCGAGGTTGTGAAGAAAATTCTACAATCCAGAGCTCCCTCCACGAGGAAACTTTATGCCCTGAAGTGGAAGGTTTTCACTTCATGGTGTAGTGACCATCAACTAGACCCAGTTAAATGCCTGGTTGGTACAGTGCCGGAGTTTCTGCAGGAGCGGTTCACTGCAGGTCTATCCCCGTCCACGTTGAAGGTTTATGTGGCGGCCATAGGTGCTTACCACATTCCTTTGGGTGGAATGTCTGTGGGTAAAGACCCCTTAGTATCTCGTTTCCTCCGTGGCACGTTGAGGCTGAGGCCTGCTGCACGCACGAGGGTCGCGACTTGGGACCTGGCTATCGTCCTCCAAGGTCTTTCCCAGGCTCCCTTTGAGCCCTTGGAAGAGGTTCCAGACAGGTTTCTTACTTTGAAAACGCTGTTCCTCCTCGCTATTTCATCTTTGAAGAGAATAGGAGATCTCCAGGCTCTGTCGGTTGCACCTTCGTGCTTGGAATTTGCGCCCGGCATGGTTAAAGCGTTCCTTCATCCTAGGCTGGGTTATGTTCCCAGGGTCCCCACTAATGTGGCCCGATCTATATTGCTGCAGGCCTTCTGCCCTCCTCCCTTCCAGGATGCGGACCAGGAAAAACACAATTTGCTGTGGCAAATTTAGATGCTTACGTCCACAGAGCTGCCCTGTGGCGTAAATCCGAACAACTCTTTGTCTGTTTTGGAGCCCCTAATAAGGGGTCACCAGCATCTAAACAAAGAATGAGCAAGTGGGTGGTCGAGACTATCTCACTTGCTTATGAGTCGACCGGACTACCATCACCCATGTTGGTGCGGTCTCACTCAACTAGGAGTATGGCGGCCTCTAAGGCCTTATTGTCAGGAGTACCTGTTCAAGACGTCTGTGATGCGGCAGGCTGGTCCTCACCGCACACATTCGTCAGGTTCTATTCTCTAGACTTGGACTTTACACCAGGGTCCCGAGTGCTCTCGTCCTAGTGCTGCTCGCCCTGATTTCACACTGGACAGGCACTTCTCGCTATGGTGGCGTTGGTATAGACGCTCCCTTAGCGTCAATCGATGCAGCACGAGTTCCCTTGAAAGGGAACGCCTCGATTACGACTGTAACCTGCCATATCTCTTTCGTGCCTGTAAGCGACTTGCTCAGACCTTACGAAGCTGACGCGGCTTTGTTTTGGGCAGGTTTATGACGTCACCTGCCAAATCATCACATCATACATACATACATCATACATCATCACGCAAAGCGTTCCCTTAGCGTTAGGTTACAGTCCCTTAGGTTACAGTCGTAACCGAGGCGTTTTAATCATGTTTTAATAATCTTTTGTTGTGATTTAAAGTACACTTATTTTATATGACATGATGCCTATTGGTTATAATTTTGATATACAATTTTAAGTTAACATTTTTAATATACTAAATTGTACACACACACACACACACACACACACACACACACACACACACACACACACACACACACACACACACAGATTTAAATACTTAAATTGTATTTATATTTAAATACATACATGTTTCAATAAATTACAAATAAAGTGTATTTTAGTTTATCATAAAAGCTTGTCAGTGCATTTGGCAGTAAACTTTAACTATATTTTAACAGCCAATATGTAATTATGAAATTACATATAAATAAATAAGTTATCAATAAAGTGCTTTTAAGTTTAGCTAATTGCATTTAATATAAATTTAAACAATAATACATCTTCATTTAATTGCTATTAGCATGCAACAATAACTGTACAAAAACAGTACATTCAGTTGACATGTTAGTGTGTTCTTTTAAAGTATATTATTTCCACGATAAGCTTTACAAGTTTGCTACTTCTTTTTCACAAGGGTAGGACTGATTCTCTACCCAGCTGACTGCTGTATAGATGCCTCATCATGGTGATAGGGTAGAGGTCTTACTGGACATGAGCAGTGGACACCCCATCAGCCGATATATAAATGATCTAAAGGGTGGTTTTCCCAGTGATATACCATTTTTGTTTTCCCAAAGAACCTTTAAGTGAACTTCTTTAAAAGAACCACTTTTTTTTTCTTAGTGCGAAAAACATTTAAATTATTTAAAGAACTTTTTTCCACTATAAATAATCTTTTGTGCAATGGAAATGGACAATGGGAACGTTTCATGGATGTTAAAGGTTCTTTACAGATGCCAATAAAGAAGAGTGTAGGGACTTTCTAATGCATGTTGCATACACACATTTGTCTGTGGATTTGCCAACGTTTGCAAATGCCATGCATAATATGCAAAGTGGATCACAGACTTTATGTCCTTGATTAAGATGCTTAACTCCAGGTTATTCCAGAGAGACCCTCCCTCTTTTAATTAAGGTGATTAGAATGGAAGTGTCAGCTAATTGACATGAATTAGCAGTTCATTTTCAAAAAAGATTTGCAATATCAACAACGGGGCCTGCAACATTGTCATTGGTGCCATTGTTAGGGGTCACATGAGTTTTTTTGCGGAGGCTCTGGCAGGTGTTGAATTCATTTGTGCGCTTGAATGTTAAGTGATGGACTTGATGTAATAGTTTATAAAAGACACTGAAAAAATGGTAACATCTAAATTAATTGGTTTTTATTGAAATCAGAAAAATATTGTGCATCCCTGAATGTACCAAAAAAAAAACATGAATTTATAAATAACTGAGCTTATAGAAGTTCAACTGATAAAAAGTTCAAGGGAAATACACATGGAAATGATACAAAGTATACCAATTATACTTTTAACTAGTTTTTCAGTGTGGCTGCTTTATTGTTTATTGACTAATTTTAATATTGGGTGAAATGTCTGCCTATGTCAACAATAAGGTTGCATCTTTCCAGTCTGTCTTGCTTTCTCTCTCTGGCTCTGAGGTGTGTTTAAATCAGATGGACTACTGCTCTCATTTAATGTTTTCATTATTTACACTCCCATAATCGCTATAAATTATGTTTCCTAGAGGTCATGCATTATCTCTGTGACTCTAATCTCTGCGCTGTGACACATTGGTTCTCTCTCCTGCTTGAGTGAGTGTGTGTTTGTGAGGTCCTAGTGTATCACTGACCTTTTAACATGTTTGTTCTCATAATCCATTCTGAAAGAGTCCAGACCACCTTATCTGTGATAAGAAAGGATTTAATGTACACTGGCATGTGTGTGTGTTTGTGTGTGTGTGTGTGTGTGTGTGTGTGTGTGTGTGTGTGTGTGTGTGTGTGTGTGTGAGAGAGAGAGAGAGAGAGAGAGAGAGAGAGAGAGAGAGAGAGAGAGAGAGAGAGAGAGAGAGAGAGAGAGAGAGAGAGAGAAAGAGAGAGAGAGAGAGAGAGTGAGGGAGGAAAGCGCTAAATACACTCTTGTCATGCGATCTCAAAGTAAACAGTCCTCTTGGTTTTAAACTCAAGGTGAAGCTTCAAAGTCACCCTCAGCATTTGCTCTTGCTGGCTCAAGGCTGTATTGAATTATATTATCCCCCTCTGGACCAAAAATAAAGACTTAATACATACATTATTAATACGTGTATTAATATACGTTATTAATACAATAAATACATTAATGACATCAGCCAATGCTCCTTCCTTAGCAAACCCGGATAGATTGAACCCTGTGAACCATTGCATCTTAAATTTCCAGTCTGTGTGTCAGTCAGGATCTGTCTGTCATGTGTGAAATATGATGTGGAAATATGAACGGTTGAGGTGTCTTCCTTTAGAAATATGAGTGGAAAATCAAATTTCATGCAAGAAATGTGTTGGGTGCTATTTGACATTGTGAGATGTCTGTTTATATACAGTATAATTCGATTTGACAGATGCTATGAAAATTACCTTGAGAATAATTAGCGTTTTAAGTGAGTATTTAGATCTTTTTTGTATAGAATATGTTTCAGAAATACTATTTGACTATTATTTTTAAAAGCAGAATCAACCATCTCCATGTAACACACAACAGAACTGGTGTTTGGTTCCTCGATGATTCAATTAAAGGATTCAATGTCTCACTCATAAAGACGTGCACTTGTTTGTTCCGGAATTAATTTCTTGAGTACATGTTTCAATGACTCACTAACTGTTTAAAGACACTTTTTTTTTTATTCCTGAGTAGCGTGTTTGAACGAATCAGTTGAGTGAAAGATTAAAATGCCTCTCTCACAGTCATCCTAAATGAATCAATGTGTTTGCACAAATAAATTGTGTAAATGATTCAATGAGTCACTACAGTGGCTGCATTTGAAATCGCATACTTCTCTAATATATCATGTAAAAAAACATGTGACAAAAGTATGTCCGAATTCACAGTATTCATAAAAGTGTTGGCCAAAATTACCCGGATGCCCTACTACTTTCAGTGAAATTCTGAAGTGTGCATATGGACACTTTACTATCCCATGAGGCCACGGGAGAGGATTTGTGAATGACAATGAAGCGACGTAACGGACACTGGTTGGTCACATGATAATGACAACATGGCGAATGTAGTACCGCTGGATTACATTCAAACTACACACACTCATACTATATAGAATATACTTTTTTTAGCGGTCGTGAAGTAATTACTTATTCAAAATAAGTACCTACTCAAGAGAGTGTGTGATTTCGGACGTAGCCAATCATTACACCAGAAAAGGTAAACCATCAGGGTACCTTTGAGATAATCATTTCAACATATTACGATTTGGGACACACCAATTCTAATTGGAAATTTGAATGCAGGAGACACTTTTTTGTCCCTGAATTAAACAATGTGTTTGAATGAATCGGTTGAGTAACTGATTCAATTGACTCACTCATAAAGACAGTCACTCGTCAGGACCTTCTGGCTTAACAATGTAATTTGCAGAAATGAGTCACTGAAAAATTGAAAAACTGACAAGACTGACAGTCTGTCTGCAACAAACACAGACAAGCTGCTAAGATAAAAGTGAGAATATATTTCAAAGATTTGATGCAACTAACTTGGCAAATGTGTAATTGTTAAAAGCTCTTATTGGATCAGCTTTTCAGGTGGACTGGTGCATCATGAATCCTAAAAGAAGTATTCTTCAAAAATGACATAAGATTATTTAAATGAGTCTTTTCTGATTAGAAAGGGAAAGGGAAACATTAATATGAAGCTCATTGATTGGCCGCTGACTTGACATTATTATTACTTATTATACAATTAAGACACTGATATAGACACAGAAATGCTTATTTCACACTTAAGGCAATAGTTCACACAAATAATGTAAATTCTGTCATCATTTTATCACCCTTGTGTTTTTCCAAACGATTTTTTTTCTATGGAAAACAAAGGTAGACGCTTAGCAGAATGTCCATTCTGCTTTTTAACATACAACAAAGGCATATAGCATGTTTCCACAGGATGTCAATCTCTGAAAAAAGTCCCATAAAAGCGTCATATTTCAAGTCTTTGGTACTTACTGTTTTGCCAGTTGCAACATTCATTTTTGTCTTGAAAAATGGCAATGGCAGACAGATGGAGAAAGTGTTGAAGAGACGGTTCATTCAGAAGATTCAGTAGAGACTGTGAGAGCATAAAGTGCAGTAGCTTTTATTCTCTTCTCTGTTCTGGGTCTGACACAATGCAGACGGGTAATTGGCATAGCTGTCAGGGAGAGTCTGATAACATGGCAATTAAAGCAAGTGAATACAGTGAATGGAGAACGTAAAGCAGCAATCAGAAACAGAGAGATTACATTTGGGTCCTTTGGCGAGTAAGGGGAGTTCATAAAGATATAACCTTTCTACTCTTGATGAGGCTGTCTGTGTGGACGAGACAAGAGAGAGAAATGTTCTCTGTGGAGAGTAATTGCTAAAGCAATTACTATTGCTCATTCTTGGATTTGAACAAACTACTAACTCGTCCTGCACCGTTTGTGTGGACATGAAGGATATTGTCAATGATTTGATTGTATTTAAAGGGATAGGGAACCTCAAACTGAGAATTTGGTCATCATTTACTCACCGTCATGTTGTTCCAAACCTGTATGCCATTCTTTCTATTGTGTAACATAAAAGAAGATACTTTGAAGAATGTTGGTAACAAAACAACATCGGAGCCCATTGACTTCCATTGTAGACAAAAAATAAAACTGGTTCTCACTCCTTCATCGTTTGTTTCTGTGTATTGTTAGAAAATCTAACAATTGTTATAATTAATTTATATCCTGGTGAATATACTGTAAGCCCCAGTGTTTGCTGTGTTTGGTTGTCAGTTGTACAGTTGTTTGTGTATCCTGGTTGTTTACTGGCTCCTCAAGTTCCATGTTTTGTTTTGTTAAATAAAAATACACATGCACTCAGTTCCACACTCCTGCCCACCTTCCTTGCCCTCTCTCTGTAACAGAACAACTGACAACCAAACACAGCAAACACTGAGCCTTATATACACAGGGATAACAAGAGGGGAACCAAAAGCACCATAAAAGGACTACAAAACTAGAAACAGGAAACAGGAAATAAACCAAACTCAAACATAAACATAAAAGTCCAAATGAGAGGCATGGCATTTTCTTTATCATTACCTAATAATTCGATTTTTGTTTTGTTTTCTACCAGACAGCTGCAGAAAGCCAAACACACTGTAAAATGATCATAAAATATTCAAGTCTTCAGAAGCTAAAACATATCTATATAATAGTTACTAAAATCATTGTAATTCATCTGGCTTTGAATGAATTACAAGTATGAAGTATGAATCAAAACCCAAAGATACTAAACATGTAAAAAAATATGACAATAGGATAAACAATAATAATAAAATCTCAGTCATTCATTCATAAGTAATGTATTACTTTATTGCGTTACTCTCTAGAAAAGTAACTAATTGCATTACTTTTGCGTTACTTTTTCTCACCTGGGATGGGCTGGCTTGTTTGTTTTTTTAGGGTGTTTTTACACTGGCAGTTTAGTTCAGAATGGGGCACTGCTTGCATGAGAAATTGCTAATGTGAAAGCTGTCATGTGGAGCCGGGAGCGCACCAGGGTACCGAGCCCGAGACCTGGAGGAGGTGGTCTGAGTTTGGTTGCACTCGAACTGTGCCGCGATTCGCATGTAGCATCACTTGTTCGAGAAGTAAAGTAACCGTGCATGCGTTGTAGCCAATAACGATGTATTTAGTTCAATAAAACACATGTAAGGGATGATAGTGTCGATAAACAATCGCGCTCGGACCGCAGCAAACGTGCCCAGTGTGAAAACGCCCCTAATAACAAAAATAAAGTTCTATTTTCTGGCAAATGTTAAGGCCCTTTCACACCAAAAGTGAGATGAATAAGCCTCAGGCTGAATGAAATTCAGGCTCCAACAAACCTCTCAGGTTCTGCCGTACTGATCACAGATGAATAAGACGCAGGAGAAGAAAGATCAACACTAAGAAGATCAACAGCCATAAAAACAACAAAATGAAACACAGTTGTGGTATTTTCAGTTTTGATTATTGGTATGGTTGAATTGGATCATTGAAGGTCAGCAGCAAAGACATTGGATAATAAAGTAAGCTTAAATGCATAAAGTACGTTTGTGCTATTTAAGATATTTAATTATTGCTGATTTGCATTTCACTGTTTTTATTCAGTCTGAGGAATACTGAATCAGTTTTTGTGCAAGTGAGCTAAATATTCAGGTAAATGTTCACATTTAGTCTAGAACTACAATAAGATCATGTTCACACAACACACACAACACCTCTGAACTCTATGCATTACTTATGGCATTACGGTATTTTGTTGTAAATTTAAGAGTTATGAGTTACTGAGCCACTAAATTAAATTGTATCATCAATGGAAAGCACACTCTCTTTCTCCCCACGTTGTAAGAGACGGCCCACTCATGCTAATGTTTTTGGAACATCCCGAGGGTGAGTAAATGATGAAAGAATGTAAACGTTTGGTCAAACTATTCCTTTTGAAAATAGGTATAGGTGCAGGATAGAGAGTTTGAGTGGAGAAAAAAAGAAACATGAGAAAAACACACACACACACACACACACACACACACACACACACACACACACACACACACACACACACACACACACACACACACACACACACACACACACACACACACACACACACACACACACACAGAGAGAGAGAGAGAGAGGATGACAGCTAAAATATGGTGAAGTTATTCACACTGTACAGAAAGAGATTTGTGATTTGTGTAGCACCTCCTGTGAGGATCTGAATTGAGGAGGCCTGTTTGCACCTAGACGTTTGGTCAGTAAGCAGATGACAGTTCAGTAAACACACACACACGCGCACGCACGCACACACACAGCTGAGACTTCCCGCTGTTTGTAGGAGAGTGTGTGTGTTCGGCTGTACTCTGTTGTTCATTACTATCACTCTCTGTCTTAAGTTCTGTTTGTATATTTCTGTTCTGTTTTGTTTGTATAATTCCTTCATATAATTTCCTTCATTTGTTCATTCCTTCTTTTACCTTTCTCTTCTGTTAGATTAGTTTGTTTCTTCTTCCCATCCTTTCTTTTCTTTCCTTCATTTGTTCCTTCCTTCCCTCCCTCCTTTTGTTCCTTCATCTGATTTATTCATTTGTTTGTTTGTTTCATCGTTGGTTAGTTCATCAATCATACCTTTCTTTCTTCCTTCTGTTCCTTCCTACCTTCCTTTATTTGGTCCGTCCTTCTTTTTATTTATTTGTTGGTTCCTTCCTTACTTCCACCCTTCTGCTCCCGCGTTTACTTTGTTTTTTCCTCCCATTCTTTTGTCCATTTGTTCCTCCCTTCCTTCTATCTATTCATTTGTTTATTTCATTCCTTCCTTCCTTTTTCCTTTTCATTCAGTTGTTCTTTCCTTTCCTTCATTCATCATCAAAATGCACATGAAATGCAAATGCAATAATTCTATAATGAAACAACTATAATAAAACAACTTTCCTCACACCTAATACATAAAGTAAAATCTGGAAGAACATTAATAAAATCAGAAATATTCTTTTACAGTGCTCCATCGTGGCCTACAAATGAAAAATACTGTTACTATGCCAGCATTGCAATGATAAAAGGCTTTAGAGATTTTTATTCATATCTGATTTATTTGGTATTATTTTCCACTGTCCGGTTTCCTTGAATCTGAGCGTATTTGAGCCAAACTCATCTGTCACGGGACTGATCATAGTCTAACAGACAGGATATATGATATTCAGTCATAATGTAACTTAATTTTGACAATTCAAGAGAAGGACCCAATCAGCTCTGAATGTTACAATGTCACATTGAAGAAATACGTTGACTGTGAAACAGAAATAACATGTTATCTTTGACAGCTACATATGTACATAAATCATAAATGGAAAAATAACGTATTCATTCAAAGCTAAAAACACTGTTTAGAATTGGTACACATTATAGTTGACATATATAAAGTTTTTTTGAGTTTTCATCCACAGACGCACACTTCCCAAGTCAATACTGTCGATACAGTATCGAATGCAGCCAGAGTTGAGTACATTGGGGAGTAGAGTAGAGGCTAGCTCCATTGATCTGTCAGGAGAATCTGATTGGCTTATATTTTTGTGTTCATATGCGGCAGGACGCTAGATCACACGTAAGCTCTTTTCTCCTATTTCAACAATCTCGAAATGCACAACAAGCTCTGTGCTCTGGACGATGGGATTTCTTGCCCTTTCTGGTCCCAGCCGCGGGCAGGCCGGGCCGGTTGACTCCCGTGGCTGAATTGGGGTGAAGGTAGGCTGGCGGGGCAGGCCCATGAGGAGGCAGAGGGTAATGGTGCTTCAGCCTGGCACTGCTCCAGCATACAGAGCTGCCATACAGTGTTTCATCGAAGGTACAATTATTTTCTTTTTCTTTTTTTACTTACTATTGGTTGGATGGTTTAAAATGATGAATTATTTTAATGTTTGTCCCAGAGGAAGGTGTTTTTGCTTTCAGTGCTCAGGAGACCTAATTTAGCTGTCCGTTATGTTTTTTTTTATATGTATCGTGTCGTTTGTCAAATTCGTATCTGATGCATCTATTGAAATTCCTTTAGGGAGAAATAAAATAGATATTATGAGACTTAGAGAGTTATAAAAGGAATGTGGATAGTATAGCTCAGATAACTGGGTCTTTTGATGGGATGTGACCCAGTTAAAATTTCTGACTTTGATAGATCTGAGCGATCTCTTCTGAAGAGATTAATACAATATTTACTCATTCTATGATTTGTGCATTTCCAAAATTGTCAGTCTTCCTATTCAGCCTATGTGTTAATCATTTTGCATATTTGCATTAATATGAATATGTTGCACACTAATGGAACTGTACTTGATGACTAATGTAAAATATGGGTATTTAAGCAAAAACACTTGACATCCATTTAATAATTATGGCCTAGAAACTAAGATTAGCAAGGGGTAATTGAAAAAAATGTGGATATGTAAACACAATTTTTTCAATTACGCACGAAATCTATTTATTGAATAATTTTAAGGCAACTGGTTTCCTCACATTCTTTTTAAGTTAAGCCAACTAATTACTTTTTATAGTTTTCTCCTGAGAGTTTTCTCACTTCACTTCCTGCTCAGCTGCTGTTCGGACGCTCTTGCTTACTGCTCCGCGCTTTGCTCTATCGCTTTTATATTTTTATATTTTATCTCCTTTTATCAACTTATTTTAACTTCAGCAAATCAGCACAGTGCTCAGACGCTTGGATTACTACAAAAAAAAGCAGAATTCTTTTATTCGACCAGCCTCCCACTGAAAGCTTACATTCCGGGGAAGAGAAAACACAGCTGCCTACATTCATAAGGATAAGAAAATGCCTCCTCTGGAATCTACTTGCTGCTCTAACTGCCACAGACTTCTACAAAGGATTGCAGTTCTTGAAACAAAGTTAATTGCGGGACCACCAAACCAGACGGGACACACAACAGAGCTTCGTCATGGACGCCCTCAGCATAAAGCCGGTGAGTCCCATGAATCTCATGCTCCTCGACAGGCTATACTGAGTGTAGAGAAACAAGCCGATCGACTTACAAATCGATGGTACAAACAGGGAGCGAGACCCAAAGGCACTCGAGACATCAGATTGTCACGAGCATCATATATTGCTGCAGTAGCATCCTCTACCCCAGATACGGCTCTGACAAGGATTGCAAACACTGGTCTCCTACCACCGCCTATACATCTTGAGAACAGATTTGAAGTATTAATGAATGAAGAATCCCCAAATTTGATGAATGTGATTGAACACAGACTGAATCAGCCAGTAGCTAACACTGATGCAAACTGGCGCTTGAGGTCGAGCAGACAGCGGCACTCAGCTCAGAGCTGACTCACAGGATTTCACTTCAGCACCTGAATGGGCATGCGGTTGACACATCACACAAGGACAATGATAACACCACTCAGCCACAACAACCTCTGCTCACGGACACAATCTCAGCTGAGCCCTGCCCACAGAGCTCAGCACAGACAGACTGTGACATACTAGCACTGCTCCAAGATTCAGCACCCAAGGACGACTTTCTGGAAAACAGCGAGGGAAACCAGGACAGCATATTACAGCCTCCAATAACACCAGAGCAACAGCCCCTCTCACCAGACAGTTTCTCCATCTCTCCAGCATCTCCACTTCTGTGCTTCTCAGAGAAAATGGAACAACTGGTGTATGCTGGAACTAGACTATCCCACTCTTTTGCTGCAAGCCCCCAGATACCAAACAAAAAACGGCAGGCCCCACAACCACCAAAGCCTGCAGGCCCAGCTCGCCCTCCCCGTCCTCCTGCGAGAGCTCTTCGGCCTCTGCCACAGCGCCAGGGCACACACCCTCCTCCATCGGCTCGAGGTGAACCAAAAACAACTGATACCAGCTCTCAGTGATATGTGTCGGGTCCCCACTATGATAACAATAACTTTCTCAAATGTTTACAGAACAAGCGGGAACCCAGTGTGCCTGTATCTTTATCTTTCTCTATTGCTGATCGATTACATGATAGAAAGTCTAAGGCCTTCAAAAGCCGTACCGCAAACCCATTTAATCTGATGCCTATGACACGCCAAACCAAGATTGCTGTGGGGACAGTCTTACAAAAGTAAGACTGTTAAGTTAGCACTTTTAAACATCCGCTCACTTAAAAATAAATCACTTCTAGTCAACGTCTTAATAACCACATACAACCTGGATTTTATATTTCTAAATGAAACTTGGCTAGAAGACAGCTGCAGTGCAACAGTCCTCAATGAAACATCCCCTCCTAACTTTACTTTTATGAGTGTCTGCAGAGCTGTTAGGAGAGGTGGAGGAGTAGCTGCTCTTTTTAAAGATGTCTATCAATGTAAGCAAATATCATCTGGGAATTACCCGTCTTTCGAATATCTGGGAATTGTGTTAAAAGGTGCTCCACGCATTTTACTTATCATTGTTTACAGGCCTCCAAAATACTCTCCAGCCTTTGCTGAAGACTTTACAGAACTGTTATCAACAATTTCCTCAGAGTTTGACCGTTTTGCTATTGCTGGAGATTTTAACATTCACATAGATAATGCAGAAACCTATATGGCAAAAGAAATCAAAACTGTTTTGAAAACTTTTGATCTGACTCAGCATGTACATGGACCCACACATAATCGAGGACACACTCTAGATTTACTTATCAGTAAGGGTCTAAACATTTCATCGATTGTTATTAAGGACGTAGCATTGTCTGATCATTTTTGTATTTTCTTTGATATATTGATCTCTCCTGCCATTGAAGCTAGATCTGTGTCTGTCAAGAAGAGATGCTTAAATGAGAACACTAGTGTACTATTTATGAAGGCTATATCTTTAACACCAAGCATATCTGCAGACTCTGTTGATTGTCTCCTTGATTCTTTTAACTTAAAAGTTAAGTGTAATTGATGATATTGCTCCTGTGAAAGTCAGGAAGATGAATGGCAGACAGAAAGCACCTTGGAGAAACTCAACAGCAGTGCAAAATATGAAAAGACAATGCAGAAAAGCAAAGCGCATGTGGCGGAAGACAAAACTTGTAGTCCATTATAACATCTACAAAGACAGCATCCATGCTTTCAATAAGGAACTAGGCAAAGCTAGACAGACTTTCTTCTCAAATATTATAAACAGCAGCTTAAACAACACACGCACTCTTTTTGCTACTGTAGAGAGACTGACAAACCCCCCAAGCCAGATTCCCAGTGAAATGCTCTCATAGAGCAAGTGCAGCGAGTTTGCTTCTTTCTTCTCTGAGAAAATCAATAATATCAGAAAGGTGATCAGCACATCCTTGAGCCGCACTGGGGTCAGACAGGTCAGACAACAGCCTGAGAAAGTAGTCACTATGTCTGATTTCAAAGAAATTGATGGCAAAATTTTGGAAGAAATCGTACAGCACCTTAAAACATCAACCTGCGCCCTTGACGCACTTCCCACATCTTTCTTCAAAACTGTGTTACACAGCTTAAAAGCAGATCTTCTAGAAGTGGTAAATGCCTCACTTCTCGTTTTCCGAACTCCCTGAAAACTGCAGTTGTCAAGCCCCTCCTGAAAAAGAGCAATCTGGATAAGACCATATTAAACAACTATAGACCGATCTCAAATCTTCCTTTCATAGGCAAGATCATTGAAAAAGTTGCCTTCAATCAGCTGAACAAATTCTTAAGCTCGAATGGATACTTTGACTACTTTCAATCTGGTTTCCGACCGCATCACAGCACAGAGACAGCGCTCATAAAGATAATAAACGATATTCGCTTAAATACTGACACAAGCAAATTATCAGTTCTAGTACTACTCGACCTCAGTGCTGCATTTGACACTGTCGATCACAACATACTTCTTGACAGGCTGGAAAACTGGGTCGGGCTTTCTGGGATAGTCTTAAAATGGTTCAGGTCATACTTAGAAGGGAGAGGTTATTATGTGACTATAGGAGAGCATAAGTCTGAGTGGACATCTATGACATGCGGAGTCCCTCAAGGCTCAATTCTTGCACCACTCCTATTCAACCTGTACATGCTCCCAATGAGCCAAATAATGAGAAAGAACCAAATCTCTTACCACAGCTCTGCAGACGACACACAGCTCTACTTAGCCCTATCGCCTAACGACTACAGCCCCATTGACTCCCTGTGTCAATGCACTGATGAAGTAAACAATTGGATGTGCCAAAACTTTCTTCAGTTAAACAAAGACAAAACTGAAGTCATTGCGTTTGGAAACAAAGAGGAAGTTCTCAAGGTGAACGCTTACCTTCAGTCTAGGGGTCAAACAACTAAAAATCAAGTCAGGAATCTTGGTGTGTCTCTAGAGTCAGACCTTAGTTTCAGTAGTCATGTCAAAGCAATAACTAAATCAGCATATTATCATCTGAAAAATATTGCAAGAATTAGATGCTTTGTTTCCAGTCAAGACTTAGAGAAACTTGTGCATGCTTTCATCACCAGCAGGGTGGATTATTGTAATGGACTCCACACTGGCCTTCCTAAAAAGACCATTAGACAGTTGCTGCTCATACAGAACCAGAACATATGAACACATCACACCAGTCCTCAGGTCTTTACACTGGCTGCCAGTTACATATAGAATTGATTTTAAAGTATTATTCCTGGTATATAAATCATTCAATGGCCTAGGATCTCAATACATTGCAGATATGCTCACTGAATATAAACCCAACAGACCACTCAGATCACTAGGATCACATCAGCTAGAAATACCAAGGGTTAACTCTAAGCATGGTGAGTCTGCTTTTAGCTACTATGCCAGCCGCAGCTAGAACCAGCTTCCAGAAGAGATCAGATGTGCTCCTACAGTAGTCACATTCAAATCCAGACTCAAAACACATCTGTTTAGCTGTGCATTTACTGAATGAGCACTGTGCCACTGCTCGTCCGACTGTTTGTACTGTATTTTATTTAATGTTTTAATTATTCTGATTTTATTTGATTATTTCTGTATTTTATCTTTTATTCTAAACTGCTTTATTTTTCTGATTTCTTTTGTTTTAATTTCTTCTATGTAAAGCACTTTGAATTACCATTGTGTATGAAATGTGCTATATAAATAAACTTGCCTTGCCTTGAGAACAATCACTTGAAAACAGTAAATGTGACCACACCTTTATACTGAGATCTCATTGGTGGTTTTCCTTCCTCTTATTATTGTGTGTGTGATGTATTCAGTACAATAGCTCATGGAGATAGCAAATTCACAAAAGAAAGGGTCAGGAGATTATACAACATTGCAGTATAATGAATAAATGGAAGAACTGCTGGAACTTAGAAGTGAACATTTAGTATTTGAATATCCTGATTATGCAGATGACACTGAATATGCTAAGTCTGTATAAAAAAAGTTTTCCTACAAGGTCAAAGTTTTACTCCAAACTCCACAGATGTTCATTTGTTTTTGCATTCACAATTAAGTCCTCGTCTCTTATATGGATATAATTAAAAACATCACAGCTACAGGAACTAGGGAAATTAGCTCTCTCTCTACAAGGTTTGGTTTATGTGTGACGCGATGAGGCAGTCAGTGGGCATGAATAAGTCACACATCATATTAGGGCAGGGAACCGTTACCCACCTTAGACCTGTTATGCCACTCTTATGCAAGCCACATGTGGCGGCTAAATACAGCTAAGAGCCTTGAATGAAAGCCTTGAACTTTACATATGTGGTACATTGTATTTATTAACTTGCATCAACTTATAGCAAACAGCAAAGACTTGTATCAAAAATGACTTACAAATAACGAGAAATAGCAGTGCAACACTTTCCCCGAAACGCAGTGTAGTTCACTTAAACAATACTGTGTAATGTCATTGCACACCGTATCGAGTTCATCCTAAACAGCTCTCTTTATCATATGTATCATTGGAAAGACAAATTAGTTTGGGTTATTGTGAATTAACAGATTTGAAGAAGATTCACAGATTAAAGTCCCCCTGTAGCCAATAATTTTACCCCTTAAAACTCACTTAGATCACCAAAATGACACGTTTTTTCCTTCAATCTTTTTTCATGCCTTAAAATAGCTTGAATGTAACTCTACACCCTTGCTTCATTTAGTATACGCGGTTCTATGAATATGCAAATTAGCCCCGCCTCCACTTACTCACACAGCTCAGAGATCCACTCGTTGACGATCACACGTTGACCTGATTGGTTACAAGGTAGTTTGTGACGTCAGAAACACCAGTGATTTCAAACCGCGCTTTTGAGACTGTCTTTGTTTCACTGCAGTTTTAAGGAGAAAATACTCAGCAATGGTGTGACTTATGAATTTGCACATGGTTTGTCTTAAAGCATATTAAAAACACCACATAGACACAAACAAAATTAAAAACTTGATTTTTACCACAGGGAAACTGTGATCTTCTGATTTTAGATCTTTATATATACCGAAAAACTTCAAATAATAGCCCAGGCTTTTATTTTCCCAAATCGCCGAACTGCACTGGCTGGTATTTGAGACAGGCGTCTATATGAGACAGGCCTTTAATTTAGTGTTGAGATGTTGTTCATTGAGTGTAAGCCTAGAGATAACAATCCAAATAGTATAGGCTGACAGACGTAAAGCATGACAGTAGGAGGCTACCACATTATATTACGTTTTATTTATAATTCGAATGTGTTTAACAAATCAGTTAATGTAAGAATTAAGGGGGTCGCACACTGGACGAGAAGCGCTGCGCCGCTAGGACAACTCGAGGTATCGAAGTACCAGAAACTAAAGAACAGATCAGGCCTCTATTTGAGACCGGCCTTTATTTATCCAAACCTGTCGCCACACCAGGCGGGACTCGGCTATTATTAGAAGTTTTACGGTATATATATATATATATATATATATTACGGTATATTATATATATATATATATCCTCTTGAGTTTCATGACTGAACGATATATATATATATATATATATATATATATATATATATCGTTCAGTCATGAAACTCAAGAGGGTGCAGGCTGATGGTTCTTTACATGTAATCTGCAAGCAATCACATCATTACCGTATGGCACAAGCTGATTGGCCTCTGCTGATCCTGCAGCCAATGAGATTGCTTGCTCAAGATTTACAAAGTCTGGTTCAATGTCCTGCACAGTTCCTCTGAAACCCTCCAGCTCCCCCAGCTCCACCTGTCTAGGTCTGTTGTGGAATATATGTGTATGTCTATTCACGCAGCAGCAGCGCATCTGTTTATCTATTAGCAGTAGCAAGTCAATACTTCCTCTGCAACCGCAGCAGCGAAGAAGATCTAGTTCACCAAGACCAAATACATTACCATTGCCATTTTCAATGACATGCTGAAACATTCCAAGGGTTTCCATGATTTAAATATATTTAAAATTCCCTTTAAGTAGCTTCAATGTTGTAGGCTGACAAGCTACACTTTTAAAGTTTGAATGTTACACAACACTGATATCTTTACCGATATCTAACTAGCTGAATAAATATCTGTCTTTCTCAGCTTGGAAGATTTATTTTAACCAACTTCCGTAGCAGTGTCGTTTTTGGTCAGTAAATCAATGCTGTAGTGAATAATCCTTTCCTCTGTTGTTTGTTTTCCTTGTTTAATGATGTTTTCTTTCTGTTGATGGAGGCCGTCTCAGACTTTTCAGCGGGAGATCTCCTGTTATTCCCCTGTCAATCTTCCTCCGTTCCAGGTCGAACTGCTGGCTGTCGGAGCAATTTGATCTCCCACAGACTGACTGTTTGCAGTGTGGAGAGACTCATTTTAGTAATGCAGGTTACTGAATATGCCAAAAACTGAATAACTCTAGCATTTTATTGAACCGAAAAGTTAGAAATACCAATTAAACTTCAAGTTTAAAGCTGCTTTGCCTTGGAGATTCACTGAAATGTCCAAGGTTTAACCATGTTATGTCGACTTTGTGAATCACCATTTACATAAAATGAACTCACGTCGAACCTGAAGTTGTCTCTGTTTGCTTTTGTGGGGCAAAATAATTTTCTTTGGAGATCTTGAAGCGAAAAAATGAGAGATGGGACTACTCACCCTGTCTACTAAGTACTAAAGCTAGTTTGTATGGATGAGAAAGTTCGACAACACATTCTTTGAGAACAACTTTATATTTTTACGGTATTTTTCTCAACATGATTGAATTGCTCTCTAGAGCTGGGTCAAGATGGAATAATTTCATGCTTCATTTCTGGGGTTCAAGATAGCTCCTGCAGGGCTTCCCCTTGGTAAATACTAACCACGGATTCAACACACTAGGAAGACATGCTGGAATAGACTTATATATTGAAAAGGTAATCTCATGTTTTAATTAGCTTGTGGCTATATTTATTTAAGCTGTTCATGTTAACTGTAGTTTAAAGTGCAAAAGTTTAAATTTGAGGACAGTTTCTTTGTATGTTTTTTTTTTTTTTTTAGAATGTGTATGCCTTTTCTAATGGTATCAGATTGCGATACTATGGTACATTGACACAGTATACCATTCAAAAGTTGTTATATTCATCATAGAATACTGAAAACAATTATCATGGCTTCCACAAACATATTAAGCATTAACGATAATAATCAGAAATGTTTGTGGATCATCAGATCATCATATTAGAGTGATTTCTGAAGGATCATGTGACACTGAAGACTGGAGTAATGATGCTGAAAATTCAGCTTTGATCACAGGAATAAATTACATTTAAAAAAACAGAAAACAGTTATTTTAGGTTGTAATACTATTTCACAATGTTGCTGTTTTTGATCAAATAAATTAATAATAATTATGAGTAAACGAGACTTCTTTCACAAACATAAAAATAAAAACACTGAATTTATGTTTCTCATGTTTTGGCATAATATAGACAAAGGGTGACAATTTGTATTTTATTATTTTATTTTATACTTCCAGCAATAGCAACAATAAAGATAATGGGCGTAGAAACTTTTAAATAGTGCATAAGCAAAAAATAATTAATTTATAATTTGTTAAAGTGTTCTATTTTCATGTTAAGTATAGTTTTCTGTCCAGTTCTTCAGGAAGAAAGTGCCATTTTTGAAGGGATGAAGGTAGTGCAAGTGCCTTAGATGCATAGGGGAAGGAGTCTTGGAGCCTCTGGAAAATGAGTTTTTTTCAAAAGTGCTGTGGTAATTTACCTTGGGCTTTGGCTCTGTATGACCTTCCCACAAGCCACACCAAACCACAGGGTAATTGCTTGCTAATGACTGTTAAAAAAGAAAGGAAATGTCGAATGAAGTTTGGAAACTTTCCTGATTAATCTTCTTCCGCGGTGGCAGGAGAAGATCTAAGCCATTCCATCAATCACATCAGACAGAAGAGTGACTCTTTTTTCAGGGTCGAAAGCATTTGCCATTGGATCCCAACTCTCTCTCTCTTTGAATTTACTTAATGGTCCTTGCTCCTGTTTCCATCTCTCTCTCTTTCTTTGTCTTCTATTACATGTATCTAAGCGGTTTAGTGCCTTGCATCAGCACTCAAAGAGCTTTGTACATCTCCCTCCCAGAATATTTAATGAAAATATTCAGACTTTTGTCCACATTTGACCTCTCCTTTCTGTCTCCTCCCCTCCCCTCTGCTGATGGTGGTGTCGAGAACACCTTTTGTCTTCTTCACACTGAAGGACTTGAGCACTTATTTGAAGATCAATTCTGGCCAAGTTCACATTCTGAAGGGTCAGAAATAATCTTGCTTCCTAATATTACACCATACTGTCTCCATGGCATTATCTACACTATAGTCTTAAAGACAAAGAGACATTGTATCGTTATTGTATCAAAGTCATCAATTGTCCAGAGAATTCCTCATCTGACTTATTTCTTGGTAAAGATTTGATGTGATCTTGGTATTGCATGTATTTGCAAACCCATAGTTCAAACTGCATATTCCAGGAAACACAGGTTATTATTTATATATTTATAATATATTTATAAATCGAATGTGAGTGGCTGGAAGTGTATTAGTGGTGGGAATTTTTTAGTGACTGCTTATACATCGTTGCACAAGGAACTGTTTGCCGACTGTCATTGAATCAATCACTCAACCAAATAATTCAAAATAAGGAATCGCATATGAGCATAGTACTCATACCTTTTCTATCATAGAAAGATATGGTAAAAATGCTAAGATTGGTGTGCTAGTATGCGTTTCTGAATTCATTGGTTTAGTTGCCCCCTGTCTGAATTCAGTCACTCATTTTCACTGACTCATTCAGTGAACTATTTTAGTGGAGTAATGTTGGGAATATTGAATGAGGTGATTTTAAATACAGCCAGCGTGTGTTAATGGGTGAGTCATTGAATTATTCTTTTAACCGATTCATTTAAAACAGTGATTCATTCCAGAACATAACTGCTTGTGTAGATTGTTTCAGATCAGTCACAATCCGGGTAATTTTCACCTACTGTTTCATGAATACTGAGATTTCAGACATACTATTCTTTTGGTGTACTGTTTGTCACCTACTATATAGGGATGTAAGCATCTTCAGATGCAGCCAGTGTCTGTCAGAGCTGAGAGAGAGGACCCAAAGCGAAAGCAGGTAATAGTGTCTTTAATAGAAATTAGGCAATTGGCCGCTTAGGCTGGCAAACAGAAAGTCTCTCAATAATAAAGAACATAAGCAGGAGATGGCCCGAGACCGGGAAATACAGGTCCGTAGAAGAGAACAGCGTAGGCAAACAGCAGCGGCCGTAGACAGGTGTACTCACGGGACCAATCTCAGCGTTCAGTAGCAGGAGAGCTGGACAGAGCACAAGGTTAGCACAAACACACAAACGTAGAATGTAGACGAGTTGGCAACCAGACCAGATGGAGCAAGACAAGGCTTAATAGAGAACGATCACGAACGTGTACAAATTTAATAATCTGGCAGAGGACAAAGGAGAGAAGGGAACTAGAAGTAGATAAGCTAATCAGAGAGAAAGAGAGGACAGGTGTGGAAATGAAGATACTGATTGCATAGGGAGATGAGGAACAGCTGAGTATGAAAGAAAGCGCGTGTGGGGGCGAGTGTGTGTGTGTATGTGAGTGTGTGATAGCGGGGAAGAAAGAGAGAGAGGAAGATAGCAGGATCATAACAGTGTCTCCTTCTGGGATACCAAGTGGAAGTTCGTATTCTCTGATTGAAATGCTCACACAGAGATTTGGACAGATGGGTAGATTGTTTTGGATATTCAGAGAAAATATCATTCCTAGCCGCAACCCCCTATGGATGACTGACAGATGCTGTACAGTCTTTAACCACGCCCTTTCTTTGACTGATGAGATGTGTTTCTTATCCATCTCAGTGTGTAAAGAGCTCAAATTTTTGCCTCCCACGGATTTGATTGGCAGTAATAAGCCTTTGGCTTTCGTTTCCTGACTGCCCAAGAGAGAGAGAGAGAGAGAACAGTGAGAAAAGCAGACACAGGAAACGCATCACTGAACCCTGACAAACTGCTCCACGATCCCTCTTTCCCATCACCCCATGATTACACTATGAATTTGACCTGCCCTTTGGGATGGTTTTGATAGGTGGAAACACTTTTGTTTTAGCTGTCAGCATCTTCTAGCCAGTTTTTCCCAGAGTTTCCATTTTCCTACAGTCGCTTTTATAGTACTTTGGTTAACACAGAGGTACCGGCGACTTCAGCACTGTTTGAAACACAATGGGCTCGAGCTCTTCACGCAATGAGACTCTATGCAAAGATCTTTGAGCTTAGCTTAACCAGCTTAACCAGACAAACAAAACTTTTTCAAAGCTGTGTAGGTCTACCTCAGGCCTTTGTGAGTTTTTGTGAATGGCCATTAATGTATTATTTACAGTCTTTCCTCACTTTTGTTCTCTCGCTCCCTCTTTCCTCACTGACTTGTTTTTTAATCTCTTACGTGCTGATATGCGCTGGTATCATCTTTTACCCTTCATTAAATATTTTGTACTTACCAAGGGCTCTCGTAGAACTGATCACATTAGCTATGCTGGGAGAAAAAAGAGCTTACATAAGAAAGTCAAGTGGGAGAGTATACACAGAAAGAGAGAGAGAGATAGCCAGGGGTCAGAAAAAGAAAGACCAACAGCCTTTATACAAGCACATCTGTAGTTTTTCTTTGTTTTAATTTGCAGTTGTGTGTTTGGATAAAGCAGCTCAGGAGTGTGAACGACGAAAGGGAAAAGTGAGAGAATTAACTACATTTGGAATAATTTACTACTTCTTGTACTATTTCTGCAGAATTAAGCTTTTTTTAAACAGAATGAAATTTCTATTAAGCAACTTCGGTAACACTTTATTTGACAGTGTCTTTGTTACATACCGTATGTAACATGTACCTACATTGTAGTAATAACAGTAAATTATGCATAGTTACATATAACCCTAACACTAACCCTTCATTAAAAAAATTGTTCAGGCCCTTCATAGATATGACACATTTAAATTTAATTCACTTTACTTTACTAAATATATCTAATTAGGAGTGATCCATATATTTAATGAGTCTAACATAAAATATTTAAATAGTCTCATCTATGAAATTTATTTAAGTTTGATCAACTCAATTTAGTTAGATTTCGGAAAGAGGTGCGCCTTTTGCGCCTAAGTACATGGTGTGAATTAATATTACTCAGTACATTAATGTATATTTACACTGTAACAATGACACCTTAACAAAGTGTAACTGCTTCTTATGTTTTAGGACCAATAAAGTCGTCATGAAAAGAAACTTCACCCTAACGGTTTTGTAAATGAATGTTGAAGATCTTATTGTGATTGATTCATCCATTTATATGTTTTATGGAACAAAATATCTGCCGCTATTTCTGTTTAATTGCGACTATAAGTTTTGTTGCATTGTCACGTTATTTGTGATGACAAGCATATTTTTCACCTGAGTTTCATTATCATTATGCACTTTTTACATGTTTCACATAACATTAGATTGACCATGCATGGAATATCTGAACAATGGTATAACAGTCACTTAGAAATCGCTAGTAAATTTCGCAAATAATTTAAAAGAAAATGCGAGTAACACAATTATTTAAACAGGATATTTTGAAGTAGAAAAACTGAAATAGTATTTTCTTGTAAAACATACTCCAATACTTTTTGTTGTTACATTGGTTTTATATTTTCCAAAATGAGCAGAATACTTCACCTTTATTTTCAGTGTGATTATTTGATCTTTTTTTTTTTACTTAAACACTGCAAAATAACTTATTCATTTTTGACTTATTCACTGCAAAATAACCAATGTTATTTCCAAGATGATAACTTTTTTGATAAGGTTTTGTCACAACCATTGAAGCATGCGACTGTTTGAAATGTTTTCTATTGCATAGGACAAACTGCTTCACAATACGCTTTAAAAAAAAAGTAAATAGTATTGCACAGTAGGTGGCTGCTGATACTTTGTATGCATGGAAGAGCCTGTATATGATAATTATGTTGTGGCTTCACAAACAGACACTGACATACTGATGTGCTTCATTTGCATTTGCACACACACACACACACACACACACACTCACACTGCTCAGCGGGTCCGTGACCTGAAACACCTCACTCGTCTCCTGTATCTGGTGGGGTTAAAGATTGTCCCTCAATGGCCACTTAGAGGAAGAATTAATGTCTATTCTTCTATTTTTCTGGACTTCGAGCCATATATGTTTTCCTGATTAGGCATGTTGGGTTGCCAGGCACTGAATCATTCATGTGCCATATGCTTAGAAAACTTGACTAATTTACTAGTAAACATGTCTGTGTGAGTTTGTCGGCGTACACGGTGCATTATTTGTTTGTCTTTTTTTTGTTATTCTGAATTATTGTTATTCTATATTGATCACTTTCAGTAAACTGGAAAACTGTGTGAATATTAATGATAAAAGTAGGTCTGTCACAATTAAGAAATGTTTGACTGGCAATTAATTGTCATATAAATAATAATTATTTGCCTGCATTATTCACGTTTCTTTGAAATATTGTTACAATTTAAAATAAATGTTTCTATGCGAGTATATTTTAAAATGTAATTTATTCCTGTGATGGCAAAGCTGAATTTTCAGGATCATTACTCCAGTCTTCAGTGTCACATGATCCTTCAGAAATCATTCAAATATGCTGATTTGATGCTCAATGAACATTTATGATTATTATCAATTTTGAAAACAGCTGTACTGCTTTTTCTGCATATTTTTGTGGAAAACGTTATCATTCCTCCATAACTGTAACAATGACAATGATCCGTGTATAAAATGGCGGGATGTGCTCAACAACTCTCTTCATCTGTCCTCCACAGCGGCGTCCAGCTTCAGCTTCTGTCGGACTGCGCTGGACCACACAGTCTCAGCAGAGGAGCTGAACTATCAGCTGCCACGGAGGGCCGGGGGCAACCTTACCTGGCATGAAGGACGCGGGCAGAGGGTGACGAGGAGGACCGTCAAACTGCTACAGCAGCCCGGCACAGAAGGAATACAGGTACACAACCACACTCCCCACAGGAGAGAAAGTCACTATTGACATCTCACTGCCATCTTAAAAGGGGCATGACATGGATTTTTTATTTTAATTTTAGCATGTTCCTTGAGGTATACTTATAATGTTAGTAAAGCTTTTGCACAAAAAAAAGAAAACAAATATATATGCGGAAAAACTATTATTTTTAACTCTCATTCTGACCCTCTGTCTGAAATGATCAGTTTTTAAGGAGCGGCTCCTTTAAGGCTTGTCAGTAAACACCCACTGTTATCATTGGCTAACGTCATTGCATAGGAAACAGTATCAATGCCCACTCGTTATTGGACGTGAGTAAATGTTTGAAAACATTATCTATATAAAACCGAAATTTTCAGAAGTATGTCAGAAACTGAGTGCACATCTGTATACTGTATCCAGTGTAGACGGTGTCAGTGATTATTATGGGCTCTAATATGCTTTTGTCACGACGTGACGTTTACATCCAGTGTAGGCAAATATCAGCCGTTAAGCGACTGAACGGCAGTGGGCGGGGCCTATGGTGTGATAATGTAAAACTATTCGTCGATCTCTTACTCTGGAGGCGGTCATATGCAAATGTGTTTGCCAGTGTGACATCACAGATCCTGCAATATCAAAATGAGCCGCTTGATTAAATACATGCTTTGCTTATAATGAGGAAGACATTTTAAGTTATGAAACTTAAAGGATGTTACAAAGATCTCTTATATGTCAAAAGATCAGGGCCAATTTAATTTTTCATCTAATGACCCCTTTAACTGTTTCCTTTGGAGTTTTAGAAGAGATCTCAACAATGTGCTCAGATTTGCGTTAATTTGAATGAACTATAACATATTTGTAACTTTTTTATACCATTAATGGTTGCCAACAGTTGTATTTCTTTATAACCTTTACAAGGACAAAGCTCTGAAGGTCATGCAGACGTTTGCTTGTTTACAGCATAAGCTTCATGATATTTCATGTTTTCAGCTGCAGCGTGTAAACTGCTCCTCTGATCTATTTGTCAGTGCTAGCCCTTCTTACCCACTGCACACCCAAACCATCATAACAGGCTCATACTCCACCTGTCATGATGAGGAAAATGCACCTCTGATGTCTGGATATTATAGCATCTCATTATAAGAACCATTAGCCAAGAATCAGGCTAAGCTTGATCTGAAGTGTCTCATAATACGCATGGTTTTTCAATTACCAGAGACAAATGAGAGGCGTACTTGAAATTAATTTGTCCCTCTTTGTATGCATCAACCTTGAGGCCCATAACTATTTAATAATACAATATTTTCACCCTGATTTTAACTACCAGATTTGATTAGCATGTTCTTATGCTCTGTCTGTTATTTTGCGAATAATTGATTTGAATGAAGTGGATTGGAAACATATCCTTTTGTAATGTGTCACCTTAAAACAAAGGCTTAGTGGAGAGGCTGACAGTAGCGTGTGGTTATTATATGATAAACATTTTTTTTTTTTCCGGTTGACAGTGAACTGTGAGGAGATGTGTGTGTAAATGGAGCTGCTCTGGTGTTCTGAGAATCACTTTAAATAGAAAAGATTTTATGCATCTGTCCTGGTCTCAGGATTGTATGTGAATTGGAGAAGGTCACTGGCATGTATTCAAACACACAGGCTCATAGCTTACTGTTGAAATTCAAGGTTATGGCAACTAGAATAAAGAGCAAACTTTAAACCAGGTTTTTAACACTTGAATTACAAATTGTGGGATTCTTTCAGATTCTGTTTCTGCAGAAGGTTTTATTGCACCCTAATTTCGCTTAAAGAGGACCTATTATGTTTTTTTACGTTTTCAACTTTCTTTAGTGTGTAATGTTGTTGCTTGAGCCTGAAATAGTCACTCCAAATGGAGTTATTCTCTATTTCAGTTAGGACTGTTTCTGAACACAGTTGACCAATCACAACACACACTGATCTAGCCGACCAATCAGAGTACATTGCATGTTTCAGAAGGAGGGGCTACATAGATACCGAAACTTTTATTGCAATACTGGTGAATAGAGGACAGCTTCAGTTTTTAGTAGAGAACAGCAGAGAAATCTAGACATGTGTCATACTGTACATGACATTTATATTAAAATGGGCAGTCTATGCAGTGTCCACAATTTGTCCGCAAAACACATGAGGAGAAGCGTTAGTATAATGCAACCACAGACATTCGCATTCAGACGGGATTAGATTTCTCAGAGGACCATTGAGTTTGCCACAAAAACATAAAAATATGTATAAAAAGTTGATCAAACTCATCCATCCATCCATCCATCCATCCATCCATCCATCCATCCATCCATCCATCCATCCATCCATCCATCCATCCATCCATCCATCCATCCATCCATCCATCCATCCATCCATCCATCCTCTGACATTTGACCCGAACACTGAAAAAGACTATATATCTGTCTGTCGGAAAAACAGTAGAAAATTTGCCCTGTAATTGATTTCTTTGCATTTTAAGTGAAAATAGGAGAAAATAATTTACATTGGTTATTACACAGCTTTCTGCCTGACTCTGATTGGCCAATCACAACATTTAGCGATCTGATATTTTCTAATATTCTTGGTCATTCATGGCAATGCTGCATATCAGACCATCCAGGTAAGTGAAACCTGTAGGCTACTATTTTAATATCTATCATATCACACCACAGATTCTTGGTTTATATGCAATGCATCTTGAGTCTCTTTTATCAGTTGTAGCAGCTCAAACCAATATGTCCACATATTTATTTATTTTGTCAGTAGCTGTGTAATAAGTGGAAAAGAATATGATAAGTAAGGGATAATGTGCTTTCAGTTGGTGTAAGATGGTAGCAGCTATGTCTGAATGTAGTATAGCACTGTTTGGTGACACAAAGAGCAAAAATTAAACAACAGACATACGTATCATCGTGCTTTACCAGTGGAGACAACAGAAAAATCATCACCTGTACACCTGAAGAATCAGAAAGTCTGAGGCCAGAAGACAAAAAGCAAAGACAAAAAAACGAGCATAAACACCAGTAATTTTGATGGCCAGGTAAGGGAATTAATTATTATGTAGACTGCTCAATAAAACTCAAAAATACACAAAGAACATTGATGCTAAAGCTAGCTTAAGAACTACTTGTTGACACTGAAAAGAACAGTGTAAACTACAGTATATCAGATTGAAACATAATGGGGAATTTGAGTCATAAAATGTTATTGCACTTGCATTTAAAGACAGTTTGTACTCCATTTGAGCTCTTTGTAAAAGATATTTCCTCACTGATGTTCAAAGTTTTTAAAAAAAGTAAATATTCTTTTAACATTCTAACAATTCATATGCTACTATTATATCATATCACCTACAGCCATGTGAGACACAACCTGGTATTATGTTGTGTAATCATATAGCAGAAGTCAAGCTGTCCTGCTGTCTAATTGGCTGTCTCACAAGCCCAGTCTCCAATGACATTGTGACACTGTGATAGAAAATACTTGGTGGTCATGAATCCATCATTATCAGATCATATTCGTAGATTAAACTTCCGTTACACACAATTGCTCTTGGCATTAGTTGTGGGTATAGAGTCAAGTTAGAGCGGCAAAATGATTTCCTTTGGAATATGTTATGTTGTGGCTTATTCTGACAAGGCTTATCTCATGGGGCCAGTCCTGGCATGAAAATGAGTTCTGCTGATGGGATTTGTGTTAAAGATAACATTAATTGACTGTATTTGGCTGAAGACTGGTGAGGGAATGATTAGGGATAAACCTTTGCTATTTCAAGGTGAGCAAAAGTGTCAGTTTGCTGTTGGCAAGATTGTCAAGGATAAAAATAATTAGGACGACCAAGACCATGACTAATGAACTCTGTACGAGAATGGTTTCACAAGCAGTTTATTTAATTACATGCGAGATGTTCTTGTTTTGTCGTTTTGAGTCTCATTAAGAAACACATTCTTCAGAAGATATTTAAAAATTTGAGGAGTGACTGGTTCCCTTTCGAGGGAACTTGCGATGCGTCGATGACGCTTTGGGAACGCCAGTGCGTGATTGCGTCTGAATCTGGATATATCTATCTATCTATCTATCTATCTATCATGGCAAACAATCATTCAAGTTGTGTGCTTCTCCCTACCCTCGTTATCTTATGGGTGGGGATACACACGAACTTTGTGTGATGTGTTTGGGGGCAGAGCATACTCTGTCAGCTTTCGAGGGGGCTGACTGTGAGCAATTTGTGAGAGGCTGCCGCTTCGCATGCTCCGCTCTCGCCTGTCACTCTTTGAGGAGGGTGTTCAAGTGAGCGTTCCCTGCGGTTCGGGCCCCGCTGCTACCAAGGCAGCACGGAAGCTCTTAATGTGGGGATTGCAAATGGATCTCACGGGGGGGGGGGGTGAGATGGGCCCGCCCTTTCTCAACCTTTACCCGTGGGATCCAGTGCTCTCTCTTAGGAGTTGGAAGTCCGCCCCGCGGTTCCTTCCGCTCCGAAAAAGGCACCGGTGCTTCAGGGGGAAGAAGAAACACCAGCTTCTTCCCCAACGTATGAGGAGCTGGTGGAGGTATTGTCTCGTGCTGTGTCAAAGTTGAACATTGAATGGCCAGCCAAGAAGCAAGGCGCTCATCCCAAAAGCCTATTAGACGAGCACTTTCTATCATCTAGTTCAGTACCTCCACCAAGGAGGTTTCCATTTTTCCACAACCTACATAAAGAGCTATCAAGGTCTAAAAAACTAAAGGAATAAACCTTTAGTTTAAAAAAAAAAGTTTTTAGCCCTCAAGTTCACGTCTATTCAGATATAAGGGGGCTAAACGAATATGGTTATTGGGGGATGCCGAATGTAGAACAACCACTTGCAAGTTATCTTTCACCACTAATCACCACTTTCACCACTGAATGCATTTTCCCCGATCGCTCTGGTCCCAGGAGTTCTGGAGAAGGTCCGCCAGGACGGAGTGAGTGTTCTGTTAGTAGCTCCGTACTGGCCAAGCCTAGTGTGGTTCTCAACCTAATATTCCTTCTCGACGGCTCTCCCTTGGAGCTGCCGGTCAGGAGGGACTTTCTATCTCAGTCGGGGATGGCAATCCTCCATCCCCACCCAGAAACATTCAACCTGTGGGTCTGGTCTCTGACCGGGCCCGACTCATAGACTCTGGTCTCTCAACCTCACTCTTTCCTTTGTGGCACTCTGAGGCTGATGCCTGCAGTTTGTACCAGAATTCCAGCTTGGGATCTGGCTCTTGTTCTAGAAAGGTCCATCTGTCGCTCCCTTTGAGCCTCTCAAATCTGTTTCAGAAATTTCTGATCCTCTGATTCCTGTGTTCCTTCTAGCAATTTCCCAACTAAAAAGAGTAGGAGATCTCCAGGCCCTGTCGGTATCTCCTTCATGCCGTAAGTTTGCACCCGGGATGGTCAAAGCGTTCCTCTATCCGAAACCCGGTTATGTACCTAAGGTTCCAACCAATGTACCACGGCCTATCGTACGTCAGGCGTTCTGTCCTCCTTCCTTTAAGGATTTAGACCAGGAGAAACTGAACCTCATCTGTCTAGTCAGACCACTGGATAATGAAAGCTTTAGCATAAGTTTTGCCAGGAAGACGTAATTACTACATCACTTATTACCTTCACATGCTGAAGAGACAATTACCTCCACCCTCCCCACCACCACCAGGGTGGTCCTGTCCATACCTCTCGGGGGGGGGGGGGGGGGGGGGGGGGCGGCCACGCCCCTGCCTTCGTCTTCAGGCAGGAAATGCAGATCCGCTACCCTCGGATTATGAACTACGGACTGGGCCTACGCCAAAGAACTTTATAAATAATTGCTTGCTGGACTGTCAATAAATTAATGCTTTGTTACATCATTCTATCTCCCGAGTCTTTCTGGTAGAACTTATGTCCACAGATCTGCCCAGTGGAGAAAGTCTGATCAATTACTGGTATGCTTTGGGCCCCCTAAGAAAAGTCTTCCTGCATCCTAGCATACGGTTAGCAAGTGGATAGTCGAGGCTATCTCTCTTGCATATGAGGTTCTGGGCCAGCCTTCACCTTTGGCCACTAGAGCCCATTCTATGGCGGGTGTCTAATTTCACTAATTTCTGGGTTGTCCATTCAAGAGGTTTGTGATGCAGCTGGCTGGTCTTTGCAGCTTACGTTTGTCAGATTTTATGACCTAGACATGGATACCCCGGGGTGTAGAGTTCTCATGTCGTGACAGTTTAACACGACAGGATCTTGGCCGTATGGCATTCGGGCATTCTCGTTCCCAAAGCGTCATTGACGCATCACGAGTTCCCCCGAATGTAACCCTAGTTCCCTGAGTAGGGAACGAGACAATGCGTCACTTTGCCATACTTCCTACATGCATGTGATCGACTTGCTTCTGCCTTTTTCGAAGCTAGCGCGGTCCTAACTGGATGTGCTTTTATCCTTTCCTGGTCATGACATTACCCGCCCGTGACGTTCACTCTCGCTATTGGACTAGTTGACACATGTGCTTCAGACGCAATCACGTAGGGGCGTTCCCAAAGTGTCATCGAAGCATTGTCTCGTTCCCTACTCAGGGAACTAGGGTTACTGTCATAACCTGAGACGTTTTCTTCAACAAAGCTGGTAAAATGATCTTGTCTGAAGAAGAGTGACGATTTGGTAAAAGATTTGTTTAAAAATTGCAAAATCTTGTAATGTTCACATAGTCACTACACTAAATATGGCATTTATCTCTCTCGGCCATCGTAGAAAATACTATTTCAGTCCTTCTACTTCAAAATTTCAAGTTTCATTTAATGTGTTACTTGCCATATCATTGTAATTATTTGTATTGTAAGTAAATCTATACATACACCAGTTTTTTTTTCCAGTGTACTCTGACAATGCAGATAAATGATGCCTTTAGTGAGGACAGTTAAATCCTTATGGGGTATTCACACATCACCAGGTGGCTGTAAATGTGATTTTACTGGGCGCTCCTACTGCTGGATGAACTTTTTTTTTGGCACCACTGGCCACAGCTTTTGAATGTATGATCACAAATTGAATATATTAACACTAAAATAAGATATTTTTTAGTTATCCCTAAACACGCTGCTTCATGCATCATTTTTTTAAACCTATGCTACTGTAACTTTTTTAGATCATTTAAATGTTAAATGTGTAGCTTTAATATTTGCCTAAATGGGGGCTGAAACTAATTTAATAGAACAGGGGTAACATTATCTTCCCTATCTTGCCTTCACTTCAATACATCTCACAAGAATGTTTTCACTAATAATACCTCAGCAATAGATGCTACTGAGCCCCTATTGGGACACAGCAATGAAAAAAAAAAAGTCAATGTCAATGCTTCGTTCTCACGCAAATGTTTTGCATTCCCCCCAGAAGCTTTGCATTCGCTCACAAAACCTTTGAAATTGCCAACTTTCATTGAGAGTGAATAGCTTCTGGCATGCATTTGCTGTGTGAAAGTGTGATTCTGAAGTACAGTTGAATTTCTGTTGGTGTAAAGTCTTATACGCACATTACAGAGAGTGAGAAAGACAGACTAAATATGGGATTAATGGGAAGAGGAAAAGAAGTAAACTGTATAATTCCTTCATGGGAACAATGCCAGAGCACATACAAATGTTGTTTAGCATGCAGTGAGTTTAGTCCATTAAAGCAGAGCTGTGATGAGGATACCTGAGGCTGACAGCCAGAGGAGATTGGCCTCCAGATTTGTTTAGTTTCCTCATTACTGTGAAGGTTACCGACCCCATCAGTGGCACAAAACAATTTCGAAAAGCACACAGATTACCAAAAGTCAGCAAACTTGGCCAGCCTGCCATAATTAGGCTAAATAGCTCAATCTTTTTCACATCAGCATCCAGTTGTTAGTTAATCTCGGATGAATGAATGAATTCTAATAAAAATGAGAAAGATGATTCTGAATTGGTTTTCTCACCTTTTATATGTGAACAGATGTTGTGGTGACAGTTTGAATCCTCATAATGAATTCAGACCCACATCTGAAGTCTCATATCAGTCAGTTGTCACCAGGCTGAGATGGATCATTGACTTCTTATGGATGTAAGCTGTTCTGACGCAAAGGATTGTGGGTTTGGAGGATGTCTGTGGAGAAAAAGAGAAAATTTTTACTTATTTGTAAGAAAGATTATGTTTGCATTGAAGGACGACATAACCAGACAGAAGGATGAACGGAAGAGCAACACAGATTGAAAGGATGTAAAATAAAAAGATTATGAATAGAGAGCTAATGAACTAAGAAAGTAAGCTCAGAAATTAACCGGGGCCAGGGAAAAAATGCCACTGAGCGTGATACTGTACATGTCCCAGATAAAAGAACTTGCCCGTGTAGAAGTAGATTTATATTAGCTTTATTCTATTCTTTTCTAACCATAAAACAATAGTTTACATTAAATACTTGATATTAATCATAAGAAATAAATAACTTTTCAGTAACCCCTAACCCTAACCCTCACATACTAATACTGATCTGAACTAAAATGAACTAAATTGACTTATGTTACTGTAAATCAAATGGATCTACCTAACTGATTTTAATTGAACTGATGAATTCAATTCAGTGAAACAAACTGAACTGACTTGACCTAATTAGGAATAAACTGATTTGAAGTTTTACTTAATTGAACAAACTATTAAACTGACCTGAATAGAAATGGGGTGAAATTAACTGAACTAAATTATTCTGAGCCCAGCTCAATAGAAATTATCTGAACTACAGTCAAATAAATGATACTGACCTGGCATAAAATTAACTAAAATGACTTATGATTTAATCTGACATGCACTATTGTCACGGTGTAGGTTTTGTGTCTTGTTCTTGTTTGTCATGTGTTCCCCTGTCTTTTCATGTTTAGCTGTCTCCCGTTATGTTGATTAGTCTTCCCAGGTGTTTCTTATTAACCACGCCCCCTTGTTATCATGTTTAGCTTAGTTGTATGTTTATTTTAGCCCTGTGTTTTAGTTCAGTCATTGTGAGTTATTGATATTGTAACGTTGTATGTTGGCTGTCCTGTTCCTGAGTCTGGTTACAGAGTCTGTATTTGTTTAGTTTCTAGTTTATTTAAAATAAAACACTGCTGCACGTGTATCCTGCTTCTGCTTCTGCCTCTGCCTCTGCCTCTGCCTCTGCCTCTGCCTCTGCCTCTGCCTCTGCCTCTAGCTCTGCCTCTGCCTCTGCCTCTGCCTCTGCCTCTGCTTCTGCTTCTGCTTCTGCCTCTGCCTCTGCCTCTGCCTCTGCCTCTGCCTCTGCCTCTGCCTCTGCTTCAGCCACTTCGTAACAGAATAACTCACCACAAATGGATCCAGCAGCTGTGAGCAACCAGGCCCTAAGGAGATTCCTTGCTGCTCTATTTCAATATGGCCAGCCCATTGAAAGGTATGTGAGGACTTCTGGGCTTGCTGCCATTTAGCGTCACCAGATGATGTCCAGCTTATGGATCTGTTCCGGAGCGGTCTGGACAAGGATATCTCTCAAATGATGCCGGAGGTCTATACCGGCTAGACGCTAGAAAGGTATATCAACCTGGCTTTTTTTCTGAGCGATTCATCGTTTACTGTGGGCGTGGAGGAGAAGGAGATCCGTGAACCCGCAGTATCCCCTCAGCCTGTTCTTCACATCATGCCAGTCATCAAGCCAGCCACCAGATCGGACTATAGCCGTCTGGGACTGGATTCCAGCATGGCCGATTCCCCGGTGATGTCAGCACGTGTTGCCTAGAAGACTATCCCGTCCAGTCCCGAGCCTTCACCGCTGGTCCCGTCCAGTCCCGAGCCTTCACCACTGGTCCCGTCCAGTCCCGAGCCTTCACCGCTGGTCCCGTCCAGTCCCGAGCCTTCACCGCTGGTCCCGTCCAGTCCCGAGCCTGCGCTCCACGACCGCCCCGCCGAGCCTGCGCTCCACGACAGGGGTTCCGAAGGGTCTTCACTGCCGTGGCCGCCCGAAGGGTCTTCACCGCCGTGGTCGCCCGAAGGGTCTGCTCCACCCTGGTCGCCCATGCTCCACGGCCCAGGCCCGCCTTACCTATATCCTAGTCCCGGTTCCCAGTGCGGCCCTGGTCCCGGTTCCCAGTGCGGGCCTGGCCCTCCGTCCCTCCCCCAAGACCGCCTCCGCTTCACCACCCTCCTGAACTGTCGGGAGCCGCCCATAGAGGCGGAGCTATGTCACGGTGTGGGTTTTATGTCTTGTTCTTGTTTGTCATGTGTTCCCGTCTTTTCATGTTTAGCTGTCTCCCGTTATGTTAATTAGTCTTCCCAAGTGTTTCTTATTAACCACGCCCCCTTGTTATCTTGTTGAGCTTGGTTGTCTGTGTATTTAAGCCCTGTGTTTCAGTTCAGTCATTGTGAGTTATTGATGGTGTAACGTTGTATGCTGGCTGTCCTGTTCCTGAGTCTGGTTACAGAGTCTATGTCTGTATTTGTTTAGTTTCTAGTTTATTTAAAATAAAACACTGCTGCACGTGGATCCTGCTTTTGCCTCTGCTTCAGCCACTTCGTAACAACTATTGTATACTAAATAGAAATTAATTGAACTGAAGTGAACCAAACTGAAATAAAATAAACTATTTAACTGATTTGACCTGAATAGAAATTAATTTATCTGAATTCAGTTCAGCTAGATTATATCAGGTCAGCTGAACTGACCTGAACGGAAATGAACTGAACTAATATAACTACAGTAAACGTCTCGGGTTACGACTGTAACCCTTGTTCCCCGAGAAGGGAACGAGACACTGCGTCATCGTTATGACACTTTGGGGAATGCCCCCAGCGTAGCGTATCTGAAGCATGAATGAAATCTGTCTGATCCTGATTGGTGCTGCTTCATGACGTAGTAGATGACGGCATAACCGGAAGATACAAAGGGATGCCGGCACACACACACATTAGCTCTTTTGCGATGAAGCAAGCGCTCTGACCGCGGTAGGTGTGGCGACGAGACGCAGTGTCTCGTTCCCTTCTCGGGGAACAAGGGTTACAGTCGTAACCTGAGATGTTCCCCTTCGAGGGAACTTGAACTGCGTCATCGTTATGACACTTTGGGGAACGAAATGCCCACCATGCCACACCGTAATCACGTCTGCCCTAGTGTGAAGCTGGGAGACCAGGCACACTTAGGACGCGAGCACTCTAGCGCCATGCGTCACGGGGAGTTGCAGACTGTAAAAGCGTATAAAGGTGTGCGGGGTGGCCCACCCGGCCGCCTCACAAATCTCCTGAAGCGAGACGGCAGAAAGGAGGGCCACCGAGGAGGCCATGCTCCTGGTGGAATGTGCCCTCACAGCGACGGTAGAAGGCAAATTGCGCACCTGATAAGCTGTGGCTATAGCCTGGACAATCCAATTACTGATTGTTTGTTTAGATGCATGCAGCCCTTTCTTGGGTGAACCAAAGCACACCAACAACTGGTCAGACTTCCTCCACTGAGAAGACTTCTCCAAATAAACCCTTAGGGCTCTGACTGGGCAGAGCAGGTGAAGTCTCCCCTCTTCCGCCGTCCCATGAGGTGGAGGATGGAAGGCCTGAAGAACCACTGACCGTGCTGCACTAGATGGCATAGTCAGGGAAAAACAGAAGGCCCCGGTGTGGAGGTTGAGACCTGCGCTTATAAAATCTTTCATCCAGCTTGCTTGGTGGCTGGATTTGTAATTCTTCCTGTGGCCAATCAATTTTTAGTTTGACCACAGCGCGGGTCAAAACCTCCACCAGCTCCTCTTGAGCGGGTGCGTGAAGTGGCTGATCAAGCTCCACCTCACCCAGCTCGATGCTTGAATTATCTGACTCCTCAGAGCCAGATAAATGTAACATCGTGTTCTCCACCTCGCGGGCTTCCACACGGGGCGGGAGAACATATGAATCCTCTGACGAGGACCGGGAAGATGCCGATGCAGTCCCGTGTCCCCCTGAGAGATCCATCTGTGAGCCCCACGATCTGCGGCGACGCGTTGCCTCGACAATGGCGGGCCCAGAACCGCGGGGCTCGTGAGCCTGGCCGTGCTCGTCAAACACAGTCAGCCGTGAGCGCAAAACCCTGAGGGGCAGCTTATCACACTCGCTACAGGTGGCACCCTCGAGAGCCGCCCTAGCGTGCTGCACGCCAAGGCAATGAACACACAGCTGATGTGTGTCCGTGCCCGTTACTGTATATAACGCGGACACACACACACACAATGTAAACTGCTCGCTTGCCATTCGACTGCTTATGAAACTGTATAAGGACAGACAACAATAAATATGACAGGCAATTCACACAGAGTGCTTTAGCTGAAGAGCAAAAAAGCTAATGTGTGTGTGTGCGGGCGTCCCTTTGTATCTTCCGGTTATGCCGTCATCTACTACGTCATGACGCAGCACCAATCAGGATCGGACAGATTTCATTCATGCTTCAGATACGCTACGCTGGGGGCATTCCCCAAAGTGTCATAACGATGATGCAGTTTTGATGATTCCCCCTCGAAGGGGAACTATATTATACTGAACTGAACTAAAACTGAAATGAATTGAAATGAGCTTGAGCCAGGCAGGAAAACGTTAGGAAGAAAGCAGTGGATTTACTTGGAAACACGAGCAGAATCTCATGTTTAAGTTAAAAAACAAGCAGCACAACAAGGTCAGTGTGACATCACCTATTTACATGCTACCAGACTCACTGTGTGCCTCAGACTGAGCCGACTAACTCATTGTGATCTCTGGTTGTATCTGAGGTTGTAAGGGCAAAACGATCTCTTAAGACACAAGGAGCCGGTGGACTATTAAAGAGATGTCACCCGTCAATGCCTTTAAGTGTAATCTCAGATTCAGCTCCAGTGGGTAAAATCAGAGATTCACTGCCAGGACATGAAGAACAAATGCCAACAGGAGAATAAAAGGGACCAGGAGCGAGACCGAGAGAAATGGACAGTAAAGGAAGAGGAGAGAGAGATTTAGAATAAAGGAAAGAGACTTGGAGGACAGTTGAAAAAAAGTTGGCAAAAAAGTAAAAGTAAAGATTTTGGAGATCAGAAAGGGGGAAACGTACAAAGGAATTCTGTGGCCAACTGAGACGTTTTGAACGGAAATTGAAATGAGACTCAGATGATGTTACTTCAATGATCTATACATATTAATCACACTTATTAGGAATTTATAGAAGAGGTTAAGAACATGAGCCCTAGAGGAAATATGAAGTAAAAATGCATGAAATAATAAGCCAGCAGAACTGGATGTACTCAGTAGAGCTCATGTATTAACTAGATTTCGTAAACTCCCATGGTAACCTGATACAATCATTTACTTGAAAGAAATAGTTCACCCCTATATATCATTGTAAACCCGTCAAGCTCCAAAAATGACAATAAATGACCATGAATTTAGTCCATACACTATAAAGGTCCGGTATTATGGAATGTCTGGTATTATGGGATTGTATTTTGCTGCCTGAATGTTTTACTATTTAAAGTCCCCTGTAGTCAATAATTTGATCCCTTAAAACTCATATTTGATTACCAAAATGACATATTCGAACGTTTTGTTCCTGTGAAATAAAAAAAAAAAATTGAATGTAACACCCTCTACACCCTTGCTTCATTTAGTATACGCGGATCCATGAATATGCAAATAAGCACTGCCTCCACTCACTTATGGGCTCGTCTACAAGTCGATGTATCAGAATGGTGATGCGTTTTATTTAGGCCCTATCGCTCTTTACAACGTTGGACACATAACGGTAATTAATATGGTTAGCCTTTGTCTTGACTACATTATCAAACAGCTAATGATGTATTGCTAATGCCACACAAACCATGTTCCCGTTCGTATCTCAGAGTCAGACATCTTCCTTCTAACAACCAGCATCCTTAGAAACGGTTTGAACAATTCAGAACGTAGTGGAGAAACCCACATAGTTCATCATAACATCGTAATCAGGGTTTGAAATTAACTTTTTCACCAACTGGCCAATTTGGCTACTAAATTTTTAAGTTACCGGCCATTCAGAACTTCTACTAGCCAAAAAAGAAGAAGAAATTAGTCAGATTAACTACGTTACAGCTATATTTATATATTTATATATTACAGTTTGGATTTCATACATTAATTTCAGCAATCTCCTCCCTTCCTCATTCATTCTCTTTATTTATTTATTTATTTATTTATTCTTTACCAAAAATGTGTTTTAGGTGGAAAGATCAATACAGTACAAAGAACATGTAGGATGTTGGAAAAGAACAATGTCTTTTCTGTTAACCAAATGCTTTTTAATATTCGCTATTACTTCAATGCAAGTGAACAAGCGCGCCGTTATTTGTTGCTTTGTGATGTGTTCAAGCGCGCCAGAAATACGCAGATCCTGTACAATACGCTGTATTTAATATCATGATGACTCACGAGTATTTGCGCTAAATCTGCGCAGATTTGGCTTACACGAAGTTCCCCAGCAAAGTGAGTAAACATAATAACACGCCAAATTGGCTAGTGATTTTACTAGGTATTAATTTCAAACCCTGATCGTAATATGCATCATATACATAATTCACCTGCTATATTGCTAAAAGTAGCTGACTTTTCATATCAACAGAAAAATATACTGGGATAAACTGTCTTCTCTTGAGAATCCCCATCTTCAGAGTGGTCATAGTTAATGATATGCCTAAGCCCGCCCCCCTCGAGACGTGATTGGTTACAAGGTAGTTTGTGACATCAGAAACACCAGCGATTTCAAACCGCGCTTTTGAGACGGTCTTTGTTTCACTGCAGTTCTAAAGAGAAAATACTCAGCAATGGTGTGACATAAATTTGCACATGGTTTGTCTTAAAGCATATTAAAAACACCACATAGGCATATAAACAACATAAAAAACTTGATTTTCACAACAAACCCAATATAACAACAATATTATATATGCTCATAATTTGTATAAATTAATTTATATGTGAAATCTCTTATGCTCACTGAGACTGCATTTATTTGATCAAAATACAGTACAGTAATATTGTGAAATATTATTAGTTTAAAATAACTGTAAATTTAATTTATTCCTGTGATCAAATCTGAATTTTCAGCATCATTACTCCAGTCTTCAGTGTGACATGATCCTTCAGAAATCAGTCTTAAATGTTGATTTGCTGCTCAAGAAACATTTCTGATTAATGTTGAAAACACTTGTGCTTCATAATATTTTTCAGTATTCTTTGATGAATAGAAAGTTCAACTTCGGAACAGTGTATAAATACATATGTAAAGCTAAGGAGGACATGACTATTCTTGCATTCATGCTTTGGCGAGAAGCATTCAGACTCATCTCACAAAATGGCCACCCAGTTTGGGCCGCCCCTCTACTCACGGGTTCAATCCCCTGTGTATTATTAATGACTGTATGTTTCAGGCTGGACAGAATCGGGTCTCATGGGTTCAAGGGTGGCTTTTTAATGCCCAGAGGCTGGCTTGGGAGAGATAGAGGTGATGGATGGCTAGGAAAGAGGGTAGCGAGAGGGAGGAGGAGGCGTTGATGGTGAAGCAGTTCTCAACAGATCCTCTTTGCTTTCTGTCTCATCCTCATTCTCATTTCCCAGCACTTTCCATAAATATGGTACACTTTGGTTACTCTTTTTTGTGAACATTAAAGGCACAAATCTGTGAGAACTATTAGATATGATATATTAGCTACATAGCATGAGGTTTTAAGGTGTTCCCTTGTGTTCCAGTACAAATATCTAAACATTCTTAAAACAAGATACATTTATTTGATATGCAAAATGACATAATATGAGATGAAAAATAATCCAATTAATAACTATAAAACGAGAAAAAAATATCTTCCAATGGGGTCAGAAAAACCTACTTATTCAATTTAATTCTATTTATTGAATAAATGTACTTTAATTTTTAGATTTTTTACATTTTGATGTTCATTTAAAGGGGCAGTTATGACATATGAGTCATATGTCATCATTTACTCACCTTCGTGTCATTTCAAACCTTTCTTTCTTCTGTTCATTCTTCTATTTTGAAGAACGTTCTGAATCAAACAACATGGGGCCATTGACTTCCACTGTATGAACAAAAGAAAACAACAAAAAAGTTTTGTGTTCCATGGAAGAAACATTTTTCATTTTTTGAGTGAACTATCCCTTTCTACCCTGTTCATGTAAAGTACCTATACCAGCAGAAATGTGAATCATTTTACACAGAGAAATACTATGCCTAGGATTAGATCACTTCTCTTTTATATTATATTGTCATTTAAATCCTTGCTTTTCCTGCCTATGCTTTTCTTTCATTTGCTTCGTCTCTGTGTTTGACTTTCTTTTTTCTCATACTGAATCATGTTTTCAGCCTTTTCCACAGGTGCGCGCCTATATGTTGAGCCATCTTTCACTTATACTCTGAAAATAAAATATTCATTTCTGAATCAGTCATTTTTTTCACTGCTACTAAAGTCAATACCTGTCTCTTTCTGTATGTTTCCTGAGTGAAAATGGGCTTTTGTCATTAGGTGTTGATTAATGTGTGACCTGCAGCTCTTGACAACAAATACTTTCATTGCTACAAGATTTGCCATCATTCTGACTGACCATAGTCCTTTTATTTGAAATACACACTGTCTTCTTGAAGGAATGACAGTACAGGTGCATTAACAATTGCGAAACTTCGGTTCATTGTCTGTTGTGAGTATGTAGTGAAGTATGAAGCACAGCTCACACAGAAGTCACTTTCTGTTAGTCAGCGTGGCGAATTCTTGCGGAATTTGCAGGGGAAACTTTTTCACCCTCAAGCAAAAGCCGATCGATTTCGAAAATTTCACAGAGAAACAGTAAATGTGGCAAACACCTTAATAATTCAGTGCTTTCAGATTAATATGTTCAGTTTGTCAACTATTAAATCATGGGTAACGCTTTAGTTTTGGGTTCATTTCTCACTGTTAACTAGTTGCTCATTAGCATGCATATTACTAGGATATTGGCTGTTTATTAGTACTTATAAAGCACATATTAATGCCTTCTTCTGCGTGACCATATTCTACATCTCTTCATCTTACACAATACCTAAACTTAACAAGTACCTTACTAACTATTAATAAGCGATAATTAGGAGTTCAGAGGTAAAAGTCATAGTTAGTGAAAATTGGACCCTGAACTAAAGTGTGACCAAATAATGGCAGACGCAGCAGTCCTCTGTCTTTGCTGTAAATGGTTATAAAGCCCTACTGTATCAGATTTGATACGCACCTTCTGCTGAAAAACCTGTTCCACAAAATCTACTGATGGATAGTTTATTTTGAAAAAACGTCCCCCTTCAGGTCGTGGTTCACGTGTGCTTTTGCTGTGAAATCTTTACTGGTTTTTATAAAGTAAACAAGAATACCTTTTATAGTAATATTTCAAGATGAACACTTACTGGACTGAAGCAAGTTAGGTTTATATGATTATCCATATGTCATTTCTTTGAAAAATCATATTAAAATGTGAGTCTCAAATATAATCCATCAGGCTTTTTTTTATTTTATTGTAACTTATTTTAACCATCATTAGCATTAGAATCATAGCAGTGCATTAGTTGTTTTCCCCTCCACAATAAAAACTACAGAACGTTGATCATAAAAACTGAGCATTTAAATATCATCCTACTTATACATTGGGAGATATAGAGTGGCAACTGAGATTAAAATTTTAAATGTTAAAAAAGTTCCCATTTCAGGCTTAACAGAGATATTTCCATCACTTGCTTGTTGACAGCCCTTAGAAATAAGACATTGTGACTTATTGATGTTTTCTTTGTACAAGTTCCAAGGCACTTCCCACAATGCAAGTTTTAAACTTTTACTATAGTGTAGTAGTCACGATTAAACAAATCAGGATAGCAAACACTAAATTGAGAGTCCATGTGAGTGTTTACTCTCATAGTTTACACAAGTCACACAAGTAACACTGCATTTCATCATGTTCTCACAGAAGCGTAATATATCCTAGTAAAAGTTATTACAGCTCCCGCTGTGCAAGAATCTGCAGTAGAGAGCCATAAAAATTGGGTTTTGATGAATCACATGCTCATTGCGGCAGTCAGAACAAAGTGTGCGTGTAATTAGAAGAGCGTTGTTTACACAGAAGCATGCATGCGCTAGTTGTTTTAATTAGCGCTTTCAAAGAAAAACGTACCGTGTAAGTACACCCTGAAGATATGAGTTTCCCACATTCTTCCTGCCTACTAATCCAATCCGTAGTTTTTTAGTATTGAAGATACTTTTTTCGAGTTTTAAAGCCTGGTGGGAGTGTTTCCTGGTTAGCATATGGACTGGAGATGGGTAGACACATAGCATGCACACTAATACGCTGATCAGGATGTTTCCCTACTCCATAGATCCAGCCGGGAGAGGCCTTCACTGTGTACCACACCAGCCCAACGCTCTCCAGCTTATGCAAACCAGTGGTGCTATGGACCCAGCAGGACGTGTGTAAGTGGCTGAAGAAACACTGTCCCCACAACTACCTGACCTACGTGGAGGCCTTCTCTCACCACGCCATCACAGGTACAGCACAGCTGCACACACAGTATAAGGGAATTTCAAAATGTTTTTCACACTTGGAAATGTCATGGAAACAGCTTTAGAATATTTTGTAGAATTGATATAGTTCATGCGTAGGTCATGTCTAATTTGCGAGGGAATCATTAGCTGTTTCCATCCACCTAATGTATCTTTATGCAAATTTTGAGACTCTGGATGGAACGCCAAGATGTGCATAAATCCTAAAAATGCGCAGAAAAAAAAAACATGTGCCCAATTGAGGCAGATCATTTTTTTATCCATTTTTGTATTTATTTATGTACCACCTGCAGAAACACTGCATCCGTAGGGGCTGCCATTGTTGTTTTGTATGGTTTCGCGGGCTATATGTGACGTCAGAGCTCGTAACTGGGAGTACATCGATAGTACGAGTTCACGGGTGGGACGTCACGGGTTTGACTGCCGTGCCGTTCCAGTGCAATTTCACGGGTATAAGGTTGGAAAATCACGGGTTACAGGTTGCCTGGAACGCGGCATAAGTACTAGAGTAGGCAAACAAGACACACCTGGGAATGATCACAGAGGTAATCAACTAGAAAAACTACACAAATGGCACACAGGACAGGAAACAGGAACAGAAACAGGGTAAAATGCAAACTAAACCTCCGAAAGGAATGTTGTTTATAATAAATTAAAAAATCTAGCTTAAAATAAGTTGAATGTTTTTATATACTGTATATATATTTTTGTGTGTTTCAGTTAACGTTCATTTTATTCCAAGAAACAATTTTAGTTTTGGTTAGTTTTATTTAATGATAATAAACTTGACCAAAATGATTTTTAAATCTGACTATCCAGTAATTATTTTATGAAGCTGCCGAGGACAATCACGGATCTGCAAAGCCTTTGCCTGGTCTCTCTGAGGAGCAGCTTTGGCAGGCCACATCCTCTAACACACTCTCATCAAACTCCCAGTGCCGTTCTCTCACTAATGGACAATTATACACCGTAATGTTGAGCCATTTGTCAAATCACAGTCATTTCCACGAGGCCTCACCATCTAGGGGTCACCGGAGCGGAGCTTCCAAGTAATAAAATCATTTTACACTGCAATCCGTACATTTGTTCCTGGAAATTTTGCAGTGTTGAAGAAGGAGCCGAGTCTAAATGGATTTACCGAAGGTGGACATTCACAGCCTTTGTTGTTTTTAATATTTGTGATCTCAATCTCATATGAGTGTCAAGCCATATGAGCCATGTGACGTCTTCTAGCCAATCAGTAAAGAGTTTGTTAGGATGGATGGTTTGTATTGGGGACAATGACATAAATTCATGATGAAGAAAAAAATCTAGTTTAAATCACATTGTTGCAAATCATATGGTTTTGAAACACTTTTATACCACTTTTTTTTTTATCAATTAATACAAATGATTAACACATCTTAATCATTATTTCCAAAAAAGCTTTTTTTTTTACATAGTAAGAATTTATTGTTTATTTAAAAATATGTGACATTTTACACCCTGAACAGATTTTCTGATATTTTAAGAGACTTATTGACCCTGACACGCATTCATAAGTCTTCTCTATATTTTAATTTCCTGTTTTCTGGGGTTTTTTTTTTTATCCTGAAAATTTATTCACGTTGGTCATGCCACATGGTTTTGATTTGGTGGACAAAAATAATATTTTAACAAAATCTTACTTCTAAAACGTAATAATGAAAGATTTAGCCAAACTACTTAACTACAGTTTTATTTTAAGGAACGTCATTCGCCTTTGTTCTTCTTTATGATATTAAGATAGTTGGATCAGCCGGACATTTTTTGCTTTATGCCAGCCCAAAATATTCACAATTTCTTTTTTCTTCAGAAAAAAAAAATCATCAATGCTTCATTAATACATCCATCACATAATAATAATTACCATCATTGAGTTGACCCATTGTCATTTCATGGTTTTAAGCATTCAACATTCAAGAATATGTATTATATGTGTACATGTATAAGAGATCTAACTCTCAGGTTTTTACAGCTCAAAAACTGTAAAAAAAAAAAAAAAAAAGTTTAGCCTATAGATTAATATCAATTGTGAACTAGCGGGTCATTTTTCCTCCTGTGCAGTCCCTGGTGCTTCTAACGTTTGTATGTTTTTAGGGCTATGTGTATGCATGCCCTGAATCTTCCTGTCCTTCAGACAGTGACGGCTGAGCACAAGCACTCATTTTAGCAACATTACATTTAGTTGGGTTGGAATGACAAATGTGTGCCCCTTTAAGCAATTCATCCGGGCGCCGACACTGGCTAGAGGCCTTATTCTATTATCTACGCTATTATTTATTGCTTCATATATCAAGCCTCTTTCTAAGATGGTGTGTCTCTCTAAATGAGTGTTTGCGTGTGTCATTTTCCCCGGGTCATTGGCACTGTAGCTTGAAGCACTGTTACACACACTGTAAAACACTGACTCATGTCAGACAAGACCGTCGCTTGCTTCAGGCACAGAGTGTTTCTGCTCCAGCATAGTTATTGGTCTTTCGAGTCAGATGTTTAACAGCTGCAAGTGTGAATTGCCTTGCACTGTGTCCACATTCATTTCTGAATCTTTTAAAATGAATCTTGAAGAGCCCATGAAATCAAAATGGCAGTTTCTGTCAGTCAGTGTCTGGTAACTTTAAGGTCATCGGTGTACTAACTAGTGTACTCCTAAAAGTTGGCAAAATAAACATGAAGCAGATAAAAACACATGATAAAACTTTTAGCAGATAAACAGATAAAATAGATAAAAATAGATAAAGGTGTTTCTCTTTTGAAAAAAAAAAAAAAATAGACCAAAATATTGATGACATCAAAAATACATTACAATGGCAACTTGTATACATTGACTTTAATACACTTCTTCTATAATAAATATGTTTTTACTTTGGTAAATACCAGCAAACTGCCCAAACTTCTGCTTTTATAGAGGTGATTATACTTACTGATGATCAGTTCATCAGACATTTGATTAGCAGGGTCTGACTGCTATACTTACCCTCTTAATGCCTATGGAAGCAGTAAGGGCGTACTTCATTTTTCACACATCTTCTCCATTTTGGCCTAGATTTTGTTAAATAAACCGACACAGTGTAATATGTCATGTGTTGTTGTTCATCCGAGGTTGTATTTAATTAGTTTTAAGACCTGCCAAGGACCAGTATGTTCTGATATGTAAAACAATACAATTCAAAAAGGGTGTACTTTCCTTTTCACATGACTGTATATGGGGTTTGTTATTGTCATCAACTAAACCGTGACCAGTTTTTATACCTAAAAAAAAGTTTAAATATAGGCAATTTTAGCAAGGACTTATAGTAAATTAAGCTATTGAACTATTGAAATTATTTGCAGCACATACTTACAATTATGGTTGTTATATAAAATGATTGATCAAATGAATTAATGAATAAATGAATAAATAACCAGATCTTCATGAAGATCAATACATCTCTTAAAATATCTGATCATTTGACAAATCAATGTTAGTTCGCCTTGTAAAAATACATTTTTAACGCTCAAAATATATTTGAAATGTTTTTGAAAAATTATGAAGTCTTCAATCTGTGTGTATTTAAAGTGTACTTTTTATTATCAGTTTTAAACTGGATTTTTAAAAGATTTTCCTTCTATATATATTTTGTACTTTCTTATTTGCACAATATCACAATTTTGCTGGGATGGATGATATATTTTGAGACTTTTCAGTCTCCTTGTTTATTGTTTGTTTGTTTGTTTTTTTGTCAAAATATAAGATAAATCAAAAGAATAGTGTTTTTTTTAGGACCAACGATTTTTCTTTTTCCTCTATACTCCAGCTCATCTTGTTTTTTGACAGCACCTCTATCACTATCTTCAGGGCATTATTTGGGAGCACATTAAACCTGTCTGCAGGGAATTCGTTTCTGCTCTGTTCACCTGTGCTGTCTGCTGCTACACAAAAGACTCAGACAAACAGCAATTCTGGATAAAGTGTTTCTGGAGGGCTGAATTTAAAAGCACTGAATTAGCGTGCATGCGTGTTATAGAGGTTCATAAAGCAAGCCCCTCAATGTTGTTCAGCATCAAAGCGCCATATCAAAATGAAAAATACAATGCATCTTAGAAAAAAAGTCCAAATATCAGCCTCAAAAAGCACCTCTGGCTGGTTACGGACGTCTCCATTATCCGGTGTAATGCTGTTAGCATCACCCATGCTCTAATTGTTCTTCCCAGCCTATTGTGAGTGACTGAGAAGTGAATGCAATCCCCACGTCGATGTGTGAATTCTCAGAGCTGGAAACTGGGTCAGTGTTGGCCTATGACTGTCCCCTAAAGCCCCAGGGGCAACTGGAGGTTGGGTCAGTGGGGCATCTCTGTCCAATATTACCCCATAAGCCTCAAGTAGTTAAATACACCAGGAATTTATTTAACAGCCTATACATCAGGCTTAACAAGATACACTTCAGTAATTGGTGCTTTTTAGCATGAAGACAGATGTATGGAGAGTGCGGTTTGAAAAGATCACATTAGCTTTGTCCTGAATTTGTTTTGAATAAGATGGTTTTATTTTGGCAAACAAGAACCATATAATACATGAAGTTAATAATGCATAGAATTTACTTTAAAATGACATAAAATGTAATGTTCAACAATTTAACATTTACCACTGTTATATAGTAAGATATCTTAAAGTTCTTTTGGCATGTTAATGAATTTGCTCTTGGTGAACTAGATCTTCTTCGCTGCTGCGGTTGCAGAGGAAGTCTGGACTTGCTACTGCTAATAGATAAACGGATGCGCTGCTGCTGCGTGAATAGACATACACAAATCCCATAGCAGATCTAGAGGTGAAGGCTTTTAGAGGAACTGTGCAGAAATAGCCTATAGCCAACGTTGAACCATCTAGCATCTAGTGACTGAACTAGATAATTAACCAAGTTTTCACTGTAGCATTTTTTTTGTTTGGTTTTTGTGTCTATTTACTATGAATAAATAGATGCATAGTAAAATACAGTAGTTATACTATTTTTTTATATTTCTTAACATTGAAACTAATCACATTCATATAAAAACAACTGATAATGAAACAAATGAAAAATTAAAAAAATATATATGTTATGTAGTTTGATGCCCCTCATCAAACCACATATTTAACACCAGCAAATATGACATCACAACTTTTGAGCCACTTTGTCCAGTTCTCATCTCATTTAATATTGTTAATTTGTTGTTTCTTCAGGCATTACATATCCATATATCACATAGAAGATAACATGGCGATCAGAACACCTTGATAACAGAGAGAGCTGCAGTAGGCATTTTGATTTGAATGGTTTCAACCCATCACGAGTTCAGGATTTCCCAACACATTAATTGAGTTTGAGCCACTGTAATTTAATAGCATGCAAATATGCTCTCTCAATTGTACAGAAAATTTACTTTGGATATTATAGGTGGAGATTCTAACTGTATATCATAGATGTAGAACAAGAGACAGAGGTTAATAAAGTGGTGTCCTGTGAAATGCAGTGATTTACTGTAGTATGCCATTTCAGTATGGTGGTTCTCTGTTTTTGCCATCTCTCTTTCTCGCTCTGTTTGTAATTCACCTTGACACACACACACACACACACACACACACACACACTTTTTTTTGTCCAATAAAATGCTGTTTAGAATGAGTATGTTTGGTTACACTATTTTAAGGTGACGTAAATAAGTACTGAGTAATATTAATTATTTACATTTACTTAGAGTTACAGTTAGGGTTTGGTTTAGGGTTAGTTTACTTGTAATGATGCATGTATTTACTGTTATTACTATAGTAAATACATGCAGTAATGAAGTAATTTGTAACTACGTCACCTTAAAATAAAGGGTTACCGAATGTTCCCTCGTAAATTATGAATACAACCTCTCTTTGATTAGCAATAGCAAGTAGTAAGTCAATATCAAGTTGCAAGTCACTGTCAGTGTGCGCAAAACGCCTCACTTCATCTACTACTAATTTTGAAAGTGTCTTGCGTCACTGTGGCTGTGACATAAAAGGAACGAGCCTTTCATTATGTCCTGACCAAGGTCAGATTATGACATTGGCATGCCTTGGGCATCTGGGCACAGATGTTTGCACCATCTGTATACTGGAAGTGTGACGCCACACAGCACAACTAGATTGTGACAGTATAATCCAGGAGTCTGGCTTGCATCATTCTACACTTGCTGTGTGGAAGAGCATCTTTGTTTGTGATGGAAACAGTCCAAGCTATTATGCACTACATAATCATAATAATTTCATAATTTACCAAACGCATGTAATCTGGTGCCTATTACATGCCAAAATAAGATAGCTGGGGGGACAAAAAGTAAAGTTAAGACTGTTAAGTTAACACTTTTAAACATCCGCTCACTTAAAAATAAATCACTTCTACGACTTAATAACCACATACAACCTGGATTTTATGTTTCTAAATGAAACTTGGCTAGAAGACAGCTGCAGTGCAACAGTCCTCAATGAAACATCCCCTCCTAACTTTACTTTTATGAGTGTCTGCAGAGCTGTAAGAAGAGGTGGAGGAGTAGCTGCTCTTTTTAAAGATGTCTATCAATGTAAGCAAATATCATTTTGTAATTACCCGTCTTTCGAATATCTGGGTATTGTGTATAGGTGCTCCACGCATTTTACTTATCATTGTTTACAGGCCTCCAAAATATCAACAATTTCCCCAGAGTTTGACTGTTTTGCTATTGCTGGAGATTTTAACATTCACATAGATAATGCAGACACCTATATGGCAAAATAAATCAAAACTGTTTTAAAAACTTTTGATCTGACTCAGCATGTACATGGACCCACAAATAATCGTGGACACACTCTAGATTTACTTATCAGTAAGGGTCTAAACATTTCATCGATTGTTATTAAGGATGTAGCATTGTCTGATCATTTCTGTATTTTCTTTGATATATTGATCTCTCCTGCCATTGAAACTAGATCTGTGTCTGTCAAGAAGAGATGCTTAAATGAAAACACTTGTGTGCTATTTATGAAGGCCATATCTTTAACACCAAGCATATCTGCTGACTCTGTTGATTTTCTTCTTGATTCTTTTAACTCAAAAGTTAAAGGTGTAATAGATGATATTGCTCCTGTGAAAGTCAGGAAGAGTGGTAGACAAAAAGCACCTTGGAGAAACTCAACAGCAGTGCAAAATATCAAAAGAACATGCAGAAAAACAGAGCGCATGTGGCGGAAGACAAAACTTGTAGTCCATTATAACATCTACAAAGACACCATCCATGCTTTCAATATGGAACTAGGCAAAGCTAGACAGACTTTCTTCTCAAATATTATAAACAGCAGCTTAAACAACACACAAACTCTTTTTGTTACTGTAGAGAGTCTGACAAACCCCCCGAGTGCAGGGAGTTTGCTTCTTTCTTCTCTGGGAAAATCAATAATCAGAAAGGTGATCAGCACATCCTTGAGTTGCACTGGGGTCAGACAGATCAGTCCACAACCTGAAAAAAGTAGGTACTATGTCTGATTTCAAAGAAATTGATGGTAAAATTTTGGAAGAAACCGTAAAGCACCTTAAAATATCTACCTGTGCCCTTGACGCACTTCCCACATATTTCTTCAAAAGTGTGTTAAACAGCTAAGAAGCAGATCTTCTAGAAGTGGTTAATGCCTCACTTCTCTCTGGGAGTTTTCCAAACTCCCTGAAAACTGCAGTTGTCAAGCCCCTCCTGAAAAAGAGCAATCTGGATAAGACCATATTAAGCAACTATGGACCGATCTCAAAAATCTTCCTTTCATAGGCAAGATCATTGAAAAAGTTGCCTTCAATCAGCTGAACAAATTCTTAAGCTCGAATGGATACTTTGACTACTTTCAATCCGGTTTCAGATCGCATCACAGCACAGAAACAGCGCTCATAAAGATAATAAACGATATTCGCTTAAACACTGATAAAGGCAAATTATCAGTATTGGTACTACTCGACCTCAGTGCTGCATTTGACACTGTCGATCACAACATACTTCTTGACAGGCTGGAAAACTGGGTGGGGCTTTCTGGGATACTCCTAAAATGGTTCAGGTCATACTTAGAAGGGAGAGGTTATTATGTGACTATAGGAGAGCATAAGTCTGAGTGGACATCCATGACATGCAGAGTTCCTCAAGGCTCAATTCGTGCGCCAATCCTATTCAACCTGTATATGCTCCCAATGAGCCAAATAATGAAAAAGAACCAAATCTCTTACCACAGCTATGCAGACGACACAAAGATCTACTTAGCCCTATCGCCTAACGATTACAGCCCCATTGACTCCCTGTGCCAATGCATTGATGAAGTCAACTGTTGGATGTGCCAAAACTTTGTTCTGTTAAACAAAGACAAAACTGAAGTCATTGCGTTTGGAAACAAAGATGAAGTTCTCAAGGTGAATGCATACCTTGACGCTAGGGGTCAAACAACTAAAAATCAAGTCAGGAATCTTGGTGTGTCTCTAGAGTCAGACCTTAGTTTCAGTAGTCATATCAAAGCAATAACTAAATCCGCATATTATCATCTGAAAAATATTGCAAGAATTAGATGCTTTGTTTCCAGTCAAGACTTAGAGAAACTTGTGCATGCTTTCATCACCAGCAGGGTGTATTATTGTAATGGACTCCACACTGGCCTTCCTAAAAAGACCATAAGACCGTTGCAGCTCATACAGAACTCTGCTGCCAGGATTATGAGCAGAACCATAAAATATGAACACATCACACCAGTCCTCAGGTCTTTACATTGGCTCCCAGTTACATTTAGGATTGATTTTAAAGTATTATTAATGGTATATAAATCATTTAATGGCTTGGACCTCAATACATTGCAGATATGCTCACTGAATATAAACTCAACAGATCACTCAGATCATTAGGATCACATCAGCTAGAAATACGCCTCGGTTACGGATGTAACCCTCGTTCCCTGAGAAGGGAACGGAGAAGTTCCGTCGTATGACGACGAATGGGGTTTCGCTTAGAAAGCCTATCGACTCCGAGTATACAAAACGAGCCAATGGCAAAGAAATGCCATGGGTCTGCGGAATTTGCATAGCGTATCTCCGCCTTACCTCGTGGGTATAAAAGGAGGACGCCGGCAACATGCAGATATGTTTCTTCGCTGAGGAGCCGAGACTGAACTCAGGCGATCCCCGCGGTACAGTGGAAGTGGCAGGAAGACGGAACGTCTCCGTTCCCTACTCAGGGAATGAGGATCACATCCGTAACCGAGACGTTCCCTTTCGTTGTCACTCCGAGTTCTGTCGGATGACGACAAATGGGGATACCAGTCTAATCACGCCACCTTCATAGCTGTCTTCCAGTGCCCTGAGTAAATCTGAGATCCATGTTGAGAGACTAGCACAGACGAAGGACTCCTATTTAGCACAGGAATACCAAGGTACACTGGGGAGCATATCTCATATCTCAGAGAAATATGCAATTAATGCCAGCCCAGAGGGGGTGGAACTTAGACAATACACATATGACCCAGAGGGAAGTATATGGAGAACACTGGGGTGTCCAGCCGCAGGTGGAATATTTCAACCCCAGGGGTGGCAAGGTGGCTTGCCAAGGGAAAGACACATGCTCAGAGAGGCTTACAGTGGAAATACACATGTGGGGGTCACTAAGGGGAGGGACCATGCACACGGGAGGCACCTAGCCAACGTGCAGGCAATAGACACTGACGTCGACGTCAACAGTGCTGGAGGAACTCAGGGCTTGCGGAGAAGCTCACCTGAGGAAATATCGCGTATATATGACGTATACTGTCCGTGGAGTTGAATGGCGAGCAAGCGAAGACACCTGAGCGGGTCCAGTACTAGCTGGTTTAAGCGAGTACATGAGGGACACAGGCTCCACTCGGAGATTGTAGAATCTGGTGAATGTGTTAGGTGTCGCCCAGCCTGCAGCTCTGCAGATGTCTGTTAGCGAGGCGCCGCGCGCTAGAGCCCAAGAGGACGCCACACTCCGGGTGGAGTGGGCAGTCACACCAAGGGGGCACGGTCGATCTTGCTGCTGGTAGGCCAAAGCAATGGCGTCCACTATCCAGTGAGACAACCTTTGCTTGGAGAGAGCCTTTCCCTTCAGCTTCCCACCATAACAGACAAAGAGCTGGTCAGAGGTCCTGAAACACTGCGTTCTGTCTACATAGCCACCACTGCTGGTGGTAGGGTACTCAAACCTGCCTCGTCCCCGTCCAGGAGCCACACGTGGAGGTTCCAAAGATCGGAACGAGGGTGCCATAGGGTGCCCCGTCCCTGAGAAAGGAGGTCCTTCCTCAGAGGGATTGGCCAGGGAGGTGCTGTCGCGAGGAGTACAAGTTCGGAGAACCAGGTCCTTGCGCAAGGTCTGCGCAAGAAGGCTCACTGGGGGAAACGTATATTTGCGGCCCCGTGGTCAGCTGTGCGCCAGTGCATCCGTGCCGAGCGTGCCCTCGGTCAGGGAATAATACAGGTCGCAATGGGTCGAGTCGTGGGAGGCTAACAGAACTATCTGTGCGTCCCCGAACTGGTCCCAAATCAGCTGAACCGACTGGGGATGGAGTCGTCATTCTCCAGGGAGGGGCTGAAGCCGTGAGAGCTCGTAGGCTGCACAGTTCAGGGCTCCTGGAATGTAAATGGCTCGAAGCGACCTCAGATGCTTCTGACTCCATATGAGGAGGTGGCAGGCGAGTTGCGACATACGGCGGGAGCGTAGACCACCTTGATGGTTGATGTACGCTACAGTTGTGGTATTGTTCGATCGGACTAGTACGTGTTGACCCTAGAGCAACGCCCAGAAGCGGTGCAGAGCAATACGTACTGCCAGCAACTCGAGGCAATTGACATGCCATAGGCGGTGGGGTCCTGTCCAGGAGCCCGCGGCAGCATGTCCATTGCACATGGCGCCCCAGACCGTGGTAGAGGCATCTGTTGAGACAACAATATGCTGGGAAGCTCGTTCCAGGGGCACTCCGGCCCATAGAAAACTGAGATTCAACCACGGGGTGAAGGTCTGACGGCAGGTCAGAGTAACTGGTACTCGGAGGGTGCCGAGTTGCCATGCTCACCTCGGAACGCGGTCGCGAAGCCAAAGCGGTCTCATATGAGCAATCCGAGCAGCGATGTTGCGGCTACAGACGCCATATGCCCAGGAGCCTCTGAAAATACTTCAGTGGAACCGCACTCTTGCACTTGATAGTCTCAGGCAAGTCAGCCGTGGCTGAGTGGAGAAGGCGACAGAAGTCAATACCGAGAAAAGAGATCATCTGCGCGGGGCAAAGTTACTCTCTTCCCAGTTGACCCGAAGGCCCAGACGAGCTAGGTGCCGGAGCACTGGGTCCCTGTGTTCGCAAACCTGGTCTCGAGAGTGAGCTAAGATAGCCAATCGGCGAGAAAGTTCAGGATGCGAACCCCGTGTTCCCACGGAGGAACTAGGGCTGCCTCAACAACCTTTGAGAAGGCGCGAAGAGACAGGGCTAGCCCGAATGGGAGAACAGCGTACTCATATGCGCGCCCCCTGACAGCAAACCGAAGGTATGGTCTGAGTCGAAGGAGAACGGAGACATAAAAGTAGGCGTCCTTCAGGTCAATTGCTGCAAACCAATCCTGTGGCCGCACACATTCGAAAATGCGTTTGGCCAGGAGCATCTTGAACGGCAGCCTGTGAAGGGGGCGGTGCAGATAGGCCGGTCCAGGATTGGGCGTAACCCACAGGATTTCTCCGGGACAATGAGATGGGGCTGTAAACCCAGACCTCATTTCGGCTGGAGGGACAGTCTCGATCGTACCCTTCGCCAGTAGGGTAGCAATCTCCGCTCTCATGATAGTAGTGGTAGACTCCACTCATGATAGACTCAACCGACCATAGTGGAGCGGACTCCCCTGAAGCGGGGAGGAGACCGTGCGAACTGAATCGCATAGCCGAGCCGATGGTTCGCACGACCCAGTGGAACAGATTGGGAAGCTCTAGCCAGGCTCCCAAGAACTGTGCCAGCGGAATCAAGAGAACCACAGACGTCCCCTCGGTGGTGCAGCAAAGCGGAGTGACTGGCCCAGACATGGACAGCATAGCGGCCCGGTGTGGGGGCAAGGTCATAACCGCACCCTGACAGAGGAGGCCAGGGAAGGGTCAGCGTTCCACGGGGGCCTGCTCTGCCTGGTGTCTGGCGACAGAGGGGGATGAGAGCGGTACGGTCCGGGGACGGCACACACTGTCATCGGCTCTGAGACAGAGGGGGACGAGGGGTGCACGGCTCGGGGGCGGCGCACAGTGTCGTCCGTGAACTCTGTGTGCTCAGAGATGGGAGAGTCAATTCTTTCTGAGAATAAGGATTCTTCCCCAGCCCTCCACCGGGGAAAGGAGTGGCCCTGCTACCAGCTCCTGGAAAGAACTGAGTCCCATCTCTGGGCAGCCCGTCTCAAGAGTGCCGCTTAACCCAGCGTATAGCGGGGAGCGGGGCTGGAGAGGGCTGTGGTGCCCCCCTGCGGCTTCCAGAGCCAGCCCGGATGAACGGGCGGGGTTGGAGCCACGGGAGGGCGCCTTCGGCGGAGGGCAGCTGCTCATGGGCGGTTGAGAACTGTTTGGGAAAAGCGCTCAACCGCGCCGCCGAAGAGGCCGACCTGGGATATGGGGGTGTCGAGCAGACGGGTCCACCCGACATCCTGCACATCAGACAGGTTCAGCCCCAGAATGGTGGGTATCACTTGACCCAGGGAGCGTACGGCCACTTTCACCGCTCGGAGAGCAAGGTCAGTGGCGGCGCTCATTGAAGAGCCCTGGGTCAGTCCCGGCCTCGTGCACGACCGTGAGCATCTGGGTCTGGTAGACCAGCAGAATGGCCATGGCATGCAGTGAGGCGGCTGCCTCGCTGCCTGTCCTATGGCGCTATAGGATTTCGCCACAAGTGTAGACGAAAAACTACAGGCTTCGGACGGGTGCTTAGGATCGCGCCGAGAAGCACTCTGAGGACACAGTAGCATCGCAACAGAGCGTTCAACCGGGGGGACCCCAGTGTACCCATGGGCAGCGGCCCCGTCGAGGGAAGGAAGGGCGGAGGAGATCAACGAGGGATTGCTGGAAGACGTGGGGGTCTTCGAGGATTTCGAGATCTCCTGATGCACATCCGGGAAGAAAGGTATTGGAGTAGACGCTGACAAGGAGTCAGTGGCCACACCCAAAAACAATCGTCCAGCACAAGCGCTCAGGACAGGGTGAAAGGTTCCACTCTAGTCCGATGCTCGCAGCGGCCCGGGAAAGCATGACCGTCATCTCAGGATCTGACTCGACAAATGCCATATGCACACCCGAAAGTGGCAGCACTGTCGAATCTTCACTTCCTGGAGATTCTAGCCCGCCCTGTGATGCTGCGATGGACAACAGATCCGATTCTGGAGCGTCAAGGGAAACCCGCGGGGCATCCGAAAATAGACCCGGGGAATCCCCTGAACACTCGCGGGTTGCGTCACTGAAGAGGGGGGCGTGGTCCATCGACAAGCAGTCGGCGGTTTGTTCCACACTCTCACCCTCTGGTCATCCTGGCCACCAGCCGAAGTAGTACCTCACGTGGAGAGTGTTAGATCGGGGTGTGGATGAGGGATCTCTCTCTCTAACGAGATCATTGAGTCTCGACTGTAATGACGTGATGGTCACGTTCCCACGGGGAGAACGTGAGTCATCCACAAACGCTGCTCTAGCGTGATCAAAGCCCAAACACGCAGAGCAGAGAATGTGCCCATCAAAATGAGTCGACCGCAACCAGAAATGCACGGGCGAGCCGTCTTTAAAAAGACGTGCCCCGTGCGAGCTCTTTTGTGAAAGGAGAAAAAAACTCTGCAATGTTGAAGCGAGCAGGGAGAAACACACTCACTGGCAGATCACTGCACAGATCAGCAGGCAATGTGAACTCGCTGCAGATCGCCGTCACACCAACACCGGAGAGAGTGGCTCGTCTCGTAGAGCGAAGTCAGAAATGGCTTGTGGAGTGAAGAAATACTCTTGGCTCCGAAGCAAAAACATATCTGCATATTGCCGGCGTCCTCCTTTTATACCCATGAGGTAAGGCGGAGATACGCTATGCAAATTCCGCAGACCCATGGCATTTCTTTGCCATTGGCTCGTTTTGCATACTCGAAGTCGATAGGCTTTCTAAGCGAAACCGCATTCATCGTCATCCGACGGAACTCGGAGTGACAACGAAAGGGAACCAAGGGTTAACTCGAAGCATGGTGAGTCTGCTTTTATCTACTATGCCAGCCACAGCTGGAAGCAGCTTCCAGAAGAGATCAGATGTGCTCCTACATTAGTCACTTTCAAATCTAGACTCAAAACACATCTGTTTAGCTCTGCATTTACTGAATGCGCACTGTGCCACTGCTCGTCTGACTGTTTTTACTGTATTTTATAAAAAAAAAAATATTCTTAACCGTTTTAATTATTCTTATTTCTTTTGATATTTTAATTTATTCTATGTAAAGCACTTTGAATTACCATTGTGTATGAAATTTGCTATATTAATAAACTTTCCTTACCTTGCCTAATTTCTGCAGCTCATCAGTGCCCCTGCTGGTCTTTTGCCTAGGAAAAATGCCCAACAGGGCTACAACCCAGGCTCATTGGAAAAATATTCCTGTGCTAGATTGCTGCGTGCACGGTTTTGCGATGCTTTCAAAGCAAAATGTCCAGTGAGTGGCACAAAAAGCGTTATTTTACATATGATTACATATGATATTGCTTGTTTCTGCTTCTTGTTTTGATGCGTTTTGATCAAGGGTTCACTCTTTCAGAAGATGTGTAATAGCACCCCCTATCGTATAACAGTGAAAACATGGAAAGCTGGAAAATTCCGTCAATGACAGGGAAGCGTTTTCTCACATATTACGAAAATTTCTGTCAATAGCGGGGAAAGAGTTAAGGTCTTTGCACATTGAGTCAGACATTTTTTGTATGCCTTTTTTCGTATTCCTCATTGTCAAATTGAATTTTCAAAGCACTTCTCAAAATGATTGCTACGGATGCGAAAATCGCAGAAAATTGAACCCGATCCGAAATTCTTTTTATGATGGACGAAAGTTTCTGAGGCAGTTTGTAAACGTGATTTACACAACGTGAGGTCGGATTTATTTTTTAACGTGCGAAAATTTCAGACGAGAATCCTTGTGAACTTGTGAACATATTATGGTATTTTTATGCTTTAGTAGAGTAAAAAAGGTTACTTAGCACCTTTAAGTCTGAATTAATTGATAGCCTACCCCTGTAATCCCAATTTACGTGGAAAGGAATAAAAGTTGTTGGCGTTTTACTGTCACTAATGTTCATTTCAACTGGAATCAGCAGTGAATTGTATGTAATGTCACGTCTTTAAAGTTTTGCAAAAACGTAGGTAGAAAGATGTTTTTTTTGCCCAGAGTCTAGGTTGCCCAAATATCTAAACTTCCTGTTAATCTCAACGAAGGTAGGCTATGCTTGTCATGCTATTTCTAGCTGACTTGAAATAAGACAACCTTGCTGCCTCTAACCGGTAAATATCCAAGATGAGTCATTTTGTTCCCCGTTTCTGAACGTATGGAGGTTTCTGTAACCAAATCTAACTTATGAGAAAGTAATTAAACGCCAGATAGTGGTTCGTCTCAAGGGACAGCTCTTGAAGTTCTGTAGATGATCTGTAAAACTGTAATTATCATTATCCAGTCTCTGAACCCCCAAAACACACTGCACTCATCTCTCCAATTCCACTACATCAGAAAAATAGCCACAGCCAGCTGGTATTAAGGTCATTATGTTTTATTCATGGAGGGGAATAGCTGTCCAGCGCCTATGTTCCTGGACACACACCACACAAATCAATAAGCTCATCCAAGGTCACAAAAGGGGCCTTACGTAAACCGGCTTCATTAGTAATCTTTACACAAAGCAATATGTGCAGAAATTGAACATTCATTAATGAGGCTTTAAATAGACTGTCGTTACGTAAACTGTGTGTCTGGCGTTCTTCTGAGGGAGTGTCTGTGGACTTGCCAGGTAAGAATGAGGATGGATGATTATATTGTAAGAGAGAAGATGATTTATGCGCTTAATTAGAGCGAATGAATTCTCCTGCTTTGTGATGTTTTTTGAAGGACGGGGCTCTGACAGTGACGGGACAGGGAGGGACGTGAGCAGGCTTTATGATGTAAATAAACTGCAAAACTAAGCTGCTTTACAGTCTACTGCTTACATAGGTAGCTAAAGGGGAGCATGATAGTCGAAATGGAAAAGAGATTTGTTGTGAGATTTGTTCGAATGAGAGATGCAACTCGAAATTAATTTCAAATAACGGTCTACAATAGCATGTTACAACTTAAGCCTAAGCTATACTTAAGTTTTGACGTGGATACGTAGCGTATCTGTGCTATTTCTCTCCAGAAGTTATCTCAGGCGTATATTGCGATTGAGTCTCTAGTAGTTTGTTTGACTCATCTGTTATTTGACTCAAACTAATTTGTGCAAAAAAACCAAGGCTCATGTGTGAGTTAGGTAGAAAAATATTGCCACACGCCTATTATGTTGATGATGAAGTTTATGTCCTGCACACTGAACACGCACCCTAACCAACGTATAATTCCAAACCCTAACATTTTATATTATACTGAATAATTTCTCAGTTGTACCATTTTAATTTGTGTTTTTTTGTCTTATTTTATTGATTTGGTCTATTTACCAATTTTTCAATTTGGCTATACAAATAAATTGTTTTATTATTGTATATTTATTTGATTACTTTTTTTTAATAGTCGATTTATCTCTTCATCTTCCATCTGCCACCTTGGTTGAATTTTCCCGGCACTATTTTGGAATCACCTAATTTAAAAAGGATACATGCTGTACTACTTTCAGAATTTGGCCAAAATAATAATTTGTATATTACTTTGGCTAGTGTATATGCTTTTTTAATTAGACCATTTTAATCACACTGAACATTTTTGTATTATTATTATTGAACATTCATATAATTCTATTATTTTTTCTCAACCTTATTATTTTCCTTTTTGGCTTTTTACTGTTTAATTAAATTAGACCAATTAAGTTTTTAATAAGACTGAAAATGTTCTACAATATTTTTGTTAATATTTTTTTCTCAACCTTAATGGTGTTGCTTTTTATTGTTATTTGTCTGAATTATTTAGTTAATTCCCTTTATTTTTTAAATGATTCTGACCCGTGATACACTTGCGGCATTTTATGTATGACAGGTGCCATACATATACATTTTATTATTATTATTTATTATGTTTATTTTTTTATAGTCGACATTCTCTTCATCCGCCACCTTGGATGTTTTTTTTTTTCTCACCGAGCTTATAACAATATGCCCTAGAATTGCTTTATGCACAAATTATATATTGGCCAAAATTAGGTGTCTTAGAAGCAGCAGAGCTAAAACTGTACAGCAGGAAGAGAAAGTCTTATTACATGCCTGGTTCCTCAAAGACTTTTTTCTTAGGTTGGCTTGTTCTGTTGGCAAGACTTGTGACATTAATTTGATGGCTTCTAGGAGGATTTAAAGAAATGTAAACCAATTCCACACTATTGATCAAATGTTCTCCAGATAGAATCCTGTTCTGTTCCATCTAGCTATTTTACAAAGCTGGCATTGACTTTTCAAACTGTCACTCACACACTTTTTCAGGCCGTGCCCTGTTGCGGTTGAATGGAGAGAAGCTGGAGAGGATGGGTATAATCCAGGAGACACTGAGACAGGAGGTCCTGCAGCAGGTCCTACAGCTACAGGTCAGAGAGGAGGTGCGCAACCTACAGCTGCTCAGCAGAGGTGAGACTCCAACACCTGGAACATACACAGCCTGAACAATATTAGCTGTCAGGGTTGTAGTGTGGGTTGAAGAAGGAGTCAAGGCAGAAAGATCCAATTCAAATATTTACTAAATAAAAATAAAACAAAATGGTACAGGCAGGTAGACGGGTTGAAGATCCACGAAAAACACAGCATACAACTACATAGACATAATCCTTAGCAAAAAGCAAACACTCAACAACGACCAACCAAGACTAAATGAACAGAGGCTAACTAAATACAGAGACAAATGAACCATAATGATGTGAAGACAGGTGACACAGATGATGATAACGAGGGACAGGCTGGTGAGTGAGGGAGTGAATACAGGTGTGGAGACGAGGAGGATTCTGGGAAGTGAAGTGAAGAGACAAGGACAGACTGGTGCAGACGAAGACTGTGACATTAGCGCAGTTCACAAGGATGGCCCATATGAGGCAGAGACTCATTCAAAGGTTGCATGAAGCACAACACAACTTCCCTAACAATAATAATGCATTTAATTTATAATGTGCACTTCCAATAAACACAAGTGAATTCAGAGAACAGAGAGAGAAAACATTTACTAAAATATTATATCATATTATAAGATATTATATTTTATTAATCACTCTTCAGAGGAAGTGATTGAGAGGTGCAACTCAAATTGTGTTACAACAACTTGGCTAACAACATTATAGGCTATATATATTGGCATAGATTGTGTTGGACTTTACTTTTTTCAATTAGACCATTTTAATTAGACTGAATTTTTTTATACATATTTGTATTATATTTTTAATTTTCATGCAATACTTTAATTTCATTTCATTTAATTTCATTTAATGCTTGGTTAGGGTTTAGTAGTAATAGTAATAAATGAATTATCAGCTATTCACATATATAATATAATATAATATAATTAGTGCTGTCAAATCGATTAATCACGATTAACCACATCAAACATAAAATTATTTGTTTACATAATGTGTGTATATATATATTATTATATTTACATATTGTATATACACACAGACACATATATAATATATATATAAATATAATAATATACACACACATTATGTAAACAAATAATTTTATGATTGATGTGGTAAATCGTGATTTATCGATTTGGCAGCACTGATTAATTAGAATACAATAGAATAGAATAGAAATCAGCCAATCAAATTCGAAGACCACAAAACACTGTTGTATAATATCCCATTAGTTAGTGCATTAAGTAACAGTAACTAACAATGATAATTATATTTATTACAGTATTTATTAATTATTTAAAATTAGTTAATAAAAAAATACGACTGACCATGTTAGCTGAGGTCCAATAAATAATATGAACAGATACATCTTTTGGTTTTATTAATGTATTAGTAATTGATGAAATTAGCATTAACTGACATTAAGAAATGCTTTAGAAGTATTTTTTCATCGTCAGTTCATGTTAACCAATGCCGTTAACTAATGTTAACAAATGGACCCTTAGTGAAAACTGCTAACAATATAACACACTGTATATACATGTTTTATTTGGCATTGAGTCTTTCGGGATGCAAGTCTTCTTTGGGATACAAAACCTCTAAGTTTCTCTTCGTTTGAAGCTCACTTCAATACAACTTTCAATGTTTCAAAGGACAACCCTTAGTGAAAGACACAGTACCAGGGTCTCCTCGGAGCGAGACACGTCCTCAGAACTCCCGCCTCAGCAAGTGTCAAACCCCAGTGTACCCCACATTAACAAGGAGAGGGAATTAGAGACCACTTAAATGCTGTGTCAGGGAATTCTACCAACAGCTTAGGGAGCAAATTTAATTTAACAGTTCACCAAGTCCTGGCCTCCGTGCTGTGATAAAGGAATCTAATTGAGCCACCCACTGGAAAAATCCTCACCTGAGGTTCAAACAGTGGATTTGTGTGAGGGTTCAAACAGGGGAAGGGTGTTGGAGAGAGGAGGACGGGCAAACAGAAGTCCCGCCAAAGCTGATTAGTTGGTTTCTGATAGTTGACATCACCTGTCAGTGTGAGTTAAATCTGTCTCCTGGGGACCGTTGGGGTGGCATGGCTGGAGGACACAGCTTGTGCGAGTTTATTCTTAGACGCGTCTCTCAGCCAGCAGGGTTTCCAGCGGATGTCTAAAGAGAGGCTGCCGTCTGTAGCGGCCTGTCATTTTTGATTTAGTGGGCATGAATGAAAATATGAAATATTGATCTGGTGAATAACAAGACAACCACTCTGGCCATAAAAAGGTCTTGATCTACGTTTTGGATGATGTTGATGTAAATTAACTGAAAGGGCAAGTGTTTTTGGTGTTGATGTGGGAGGTTTTGTGCTTATTAATTCTTGGGAATTAAAGGGATAGTTCAACCCAAAATTAAAATGCGGTCATCATTTACACACCCTCATGTCATTCATTTTCATACCCATGATGTAAACAAAACCAGCATGTTGCTAACCAGTCGTAATATTGCCTTCCGTGATTAATCATAACACCCCGTGCGGTGCATTGTGATGTCATGAAAGCGTCCATCTGAAAACATGAAAAATAAACACGATTAATTTCAAATTTTCAAGCTTTTAATTCAATATTTTCAATATATGCTTGTTTTGTAAGTTGATAGTGAGTGTTCAGTCGGTGGCTAGTGCTTAAATGCACTGCGGTCGGCTAATCTTCTCGGAGCAATTGACGTGGAACATTTTGCTCAACTTATTAATGACTACTTCAGTGATAATGTGCCACCTCCAAAACAAGATGGTCATGGACATTAATGTTGCAAATCTTGAACAATATTTGGGCATGGACACAATAAGAAACTGTCATGACTGTATTAAAATTAACTTTGCTCTAGCTGTGTTGATCACTATTAATCTGGCCACACATCCATGCAGGAAAACATGATTTTGCTACATGGATTGCTCTAATATCCTTAACCAATGACACACTTCTCAGACTGACTGCTAAGCAGAAAAGGTTGAACATATATTTTCCCTAAAGATATCATTTTGGACTTGGTGTGTGCCAAATGTGGTGTTATTATCATGGATTTTAAGGTATGGTTGCTAGTTGATTTTGTTTCAGAACCTTCAGAAAACTTTTCAAAATTGCCTTTACTGACTCTTTTAGGAATCCAGCAAATCATAGTTCATTTTAAATGTGTTTTAATGGAGATTGTGAAAATAACAAGAACTCATGTTTGAAAATTTGCTCATTCTGACTCATTTTGCCAGCAAGTGTCACAAATATGTCCTGATTAGCTTTTTTTAGCAGCTTTTTGCCTTTACCAGGACATTGGAGATTTAGCAGGAAAGTGGAGTGAGAGATGTGAGGGAATAGGTTCGGGACACACCTCGGCTCTTTATATGTCCTGAATACGAATCCCCGCTAACACAACAGCTCCTTTTATACCTTTAGCAATAGTCTAAAGTATATATCAATGTACCATGGTACGATATATATATATATATATATATATATATATATATTCTTATTAATCTTTTTAATCTTATTAATATATATATCTTATATCTAGTAAGGTTAATAGCTTTCTGTCCCTTACCCAATAATTTAGCATCTTATTAATGATCAACATGGACTTATCTTGCTCTCTCTGTTTAAAGCTCATAATGCTCACATGAGTGATTCGGAGGCTTAGATTGACCTTTCAGTCCAATTGCTATCTGGTATTTATCCTCTGAAATGTTGCCTCTGTACTCTTCTAAATTGCTTTGTTCTTTTGGTTTCAAGTAAGGCCAAGTAATTCAGCCCTCTTCATTCCTCGCCGAACCCTCCTCCCTTCCTCACACCGAAGCAATTTAGCAGAGAGCGAGGCAGATTCTCCCAACACTATAATTGCGGTTTCTATTGAAACGCCAAACCTTATTACCTCTTCTCCAAAATTACCACCCAATCGCCCCAATGCATTAAACTTTAAACATCTCACACAAAGAGAAAAACATGTGATCCACTGCTTCATCATAGCAAACAATGCAATCATTTGTTCCTGTTAACAAAACAAGTCAGTTGTATGGAAAAATCTCTTTTTTTAGTCTCATTGTCATGTTTGAGATGTCACTCGCTGCCTTAGGGACTCCTCTTGTGTATTTAAACACTAATATTGCGTAGACGTTTTTCCTGAAAAGGGTTCGTACATATTAATGCATGATGTTTTCATGAATCTTTTACGTGCGTTGCCATGCACTTTGCTTGTGTGCCATTTAGGAGAACTGTAAAATCGAAAGCCTTTAATGTTTCAATTCATACCAGGAAATTAATAAAGATCTGGGAAAAGTCATTGTACTACTTTGAAGACATTTTAAACGCAATAGGAAATTTACGATTGTTTATTGTTAAACAGGATAGATTTTGTGATGCTCATTGAAATGATAAGTCTTCAACAAGCCACTGAAATGCTGATGTAGCAAACGCTGTGAACCTGCCGGGAAGTTTTGGGAAGAGAGCGACCCACACAAACTCCCTGAGACATCCGCTAGCGTAATCAGCTTGTCTCTTCCATATGCCTGTTTCCATCAGGAGAGCATCCCGAGGCCCTTCCCAGCATCTGCTACAAGCTTCTCTATCCACATTTTCAGCTTGTTTTTTTTTTTTTTTTTACATTCAGACAAGAACAAAACTGTCATTATTTATGACAACCCTGTGTTATTTCAAAATGACACTTTCTACAGCACAGCATTTTAATATATCATGTTAGTTATATGCATGTTATTACAAGGCCACAGTCAGTTACACTTTATTTCAAGGTGTCCTTGTTACAGTGTAATTATACATTTAAGTACTGAGTAATATTAAGCAACTACATGTACTTACTATAGGGTTAGGGTAGTATTAGGATTTGGTTGAGGGTTAGTTGCACGTAATTATGCATAATTTACTGTTATTGCTATGGTAAGTACATGTAACATACAGTATGTAACAAGGACAGTGTAAAAAAAAGTGTTACCACACATTCAAATATAGTGTTACCGTAGACATAGGCCTGGTTTCACAGACAGGACTTAGATTAAGCCAGGACTAAGCATTAGTTAAATTAAGACATTTAAATAGCGTTTATTACTTGCTATTCACATGCTACTGAAAAAACTGCTTTTCTACTGAAACCGGATTGTTTGGAAGTAGTGGGCCAGTATCTTAACTCCTCCCCTTCTCGCTTCCTCTGCTCTCTCTCTTTCCATTGTAAATGTTATTTGATGGACATCAGTAATCAGGTGTCTTCATCAGAGAGAGACAGTGCAGATAACACACTTTCACCAATCATTCTGACTTTCAGCAGCTTTGGCACTGTGTCATTTGATGTCACAGCAGCACAAGCCATTCCACCTTTTCCTTTCCTCAAATGCGTTTGTCTCTGATTGTCCATTGTTCGGTGACTTAAATTGGACATTCCATCATACTTTTATATTTTTTTAACTTTCATTTTCATATGCTCTTTCTCGTCAGATTGAACAAGACTATCATTGATTGCCCAGGCCTAGAAGAAACGCATCTCTAAATTGCAATCAGCTTCTTTTTTTTTTACAATCCCTACAAACTGATTGCATTCCAAAAAAGAAAGAAAAAGAAATAAATCATGCCTTGTTTCCTGTCAGCTGCTACAGTTATAATGTATTCTGATGTGATCTCATTTTGTCTAGTCCTTTTTGTTTCTGCCCTTGATGAAAAGATCCTTCCTGCATTTTTCTCCGATAACACTCTCTGGTGGTGACAGATAAGAAATATATGATGTTCTTGAGAATTATGTTAATTGCTACCGTTAGACAAGCTCCACTCAAACAACATCTGTCCGGTCTGTCTCACGTCCAGTATGAATGATGGCTTGCTGCACATCTGAATGTTAAGAATTTTGGGTTTCTGAAGCATTTTTTTGTTTGTTTTCTTTCGAAAAGTACACACCAGTCAAATTATAATTTGAACAATATTTGTGCAAATCCATACCAGTTTTTTGCTCTTTTTTAAAATCGAATGAGACAAATGACGTCTTGTCTTTTAATGTAGCAAGTGCAATGCTGTCCTTGGTGAGTTTACTACATTAGAAGAACCTTAGGGAGCTGGTTATGTAATGCAAACGTCAAAATGTATCTTGCACTAAAAGTTGTTGGTGTTTTACTTTCACTAGTGTTCATTTCAGCTGGAAACTACAGGGAATTGTATGTATAGGTACAAGTTTTGCAAAAATTTAGGTACAGGCGTCTTTTTCCAATGAGCTTATGTTGGAAGGAATGGAAGTCAGTTAAACGTAAAACAGGTTAAATGAGACAGAAGCCATTTTTAGGATAATTTTAGCAAAAGAAGCAATACAGATACCACTCAGATACCATTGTTGTCAGATACTGCAGTATGTGATCTGAAGTGTGTAATTGAAACATAATTTTGTCAGACATATATATTAGCAAATTTCAGAAAATTGAAGTCGTCTAAATTTCAGTGGTTTGACACTAGAGGCTGTTGATCTCAAGGTAAACCCTTAACCCTTAAATGCATGAATGTTTTGCCAATCATTATTACATATTCGGGTCTTTAGCGACCTGGATGGATGGATCTCTACCTGTCGCGATAATATAAAACTCTCCTGATATTAGAGTAATAATTACAGAAGAATAAAATGAAGCATATTTTGTTAACTTTAGGAGCTTGGAAGGGTTCAGTTTGGTATGTTTTATATCATCATCACTGTCTTCATCAGAGCTCATTTCCCAGTACATTCAGCATCTGGCTCATATTCTTCATCTAAAACATATCCTCAAAAATTCTCAGAGTTTCAAAAAGCTCAGTTTCTCCCATCACTATTTTGTATGGCCCATTGTCTACATATAAAATGGCTGCCTGCCAAGTGAATATCTTTACAAACCTGTATGGCTTTCTTTCTTTTTCTGTGAAACATAAACGAGATATTTTGAAGAATGGTAACCAAGCGGTTTTGGTTACCATGGACCTCAATTGTATGAAAATTCTTCAAAACATCTTGTTCCACGAAAAGAAAGAACGTCATACAGGTTAGGAAGACATCAGGGTAAGCAAATAATTAAAGAATTTTCATTTTTGGGTGAACTATCTCTATAAGGAGACTTTGGAGAGACTGTAAATAGCCTAAATTGTTGCACAGATAGTAGTTTAGATTTGACTTTTTTCCCCCTGTACTTTCTGGTATTAAATAAACTCTTATACATGCTCCCTTGGGATTGTGGACAAATAAAGGTATCTTAAAATAAAGGTTATTTATTGGCGTCAATGATTCCACAAAGAACCTTTAAAATCCATAAAGTCTTTCCATAGCAAAAAAAGTTCTTTATAGTTGAAAAGGTTCTTTAGATTAATAGCTCTTTTGAGAACTATATTCACTGAAAGGTTCTTCAATTGCCATTTTATTTTTAAGACCTTTAGTAACAGCCTTCACATCTGAAATGTGCACATGATACATGGTTATATATGGGGGTGTTTTTAAGGCTTTGAATATCTCCCTGATAAAATACACATTAGTTGGGAGAACATGGAGGTCCAGGGGGATCTTATAGATCAGAAGGTAAAGTTTGAGATAGTGAAATGTCTAACAACAGAGGTTCTGTGATACACATCCCTTCTCTACATGTTATTTCCTGCAATCTCATGAATAATTTATGCTCTTTTTCATTTTCCGGTCTCTTTTCTCTCTTTACAGCTTCCTTCGGCAACATTTCTTAGCTCACTATCCTTTTGGCAGCTCTCTCGTCTTCCCGGCGGCTACAAGAGGCCTTGTTCCTGCTACAGTCAGAGAGAGAGAGAGAGAGAGAGAGAGAGAGAGAGAGAGAGAGAGAGAGAGAGAGAGAGAGAGAGAGAGAGAGAGAGAGAGAGAGAGAGAGAGAGAGAGAGAGAGAGAGAGAGAGAGAGAGAGAGAGAGAGAGAGAGAGAGAGAGAGAGAATCTGCCTGGTGGTGGAGCTGTAGAGGAGACTAACACACCAATTTAACAGACAGGACCGTCTTTTTTTGCAAAACTGGATGGGGTTTCAAAGACTCAAAAGGACAAAGTCGGACTCTAAAACTGTAATATAGTGATAAGATTCAAGTCTCACCTCATCTCTACAAAACCTAGACAAACAAGCAGAGCTCTGCAGACAAGAGTAAGGACATGGATTGGATCAAGACCTCTCAAGAAGTTGATCACAGATCCAAATCTCAGATCATGTTAAGGGAGCAACACCTCTTGATTCCCTGAGGTTTAAAGTGTTCAGATGTGTGATAGCCCTGCTCTTTTAACCCAGCATCACTCGCGCAGAATGGACGTAGATGCAGTGCTGAATGAATCCAGTTTCTACAAGTGTGGGAACAACAGACAATTCCTCCTCCTACCTCTCACAATAGATTGTATCATTCCATTTGCAGATGCAAGAGAATTAGATGTAGAATAGGGCATGAAGTTTGATTATCCAACATTTCTCCATTCCTGACTTCTACACAACAGACTAAAGGGACGTTCACAATGACAAAAACAATGACTAAATTATCGGAAACTGGATATTAATGACAATTTGTTTAAACATGAACATTGAATGTTAATTATATCAGATGTGCACACTTAAAAACCCAATTTTTATTTCCTTCTCAGGATGTTCTATTGCTTTCTATGTTGTTCCTGCTGTTACCTTCATGAATGCAGTAAGTTATATTTTTGATTTCAGTGTCATGTTGAAATCTTGCACACAATGCAGATGGTCAGGTTTTCTCCTAATATATCAAAGAATCCGAATATGAATATACCTTTACTCTAGGAGTTACAGTATGTGTCTAGATCATTGTCACTCGTAGAAGTCCCAGTTGTCCTCCTTTACAAAGCAATAATGTAAGGCGCTGCCACATGTCTGCATGGCTAGACCTGTTTTTAGAGTAGCTACCTTACAATCAGAATCTTTTGGTCTGCAACATACTTTACGCAATCAAGTGCTTCTAGATTCTAGCTCAATTTGGAGTCTCGTTCCAAGATGAAGCAATTCGTAACTCTGCAAGTATATTCATTTTTTTTTCTTTCAGGTTAACTATTGTAATGACAGAGCAGTAGATTGAAGAGAATACCAAATAGTTGTTGGGTTACATTGGATAGGTCATCTGGGTATTTAACCATGTTGGTGTTTGTTGGTTATATTATAAACATGGCAGTTGTGTTTCCCAACATACTAAATCCAAAAGTCAACATCAAATGATTGAAATGTAGCTGGCTGTGTGAACTAGCCTTTTAAGTAATGAAGTTTGTTATCATCAAGAACGCAAGAAGGCATGTTAAGTATTTTCGGTATTTCCTCTGGTATGATAAATGACCTTATTTGGAGAGAATATACTACTGCAATTCTTTCCATTTTGTGATTTTGCCATTAGTTCGGTAAAATCCTGAACGCTCCACTGAACTTCACTGTGATGCAGTAGCATGTTTGTTTAAGAGGCTTGAATGTTTGTCTGTGTTTAGAGAACAGTGCTGAGTTACAGTAAAATCTCATTTTCACAAAGCAGTTGGAATCTCGGAGTGATTATCTGATGTTCATGACACCAGTCATTGTTCAGTTCTTTTTCACAATGTACTCAAAGCTGACGGAAATCTGGCCAGTTGAAACAAACCACTTCAGTCCATCCAGGTTGAAAGAGTTTATGTGGGACTGACAGGCTGAAATTGATTTGACATAATAAAAGATGGTTCTCCAGAGTGTTTAGCTGATTCCTGCATCCTGACTCACGAGCATTTTTTTTTGTCTCCAGACAAGCAATATGGGTTTCTTTTCAATCTTGTTATGCAAAAATGAGGGAAATGAACATCGGTTATGTAATGACCTGCTACCAACATGATTATACAAGACATGTCGTGGCAAAGACAGATCTATATGTGTGTTTTGGAATAAAGTTTTAAAAAATAAAGATTTTTCATATGGAAATTTTCTCTTTCACAATTGATTGAAACAATTATAGTATGGTCATCCAAATGCAAAGTTAACTGTGTTAAATAAAATTTAAAAATCTCAACATAAATCTTATACATAAATGTATACTACTGTTAAAAATTTAAAAACATGTTTTTGAAGTCTTTTATGCTCACCAAGGCTACATTTCTTCGATCAAATCATTAAATGTCTGATTTCATCAGTTTTTCCCCTGTTTTTTCTTAGTTTGAGTTTTCCTTTGTTTGCTGTCATGGTTTATAGATTTGGCCTCATGTGCTTTAATCCCCATTTGTTTCAGCTTATGGTTGGTTCTCGTCTGTATTGTGTTGGGATGCTTTATCTCCTGCTCTTTCATGGTCTCCAGTGTGTTTTTTGTTTTGGTCTTTTGTAAATAAAATTGACTGATCTCTCTATTCCCAACCTGTTCCCTAGCCCTTCCTCCTCTGCTGGTCCCACCCAGCAGCAAAGCTCCTTCGTCTCTGTTGGTCCTGCGCAGTAGCCAGCTCGTTCATCTCCGCTAGTCCCACCCAGCAGGGAAGCTCCTTTGTCTCTGTTGGTTCCGCCCTGCTGTCAAGCTCCTTTATCTCTGCTAGTCCCGCCCAACAGCCAAGCTCCTTTGTCTCCGCCCAACAGCCAAGCTCCTTTGTCTCCGCTGGTCCCGCCCAACAGCCAAGCTCCTTTGTCTCTGCTGGTCCCGCCCAACAGTCAAGCTCCTTCATCTCCGCTGGTCCCGCCCAACAGTCAAGCTCCTTTGTCTCCTCTGGTCCCACCCAACAGCCAAGCTCCTTTGTCTCCGCTGGTCCCGCCCAACAGCCAAGCTCCTTTGTCTTCGCTGGTCCCACCCAACAGCCAAGCTCCTTTGTCTCCGCTGGTCCCGCCCAACAGTGAAGCTTCTTTGTCTCCGCTAGTCCCGCCAAGCTCCTTCGTCTCCGCTGGTCCCGCCCAAAAGTCAAACTCCTTCATCTCCGCTGGTCCCGCCCAACAGCCAACTCCTTTGTCTCCGCTGGTCCTGCCCAACATCCAAGCTCCTTTGTCTCCGCTATTCCTACCCAACCGCCAAGCTACTTCGTCTCCGCCAGTCCCGCCCAACAGTCAAGCTCCTTCGTCTCCGCTGGTCCCGCCCAACAGCCAAGCTCCTTTGTCTCCGCTAGTCCTGCCCAACAGCCAAGCTCCTTCGTCTCCGCTGGTCTCGCCCAACAGTCAAGTTCCTTCGTCTCCTCTGGTCCCGCTCCAACATCCAAGCTCCTTTGTCTCCGCTGGTCCCGCCCAACAGTCAAGCTCCTTCGTCTCCACTGGTCCTGCCCAACCGCCAAGCTCCTTCGTCTCCGCTGTTCCCGCCCAGCAGCCAAGCTCCTTCGTCTCCGCTGGTCCCACCCAACAGTCAAGCTCCTTTTTCTCTGCTAGTCCCGCCCAACAGCCAAGCTCCTTCGTCTCCACTGGTCCCGCCCAACAGCCAAGCTCTTTCGTCTACGCTGGTCCCGCCCAACAGCCAAGCTCCTTCGTCTCCGCTGGTCCCGCCTAACAGCCAAGCTCCTTTGTCTCCGCTGGTCCCGCCCAAGAGTCAAACTCCTTTGTCTCTCCACTGGTACCGACCAGCAGCCAAGCTTCTTTGTCTCCTCCTTTGTCTGTTCATTCCCTTGGCTCCACCGTGGCTGGTCATTCCTACAGTCCCTCGTCCCACCATCACCACCTTGGTCCATCTTCCCCTTGGCTCTACCTCGGACTTCCGGGCTTGTGGCTATGCCTGGTTGCTCTAGTCCTGCAGCTCCACCGGGCTCCTCCATCTCTTTGGCGGCTCTGTTGTCCTCGCTCCCTTGCAACCGGTGTTGCCTCTGGCTTTTCAAGCCCCAGCTCTGCCTTGGTCTACGGATCTCCTGGCTCCTCCTGCGGCTTCACCCTGTCCCTCTGTCCCTGACTCCGTTGCCCTTTTCCCCAGCTCCGCTCTGCTCATCACTGCACAGCTCAGCTGTGGACAGCCGTTCCTTTTGCATCGTCAGGGAGAGCCATAGCGTCCATTCAGAGTCTCCTTGGACTTTTCTCCTTAAGCCCCTATGGACTACCCACAGAGTTTTTGGTAACCCTCTCCCCTCCACTTTGGTGATGTTTTTGTTTATGGTGCAAATGGTTTCCTTTTATGGGAAAGGGTGTAAATGTCAGGTTTCATTTGGGTTTTTTCCTGTTTTGTCCTGGTCTGAGTTGTCTTTTGTTTGATATCATAGTTTTTGATGTGCCCTCATGTGCTACACCTGTGTATAGTTAATCATGTCGTCATGCTTTATCTCATGATCTCTCCTGGTCTCCAGTGTTTGTTTTCTTTTGTAAATAAAAGTGACTGCTGCAAATAGATCCTGCTTCTTCTCTCCCTTCCTCCAACCAGCTGTGACAGTAATATTGTGAAATATTATTAAAAAATGATTATTATAATATTATAATATAAATAACAAATATTACAGTTTTCTATTTTAATATATTTTAAAATGTAATTTATTCCAGTAATGGCACAGCATTATCAATGTCACATGATCCTTCAGAAAACATTCTAATATGCAGATTTTCTGCTCAAGAAAAAATGTATGTAATAAATGTTCAAAAAAGTTCTACCAGAAAGACTCGGGAGATGTAACAAAGCATTAATTTATTGACAGTCCAGCAAGCAATTATTTATAAAGTTCTTTGGCGTAGACCCCATCCGTAGTTCATAATCCGAGGGTAGTGGATCTGTATTTCCTGCCTGAAGACGAAGGCAGGGGCGTAGCCGACCCCCCCGGGAGGTATGGACAGGACCATCCTGGTGGTGGGGAGGGTGGAGTTAATTGTCAGCATCTATGAACTCAAACATGTGCAAGTACCGATCTTTTATACAGCAAGTATAAGGACATGTTTGGATAGATGTAAAGGTAATAAGCGACGTAGTAATTAAGTCTTCCTGGCAGAACTTATGCTAAAGCTTTCATTTGTGCTGCTTAATGTTTTTGAGGAAACCATTAAGGAAAATTAGTCCTCAAATTTGAGTGAATCATTGAATCATTCACTTAAATTCTTTTTCAGTAACAAGACATTTAATTTGTTCGTTATCGTTTGATCATTTTGTTTGTTTGTCACTCACTTTAAAAGTTAAATAGACATATTTAATTAAAATAGTTATTTCAGAAAAAACATGATGTGCATGAAAGTGAGAACGATTCATGCATTTGTTCAAAAACACTGATATGTTAACAAATAAAACACTGCTAATGCCCCATATTATAGCACTGTTTTCTGTTTTGACTTATGCTTTGATTTAATACAACTTAATATAACACTACATGCACCAAAACAGAAAAAGTTGATCTTCACCATTAGAGATTTTCTGGGACTTTTCAGAGAAGTCCTGCAGTGCACCGGTTTCCCCATCTCTCTCTCACATCCACAGGTGTTCTGTCTGCTTCTGCTGAGCAGAATCTCTTCGCACCAGTGCAGGTCAGACTGAGACGGAGGAGGGTTGGTCGGCATGCTATTTTATTCATGAGGGTCCTCTGAGCCATGTGTCTGAATACCTCAAGCTTCTCCTGGTCACACTACAGGAAGCTGATTCACTTCAGCAGGCCCACAGTCAAAAAGTACACATGCCATGGGTGAAAATATTTCCTTAAGTATATCTCAAACCAATTGTCTTTCTTGTTGCCAACTTTTGTCTTTTTCACCCTCTCAAAACCAAGTGAGCTGCTGTGGTGGGTTAAATGAATACAACTCAAATGAATTATTTATCCTGACTAAATCAGCCAGATTAGGCTACACTGGGCTACATCTACATGTGAAAATATTTTTTTTTTTGCAGTGACACTGTGTTCTAAACAGGACATACAGTATAAATCACATATAATAAAAATAGAGTGAAGCTACATAAGGTCATATTAAACACTGCCCTTCTTTTGTGTTTCAGTTAACCTTTGCTTAGCAAGCTAACTGCTTAGCCCACTAGCTTAACATGATGCATTGAAACCTGGCTATGATGCCCAAAAACACTGTTTAGTTAAGCAGCCCACTAGGTTTGGAAAGACAGACATTCTTTATGATCTTCCTGAAACCCCTCCACATTCCTTTAATCACCAGTTTATTTCCCATTGTGTGCTTCTGGCCCACATCCATTATTTCTCCCCTTCTCATTTTCATGTTTTGAAACCACTTCTAAAGCCTGTTGAAAGCCATAGTTCTTTTATGAGTTTAAATTTTTTTTTTTTTTTTTTTTTTTAGAATAAATTACACGTATTCATTCCTCAAATGTGAAGTTTGTGAAGTACTTGACGAATTGGACACAATGTATCAGTTTGTTAGCAACTTATCCATATCTTTTTACAGAATTAGCCTTCCATGTTGTCTGTAAGCCTGTTTCTGACACAGGGGAAAAAAAAAAGGTAATTGCAACTTTATTTGTCACAATTTTTGAGAAACATCTCGAGTTAATGGTAGGGTAGGCAATTTTTTTGGTTGTTTTCGTTGTTCCTCCTGAACCAAAACAGTGAGCTTATGTTGCGTTCACGCCATGTTGTAACTACCAGTTACAAGATGCCAACACATAACGTTCTACCCGGAGCTGTTCACGTCCAGATTTTTGTGTTTCTATGTCAACGCTATCAACACTGAAGTTAATCTGCAGCAGTTGGGTGGTTCAAGTAAGAGCTCTGTAAGTTGTTCATGTTCATTATTATTGTAGTGTTATGTGCTTTGTGCTTTGAGACATGAGGTAATTTAACACCATCTCTCGTGACACTTTGTAAACTCTGCTGTACATGTTCATGCGCTTTGGAGGAGGCGTGGCTTTGGCGACACTCTGAAGGGAGGGTGGATCTCATGCTTTCAAAGCTTGCATGCTATTGCTAGCCTGTAACAATTGCCTGTCCTACCTTTAAAGTCAGAATTGTGAACTTATATCATGCAAATTCAGACTTTCTCAGAATTGTGAGTTCATAAAACACATTTCTGACTGTTTCTTGCAATTTTGACTTTATTTCTCAAAGTTTTAAGTTAACATTTTGCAAATCAGACTTTTTTTGGAATTCTGAGTTTATAATTTTCCAGTCTGACCCTTTCTTGGAATTTGCAATTAAAGGATCTGTATGTATCACAACATGCATATCTCTTTTGAGAAATAGTTTGGTACATTCCTTTTGGTATTCATATTAATGAATGAAATCACATATTACATTCACAATGTAGTGAATATTTCATTTACAAAATGCATTTTGTGATCCAGACAGACTCTTAACATTCATGAAATAAAGCAGATCACCTGGCCCGGATTGGTCATTGGGCGCATCAGAAGAAATCCCAGTAGCCTTTAATGACTGATTTGGCTTTTTCCTACGTTTTCATTTATTTAATTACTTGATTTCGACATTCAATACTAAATTGATAATAAATCTTGAATCTGTAGACTTACAGCCTTAGGATAACTTTCAATCTTCACACATTCAAATTTACCTCTTTGGTGATAAATCTAAGAACCAGTGATGGATTTCTTCTATTTCAGTGAGAGGGACTTCAGGTTTATGAATCCAAAGAATTTCTTGTGTGTATAATGAGCATAAGTTTTGAATGTTCTAGACTTCAAAGCTGTTTTATGGCATCAGAGGACATTGAATTCTCACGTTTGCCATCCACTTAACATAAACACTACACCACAACACAAACTTCTAAGGTCATTTCTCCACATAATCTCTCTTTCACCACCTGTTCCCTTTTCCCCTGCAGGAAATATTGTCAGCCCGACGTCCTGAGTGACTGTGCAGTTCTGCGACAGAGAACAGACCAGTGGGTCTGGCATGCACCTTTGTGTCTCTGAGTGTCACTTGTGGAAGCAGCTGTCACACAAACAGATAATTAAAGAGTGGTCGATCTCCACCGCCACCTTCTGAGGCAATTACCACACAACATGGAGTATTGCAGACGCATAATCATCTGTGCATTTGGAACAAAGACACACACACAAATGTGCACATTATAAGCAGCCCGTGACATTATGTGACAGTATCTGACAGCGCTGGAGCTCAGGGGTTATGCCTCATTGACTGCTACATGGCTTAACCAATCAAATGCTGACAGTACAGAGGGCAGTTTGAGCCGTGGGACACTGTCCAGAGGGTACTTTGTCTCATTCCCAGAACCAGCAGCAAATCTGTGCACCTGAAAATATTGTGCCTCAGAAATGTCTCAATACAGTGTATGTAGCCTTCAAGTCATGTCCGAATGAATGATTGTATATGAGTTGCACATGAGCACCACCAGTGTCGTGATTATCAGGAGGACCATTGACAAGAAAATGAAAAGCACTTTATTTTACAGTCCTGTTCCCCATGTATATACTATGTACTTAATACAGTAATTGAAATGTGTAATAAAGGTACTAACCCAGAACCTACCCTTAAACCTAACCTTAACCCATATTACCCAGTGCTTTCTTAGGCAAGTACACTGTAAGTACATGAAGTGCACGTACTGTAAAAAAAAGTGCAACTAAAACGAAAAATGGTTCCCACTTTATATTAAGCGTATTTAACGCACAATCATTTAAATTAATAATTTGAGACAATGCACTTATTGTGTACACATGGTTTTACATTGTACTTACACTTCCACTAAACCTGTCCCCAACCTACACATACCCCACCTCAATAGCAGCACAAGTGTTTCGCAATACAACATTTACACAATAAGTACATTAGACCGAATTATAATTTTTTTATTAAGTACATAATATTTAAAGACACCTAATATAAAGTGTGACCGAAACAATATTATGAACATTAAAACACATGTGCCATGTTCTTAGAAATGTACTCTTTGTTTTCATGTTCAGTTTTATACCTTTTTTGAGAACAGTTTCAGTTAAATGACTTGTGATGCAACGATAAAGGAAAACATAGTTCACATGTTTCTCTTCTTTTCTGCACATTAAATACACCTTAAATCTTCCTGTTTTTTCATCAGGTAGTGAAAAGAGAGCAGCATAAATCCATGTATGTCTTATAATAACAATTAAGGATAGGCTAAAGGTATGTAATCTGATCTTCTGGAGGAAAAACCTTGTTTGAACCAGCGTTTAGCAGGTTTAAGCTGGTCTATGGTTTAGCTGGTCAGCCACCATCCAAATCCTCTATAAAACCAGCAGACAAACCCCGGATCAGCAGGGTCTACGTATATGCTCTGTGCTATTTTAGCAAGGCTTTCCGTGTATGTTCTCTTTCATTATTCACAACACCGTCTGTGACGGGGCAAATTCAGAACTAGTCAGGCGCAGCGTGGACGCATATGTATCTCTGTCAGTGCGCTTGTGACAGCAGCATTTATTTGAGATACCCGAACTGCTCCGCTATTGTGATATATGACTGCACTCTCCCCTGGGTTCTGTGCATGTTGTGCTCTACAGAACACATGTTACACACTCATCTACTTAAGATGAAAGATCTGTGTGATCGATCATCACAGTGACACACACACACACACACACACACACACACACACACACACACACACACACACACACATGTTGTGTTTTCATGTTTTATGGGGACTTTGCATAGACATAATGATTTTTATACTGTACAGACTGTATATTCTATTCCCTTACACTAACCCTATCCCTAAACCTACCCATCACAGGAAACATTCTGCATTTTTACATTTTCAAACAACATCACTTAGTATGATTTATAAGCTGATTTCCTCATGGGGACCAAAAAATGTCCCCACACGAACAAGGATTTCGGATATTGCCATCCTTGTGGGGACATTTTGTCCCCATAACGTAGGGTTTACCAGGCCACACACACACACAAACACACACACACACACACACACACACACACACACACACACACACACACACACACACACACACACACACACACACACACACACACACACACACACACACACACACACACACACACACACACCCTTTACTAATGATTCATGTCTTCTGGTGACTCTCTTCCTTTCCCCTGCAGCCACTGGGCCATGACTCAAAGATAAGTGAACACCTGATGGTAAACTGACCAGTAAGTGTTGAGAAATCGGCTTAATGGTGTTCAAGATCTATGAAACTATTCTGCTTTATCAGCAACACACAAATCTATATATCAGCAGATTTATGCCCTGTCAATCCGTATTCAACCAAAACCATTAATTTCAGCTGCATTATATGATGGGAAACCGATATAAAGAGAAAGAGAGAAGTGTGGATTGTAACACGGTATATATAGCCTACAGTATATAATATATACGGGTATAAGATTTGAATGCTCTAGACTTATGAGAACTATAAGTGTATATATATATATGTATATATATGTATATATATATATATATATATTGATTCAACAAGGTGCTGAAAGCATTCTTTAGAATTGTTGTCCCATTTTGATAGGATAGCATCTTGCAGTTGATGGAGATTTGTGGGATGCACATCCAGGGCACGAAGCTCCCGTTCCACCGCATCCCAAAGATGCTCTATTGGGTTGAGATCTGGTGACTGTGGGGGCCATTTTAGTACAGTGAACTCATTGTCATGTTCAAGAAACCAATTTGAAATGATTCGAGCTTTGTGACATGGTGCATTATCTTGCTGGAAGTAGCCATCAGAGGATGGGTACATGGTGGCCATAAAGGGATGGACATGGTCAGAAACAATGCTCAGGTAGGCCGTGGCATTTAAACGATTACCACAGCCTGCACAGTGGTAACAAGGCATGATGGATCCATGTTCTCATTATGTTTACGCAAAATTCTGACTCTACCATCTGAATGTCTCAACAGAAATCAAGACTCATCAGACCAGGCAACATTTTTCCAGTCTTCAACTGTCCAATTTTGGTGAGCTCTTGCAAATTTTAGCCTCTTTTTCCTATTTGTAGTGGAGATAAATGGTACCCGGTGGGGTCTTCTGCTGTTGTAGCCCATCCGCCTCAAGGTTGTGCGTGTTGTGGCTTCACAAATGCTTGCTGCATACCTCGGTTGTATCAAGTGGTTATTTCATTCAAACTTGCTCTTCTATCAGCTTGAATCAGTCGGCCCATTCTCCTCTGACCTCTAGCATCAACAAGGCATTTTCGCCCACAGGACTGCCGCATACTGGATGTTTTTCCCTTTTCACACCATTCCAAGCACACCAAGCCCTAGAAATGGTTGTGCGTGAAAATCCCAGTAACTGAGCAGATTGTGAAATACTCAGACCGGTCCGTCTGGCACCAACAACCATGCCACGCTCAAAATTGCTTAAATCACCTTTCTTTCCCATTCTGACATTCAGTTTGGAGTTCAGGAGATTGTCTTGACCAGGACCACACCCTTAAATGCATTGAAGCAACTGCCATCTGATTGGTTGATTAGATAATTGCATTAATGAGAAATTGAACAGGTGTTCCTAATATTCCTTTAGGTGAGTGTATATATATTAGGGCTGCCAGTTAAACGCGTTATTAACGGCGTTAACGCAAACCCATTTTAACGGGTCCATTTTTTTATCGCGAGATTAACGTTCTCTTCGCGCACGCCGCAGTCAAAGTTCAAAGTTCAAAATATTTCAACCTTTGCCGCTGCGTTCTGTGACGATTATCATCGCGGCCAATAGAACCGGGGGCATCCAAAAAGTTTTGAAAACTTGCCTACTTTGCTCTGGCGCAGCGCAAATCGAGTTGTATCTGAAGGGCAATGCTGAACCCAGCGGCCAGTGCTGCGCATTCCGCGTCCTGTCTGAAAGTAAAACTACAACACCACACCGGATCTAGCTAGACCGAAAACAACAGACACGCCGCACACACTTGGTTGGGCTTGCGAGCCGGCCAAAGAGTAGAGGGCTGGGTTAACGTTACTTTTTGAGTGGATGACGAGCGTGAGACGCAAAAAGGATGCCAATAAGATTCTGACTGGAAAGTTTGATTTTAAAAAGTTGCCAAATGGTTCCATTGACAAGACCAAAGTGATCTGTGTGTTTTGTCGTTGTGAACTGAGCTATCATCGCAGCACGTCCAGTCTGAAATACCACTTGATGGCCAAGCACACACACAGCTGATGCGAATTCTTCGGGCCCTCGTCAATATCAGTACCTCGTCAGTATTTCTTTCACCCTTTTATTGATGGACAGCAGGCACGTACACAGGTAGGGCTCAACCTGTGCAGAGCACATGCCCTTTTTGCCCTTACACTCTTAATTACCCTTTTTTTTGGTGGTGTTTTTGTCTTTTTCAATAAATCAATGCTATTGGTCACCCTTTACGTCTGTCTGTCTGTTTTACAAATATTTAGCCAATGAAAGTTCCTAAAAAGAGCTTGTGTAAATCTTGTTGGATCCTCTATCTGATAACTCCGCCCATCTATCTTGACTGAATGAACTGAACGAAGTTTGGCAAGGGTAAACAAATCTCTTGTTGTTTGAATAAGTACTTAACTATAAAGGATCATGTTTTATTTATTTGATGTCTGACTGAGATATGTGGGACCTGAGAGAGCTAGGTCTAGCATTTGCCATCTAGCCATAGCCAATACATAGCCTACTCTTAAATAGCCTGTATATTTGCATTCATCTTTTATAAAATGAGATTTTGGCCAAATGTATTTTACAACAGGAAAAAATGAGCACCCATATAGCTACAACAAACTAGTTTGTAACCTGTTGATGAAAATGTAATATGATGCCGCCGGTGCCGTTTTAATGACGGACAAAATGCATTTGTGCACATTCGCTGGTCAAAAACTTCGTAACTGCATTTGAGTTTGACTTTTGTAAAATGTCAACAATATATTGATAAGTAATACAACAACATATAATTTGTTTTTACCATCGGAAAATCATAAGCACAGGTGCGCCCCCGCGCTGTTTCGTACTGGAACTTACACAAAGCGACTGAGTGATCCTCATCACCTAGGTAATATATATGTCTAAGAAATTTCTAGTTTGATTTATGATTGCTGACTTAAACACATTTAATTTATTAACATTAAATCATGTTATGTTAATGATATTAAATTATGATTAATTCAAGGCTGTTAATATGCACATATTCGCTATATCTAGCTAATTTTTAAAACCTATAGTGTTCTAGCTACTCTCCGCACTTCGAATGTATAGGCTAAATGTGGTAAAATTTGTTTTTTAGGGCTTTAGCCCTTTAGGGTTAAAGAAGCCCGGAAACCATGTATATATCTATATTATATTATTATTATGGTTGTTATTAATAGTGAATAAATCTAAAGCTTTTGAGACTATTATTTTGTGTTATTGAATTTGTGATGATGAATGATGTGACAATTTCTTCCTTTTATGTAAGCTTACTTAATAATCTTAATATATATATAAATGGAGGGCGGTGCCCTTTTTCAGTTTCAACACATGTCCCTCAAAAGGTCTGTGCACGGCCCTGATTGGACAGTGTTAAATTGTGTGAGAGATTATTTGCTCCATGTGAGAATGTTAGTGTGAAATTGAACACAGTATATGCCAATGTTGTTTTCAATAAAAAAATTGCACAAAGCAAGCCGATCCACTTTACACTGTTGATAAGAGCATTAAAATGAGAATATATATATATAGTCTCACAATTATTATTACAGATGCTCAAAACACAAAACACAATTGGCCAAATGGATAATTTTCTTCTCAAAACACATTTTGTTAAATATATACTAACTCTTTATTTCAAAAAAGATCTTAATCTGCAGTGAGAGATGCAGTGAGAGGTGCAGGAGCAGTGAGAGATGCAGTGAGAGGTGCTGGCCCAGTGAGAGAGCCAGCGAGAGATACATGAGCAGTAAGAGATGCAGTGAGAGGTGCAAGGGAAGTGAGAGATGCAGTGAGAGGTGCAGGAGCAGTGAGAGATGCAGTGAGAGGTGCAGTGAGAGGTGCAGGAGCAGTGAGAGATGCAGTTATAGGTGGAGGAGCAGTGAGAGATGCAATGAGAATGGAGTGAGAGGTTCAGGAGCAGTGATATATAAAGTGAGAGGTGCAGGAGCAGTGAAAGATGCAATGAGAGGTGCATTGAGAGGTACAGGAGCAGTCAGAGATGCAGTGAGAGGTGCTCTAGCAGTGAGAGATGCAGTGATAAGTGCAGTGAGAGGTGCAGGAGCAGTGTTAGATGCAGTGAGAGGTGCAGTAGCAGTGACAGATGCGATGAGAGGTGCATAGAGAGGTGCAGGAGCAATGAGAGATGCAGTGAGAGGTGCAGTGAGAGGTACAGGAGCAGTGAGAGATAAAGTGAGAGGAGCGGGAGCATTGAGAGATGCAGTGAGAGGTTCTGGAAGAGTGAAATATAAAGTGTGAGGTGCAGGAGCAGTGAGAGATGCAATGAGAGGTTCAGGAGCAGTGAGATATAAAGTGGGAGGCGCAGGAGCAGTGAGAGATGCAATAAGAGGTGCAGTGAGAGGTGCAGGAGCAGTGAGAGATGCAGTGAGAGGTGCAGGAGCAGTGAGAGATGCGGTGAGAGGTTCTGGAGCAGTGAAATATAAAATGTGAGGTGCAGGAGCAGTGAGAGATGCAATGAGAGGTTCAGGAGCAGTGAGATATAAAGTGGAAGACACAGGAGCAGTGAGAGATCCAATAAGAGGTGCAGTGAGAGGTGCAGGAGCAGTAAGAGATGCAGAGAGAGGTCCAGGAGAAGTGGGAGATGCAGTGAGAGGTGCAGGAGCAGTAAGTGATGCAGTGAGAGGTCCAGGAGCAGTGAGAGATGCAGTGAGAGGTGCACGAGCAGTAAGTTATGCAGTGAGAGGTGCAGGAGCAGTAAGAGATGCAGAGAGAGGTGCAGGAGCAGTGAGAGATGTAGTGAGAGGTGCAGTGAGAGGTCCAGGAACAGTGAGAGATGCAGTGAGAGGTGCAGGAGCAGTGATAGATGCAATGAGAGGTGCATTGAGAGGTACTGGAGCAGTCAGAGATTCAGTGAGAGGTGCTCTAGCAGTGAGAGATGCAGTGAGAAGTGCAGTGAGAGGTGCAGGAGCAGTGTGAGATGCAGTGAGAGGTGCAGTAGCAGTGACAGATGCAATGAGATGTGCATAGAGAGGTGCTGGAGCAGTGAGAGATGCAATGAGAGTTGCAGTGGGGGTTGCAGGAGCGGTGAGAGATGCAGTGAGAGGCGCAGGAGCAGTGAGAGATGCAATGAGAGGTGCAGTGAGAGGTCCAGGAGCAGTGAGAGATGCAGTGAGAGGTGCAGGGGCAGTGAGAGATACAGTGAGAGGTGCAGTGAGAGGTGCAGGAGCAGTAAGAAATGAAGTGAGAGGTGCTGTAGCAATGAGAGATGCAATGAGAGGTTCAGTGGGATTTGCAGGACTAGTGAGAGATGCAGTGAGAGGTGCAGGAGCAGTGAGAGACACAGTGAGAGGTGCAGGGGCAGTGAGAGATGCAGTGAGAGGTGCAGTGAGAGGTGCAGGAGCATTGAGATATGCAGTGAGAGGTTCAGTGAGAGGTCCAGGAGCAGTGAGAGATACAGTGAGAGGTGCATTGAGAGGTGCAGGAGCAGTAAGAAATGCAGTGAGAGGTGCTGTAGCAATGAGAGATGCAATGAGAGGTTCAGTGGGATTTGCAGGACTAGTGAGAGATGCAGTGAGAGGTGCAGGAGCAGTGAGAGATACAGTGAGAGGTACAGGGGCAGTGAGAGATGCAATGAGAGGTGCAGTGAGAGGTGCAGGAGCAATGAGAAATGCAGTGAGAGGTTCAGTGAGAGGTCCAGGAGCAGTGAGAGATGCAGTCAGAGATTCAGGAGCAGTGAGATATAAAGTGTGAGGTGCAGGAGCAGTGAGAGATGCAGTGAGAGGTGCAGGAGCAGTGAGAGATACAATGAGAGGTGCAGTGAGAAGTGCAGGAGCAGTGAGAGATACAGTGAGAGGTGCAGGAGCACTGAGAGATGCACTGAGAGGTGCAATGAGAGGTGCAGGAGCAGTGAGAGATGCAGTGAGAGGTGCAGGAGCAGTGAGAGATGCAAAGAGAGGTGCAGGAGAAGTGATAGATGAAGTGAGAGGTGCAGTGAGATGTCCAGGAGCAGTGAGAGATGCAGTGAGAGGTCCAGGAGCAGTGAGAGATGCAGTGAGAGGTGCAGGAGCAGTGAGTGATGCAGTGAGAGGTGTTGTAGCAGTCAGAGATGCAATGATATGTGCAGTGGGAGTTGCAGGAGCAGTGAGAGATGCAATGAGAGGTCCAGGAGCAGTGAGAGGTGCAGGAGCAGTAAGAAGTGCAGTGAAGGGTCCAGGAGCAGTGAGTTATGCAGTGAGAGGTGCAAGAGCAGTGAGAGATGCAGTGAGAGGTGCAGGAGCAGTGAGAGATGCAGTGAGAGGTGCAGGAACAGTGAGATATGCAGTGAGAGGTGCAGGAGCAGTCAGAGATGCAGTTAGAGGTGCAGGAGCAGTTAGAGATGAAGTGAGAGGTGCAGGAGCAGTGAGAGGTGCAGGAGCAGTGAGAGATGCAGTAAATGGTGCAGGAAAATTGAGAGATGCAGTGAGAGGTGCAGTGAGAGGTACTAGAGCAGTAAGATATGCAGTGAGAGGTGCTGGAGCAGTGAGAGATGCAGTGAGAGGTGCAGGAGCAGTGAGAGATGCAGTGAGAGGTGCAGTGAGAGATGCAGTGAGATGTGCAGGAGCAGTGAGAGATGCAGTGAGAGGTGCAGTGAGAGGTTCAGGAGCAGTGAGAGATGCAATGAGAGGTGCAGGAGCAATAAGAGATGCAATGATAGGTGCAGGAGCAGTGAGAGATGCAGTGAGAGGTGCAAAAACAGTGAGAGATGCATTGAGAGGTGCAGTGAGAGGTACAGGAGCAGTGAGAGATGCAGTGAGAGGTGCAGGAGCAGTGAGGCATGCAGTGAGAGGTTGAGGAGCAGTGAGAGGAGAAAATGAGACGTGCAGTGAGAAGTACTGGACAAGTGAGAGATGCATTGAGAGGTGCAGGAGCAGAGAGAGATACAATGAGAGTTGCAGTGAGAGCTGCAGGAGAAGTGAGAGATAGAGTGAGAGGTGCAGGAGCAGTGAGAGTTGCAGTGAGAGGTGCAGGAGCAGTGAGAGATGCAATGAGAGGTGCAATGAGAGGTGCAGAAGTAATGAGAGATTCAAAGAGAGGTGCAGGAGCAGTGAGAGATGCAGTGAGAGGTGCAGTGAGAGGTGCAGTGAGAGGTGCAGTGAGATGTCCAGGAGCAGTGAGAGGTGCAATGTGAGAGGTGCTGTAGCAGTGAAAAATGCAATGAGAGGTGCAGTGAGAGGTGCAGGAGCACTGAGAGATGCAGTGAGAGGTGCACGAACAGTGAGAGATGCAGTGAGAGGTCTAAGAGCAGTGAGAGATGCAATTAGAGTTGCAGGAGCAGTGAAAGATGTAGTGAGACTTGCAAGAGCAGTGAGTGATCCAGTGAGAGGTAGAGGAGCAGTGAGAAATGCAGTGAGAGGTGCAGGAGCAGTGAGAGATGCAATAAGAGGTGCAGGGGCAGTGAGAGATGCAGTGAGAGGTACAGGAGCAGTGAGAGATGCAGTGAGAGGTACACTAGCAGTGAGAGATGCAATGATAAGTGCAGTGAGAGGTGCAGGAACAATGAGAGATGCAGTGAGAGATGCAGTGAGAGGTGCAGGAGCACTGAGAGATGCACTGAGAGGTGAAATGAGAGGTGCAGGAGCAGTGAGAGATGCAGTGAGAGGTGCAGGAGCAGTGAGAGATGTAAAGAGAGGTGCAGGAGCAGTGAGAGATGAAGTGAGAGGTGTAGTGAGATGTCCAGGAGCAGTGAGAGATGCAGTGAGAGGTCCAGGAGCAGTGAGAGATGCAGTGAGAGGTGCAGGAGCAGTGAGTGATGCAGTGAGAGGTGTTTTAGCAGTCAGAGATGCAATGAGATGTGCAGTGGGAGTTGCAGGAGCAGTGAGAGATGCAGTGAGAGGTCCAGGAGCAGTGAGAGGTGCAGGAGCAGTAAGAAGTGCAGTGAAGGGTCCAGGAGCAGTGAGTTATGCAGTGAGAGGTGCAGGAGCAGTAAGAGATGCAGTGAGAGGTGCAGGAGCAGTGAGAGATGCAGTGAGAGGTGCAGAAACAGTGAGATATGCAGTGAGAGGTGCAGTGAGAGGTACAGGAGCAGTGAGAGATGTCGAGAGAGGTGCAGGAGCAGTGAGAGATTTAGTGAGAGGTCCAGGAACAGTGAGTGATGCAGTGAGAGGTGCATTAGCAGTAAGAGATTCAGTGAGAGGTGCTGTTAGCAGTGAGAGATACAATGAGAGGTGCAGTGGGAGTAGCAGGAGCAGTGAGAGATGCAGTGAGAGGTGCAGGAGCAGTGAGAGATGCTGTGAGAGGTGCAGGAGCAGTGTTAGATGCAATGAGAGTTGCAGGAGCAGTGAGAGATGCAGTGAGAGGTGCAGTTAGAGGTTCAGGAGCAGTGAGAGATGCAGTGAGAGGTGCAGGACCAGCGAGTGATGAAGTGAGAGGTGCAGGAACAGTCAGATATGCAGTGAGAGGTGCAGGAGCAGTCAGAGATGCATTGAGAGGCGCATGAGCAGTTGGAGATGAAGTGATAGGTGCAGGAGCAGTGAGAGCTACAGGAGCAGTGGGAGATGCAGTGAGAGGTGCAGGAACAGTAAGAGATACAGTGAGAAGTGCAGGAGCAGTGAGAGATGCAGTGAGAGGTGCAGGAGCAGTGAGAGATGCAGTGAGAGGTGCAGGAACAGTGAGAGATGCATTGAGAGGTGCAGTGAGAAGTACAGGAGCAGTGAGAGATGCAGTGAGAGGTGCAGGAGCAGTGAAAGATGCAGTGAGAGATGCAATGAGAGATACAGGAACAGTGAGAGATGCAAATGAGAGGTGCAATGAGAGGTGCAGGACAAGTGAGAGATGCATTGAGAGGAGCAGGAGCAGTGAGAGATGCAGTGAGAGGTGCAAAAGCAGTGAGAGTTACAGTGAGTCGTGCAGAAGTAATGAGAGATGCAGAGATAGGTGCAGGAGCAATGATCGATGCAGTGAGAAGTGCAGTGAGAGGTCCAGGATCAGTGAGAGATTCAGTGAGAGGTGCAGGAGCAGTGAGAGATGCAGTGAGAGGTGCAGTGAGAGGTCCAGGAGCAGTGAGAGATGCAGTGAGAGGTGCAGGAGCAGTGAGTGATGCAGTGAGAGGGGCAGTGGGAGTTGCAGGACTAGTGAGAGATGCAGTGAGAGGTGCAGGAGCAGTGAGAGATGCACTAAGATGTGCAATGAGAGGTGCAGGAGCATTGAGAGATGCAATCAGAGGTGCAATTTGAGGTGCAGGAGCAGTGAGAGATGCTGTGAGAGGTGCAGGAGCAGTGAGAGATGCAGTGAGAGGTGCAGGAGCAGTGAGAGATGCAATGAGAGGTGCAATGTGAGGTGCCCGAGCAGTGACAGATGTAGTGAGAGGTGCAGTGAGAGGTCCAGGAGTAGTGAGAGATGAAGTGAGAGGTCCAGTAGCAGTGGGAGATTCAGTGAGAGGTGCAGGAGCAGTGAGAGATGCAATGAGAGGTACAATGAGAGGTGTAGGAGCAGTGAGAGATGCAGAGAGAGGTGCAGCAGCAGTGAGAGATGCAATGAGAGGTGCATTGAGAGGTCCAGGAGCAGTAAGAGATGCAGTGAGAGGTGCAGGAGCAGTCAGAGATGCTGTGAGAGGTGCAGGAGCAGTCAGAGATGAAGTGAGAGGTGCAAGAGCAGTGGAAGGTGCAGGAGCAGTGAGAGATGCAGTAAGAGGTGCAATAACATTGAGAGATGCAGTGAGAGGTACAAGAGCAGTGAGATATGCAGTGAGAGGTGCTGTAGCAGTGAGAGATGCAGTGAAAGATGCAGTGAGAGGTCCAGGAGCAGTGAGAGATGCATTGAGAGGTGCAGGAGCAGTAAGTGATGCAGTGAGAGGTGCATTAGCAGTAAGAGATGCAGTGAGAGGTGCTGTAGCAGTGAGAGATGCAGTGAGAAGTGCAGTGAGAGGTGCAGGAGCAGTGGGAGATGCAGTGAGAGGTGCAAGAGCAGTGAGAGATGCGATGAAAGGTGCAATGAGAGGTGCAGGAGCACTGAGAGTTGCAGAGAGAGGTGCAGGAGCAGTGAGAGATGCAGTGAGATGTGCAGAGAGAGGTCCAGGAGCAGTGAGAGATGCAGTGAGATGTGCAGAGAGAGGTCCAGGAGCAATTAGAGATGCAGTGATAGGTGCAGGAGCAGGGAGAGATGCAGTGAGAGGAGCAGTGTGAGATGCAGTTAAAGGTGCAGTGAGAGATGCAGTGAGAGGTGCAGTGAGAGGTGCAGGAGCAGTGGGAGATGCAATGAGAGGTGCAGTGAGAGGTGCAGGAGCAGTGAGAGATGAAGTGAGAGGTGCAGGAGCAGTGAGAGATGTAATGAGAGGTGCATTGAGAGGTGAATGAGTAGTGAGATATGCAGAGAGAGGTGCAGGAGCAGTGAGAAATGCAATCAGAGGTGCAGTGAGAGGTGCAGGAGCAGTGAGAGATGAGGTTAGAGGTGAGGGAGCAGTGAGAGATGCAATGAGAGGTGCAGTGAGAGGTGCAATGAGCAGTGAGAGATGCAGTGAGAGGTGCAGGAGCAGTGAGAGATGCATTGAAAGGTGCAGGAGCAGTGAGAGATATAGTGAGAGGAGCAGTGAGAGATGCAATGAGAGGTGCAGTAAGAGGTGCAGGAGTACTGAGAGATGCAGTGAGAGGTGCAGGAACAGTGAGAAATGCAGTGAGAGGTGCAGGAGCAGTGAGAGATGCAATGAGAGGTGCAGTGAGAGGTGCAGGAGCAGTGAAAGATGCAGTGAGAGGTGCAGGAGCAGTGATTGACGCAGTGAGAGGTGCAGTGAGAGGTGCAGGAGCAGTGAGAGATGCTGAGAGAGGTGCTGTAGCATTGAGAGATGCAATGAGAGGTGCAGTGGGAGTTGCAGGAGCAGTGATAGATGGAGTGAGAGGTGCAGTGATAAGTGCAGTGAGAGGTTCAGGAGCAGTGAGAGATGCAGTGAGAGATGCAGTGAGAGGTACAGGAGCAGTGAAAGATGCAATGAGAAGTGCAGTGAGAGGTGCAGGAGCAGTGAGAGATGCAGTGAGAGTTGCAGGAGCAGTGAGAGGTGCAGGAGCAGTGAGAGATGAAGTGAGAGGTGCAGAAGCAGTGAGAGATGAAGTGAGAGGTGCAGGAGCAGTGGGAGATGCAGTAAGAGGTGCAATGTGAGGTGCCCGAGCAGTGAGAGATGTAGTGAGAGATGCTGAGAGAGGTGCAGGAGCAGTGAGAGATGCAGTGAGAGATGCAGTGAGAGGTACAGGAGCAGTGAGAGATTCAATGAGAGGTGCAGTGAGAGGTGCAGGAGCAGTGAGAGATGCAATAAGGGTGCAGTGAGAGGTGCAGGAGCTTGAGAGATGACGTGGGTGCAGTGAGAGTGTGCAAGAGCAAGTGAGGGATGAGTTAGAGGTGCATGAGTCGTGAGAGATGCAGTGGGAGGGGCAGGAGCAGAGGAGATATGTAATGAGAGGGGCAGGTGCTAGTGAGAGGTGCAATGAAAGGTGCAGTGAGAGGTGCAGGAGCAGTGAGTGGGGCGTGAGAGGTGCGGGAGCAGTATCAGATATGCGTGAGAGGTGCAGGAGCAGTGAGAGATGCAGTGAGAGGTGCTGTCCGTTAAGAGGTCAGGTGCGTGCGAGAGCCGAGAGAGGTGCAGGGAGCTGTCAGAGATGCGTGAGAGGTGCCGGAGCAGTAAGGAGATAGCGTGAGAGGTGAAGGAGCAGTGAGTGCTGCAGGAGCGAGAGAGATGTGGTGAGAGGTGCAGTGAGAGGTACAAGAGCAGTGATATATGCAGTGAGAGGTGCTAGAGCAGTGAGAGATGCAGTGAGAAGATGGTAGTGAGTGGTCCAGGAGCAGTGAGAAATGCATTGAGAGGTGAGGAGCAGTACGTGTGCGTGAGAGGTGCAATAGCGTCAAGAGATGCAAGTGAGAGGTGCTGATATTAGTGAGAGATGCAGTGACGAAGTGCAGTGAGAGGTGCAGGAGGAGTGAGAGATGGCAGTGAGAGGTGCAGGAGCAGTGAGAGCTGCAGAGAGAGGAGCAGGAGCAGTGAGAGATGCAAATAGAGGTGCAGTAGACGTGCAGGAGCAGTGAGAGGTGCAGGCACAGTGAGATATGCAGTGAAAGGTCAGTGAGAGGTACAGGAGCTGTGTAGAGATGCTGTGGAGGTGCAGGAGCATAGAAGATGCAGTGAGAGGTGCAGGGAGCACGGGGGGAGGATCAGGGAGAGGTGTAGTGAGCGGTGCTGTGAGAGGTGCAGGAGCAGAGAGAGGTAGTGCAGAGGTGCAGGAGCGTGAGCCGATGAGGTGAGAGGGCAAAAAAAAAAAGGAGGTGCCAGGTAGCAGTGAGAGATGCAGTGAGATGTGCAGAGAGAGGTCCGGAGCGTGGAGATGCGTGAGAGGTGCATTAGCAGTTAATGATGCAGTGAGCGGATGCAGTTGTGAGATGCGTGATAGGTGCAGTGAGAGGTCCAGAGCCAGTGAGGAGGATGCAGTGAGAGGTGCCGAGCAGTAAGTGATGCAGGGTAGGTGGCTGGGGCAGTAAGAGATGCAGTGAGAGGTCCAGGAGCAGTGAGCGATGCAGTGAGAGGGGCAGGAGCAGTGAGAGATGCATATGAGGTGGGAGGGGTTTAGCAATGTGAGGTGCCCGAGCGTGCGAGATAGCAGAGAGAGGTGCAGGAGCAGAGAGAGATGCAATGAGAGGTGCCGTGGAGAGGTGCAGAGTAGTAGTGAGGAGATGCAGTGAGAGGAGCACGTGAGAGATGCAATGAGAGTTGATGTGAGGTGCCAGAGCAGTGGGAGTGCAAGTGAGAGGTGCAGGAGCAGTGAGAGATGCCATGAGAGGTGCAGTGAGGGGTGCAGTAGTAGTGAGAGATTCCGTGAGAGGAGCAGTGTGAGACTGGCACGTGAAAGGGCAGTGAGAGGTCCAGGAGCGTGAGAGATGCAGTGAGAGGTACAGGCGCAGTGAGAGATGCATAATGAGAGGTGCCGTGAGAGGTGACGGCGCAGTGGGAGGATGCAGTGAGCGGTGCAGAAGCAGTGAGAGATGCAATGAGCGGTTGCAGTGTGAGATGCAGTGAAAGGTGCAGTGAGAGCGTCCAGGAGCAGTGGAGAGATGAGTGAGAAAGTGCGGAGCAGTAAGTGTTGCAGTGAGAGGTGCAGGGGCAGTATGAGATGCAGTGAGAGGGGCTGGAGCAGTGAGAGTTGCAATGAGAGGTGCAGTGCGGAGTTACAGGAGCAGTGAGAGTGAGTGAGAGGTGCAGTGAGAAGTACAGTGAGAGAGTCAGGGAGCAATGAGAGATGCCGTGAGAGATGCAATGAGAGGTGCATTGAAGAGTTTCCAGCGAGCAGTGAGAGAAGGTGGGAGAGGTGCAGTGAGACGGTGCAGGAGCAGTGAGAGATGCAGTGAGAGGTACAGGAGCAGTAAGTGATGCAGTGGAGGTGCAGGGGCAGTAAGAGAAGCACGTGAGATGTCCAGAGCAGTGAGAGATGCTGTGAGAAGGGAGGGCGCAGTGAGCGAGTGCAATGGAGAGTTGCAAAATGTGAGGTGCCCGCGCAGAGGGAGATGCAGGGAGAGGGCCAGGAGCAGTGAGAGATGAAATGAGAGGTGCAGTGGGAGGTGCAGTAGTAGTGGAGATGCAGTGAGATGGAGCAGTGTGAGATGCAGTGAAAGGTGCAGTGAGAGGTCCAGGAGCAGTGAGTGGGAGTGACACGGTGCAGTGAGAAGTGCAGAAAGAGATTCCGGAGCAGTGAGAGATGGCCGGAGGATGCCAATGAGTTGTGCATTGGGGGGGACGTTCCAGGGCACGTCGAGAGAAGGGAGGGAGAGGTGCACGTGAGAGGTCGCAGGAGCAGGGGAGATTGCAGTTTGAGGTGCAGGAGCAGTGAGAGATTATTTAGAGGTACAATGAGAGGATGTAGGAGCAGTGAGAGATGCAGAGAGAGGTGCAGGAAGCAGTGAGAGATGCAATTAGAGGTGCCGTGAAGAAGTGAAGAGCGTAAGAGGTGCAGGAACGTGAGATATCGAGTGAAGTTGCAGGAGAGGTAACAGGAGCTGTGGAGCTGCTGTGAGCGGTTCAGGAGCAGTGAGAGATGCAGTGAAGAGGTGCAGGGAGCAGTGAGAGATCCAGTGAGAAGGTGTATGAGAGGTGCAGTGAGAGGTGCAGGATCAGTGAGAGGATGTAGTGGAGTGCAGGAGCAGTGGAAGATGTGATGGAGAGGTGCAATGAGCCGGTGCAGGCGCAGTGAGAGTGCAGTGAGATGTGCAGAGAGAGGTCCAGGAGCAATTAGAGTGCAGTGATAGGTGCAGGAGCAGGGAGCGATGCCGTGGAGGAGGCAGTGTGCGATGCAGTGAAAGGTGCATTGAGAGATGCAGTGAAGGGTGCGTGAGGGTGAGGAGCAGGGGAGATGCAAGAGAGGGGCCGTGAGAGGCATGCAGGAGCCGTGAGAGATGAAGTGAGAGGTGCAGGAGCAGTGAGAGCTGTAATGAGGAGGTGCATTGTGAGGTGCATGAGTAGTGAGGATAGCAGAGAGAGGTGGCAGGAGCAGTGAGAAATGGCATCAGAGGTGCAGTGAGAGGTGCGGGAGCCAGTGAGAGTGAGGTTAGTGTGCGGCGCAGTGAGAGATGCACTGAGAGGTGCAGTGAGAGGTGCCGGAGCAGTGAGAGATTGCAGTGAGAGGTGCAGGAGCAGTGAGAGATGCATATGAAAGGTGCAGGAGAGTGAGAGATGCAGTTAGGGAGCGTGAGAGATGCATGAGAGGTGGCAGTACAGAGGTGCAGGAGTATGAGAGATGCAGTGAGAGGTGTCAGGGAACAGTGAGAACTGCAGTGAGAGGTGCAGGAGCAGTGAGAGATTGCAATGAGAGGTGCAGTGAGAGGAGCTGGACGCAGTGAATAGATGCAGTGAGAGTTGCAGGGTGCAGTGAATGACGCAGTGAGGAGGTGCAGTGAGAGGTGCAGGAGCAGTGAGAGATGCTGAGACGAGGCTGCTGTAGCATTGAGGGATGCCACTGAGAGGTGCAGTGGGAGTTGAGGAGGCAGTGATAGATGGAGTGAGAGGTGCAGTGATAAATGCATGAGAGGTTCAGGGGCAGTGAGAGAGGCAGGAGAGATGCAGTGAGAGGTACAGGGAGCAGTGAAAGATGCAATGAGATTTGCAGTGAGAGGTGCAGGAGCAGTGAGCAGTGCAGGAAGAGTGAGAGATGAAGTGAGAGGTGCCAGAAGCAGTGAGAGATGAAGTGAGGAGGTGCAGGAGCAGTGGGAGAAGCAGTAGCGAAGCAATGTGAGGTGCCCGAGCTCAGTGAGATATGTGTGAGAGATGCTGAGAGAGGTGGCCGGGCAGTGAGAGATGCAGTGAGAGATTCAGTGCGAGGTAAGGCGCAGTGAAAGATTCAATGAGAGGGCTGCAGTGAGAGGTTGCAGGAGCAGTGAGAGATGAATAAGGTGCAGTGAGAGGTGCTGGGATTGAGGATGAAGTGGAGAGGTGCAAGTGAGGAGGTGCACGCGCAGAGCGGGATAGCAGTTTAGAGGTGCAAGCGTAGTGAGACATGCGTGGGAGGGCAGGAGAGTGAGATATGCATGAGAGGTGCAGGAGCAGTGAGAGGTGCAATGAAGGTGCAGTGAGGAGGTTAGAGGAGCCGTGAGTGGTGCCGTGAGAGGTGCAGGCGGCAGTCAGATATGCAGTGAGAGGTGACAAGAGCAGTGAGAGATTGCAGTGAGAGGTGCAGTAAGAGGTCCCAGGAGCAGTGAGCGATGCAGTTGAGAGGTGCAGGAGAAGTCAGAGAATGCAGTGAGAGGTGCGGCGCAGTAGAGATGACGTGAGAGGTGCAGGAGCAGTTAGAGCAGCAGGAGCAGAGAGAGATGCGGTGAGAGGTGCAGTGAGAGGTACAAGAGCAGTGATAAATGCAGTGAGAGGAGCATTAGAGCAGAGAGAGATGCAGTGAGAGTGTAGTGAGAGGTCAGGACATGTGCGAAATGCATTGAGCAGGTGCAGGAGCAAGTAAGTGATGCAGTGAAGGAGCAGTAGCAGTATGAGATGCGAGAGAGGTGCTGTTATTAGTGAGAGATGCAGTGAGAAGTGCAGTGAGAGGTGAGGGAGTTGAGAGCTGCAGTGAGAGGTGCATGAGCAGTGCGAGATGCGATGAAAGGTGGAATGAGGACGGTGCAGGAGCAGTGAGAATGCAGCAGAGCCGGAGCGGAGCAGTGAGAGATGCAGCTGAGTTGTGAGGGAGAGGTCCAGGAGCAGTGTGAGGATGCAGTGAGAGGTGCTAGAGCAGTGAGAGATGGCGATGAAAGGTGCAATGAGAGGTGCAGGAGCAGATGAGAGATGCAGAGAGAGGAGCCGGCGCAGTGAGAGCTGCAGTGAGATATGCAAAGAGAGGTCCAGGAGCAGTGAGGATGCAGTGAGCGGTGGCATCGCCGTGAGAGATGCCGTGAGAGGAGCAGTGTGAGATGCAGTGAAAGGTGCAGTGAGAGGTCCGGGAAGCAATGAGAGATGCAGTGCGAGGTGCAGGGGGGCAGTAAGAGATGCAGTAGAGGTGCAGGGAGCCCAATTTTGAGAGAGCAGTGAGAGGCGCAGGAGAGTGAGAGATGCAATGGAGAGTTGCAGGAGCAGTGAGAGATGCTGAGAGAGGTGCAGGATCTGTGAGAGATGCAGTGCGAAGGGCAGGAGCAATGAGAGATGGCAATAAGAGGAGCAATGTGAGGTGCCCGCGCTGTTGGAGATGCCGTGAGAGGTGCTGGAAGCAGTGAGGGATGCAGTGAGAGATGCTGAGGAGAGAAGCAGGAGCAGTGCGAGATGCATTGAGGGGTGCATTAGCAGTTAGAGATGCAGTGTAAGGAGCAGTGTGCGAAGCAGTGAAAGGTGCAGTGAGAGGTCCAGGAGCAGTGCGCCAGAGCTGCAGTGAGAGGTGCATTAGCAGTAAGACGGTTGCGATGAAGGGTGCAATGGCGAGGTGTGCACAAGTGAGGTGCAGGAGCCGTGTAGAGATGCTGCGAGAGGTGCAGGAGCAGTGAGAGATGCAGTGAGAGGCGCAGGAGCAGTGAGAGATGAATGAGAGGTGCAATGTGAGGTGCTGCAGCAGTGAGAGATGTTGTGAGAGGTGATGTGAGCAGTTGAGAGATGCAATGAGAGGTACAATGAGAGGTTGCTAGGAGCAGTGAGAGCTAATCGCAGCAGGAAGAGGGTATTTTGGTGCCCATTGGGAGTTGCAGGATCGTGAGAAGCTGCAGTGAGGTGCAGGAGCAGTGAGCGAAGCACTGAGATGTGCAATGAAAGTGCAGGCGCATTAAGAGCTGCAGTGACGAGGCGAGGAGTAGTGAGAGATGCAATGAAGAGGTCACTGAGAGGTGCAGAGCCGTGAGAGATGTGAGGAGAGGTGCTGTAGCAGTTAGAGATGCAATGAGATGTGCGTGGTGCGTTGAAGGACAAGTGAGAGATGGAGTGAGAGGTTGCAGTGAGAGGTCTGGGAGCAGTGAGAGGATTGCAATGAGAAGTGCAGTGAGAGGTGCAGGAGCAGTGAGAGATGCAGTGAGAGTTTGCAGGATTTAGTGAGAGTTGCAGGAGCAGGGAGAGTAGTAGAGAGAGGTGCAGATGCAGTGAGAGATGAAGTGAGAGGTGCAGAGCAGTGGGGATGCTGTGGGAGTGCTGTAGCTGTGAGAGCTGCAATTAGAGGTGCAGAGGGAGTTGCAGGAGCTGTGAGATTGTAGTGCGAGACTGCTGAGAGAGGTACAGGAAGCAGTGAGAGCTGCGTGAGATGTGCAGGAGGAGTGCGAGATGCAAAGAAAGGTGCAATGAGAGGTGCAGGAGCAGTGGAGAGATTAAGAGAGCGGTGCAGGAAGCAGTGCGAGATGCCGTGAGATGTGCAGAAAGCGGTCAGGAGCAGTGAGAGGAGCATTAGCAGTCAGAGAATGCAGTGAGAGGAGGCAGTGTGCAGATGCAGTGAAAGGTGCAGTCCTGGAGCATTGCGAGGTCTGGAGCAGTGAGAGATGCAGTGAGAGGAGTAGGAGATGTAAGTGATGCAGCTGGGAGGTGCCGGGGCAGTAAGAGATGCAGTGAGGGGTGCCGGAGCACTTGAGAGATGCAGTGTGAGGTGCAGGAGAGTGAGCGTGCCTGAGAGAGGTGCAGGGCAGTGAGAGGTGGAGTGAGATAGGGCAGGGCAGTGAGAGATGCAATGCGGGTGCAAAGTGAGTTGCCGAGGCAGTGAGAGATGTCAGTGAGAGGTGCAGGGCAGTGAGAGATGCTGTGAGATGTGCAGGATCAGGGTTAGAGCAATGAGATGTGAGGGACTATTGAGCGATGCCGGAGTTGTGCAGGAGAGGTCAGGAGCAGTGAGAGATGAGTGCGAGGAGGCCAGAGCAGTGAGAGATGCGATGAAAGGTGCAACTGCGAGGTGCAGGAGCAGTGCGAGATGCAGAGAGGAGGTCAGGCGCAGTGAGCGATGCAGTGAGATAAGCAAAGGAGAGGTTCAGGGCAGTGAGAGTGCAGTGAGAGTGCATTCGAAGAGAGAGATGCCGTGAGAGGAGCAGTGAGAATGCAGTGAAGGTGCAGTGAGAGGTCCGGGTGCAATGAGAGCTGTCAGTGAGAGGTGCAGGGCAGTAGGAGATGCAGTGAGAGCGTGCAGGAGATGTGAGAGATGCAGTGAGACGGCGCAGGAGCAGTGAAGAGATGCAATGTGAGTTGCAGGAGCAGTCGAGCGATGCTGAGAGAGTGTGCCAGGAGCAGTGAGAGATGCAATTAGAGAGGGCAGGAGAAGGAGAGATGCAATGGAGGAAGCAATTGTGAGGTGCCCGAGCAGTTGGAGATGCAGTGAGAGGTGCTGGAGCAGTGAGAGATGCAGTGAGAGATGCGAGAGAGGTGCAGGCGCAGTGAGAGATGCATTGAGGGGTGCCTTAGCAGTTAGAGATGCAGTGAAAGGAGCAGTGTGCGATGCAGTTGGAAAGGAGCATTGAGCGGTCCAGGACAGTGAGAGATGCAGTGAGAGGTGCATTTAGCCGTACGAGTTGCTCGATTGAAGGGTGCCACTGAGCGGTGCAAGTGAGGTCAGGAGCAGTGAGAGATGCTGAGATGAGGTTGGGCAGAGCGCAGTGAGAGATGCAGTGAGAGGCGTCAGGAGAAGTGAGAGATGCACTCGAGAGGTGCAATGTGAGGTGCCTGAGCAGTGAGAGGATGTTGTGAGAGGTGATGTGAGCAGTGAGAGATGCAATGAGCGGTACAATGAGAGGTGTAGGAGCAGTGAGAGATGCAGAGAGAGGTTGCTTTTGGGAGTTGCAGGATCCGTGAGCGATGCAGGGAGAGATGTGCAGGAGCGTAGAGATTTTTTGCACGAGATGTGCAATGAGTGGTGCAGCGGAGCCTTAAGAGATGCGTTGAGGGCGAGGAGTAGTGAGCGATGCAATGAGAGTGCAATGAGCGGTGCAGGAGTAGTGAGAGTGTGAGAGCGGTGTTTAGCAGTTGAGATGCAGAGAGGTGCAGTGGGAGTTGCAGGGACAGTGAAGCGGTGGAGTGAGATGTGCAGTGAGAGGTCAGGAGCAGTGGAGAGATGCAATGAGACGTGCAGTGAGACGGTGCAGGAGCCGTGAGAGGATGCAGTGGAGTTGCGGATAGTGAGGTTGAGGAGCCGTGAGAGTTGTAGAGAGAGGAGCAGAGCAGTGAGAGATGAAGGATGAGAGGTGTAGGAGCAGTAGGGAGATGCTGTGGGAGGTGCTGTAGCAGTGAGAGATGCAATTAGAGGTGCATTGGGAGTTGCAGGAGCTGTGGAGATGTCGTGCGAGCTGCTGCGAGAGGGTACAGGAGCAGTGAGAGCTGCAGTGAGAGGTGCAGGAGGAGTGAGGATGCAATGAAAGGTGCAATGAGAGGTGCAGGAGCAGTGGAGATTAAGAGCGAGGTGCAGGTGGAGCCGTGAGAGTGCAGTGAGATGTGCGAAAGCGGTCAGGAGAGTGAGAGGTGCTTAGCAGTCAGAGATGCAGTGAGCGGCGCCGTGTGAGATGCAGTGAAAGGTGCAGTCCTGGCGCATTGAGAGGTCTGGAGCAGTGGAGATGCAGTAAGAGGTGCAGGAGATGTAAGTGATGCAGTGGGAGTGCCGGGGCAGTAAGAGATGCAGTGAGGGGTGCAGGAGCATTGAGAGATGCAGTGTGAGGTGCGGAGCAGTGAGAGCTGCTGAGAGTGGTGCAGGATGTGGGGGCCCCAAGTGAGAGTTGCAATGAGAAGGGCCAGGCTCGTGCGACTCAGCAATGAGAGGTGCAAAGTGAGGTTGCGCGGCAGTGGAGAAGATGTAGTGAGAGGTTGCAGGTGCAGTGAGAGATGCTGTGAGAGGTGCCGGATCAGTGTTAGATGCAATGAGAGGTGCAGGACTAGTGAGAGATGCTGTGAGAGGTGCAGTGAGAGGTCCAGGAGAGTGAGAAATGCAGTTCGAGGTGCAGGCAAAGTAAGAGATGCAGTGAGAGGGCAGTTGAGAGGTCAGGAGAGTGGAGAGATGAAGGTGAGAGGTTCAGGAGCAGTAAGTGATGCAGTGAGAGGTGAGGAGCAGTATGAGTGCAATGTCGAGAGGTGCAGTGGGAGTACAGAGCAGTGAGAGATGCAGAGAGAGGTGCAAGAGCAGTGTAGCAACAACGTGGTAGTTTTCTGCTATTTTGATTAATTACGGATTTGCCGACACAGTTCTCTCTTCACAAACTGCGACACGAGGAAGGGTGCTTGGACATAATTAAATTATCGATAAGATTGTGCCCAAGTGCGTTGTTCTCTAATGACTAAACAAAGGAATGCTTGTTTACCAATGTGACAAAGACGTGACCCAAAGGCCTCTTTGTCGAGATCCGCGGAGGAACCCCCTCTGGGCTTCTCCGAAGATGACAAGACGAATAGTGTCAATTCAAATCATGCACACACAGGATAATCCCCTGAAGGAGGGGGTTGAGCCAGTGTTCACTACACCGCCACCGTTCAACGAACTGTGATAACATATACACACCACACAAACAAGAGAACAAACATTCATGACATTTGTGGTTTAACAGGTCCCTCTAAATGTATGAAATGCTTTTCTGTTTGATGTTCACGATTGCCATGTAATCAATGGACTCTAACTTAAGTTTGTGGAATGTAATCAGACTTGAGAAGTGTCAAATCACGAGAATCAAGTATATTTACCTTACTAAATTCAAAATTAACACCGTGCGCGGTTATCATTATGATCAGAAAAAATTCAGTGATGTCAACTCCTTAACACTAGAGTGCAATCACGATGCATTCTTTTATTAATACTGTTTATATGTGTATTTGACAGAGTTTTCTGCCTCCTCTGCACATTGCCCCGGAGGGCGTGTATTTCGCGAACGAAGAGGCTTGTCGCCACGCCTCCTTCCAAACTATTGGACCAAGCGTGTCAGAAAGGTGTGGGCCGTCCCTTCAAAAACACGGAGCGCCAAAACATTTTTCTTTGCATTTTCTGACAGAGAGAGGTCCACGCTTCAATAAGAACTCCAACCCCGGCGTTCTTCGTTTATTTTCTTTGTTTTAATCTATGTTTTTCTTTTCCATTTGACTACTCGTGAGAGTTTGTCTTTGTTCAGTGTATTCCACAAACGAAACAAATTTAGAGTAATCTTATTTCCGTGATTCGCTAACATCTACCTCCGCCCGGAGAAAACCTCGGACATCAAGCTCACGTGTTCTTTTCAAACCTGCTGCACAATAGAGTCATCTCAAAGCAAGTAATTTTACAAGCTAAAATAATTGCTGTTAAGAGGGTGTCTGGTAAAACCTTGGGGTCTCCTTGTGGAGTGATGTTTTGAATTGTTCTGTCCTGAGAGATCTCTCTCTCTCTTCTCTCTCTCTCTCTCTCTCTCTCTCTCTCTCTCTCTCTCTTCTCTCCCTCTCTCTCTCTCTCTCTCTTTCTCTCTCTCCAATACTTCGTTTTGCAATCATTTTGGGTAATTTGCATGTTTTTTTGCTATGCATATTTATCAAGAGTCTATGTAATCTTTAGTTGAGTTTTATAAAATTTCATATTTTTTTGAAGTGAATCTGGTTCATGGCCCATAACTGAGTCCTGCAAAATGTCGATTTAAGTTACCAAGTTCTACCTTGTTAAATTTTCGAGATATCTACAGTGCCTTACCCGCAAACATCTTTCCTTATGGCCATAGGAAAAGCTATTCTGTGTTCACAGGCGACAAATTGTGATAGTGAAGTCTCGCTCCATGTCCACCGACGGACCAGGTTGCGTGAAAAACTAAATTTGAAATATATTAAAATTTACCTTAAAAAATGATTCTGGTTTTACTTGACCTCTACGTAATAATTACGACGAGCACTCGTGTTAATTATTCATTTATGGTGAGGTTTAGCCTGTTCCCTATTTGAGATCCTTTAATTGGTGTATGCGAAAAAAATATATTCAGCATTTTATGAATATTACCCCATTTGAGTTAATACCCCAAAACCACTCATTGGGTCGTACAGCCAGTGAGAGATGCAAGTCAAGGGTGCAGTGAGCGGTCAGGAGCAGTGAGAGATGCAGTGAGATAAGCAATGAGAGGTGCTGGAGGCGTGAGAGATGCAGTGTAAAGGTGCAGCGGAGAGGTTCAGGAGCAGTGAGAGATGCAGTGAGAGGATGCAGGGAGCAGTAAGAGGATGAGTCGCGAGGTGCTGTAGCAGTGAGGATGGCAATGAGAGTGCAGTGGGAGTTGCAGGAGCAGTGAGAGATTGCAGTGAGAGGTGCAGTGAGAGTGCAGTGAGAGGTCCAGAGCAGTGAGAGAGCATTGCAGCTCTCATTGAATCTGCTTGTTCTGCGGCTCTCATGCATCTCACTACTGCTGCACTCTATTGCACTGCTCTGCACTCTACTGCATCTTCATGCTCCAGACCTCTCACTGCATCTTCACTGCTCTGCAACTTTCCACTGCACCTATCATTGCATATTTCATGCTACTTTACCTTCACTGCAGTTCTTGACTGCTCTGCACCTTCTCACTGCATCTCTCACTGCTCCTGCACCTCTCAATTGTATCTTTCACTGCTCCTGCAACTCCCACTGCATCTCACACTGGCTCCTGCCATTCCTACTGCATCTCTCACTGCTCTGCACCTCTCACTGGTGTCTCTATTAACCATGCACCTTCACTGGATCTTCACTGCATCTCTCACGCTCCTGCACTACACTGCATTTTTCACTGCTCTTCACCTCTCACTGAACTCTCATTGGCATTTCTCACTGATACTGCACCTCTCCCTGCATCTGTCACTGCTCTGCACCTCTCAATTCACCTCTCACTGAATCTCTCCACCGCTCCTGCACCTCTCACTGCATCTCTCACTGCTCTGCAACTCCCACTGACCTTCATTGATATTTCACTGCTATGCCAAAAAAAAAAACCCCTTCACTGCATTTCTTTTACTGCTCCTGCACCTTCATGCCTCTCTCATGCTCTGCACCTCTCATGCTTCTCTACTGCACTTCATTGTATCTCTCACTACTCCTTGCAACTCCACTGCATCTCTCACTGCTTCCTGCCCTTCCTACTGCATTCTCAGTGCTCTGCCCTCTCACTGTGTCTCCCATTGCCCCTGCACCTTCATGCATCTCTCACTGCATCTTTTATGCTCCCTGGCATCTCACTGTATCTCTCAATGTCCTGTACTTCTCACTGCACTCTCACTGCATCACTCAATGCGCCTGGCACCTCTCACTGCATCTTTCACTGTCCTGCACCTTCTCACTGCACCTCTCCATTGCATCTCTCACTGCTCCTGCACCTCTCACTGCATTTCTCCACTGTTCTGCACCTCTCTTAGCATCTCTAGTCTCCTGCACCTCTTACTGCCACCCTCTTTGCATCTCTCACTGTCCTGCACCTCTCATTGCATCTCTCAACTGCCTTCTCAACTGTATTTCTCACTGTCTGTACCCTCACCTGCCACCCTCTCACTACATCATTTATACTCCTGCAGAAAGTTCATGTCTCTCTCCTTGCTCTGCACCTCTCACTGCCACCTTCTCATTGCATTCCCACTGCTCCTGACCTCCTCACTGCACCTCTCATTGCATCTCTCACTGCTACTGCCCTCTCATGATCTGTCCCAGCTCCAGCACCTTATCGCACCTCTCACTGAATATCTAGTACTCCTGCCCTCTCACTGCATCTTACTGCTCCTGCACTCTCACAGCACTCTCATTGCATCTCACACTGCTCCCTGCACTCTCACTGCATCTCTGACTGATCCTGCACCCTCACTGCATCTCTCATGCTCCTGCACCTCTCACTGCAACTTTCCACTGCATTTCTCATGTTCCTGACACCTCTCACTGCACTATCATTGATTCTTTCTCTGCTACTTTACCATTTCAATGCATTTCTCACTTGCTCCTGAACCTCTCACTGGCACTCTCGATGCTACCTGCAACCTATCATGCATCTCTCACTACTCCGTGACCTCTCACTGCACTTTCACTCATCTCTCCACTACTCCGCACGTCTCACATGCATCAATCAATGCTCCTGCACCTGCTCACTGCATCTCTCCGGCTCCTGCACCTCATCTGCACCTCTCTACTGATTTCTCACTGTTCTGCCACCTTCACTGCACCTATGTTGCTCTTTCTCTGCTACTGTCCTTTCAATGCATTTGTCTGCTCCTGCACCTCTCACTGCACTCTCAATGATCCTGCACTCTCTCACTGATCTCTCACTTCTCCGTGACTTCCATGCACCTATCCACTGCATCTCTCACTACTCCTGCACCTCTCACTGCAAACTCAATTGCTCCTGCACCTCTTTCACTTACTTCTCTTAATGCTCCTGCACATCTAAATTGCAACTCTCATTGCATCTCTCACTGCTCCTGCACCTCTCACTTCATCTCTCACTGCTCCTGCACTCTCAAATGCATCTCCACTTCTATGACCTATCTCTGAACATCTCACTGCTTCTCTCACTGCTAAGCACCACTCATCTGCTTGCTCACACTAGCTCATGCACCTCTCACGACCACCCCTCACTGCACCTCTCACGGACTCCTGCACCTCTCATTGCATAGCTCACTTACTCTGCCCTCCCACTGGCATCTCTCACTGCTCTTGCAACCTTCACTTGCAACCTCTCACTGATCTTTCACTGTTCCTGAGTGTCACTGCACCTTTCTATTGCATCTCTCACTGCTTACTGTACCGATCAATGGATCTCTCACTGCTCCTGGATTCTCACTGCATCTTCTCACTGCTTCTCCACTGCTCCTGACTCTCCCTGTATTTCTCACTGCTCCTGTACCTCTCACTGACACTCTCATACATATTCATGCTCCTGCAAGTCTCACTGCATCCTCATGCTCATTGCACCTCTCTACGCACTCTATTGCATCTCACACTGCTCTGAACCTCTCACGGCACCCTCTAATTGCAACTCTCACTGCTCCTGCACCTCTCAATTGCACCTTCACTGAATATTCAATCTCCTGACACCTTCACTGCAACTCTCACTAATCCTGCACCTACTTCACTGCATCTCTCACTGCACTCTAATTGTTCTCTCTACTGCTCCTGCACATCTCACTGCATCTCTCACGGCTCCTCTGCCTTCCTACCTGCATCTCTCACTGCTCCTGCACCTGTCACGTTCTCCACTGCTCCTGTTCCTCTCACTTGACCTTCTTTCTGTGTCAATCATTGCTCCTTGCTTTAACACCTTCTCACTGCACTCTCCTTGCATTCACTCCACTGCTCCTGCACTTCTCATGGTCTTTCACTGTTCCTGCACCTCTCACTGCATTCTCTCAGTTACTCCTGCACCTCTTACTGCACCTCTCACGCATCTCTCACTGCTCCTTGACTTCTCCCTGCACCTCTCACTGCACTCTCTCACTGCTTTTGCTCCTGTCATACTGATCTTTTCACTGCTCTGCACCTTCACTGTCTCTATCACTGCATTCTTTCACTGCCTCCTTCCCCTCTCATTGCACTTATTGCATCTCTCACTGCTACTACACCTCTCACTGCATCTCTCACTGCACTTTCATGGCATCTCTCACTGCTCCTGCCACCTTTCAAGCACCTTCACTGAAAACTCATGCTCCTGCCACCTCTCACTGCAGCTCTCACTGCCTCCTGACCACTCACTGCATCTCTCACTGTACTTCTCATTGCATTCTCTCACTAATCCTGCTCTCTCATTGCATCTCTCACTGTCCTGCACTCTCACTGCACCTCTCACTCATTCTCATGCTCCTAACCCTCTAATTGCATCTCTCGCGTTCGCTGCCCTCCAATGCATCTCTCACTGCTCCAGCACCTTCACTGCATTGAGAGCATTCTCACTGCTCTGCACTCTCACTCGCAACACTCACTGCCGCTCTGCACCTCTACTGCACTCTCTTACTGCTCTGCACCTTCACCGCACCTCTCATTGCATCTCTTCACTGTCTTGCACCGCTCACTGCATCTCTGATGCTCTGCACCTCTCAATGCACTTCTCACTGCATTTCTCACTGTTCTGCCCCTCCCTCTCACTGCCACCTATCATATGCATCTTTCTCTGCTACTGTACCTTCCGAGCACCTCTCACTGATCTTCACTTGCCTCCTGACCCTCTAATTGCATTCTCTCACGTCTCCTGCCCTTCCTTAATGCTATTTCTCACAGCTCCTGCACCTTCTCTGCATTTGAGAGATCTTCAGACTGTCCTCACCTCCCACTACAGTTACTCACGCTCCTACACCTCTCACTGCATTTCTTAGTGGTCTGCACCTCTACAGCACCTCTATTGGCATTTTCACTGCTCCTACACTCCACGGCATCTCTGACTGATCCTGCACCTCTCATGCATCTCTCAATGCTTACTGCACCTCCCTCACTGCATTTCTCACTGTTCCTATGCACCTCTCATGCTCCTATCATTGGCTTCCCTCTCTGCTACTGTACCTCTCAGTGCATATCTTTACTGGCATCTCTCACTGCTCCGTGACCTCTCACTCTGCACCTTTGCACTGCATCTCTCACTGCTCCTGCACCTTCACTGCATTCACTTACTGCTCCTGCACCTCTCACTGCATCTCTCAATGCTCCTGTCCTCTCAATGCCATCTCATTGCATTCTCTCACTGCTCATGCACCTCACACTTCATCTCTCACGGCTCTGCACCTCTCAATTCACCTCTCATTACATCCTCTCACTGGCTCCTTGCCACCTCTCAATGCATCTCTCACTTCTCATGCACCTCTCACTGCTCTTCACTGTCCTGACACTCACTTTACCTCACACTGCTCCGTGACCTCTCATGCATGTCTCACTGCATCTCTCATGCCCTTAACATCGTGCATTCTCACAGTCCTGCCACCTTCACTGCATTATTCTTGTCATGCTCCTCTCCTGACCTATCATAGCTTCCCTCCTGCTACTGTACTAACAGTTATATCTCACTGCATCTCTTCACTGTCCGTGACCTCTCACTTGCACCTTTCACTGCAACCTCACTGCTCCTGCACTCTCACTATTTCACTCATCTGCTCCTGCACCTCTCACTTCATCTCTCACTGCTCTGCACCTCTCACTTTACTTCTCATTGCATCTCGCACTGCTCATGCACTCTTCAATGCATCACTCTCACTCTCAATGCGCACTCTCACTGCCACCTCTCACTCGCTCCGGCCACCACTCACTGCATCTCACATGCTCCGTGACTTCACTGCATCGCTCACTGATCTCTCACTGCTCCTGCACCTCTAACTGTATCTCTCATGCTCTTTGCCACACCTCATTGAACATTCATGTCCTGCTCCTTCCCCACTGCATCTTCTCACTGCTCCCTGCAATCTCACTTCATCTCTCCCGCTTATGCTCTTTCACCTCTCACTGCACCTTCACTTCATTCTCTCACTGTTCCTGCACGTCTCACTGCACCTTTCATTGCATCTCTCACTCCTTCTGCACCTCTCACTGCACCTCTCTTTGCATTCTCTCACTGCTTTCTGCACCTCTACTGCCATCTCTACTGTTCCTGCACCTCTCACTGGCATCTCTCAATGCTCTTGCACCCTATTGCTCTCTCACTGCTACTGCACCTCTCATGCATTTGTCACTGTCCTGCACTCTCAATGAACCTCTCAATGCACCTCTCATGATTCTCTCACGGCTCCCTGAACCTCTCACTGTATCTCTCATGCTCCGCAACTCCCCTGCACTGTATTGAATATTTCAATGCTATGTGCACCTTCTCACTGCATCTCTTACTGTCCTGCACCTCTCCGTATCTCTCACTGCTCCTGCAACTCTACTCATCTTCACTGCACCTCTCATTGCATCTCTCACTGGACCTGCACCTCTCACTGCACGTGTCCCTTCCTTACTGATCTCTCAATGCTCCTGCACCTATCACTGATTCTCACTGCCCCTGCACCTCTCATTGCATCTCGCACTATCCTGCACCTCTCACTGCATTCTCTCCACTGCCTGCACCTTCAATGCACTCTCATTTGCATTATTTCTCTGCTACTGCACCTCTCACTGCATCTCTTATGCTCCTGCACCTCTCTCACTGCATCTCTCACTAATCCTGCACCTCTCACTAGGCATCTCTCACTGACACTCTAAATGCATCTTCACTGCTCCTGCTAATCTCAATGCGCATCTCTCACGCTCCTGCCCTTCCTACTGCATTCGCACTGCTCCTGCCACCTCTCACTGTATCTTCACTGCTCCTGTACCTCTCACTGCACCTCTCACTGCGTCAATCATTGCTCCATGCCACTCTCCATGCACCTTCATTGCATTCTCTCACTGCTCCTGACCTCTCATTGCATCTCTCATGTTCCTGCACCTTCCTGCTCTTCATACTACTGCCTGCACCTCTTACTGCAACTCTACTGCAATCTCTCACTGCTCCTTGACTTCTCACTGCACCCTCTACTGCATCTTCTCACTACTTTGCTCCCTGTCACGGCATCTTTCACTTGCTCCTGCACCTCACTGTCTCTATCACGGCATCTTTCACTGCTGATACACCTCTCACTGATGTCTCATGCATTCTCATTGCATCTCTCACTGCTTCCTGAAAGTCTCACGGCATCTCTCACTCCTTCTGCACTCTCACTGCACCTCTCATGGCAGCTCTCACTGCTCTGCACCTTCGCACTGCATCTCCACTGAGTCCTGCACCTCTCACTGCATCTCTCAGTGGCTCCTGGCCTCTTCCTGTATCATTCACTGCTTTCTGCACCTTTCAAGGTCAATTCACTGCATCTTCCACAGCTCCTGCACCTGCACAGAAGTCTCACTGCTCCTGCACACTCACTGCATCTCTCACTGCCACTTCTCACTGAAATCACTCACTGCTCCATGAAAGTCTCACTGCATCTCTACTCTTTCTGCACCTCTCACTGCACCTTCATTGCATCTCTCTCACTGCTCCTGCACCTCTTCCCCCCAACTGCATCTCCCATTGTTCCTGCCACCCTTCACTTGCATCTCTCAGTGCCTCTGTACAACTCTCAGTGATCTCTCATGCTAATGCTCCCTATGCATTATGTCACTGCTCTGCCCCCTTCTATGCACCTCTCACTTATTCTCATGCCTCCTGAAACCTCTCACTGATCTCTCACTGCTCCTGTAGACTCACACTGCAACTGTCAATGAATTTTTCAATGCTATTGCACCTCTCACTGCATCTCTTACTGCTCTTGACCTCTCCCTCGTATCTCTCACTGCTCTGCAACTCTCACTGCATCTCTCACTGGCACCTCTCATTGCATCTCTCACTGGCCAACCTGCACTCTCACTGCAGTGCCCTTCCTAGCATCTTCATGCTCCTGCACCTCTCACTGCATCTCTTCCACTAATCCTGCACTTCTCACTGCATCTTCCCGCACTGCCCAAATCCGTCCTTATCGCGTCTCTCACTGCTTGCACTTCTATGCATCTTCACTGCTCCTGCCTCCTACTGATCTCTCACTGCTCCTGCCACCTCTCACTGTATCTCTCACAGCTCCTGCTTCCTCTCAATGGCACCTCTCACTGCGTTAATCATTGCTCCTGCACCTCTCAACTGCACCTTCATTGCATCGTCATGCTCCTGCACCTCTCATGGCATCTCTCCTGTTCCTGCACCTTCACTGCATCTCTCAATTTCCTGCACCTCTTACTGCACTCTCACTGCATCGTCTCACGGGGCTCCTTGATGCTCACTGCACTGCACTTGCATATCTCACTGCTCTTGTCTGTCACTGCAATCCTTCACTGCCTCCTGCACCTTCGAACTGTCTCTATCACGCATCTTTCATGACTCTTCACCTCTCACTGCACTCTTCCGCAGTGCATCTCTCACTGTATCGAAACCTCTCACTGACATTCTGTCACTGCACTTGCATTGCATTCTTCATGCTCCTGACTATCATGCACCTATACTGCAGCTCTCACTGCTCCTGCACACTCACTGGGATCTCTCACTGTACTTTCTCATTGCATCTCTCAGGCTCCTGCACCTCTCATTGTATCTCTCACTGTCCTGACCCTCTCAATGCAACTCTCACTACACTCTCACTGCTCAGACCTCTAATTGCATCTTACGTCTCCTGCCTCCTACTGCTCTTCATGTCCTGCATTCATCACTGCATCCACTCACTGTCTGACTCTCACTGATCCCTTAAACTGCTCCTGCACCTCTCACTGATCTTGACTGCTCCTGACCTCTCAATGAACCTCTCACTGCATTTCTCACTGTTCCTGCACCTTCAAATGCACCTATCATTGCATCTTTCTCTGCTATTGTACCTCTCAGAGCACCTCTCACGATATCTCACTGCTCCTGACCCTCTACTTGCTTCTCTCACGTCTCCTGCCCCTCCTAATGCATTTCACACAGTCCTGCACCCTCGCACTGCATTGAGCGCATCGCTCACTGCTCCTGCACTCCCACTACATTACTCACTGCTCCTGCACCTCTCACTGCATATCTTACTGGTTCTGCACCTCTCACAGCACCTCCTCATTGCATATCTCAACTGCTCTGCACTCTCAGCATCTCCTGAATGATCTGCACCTCTCACTGCATCTCTCAATGCTCCTGCACCTCTCCCAGCATTTCTCACTGTTCTGCCCACCTCTCAATGCTCCTATCTTGCATCCGTCTCTGCTACTGTACCTCTCAGTGCATATATTACTGCATCTCTCACTGCGCCTGTGACCTCTCACTGCAACCTTCCACTGCCATCTATCACTGCTCCTTCACCTCTCACTGCATCACTCACTGCTCCTGCACCGCTCAGCATCTCTCACTGATCCTGCCCCTCTCAATGCACCCGCTCATTGCTGCGCTCACTTGCTCCTGCACCGTCACTCATCTCTCATGCACCTTGCACCTCTCACTGATCTCTCATTGCATCTTCACTGTCTGCGTCTCAAATGCATCTCTCAGTCTCATGCACTCTCACTGCACCTCTCACTGCTCCTGCCCACTCACTGTTATCTCACTCTGCTCGTGACCGCTCACTGCATCTCTCCCTGAGCTTCACTGCTCCTGCACCTCTCACTGCATTTTTTCAGCTAGCTAGCCTGCGAGAGCCAAACTTGCAGATGAGAGGTGCAAGTGCTCCGCCGTTGCAGAGTTTAGCTCTGTGAATAGAAGCTGCATGTTGCGCTCGGCTCACCGCCAGACGCACGCACCTTTGTCAATGGCGACGCCGCTGAGTCTTCCTGCCTAGCATGTGAGCCAGTATCGAGTGATCAGGATAGCTCACTGCATCTCTCAAGCATGCTCGCACGTGCACGCAGTATGTAGTGAGATGCAGCCTTTGACTAGCGTAGCATCCTGTCGAGTCACTGTCTCTGCACTGCATCCCTGAGTGGAGAGATCATCATGGTATATAACTGCACTGATAGTCTGCACTCTCAAAACTCACCTGCATGCTGCCCTAGCGGCAGTGATGTACGTGCAGGTAGATGATGCCACCTGCTCATGCGGTAGAGAGCGGCTCACTGCCATCTCGGCACCTGGCGCACTTCAATCGTCATGAGAGCTCTCACAGCGTCCCTGCCTGACCTACGCCACTGGCAAGCTGGTACGCTGCAGATTGATGCATCTGGTGACAGGCTCACTGTCTTCATGTACCTTCATGCAAATATTCTCTGCCTATCGGCAATGCACATATCAATTCTCATGCACCGGTGCTACAGAAGTAGAGCACTCATAGGCGCGCGCTTGCTGCTTTCTCGCGGTGCAGCAGCCACCTCAGCATGAACCAACTGCTGCGCCGACTGTTCTCGCGCTCCGGAGACACTTTGTAGCAGCATGCCTGAAACTTCTAGCCCGCGTTATATCAATTGCGATTGCGTACCCATCTCTCAGCTAGCATCTGATATCCATGATATTCACTGAAGGTGCAGTGGAGTTGCAGCGCTCACGCACGCATTTGCTGGGCACGATGCCGCAGCTGATTAGACGCGGTGCACCCCTCCTCACTTCATTTACGTTGTACGTCGCTCATATCCCCCTGCTAGCAGATGCAGCGATACAGGAGAGGTGCCTAGAGCCGGCAGCACTATGAGAGGTGTCTGTTTCGCTCCAGCTCAGAAGTGTCTCCCCAGTGCGCGATGGCTTCTTATCTCAACGTGCACTGCAGTTCAGTTCATTGCATCTCAGCACTATCCGAGACGTTCAAGCATATGCTAGTGATGATTCTTGCCTAGCAGGCAGTCATCTCGCACCTGTCGCCTAATTGTTTGCCCCGATTGACCCGATATCGACGCCCGTTCTCTATAACAGCTTGCAGATTGCTAGTAGCTAGCGCAGAGGCTACAATCTGATCATCTCCTCTCACTAATCCATGCTCTCCCCGTGTCTCCCGTCAGATGTGTCGATTGACGCAGCATGCAGATGTGCAGCTGTAAACTAGCAGCAATGCACTAGCTACACTGCACTCTACGCGCCAAGTGAATGCACGGAGAAGGGCTCTTCATCTGCCATCGCATCCTTCCTGATGACCGTGATGTGCAGAATAGGATGCAGCTGTGTAGACCTCACATTGCATCTCTCATGTGCTGATCCTGCACCTCTCACTGCATCTCCTCTCTAGTGATTTCTGCACATTTGCAGAATCGACGGAGGTCAGCTGCTTTCTCTCCTTATCGCTGCTTTGCCTTCCAATTCGTTCGCTCCTCGTCACATCCCTTCTACTCCATCTTCGAGAGAGATCTCCTGACAAACCTTGTCTCTTTCTTACTATCACACTTGCTCACTCGAGACACATTACTCCTCACCTGCACAACCCCCACATTTGTCACTGCTCATTGTGCACCCATGTAGTCCAATGTCAAACCTCTCCCAACTGCACCTCTCACTGATCTCTCCATTGCTCCCCCCTGCCTCCTGACCACCCTCCCCCCCCCCCCCCTCTCACTGCCCCCATCTCTCATGGCTCCTTGCCCACACCCCTCCCCATCCTGCAACCTGTCATTGAATATTTCCAATGCGTACTTGCACCTACGTCCACCTTGCATCTACTTACTGCTTCCTGCACTCTCCCTGTAATCTTCCACTGCTCCATTGCCAACCCTCTCCGATATCTCTACTTCACCTCTATTGCATCTCGCACCCTGCACTCCTGCACCGCTCACCTGACGTGCCCTCCTTCCTACGCCAGTCTCGCCTATTGCTCCTGCCACCGGCTCACTCTCAGCGTCATTACCCCCCCTGCACTCTCATTGCATCCACCAATCTCTCAACTGCATCTCTCACTGACTGCGCCTCTTGCACCGCTCTCACGAGTATCTCTCACTCTGATCTGCTCTGTACCTGGCACAGCCACCCGCTCACTGCGTTGTCTTTTTATGCTCCTGCACTCTCAATTGCATTTTCACTGCTCTGCTAACTTACTGCACCATATCATTGCATCTCTCACTGCGTCCTGCACCTTCTCATGGCCATCTCTCACTGGGCCTGCACCTCTCAATTCGTCCATCTCTAGGACTCCTGCACCTCCTTACTGCACCTCTTTATTGCAATTTTCACTGCTCTTGAACCTCTCACTGCACCTCTCATTGCATCTCTACTGTTCCTGCACATCTCGCATCTCTCAGTGCTCCTGCACCTTCACTGCACCTCCATTGCATCTCTCACTGCTACTGCAAGTCTCACTGCATCTGTCACTGCTCCTGCACCTCCCAATGCACCTCTCGCTGAATCTGTCACTGGTCCTGCACCTCTCACTGCATCTCTCACTGCTCCTGCAACTCCCACTGCACCTCTTTGCATATTTCACTGCTACTGCACCTCTCACTGCATCTCTTACTGCTCCTGCACCTCTTACTGCATCTCTCACTGCTCCTGCACCTCTCACTGCATCTCTCATGGCATCTCTCACTGCTCAGGCACCTCTCACTGCTCCTGCCCTTCCTACTGCATCTCTCACTGCCCCTGCACCTCTCAATTCATCTCTCACTGCTCCTGCACCTCTCACTGCACCTCTCACTGCATATCTCACTGCTCCTGCACCTCTGACTATATCTCTCACTGCACCTCTCACTGCGTCACTCACTGCTCCTGCACCTCTCACTCTATCTTTCAGTGCTCTTGAAACTCTCACTGCACCTCTCAAGTGCATCTCTCACTGCTCCTGCACCTCTCATGGCATCTCTCACCGTTCCTTCACCTCTCATTGCATTTCTCACTGCTCCCTTTACCTCTCAATAAAGCTCTCACTGCTCCTTGACCTCTCACTGCACCTCTCTTTGCATCTCTCACTGCTCTTGCTCCTGTCCTACTGCATCTTTCACTGCTCCTGCACCTCTAACTGTCTCTATCACTGCATCTTTCACTGCTCCTTCACCTCTCACTGCACCTCTCATTGCATCTCTCCACTGCTACTACACCTCTCACCTGCAACTCTCACTGCAGCTCTCACTGCATCTCTCACTGCTCCTGCACCTTTCAATGCACTTCTCACTGCATCTCTCACTGCTCCTGCACCACTCACTGCATCTCTCACTGTACTTCTCATTGCATCTCTCACTGCTCCTGCACCTCTCATTGTATCTCTCACTGCTCCTGCACCTCTCACTGCACCTCTCACTACATCTCTCACTGCTCCTGACCCTCTAATTGCATCTCTCACGTCTCCTGCCCCTCTCACTGCATCTCTCACTGCTCCTGCACCTCTCATTGCATCTCTCACTGCTCCTGCACCTCTCACTGCATCTCTTACTGCTCCTGCACCTCTCACTGCATCTCTGACTGCTCCTGCACCTCTCACTGCATCTCTCACTGCATTTCTCACTGTTCCTGCACCTCTCACTGCACCTATCATTGCATCTTTCTCTGCTATTGTACCTCTCAGAGCACCTCTCACTGCATCTCTCACTGCTCCTGACCCTCTAATTGCATCTCTCACGTCTCCTGCCCCTCCTAATGCATTTCTCACAGCTCCTGCACCACTCACTGCATTGAGAGCATCTCTCACTGCTCCTGCACCTCCCACTACATTACTCACTGCTCCTGCAACTCCCACTGCACCTCTCTTTGCATATTTCACTGCTACTGCACCTCTTATTGCATATCTCACTGCTCATCTACCTCTTACTGCATCTCTCACTGCTCCTGCACATCTCACTAAACCTCTCACTGCATCTCTCATGGCATCTCTCACTGCTCAGGCACCTCTCACTGCTCCTGTCCTTCCTACTTGCATCTCTCACTGCCCCTGCACCTCTCAAATCATCTCTCACTGCTCCTGCACCTCTCACTGCACCTCTCACTGCATATCTCACTGCTCCTGCACCTCTGACTATATCTCTCACATGCACCTCTCACTGCGTCACTCACTGCTCCTGCACCTCTCACTCTATCTTTCAGTGCTCTTGAAACTCTCACTGCACCTCTCATTGCATCTCTCACTTCTCCTATACCTCTCATTGCATCTCTCACTGTTCCTTCACCTCTCATTGCATTTCTCACTGCTCCTTTACCTCTCACTAAAGCTCTCACTGCTCCTGCACCTCTCACTGCACCTCTCTTTGCATCTCTCACTGCTCTTGCTCCTGTCACTGCATCTTTCACTGCTCCTTCACCTCTCACTGTCTCTATCACTGCATCTCTCACTGCTCCTGCACCTCTCCCTGCATCTTTCACTGCTCCTTCACGTCTCACTGCACCTCTCATTGCACCTCTGACTGCTACTACACCTCTCACTGCTCCTGCACTTCTCACTGCATCTTTCACTGCTCCTGCACCTCTCAATGCACCTCTCATTGCATCTCTCACTGCTCCTGCACCTCTCACTACATCTCTCACTCCACTTCTCACTGCATCTCTCACTGCTCCTGCACCTCTCACTGCATCTCTCACTGCTCCTGCACATTTCACTGCACCTCTCACTGTATCTCTCACTGCTCCTGCACCTCTCACTGCACCTCTCATCGCATCTCTCACTGCTCTTGCACCACTCACTGCATCTCTCACTGCTCTTGCACCTCTCACTGCACCTCTCAATGCATCTCTCCCTGCTCCTGCACCTCTCACTGCATCTCTCACTGCTCCTGCACCTCTCACTGCATCTCTCACTGCTCCTGCTCCTCTCACTGCATCTCTCACTGCTCCTGCACCTCTCACTGCACCTCTCACTGCTCCTGGACCTCTCTCTGCACATCTCACTGCATCTCTCACTGCTAATGCACCTCTCACTGCTCCTGCAACCTCTCCCTGCACCTCTCACTGCATCTCTCACTGCACCTGCACCTCTCACTGCACCTCTCACTGCATCTCTCACTGCACCTCTCACTGCATCTCTCACTGCTACTGCACCTCTCACTGCATCTCTCACTGCTCCTGTGCCTCTCACTGCACTTCTCACTGCATCTCTCACTGCTCCTGCACCTCTCACTGCTCTTCTTATTGCATCTCTCAATGCTTCTTCCCCTCCTACACCATCTCCCACTTCTCCTGCACCTCTCACTGCATCGCTCACTGCTCCTGCACCCCTCACTGCATCTCTCACTGCTCCTGCACCTCTCACTGCATCTCTTACTGCTCCTGCACCTCTCACTGCATCTCTCACTGCTCCTGCACCTCTCACTGCACCTCTCATTGCATCTCTCACTGCTACTGCACCTCTCACTGCATCTCTCACTGCTCCTGCACCTCTCACTGCATCTCTCACTGCTCCTGCACTTCTCACTGCATCTCTCACTGCACCTCTCACTGCATCTCTCACTGCTCCTGCACCTCTCAGTGCATCTCTCACTGCTCCTGCACCTCTCACTGCATCTCTCACTGCTCCTGCACCTCTCACTGCATCGCTCACTGCTCCTGCACCTCTCACTGCATCTCTCACTGCTCCTGCACCTCTCACTGCACCTCTCATTGCATCTCTCACTGCTACTGCACCTCTCACTGCATCTCTCACTGCTCCTGCACCTCTCACTGCATCTCTCACTGCACCTCTCACTGCTCCCTGCACCTCTCACTGCATATCTCACTGCTCCTGCAAGTCTCATTGCACCTCTCACTGCACCTCTCACTGCATCTCTCACTGCTCCTGCACCTCTCACTGCATCTCTCACTGCTCCTGCACCTCTCACTGCATCTCTCACTGCTCCTGCACCTCTCACTGCATCTCTCACTGCTCCTGCACCTCTCACTGCATCTCTCACTGCTCCTGCACCTCTCAATGCACCTCTCATTGCATCTCTCACTGCTCCTGCACCTCTCACTGCATCTCTCACTGCTCCTGCACCTCTCACTGCACCTCTCACTGCTCCTGCACCTCTCACTGCTCCTGCACCTCTCATTGCACCTCTCACTGCATCTCTCACTGCTCGGGCACCTCACATTGCAACTCTCATTGCATCTCTCACTGCTCCTGCCCCTCTCACTGCATCTCTCACTGCTCCTGGACCTCTCACTGCATCTCTTACTGCCCCTGCACCTCTCACTGCACTTCTCACTGCATCTCTCACTGCTCCTGCATCTCTCACTGCACTTCTCATTGCATCTCTCACTGGACCTGCACCTCCCACTGCATCTCTCACTGCTCCTGCACCTCTCACTGGATCTCACTGCTCCTGCACCTCTTGCTGCATCTCTCACTGCTCCTGCACCTCTCACTGCACCTCTCACTGCACTTTTCACTGTATCTCTCACTGCTCCTGCACCTCTCACTGCATCTCTCAAGTCAAGTTAAGTCAAGTCAAGTTTTATAGCGCTTTTCACAATATAGATTGTATCAAAGCAGCTTCACAGTATCAATCAAAATACCATAACAGTGTTTGTTTCTTAGTGGAAAAACATCCACGTTTGTTAGGGCTGATCAATGGTAATAATGATTGATTAATTAATTTGAATATCCCCAAGCCAAGCCAAAGGCAACAGTGGCAAGGAACCGAAAAACTCCATCAAGTGACCTACTGGTGTCCTAAAACTCCATCAGGTGACCTATTGGAGAAAAAAAAACCTTGGGAGAACCCAGGCTCAGTCTGGGGCCAGTTCTCCTCTGGCGTTATGAACTAGAGGCCGGATTTACAGTAACTGTAAGATAAAAATGTATATGAATGCCTGGCTGAAGAGATGCGTCTTTAGTCTAGTTTTAAACTGGGAGAGCGAATCTGAGCAACAAACAATATCAGGAAGGCTATTCCAGAGCTTTGGAGCTAAATGCGTAAATGCTCTCCCTCCTTTGGTGGATCTGGATATCCTAGGTATGACCAGAAGCCTCGAATTTAGTGAGCGTAAAGTGCGCAATGGATTATTGGGTGATAGAAGATCAGTTAAATAGACTGGAGTTAAACCATTTAGGGCTTTATAAACTGCTCTCACTGCTTCGGCAACTCCCACTACACCTCTCACTGTCAAGTCAAGTCACCTTTATTTATATAGCGCTTTTTACAATACAGATTGTATCAAAGCAGCTTCACAGTGATAACAAGAAAATAATACATCAAAGTTTGTTTCTAGAAGAAAGTTGCATCATCATCCACCTTAAGTAAGGCAAATCAATAATATTGTTGAATATTTAAATGTCCCCAACTAACCAAGCCAAAAGCCAAGGCGACAGTGGCAAGGAACCAAAACTCCATCAGGTGACAGAATGGAGAAAAAAACCTTGGTAGAACCCAGGCTCAGTCGGGGGCCAGTTCTCCTCTGGCCAACAAACGAACAGTGTATGTTTATGATTCAGGCAGCATTACAAGTCAGAATTCAGAATGGATCAGAGCATTCAGAATATTATCCAGTTCCATCTGGTTGGAATTCGGAGTCATCACGCCGGTATGGAGACGAGTTTGTTGAGGATCAGTGCCGATGCCTGTCGTGTCGATGAGGCCTTCACATGGCTGATTGGCTGGCACTTCAGGGATGCGTTGTCGTCGCGTCCAGACGCAGGTCCTTCATCAGATCTGGATAAGGCCTGGATCCGGCGGACTGCGGTAAACCTCGGGATAAACAGAGAGACTAATATTAACGTAGACGCCATTCTTCTTATGATGTAACAAGTACATAAGGATTTATGGGAAGTGTTCCCGGTTCCGGCTGATGTAATCTATGCAGCCTAACATTGAATTATAGAAGTTTACAGTGTGTTATGTGTAAGCTAGGCCAAACAGATGTGTTTTTAATTTAGCTTTGAACTGACAGAGTGTGTCTGATTCCCGGACAATGGTAGGAAGACTGTTCCAAAGTTTTGGTGCTAAACAGGAAAAGGATTGTTGTGGCAAAAATTCTGTTAAACATCATCACTGCGTAAGAGACACTCAGAGTCAAATTAATTAAAAGAGAAGTATTTATTCTTGCAAGAATAGGCCCAGTCGCCAACACAGCAGTTACCCTGTGAAGTGAGTGACGCACACCAGGAAGACATGAGACAGCCTTTATACTCTTTTCAAGGTTCCTCCTCACCCGCTGTACCTTTCACCCACTCAGATAAGGTCCCCACTGCTGTTCAGTTTCTACTTAAGGACACAAACTGGTATTGAAATGAACTGGCCAAAACTGACCGTCCCTAAGGTCAGAGGTCCTGTCCCATATGTTCCTGAAACATCACGCACAAGCACGTACACACATATACTTTTACACATTGAATAGGTTCTCTCTCTTATGATATCTGTTAGGAATAAATGACTATTAAAATTTCTACAACAGGATCTGCCGCCAGCAGTCGATTTTGATATTCTGGGTATTATCAACTGGCCAGAATTTTGAGATCGCAATAGACGTGAAGGACTATAATGCGTTAAGAGATGAAAGCTTTAGCATAAGTTCTGCCAGGAAGACTCAATTACTGCGTCACTCGTTACCTTCAAGTTATCCAATCACGCCCTTATTTTTATTGTATAAAAGATCGGTACTTACACATGTTTGAGTTCGCAGATGCTGACGCGACAACAAGCAGATGCTGACGCTTTCACTCACTCGTGTTTCGATTCCATTTGTAGTCATCACAAGTTATATTGTTGATTTGATCTCACCAACTCTGGCGGTGCGCGAGTGCTAGACACGTGTGTAGGAAACCAGCGCATGGCGGCTGTAAATCTAATGAGAGACGATCTCTTCAAGTTTTTTCAAGTTTAAGTTCCACTTTTAAGGCTTTTACGTTGGTTTCCAAGTTTGGCAGGCGCTTGCAGCAGCCAGTGTTAACATGTCCCCTTTATCACAATTAAACTTCTTTCAGGTAAGTATATTAACTTGGCTACTCAGCTGCTAGTGCTAACTTCATCAGCGGCAAAGTTCAATTGGTGACTGTGGTGACGCGGCAGCTCGTCTTAAACTGCTGATTCAGAGACTGCAACAGGGTGCAAAGTATGGGGGAGCTGACATGGGCTCCCCTGAAAACGTGATTCGTGAAATTTTGGGGGGGTCTCAAAAATTTTTGACAGTTTTATTTTGACGTGCAATTTCAGTTTTGTGTAATGTGATCATCGTGGAGTATGTCTAAAATAGCAAAAATATCATTCACGCATGCTTGACGGCGATTTTAAACCTAATTCACTTAATAAAAACTAAAATAAAAAAGATAACTATACATGCTATTCTTGTCATGAGCATCAAGGTGTGGTGGTGCTGCGATGCAAATTCCAATCATGTTTACGTAGGCTACATGTTAACTCAAAGATTCGAATATAAACGTGGATGCTATTGATCTACACGCAAAGTCCTTGAAATCCATTCTGTGTTAAGGTAAGGCATTATTCCCAATTATGTCGTGGCTGGGTTGTTATAGGTCTTCAGACCGAACGCAAACAGAGCGTCAAATACGCGTCTATCGCGTCTAGTAGACGCTTGAACATTCGCTCGAGTTAAAGAAGTTCGCGGCAAACGCGTCGCCCAATCTATTTGCTTTGCATTGACTTTGTATGTAATCTACTCGCGCAAATTAAATTCGTGTTCGTTTTGAACACACAATCAGCCCTAATTGAACGGATGAATTATGGTGTTCTTAATTAATAAGAGTTTAACCTGGTTCAAGTCTAAGGCAGCCTATGTAGACTATTTGGGGATGGCTGTTTGCTGTTTGACTTCAATTTGTGTCGATAAAGTATAATAGGGTGAATCCTTTATAGTGCTTGCATAGTGCATACACTTGTAGCTGTTATGCATCTTTGGAAGTCCTTGAAATTAATGGGTTTCAAAGTGCAGCGCCACACATTTCGCGTCCTGTCTGAAAGGCGCTTCAATCCTCGGCACGCGCAAGTGCACAAAAAAAAAAAAAAAAAAAAAAAGGGGGGGGGGGCACCCCGAAGGGCACGGTGTAGTTCGAACACTGCTCAACACAACATACTGTAACGCTTTAACAGTAGGACCGAATATCTCGCTGAATGGTCATACCAAGGCCTATGCAGATTTATGTAACTGATTTTCCACAGTGCAGTGGTAAATTATTTTCAGCGTTGTTCATTCCACGCACATATGACTAGTTTGCAAAATGCATACTATTAACTGCTTTGCTGAATAGAATTTAAAACAAGCTTAGGAGCAAATTTAAATATTAATTTGGCTTTATATGCAATATTTTCAGCTAGCATTCCTCATCTGCTCACTCAACATTGTGAGAGTGCCTTCCATCTTAAGGGGGACCCATTCAACTGGTTTTAAGCCCTTCCTTAAATTCGTTATTGCTTCGACATTTATGGTGATTGTTTTTTCCAATCTCTTCCACGCGTGGAGGATCTCTACTTACACCTAGATGATCGCAGACTTTAATAAAATAGTGGGCACATTATTTGATGTACATCTCAGCTCGTTTTTTAACATATATATAAATATATATGGCCATATCTTTAAGAAGCTGGAGCAAGTTGGTCAGTGAAAGTTTGCTTATGCCTAGTAGATATGGTTACGAAGTGTATATATGTAGGGCTTAATGGGTATGTAGCAGGAGTATATTTACAAAAGAAAATAAATGATATATTTACAAGTGCTGATAATTCTCTATAACTGTTTTACATTTTATATATATTATCATAAATATCTTAATACCTAAGTTTAAGTAATAATAATTGAAATACGGTACAATCGGCGTACTCAAAATTTCATGGCAACTAATTTAATCCACTGACGTGTTATAGAAATATTTACGTAATAGGTATTTGGTACAAAACGTACAGAGAACGTTGACTAAGGATGCTCAGGGTAAAGGTCATAACTTAGCCAAAACATGATTTACACCGTAGAACTAACAGTTATATGTTAGATCATAACATCCAAACCAATCACCAGAACAAATCAGTCAAAGAGTTTTGAGTGACATTTACTCCTCTGTACGATATAAATGTCATTTATTTTTCTATTCAAGGGACTCCCTCGGTTGCCATGGCCAGCGCTCTCTCGGCCGTGAATAAAACTTTCTTCTACAAAAGCTACTCGAGAATAATGTCAGGTATATGTTTCACAGCTGAGAAATGGTTTCTACGCTCAAAAGTCAACAACAGAATATCAAGTGGGATTGAGGTATTATCTTATGCCTTCACCTTACTTCATGTAAGTTTCGTATTAAGATTTAGTGGTAAGACGATTTTCCAAGCCTGCTCAGGCTTTATTCATCGGTGCTTCACAGAAATTATCCTATAGCGGCTGTCAACCCTTGGGTTCGAAGAGAAGGCTCCCTACTTAAATCGTATTTCTACACTATTTCTTATAACGTTCGCTTTTCTTTTCAGTTTCCTCTATTTCCCATTCTGATTATGGCTGGTTGTTCTTCCTCATCAACATTTACTAAACTGATGCGTGATGGGTCTCCGGTGTCCCCAGGGTGTGTGCAAAAGGTTGGTTCGGAACGCCCCACAGATTTTCATATAGTATGCTGAAATTGTCATTCGAGGGGGAGTAAAGTGCATGTCTGTCTCTTGAATGCAGTCAGGCTGCGGCTCCCGGCACAAGGGGTAGAGTTTCAACAGCTTTTTTGCAGCTTTAATTACCTCTCTCAGACAAATTTCAAAACTTTTAGCTTCAGATTCAAACCGGAGTCAGACAAAGATGGAGAAACTCATGAGGCATCAACATGTAGAGAACATTCCGAATGGTTAATTGATGGATTATGTAGCTTATGTGTAGTTATCTTCTAGCCAATGATTAGCATATTCTGCCTTGATATTCTATAAATCATGTTCAGCGGGCACGATTTATGTAAATTTGGGGTTTGTGATGCCACTAACCCGGGAGGAATGTTGGGTAGTTCCTCAGCATTCCTGTAGTCTTTAAAAGTAACTTCTTAAATTAATTCTTTCTTTGCTCGAACTTTGTGCGTTGTAACTTTGCAGATGTTATGCTTAAACAGCAACATTTCACTCTTAAGTAAGTTAGAAAAGCGAAGTCCATTCCATCCCTTTTATTACCTTTTTTATTTTTTTATTTTTTTTTACCTTTTTATTGTCCACAATGGTCTCTTTTCTATTGTCATGTTCAGTTTGTAGACGTGTTTTTACAGCATTTACGGCTCATGCATTCAGGGGAATTATCTTTAGGAGCTAAACTGAGATTTTCCCATCGTCTTTTTCTGATTATCGTTTCTCACCGAATTCCTTTACTCTCTTCTTAAACTCTCAAGGCTCTGGTATCACATTAACAATTTCTAAAATTAGTTATACATTCTGTCCCTTCTCATCTATGATTACATTTCTTAAAATCTCCCCTCTGTCTATCCTAACTAATGGAGCACCTCTCTCTAAAGCCTGGTCAGGACTCTAGATTCTGTCCTCAAAGCTGCAGTCCATCTCCGTCCCAGTATACTGGTCATTCCTTCAGGATTGGGCCTGCCATTACAGCAGCTGAAAGTGGTATTTCTACTGCAGCTATCAAGATCCTCGGCAGTGGTCTTCCTCTGCATTGAGTTGCGTATATAAGAAATGATGAAAAAAAAAAAAAAAAAAAAAAAAAAAATTCATCCTCGAAGCTCAGCAAGCTCTCCAGTAACGGTTCAGGTAAATACCAATGCAACTTCTGGTGGTGGTGTCATGCTATTCCATTCTCATTAATTTGTCAATCTCACCTTGCATTCTACAAATGTCAATGAGTCATCTATGTGTCTATGTGTGGCCTATCGTGGCTATATCTGTGGTCTATAAAGACATGTCTATGTCTGGCCTATTGTGGTTATATCTGCGGTCTATCAAGACCTCTCTATGTCCGGCTATAATGGCTATATCTGTGGTCTATCGAGACCTATGTGTGGCCTATCGTGGCTATATCTGTGGTCTATCGAGACCTATGTGTGGCCTATCGTGGCTATATCTGTGGTCTATCAAGACCTGTCTATGTCTGGCTATCATGGCTATATCTGTGGTCTATCGAGACCTGTCTATATGTGGCCTATCGTGGCTATATCTGTGGTCTATCAAGACCTGTCTATATGTGGCCTATCGTGGCTATATCTGTGGTCTATCAAGACCTGTCTATGTCCGGCTATCATGGCTATATCTGTGGTCTATCGAGACCTGTCTACGTGTGGCCTATCAAGACCTGTCTACGTGTGGCCTATCATGGCTATATCTGTGGTCTATAGAGACCTGTCTATATGTGGCCTACCGTGGCTATATCTGTGGTCTATCGAGACCTGTCTATATGTGGCCTATCGTGGCTATATCTGTGGTCTATCAAGACCTGTCTATGTCCGGCTATAATGGCTATATCTGTGGTCTATCGAGACCTATGTGTGGCCTATCGTGGCTATATCTGTGGTCTATCAAGACCTGTCTATGTCTGGCTATCATGGCTATATCTGTGGTCTATCGAGACCTGTCTATATGTGGCCTATCGTGGCTATATCTGTGGTCTATCAAGACCTGTCTATATGTGGCCTATCGTGGCTATATCTGTGGTCTATCAAGACCTGTCTATGTCCGGCTATCATGGCTATATCTGTGGTCTATCGAGACCTGTCTACGTGTGGCCTATCATGGCCATATCTGTGGTCTATCAAGACCTGTCTACGTGTGGCCTATCATGGCTATATCTGTGGTCTATAGAGACATGTCTATGTGTGGCCTATCGTGGCTATATCTGTGTCTATCGAGACCTGTCTATGTGTGGCCTATCGTGGCTATATCTGTGGTCTAACGAGACCTGTCTACGTCTGGCCTATCGTGGCTGCATCCGTGGTCTATCGAGACCTGTCTACGTCTGGCCTATCGTGGCTATATATTTGTGTGGTCTAACGAGACCTGTCTACGTGTGGCCTATCATGGCTATATATTTGTGTGGTCTAACGAGACCTGTCTACGTCTGGCCTATCGTGGCTATATATTTGTGTGGTCTAACGAGACCTGTCTACGTCTGGCCTATCGTGGCTGCATCCGTGGTCTATCGAGACCTGTCTACGTCTGGCCTATCGTGGCTATATATTTGTGTGGTCTATCAAGACCTGTCTACGTGTGGCCTATCATGGCTATATCTGTGGTCTATAGAGACCTGTCTATATGTGGCCTATCGTGGCTATATCTGTGGTCTATCGAGACCTGTCTATGTGTGGCCTATCGTGGCTATATCTGTGGTCTATCGAGACCTGTCTATGTGTGGCCTATCGTGGCTATATCTGTGGTCTATCGAGACCTGTCTATGTGTGGCTATATCTGTGGTCTATCGAGACCTGTCTACGTCTGGCCTATCGTGGCTATATATTTGTGTGGTCTATCAAGACCTGTCTACGTGTGGCCTATCATGGCTATATCTGTGGTCTATCAAGACCTGTCTACGTGTGGCCTATCATGGCTATATCTGTGGTCTATAGAGACCTGTCTATGTGTGGCCTATCGTGGCTATATCTGTGTCTATCGAGACCTGTCTATGTGTGGCCTATCGTGGCTATATCTGTGGTCTATCGAGACCTGTCTACGTCTGGCCTATCGTGGCTATATATTTGTGTGGTCTAACGAGACCTGTCTATGTCTGGCCTATCGTGGCTGCATCCGTGGTCTATCGAGACCTGTCTACGTCTGGCCTATCGTGGCTGTATCCGTGGTCTACTGAGACCTGTCTATGCATGTATCTATGTTCTATTGAGACCTGTCTATGTCTGGCCATCATGGCGTATCTGGTCTATCGAGACCCGTCTATGTCTGGCCTATCGTGGCGTATCTGTGGTCTATCGAATCTCGTGTATGTCTGGCTAGGTACATAGGTACATGACTATCGTCATCATGCTAATTATGGTATCTCCCTTTTCTTATTTCAGGAACCTCAGGATTCACGACGGGTGGGTATACTTTCATTCATCAATTTTGGGGGAAGGATGGCCCCGTCCCTACGGATCTTCAATCCACCTTCTTTTGGGGGCTCGGCTGCGCCCCTGCCTTTGTCTTCAGGCAGGAGATGCTGATCCGCTACCCTCGGATTACGATCTATGGACGGGGCCTACGCCAAAGAACTTTACAAATAATTGCTTACTGGGCTGCCAATAAATTAATGCTTGTTACTTAATTTTATTCCCCGAGTCTTTCTGGTAGAAATGAAAGCTTTAGCATAAGTTCTGCCAGGAAGACTCAATTACTGCGTCACTCGTTACCTTCAAGTTATCCAATCACGCCCTTATTTTTATTGTATAAAAGATCGGTACTTACACATGTTTGAGTTCGCAGATGCTGACGCGACAACAACCTCCACCCTCCCCACCACCACCAGGATGGTCCCGTCTATACTTCCCCGGGGGCTCGGCTGCGCCCCTGCCTTTGTCTTCAGGCAGGAGATGCTGATCCGCTACCCTCGGATTACGATCTATGGACGGGGCCTACGCCAAAGAACTTTACAAATAATTGCTTACTGGGCTGCCAATAAATTAATGCTTGTTACTTAATTTTATTCCCCGAGTCTTTCTGGTAGAACTAATATGGTCATACTTCCTGGTTCTGGTAAGAACTCGAGCTGCTGCGTTTTGGACCAGCTGTAGTTTGTTTATTAAGCGTGCAGGGCAACCACCCAGTAGAGCATTACAATAATCTAAGCTTGATGTCATTAACGCATGAACTAATTGTTCCGCATTTGTCAATGAGAGCATATGGCGTAATTTAGATATATTTTTAAGATGGAAAAATGCGGTTTTACAGATACTAGACACATGACTTTCAAATGAAAGATTGGTATCAAAGAGCACACCCAGGTTCCTAACCGACGACGAAGACTTAACAGAGCAGCCATCAAGTGTTAGACAGTATTCTAGGTTAGTACGTGAGAGAGAGTTTTTTGTCCAATAATTAGAATCTCTGTTTTTTCAGAATTAAGTTGTAGGAAATTACTAGTCATCCATTTTTTTATATCAGCTATGTATTCCGTTAATTTTGTCAAAGTGGTAAGTTTCGTTATACTTATAATATACAGCTGAGGATCATCGGCATAACAGTGAAAACCAATGCCATGCTTCCTAATGATATCACCCAAGGGTAGCATGTACAGAGTGAACAGCAACAGTCCTAGTACTGAGCCTTGTGGTACTCCATACTGAACTTGTGATCGATAAGACACTGCACCTCTCACTGCAACTCTCACTGCTCCTGCACCTCTCACTGCATCTCTCACTGCTCCTGCACCTCTCACTGCATCTCTCACTGCTCCTGCACCTCTCACTGCATCTCTCACTGCTCCTGCACCTCTCATTGCATCTCTCACTGCTCCTGCACCTCTCACTGCATCTCACTGCTCCTGCACCTCTCACTGCACCTCTCATTGCATCTGTCACTGCTCCTGCACCTCTCACTGCATCTCTCACTGCCCCTGCACCTCTCACTGCTCCTGCACCTCTCACTGCACCTCTCATTGCATCTCTCACTGCTACTGCACCTCTCACTGCATTTGTCACTGCTCCTGCACCTCTCAATGCACCTCTCAATGCACCTCTCACTGATTCTCTCACTGCTCCTGAACCTCTCACTGCATCTCTCACTGCTCCTGCAACTCCCCCTGCACCTGTCATTGGATATTTCAATGCTATTGCACCTCTCACTGCATCTCTTACTGCTCCTGCACCTCTCCCTGTATCTCTCACTGCTCCTGCAACTCTCACTGCATCTCTCACTGCACCTCTCATTGCATCTCTCACTGGACCTGCACCTCTCACTGCACGTGCCCTTCCTACTGCATCTCTCAATGCTCCTGCACCTCTCACTGCATCTCTCATTGCCCCTGCACCTCTCATTGCATCTCTCACTACATCTGCACCTCTCACTGCATCTCTCACTGCTCCTGCACCTCTCAATGCACCTCTCATTGCACTGCTCCTGCACCTCTCACTGCATCTCTCACTGCTCCAGCACCTCTCACTGCATCTCTCACTGCTCCTGCAACTCCCACTGCACCTATCATTGCATATTTCACTGCTACTTTACCTCTCACTGCATTTCTTACTGCTCCTGCACCTCTCACTGCATCTCTCACTGCTCCTACACCTCTCATTGTATCTCTCACTGCTCCTGCAACTCCCACTGCATCTCTCACTGCTCCTGCCCTTCCTACTGCATCTCTCACTGCTCCTGCACCTCTCACTGTGTCTCTCATTAACCATGCACCTCTCACTGCATCTCTCACTGCATCTCTCACTGCTCCTGCACCTCTCACTGCATTTTTCACTGCTCCTTCACCTCTCACTGAACCTCTCATTGCATTTCTCACTGATACTGCACCTCTCACTGCATCTGTCACTGCTCCTGCACCTCTCAATTCACCTCTCACTGAATCTCTCACCGCTCCTGCACCTCTCACTGCATCTCTCACTGCTCCTGCAACTCCCACTGCACCTCTCATTGCATATTTCACTGCTACTGCACCTCTCACTGCATTTCTTACTGCTCCTGCACCTCTCACTGCCTCTCTCACTGCTCCTGCACCTCTCACTGCATCTCTCACTGCACCTCTCATTGTATCTCTCACTACTCCTGCAACTCCCACTGCATCTCTCACTGCTCCTGCCCTTCCTACTGCATCTCTCAGTGCTCCTGCACCTCTCACTGTGTCTCCCATTGCCCCTGCACCTCTCACTGCATCTCTCACTGCATCTCTTACTGCTCCTGCACCTCTCACTGTATCTCTCAATGCTCCTGTACTTCTCACTGCACCTCTCACTGCATCACTCAATGCTCCTGCACCTCTCACTGCATCTTTCACTGCTCCTGCACCTCTCACTGCACCTCTCATTGCATCTCTCACTGCTCCTGCACCTCTCACTGCATTTCTCACTGTTCCTGCACCTCTCATAGCATCTCTCAGTACTCCTGCACCTCTTACTGCACCTCTCTTTGCATCTCTCACTGCTCCTGCACCTCTCACTGCATCTCTCACTGCCTCTCTCACTGTATTTCTCACTGCTCCTGTACCTCTCACTGCACCTCTCACTACATCATTCACTACTCCTGCAAGTCTCACTGTATCTCTCATTGCTCCTGCACCTCTCACTGCACCTCTCATTGCATCTCACACTGCTCCTGCACCTCTCACTGCACCTCTCATTGCATCTCTCACTGCTACTGCACCTCTCACTGCATCTGTCACTGCTCCTGCACCTCTCATCGCACCTCTCACTGAATATCTCAGTACTCCTGCACCTCTCACTGCATCTCTCACTGCTCCTGCACCTCTCACAGCACCTCTCATTGCATCTCTCACTGCTCCTGCACCTCTCACTGCATCTCTGACTGATCCTGCACCTCTCACTGCATCTCTCACTGCTCCTGCACCTCTCACTGCACCTTTCACTGCATTTCTCACTGTTCCTGCACCTCTCACTGCACCTATCATTGCATCTTTCTCTGCTACTTTACCTTTCAATGCATTTCTCACTGCTCCTGAACCTCTCACTGCACCTCTCGATGCTCCTGCACCTCTCACTGCATCTCTCACTACTCCGTGACCTCTCACTGCACCTTTCACTGCATCTCTCACTACTCCTGCACGTCTCACTGCATCAATCAATGCTCCTGCACCTCTCACTGCATCTCTCACTGCTCCTGCACCTCTCACTGCACCTCTCACTGCATTTCTCACTGTTCCTGCACCTCTCACTGCACCTATTGTTGCATCTTTCTCTGCTACTTTACCTTTCAATGCATTTGTCACTGCTCCTGCACCTCTCACTGCACCTCTCAATGCTCCTGCACCTCTCACTGCATCTCTCACTTCTCCGTGACCTCTCACTGCACCTTTCACTGCATCTCTCACTACTCCTGCACCTCTCACTGCATCACTCAATGCTCCTGCACCTCTCACTGCATCTCTCACTGCTCCTGCACCTCTAAATGCAACTCTCATTGCATCTCTCACTGCTCCTGCACCTCTCACTTCATCTCTCACTGCTCCTGCACCTCTCAATGCATCTCTCACTTCTCATGCACCTCTCACTGAACCTCTCACTGCTTCTCTCACTGCTAATGCACCACTCACTGCATCTCACACTGCTCATGCACCTCTCACTGCACCACTCACTGCACCTCTCACTGCTCCTGCACCTCTCATTGCATAGCTCACTTCTCCTGCCCCTCCCACTGCATCTCTCACTGCTCTTGCACCTCTCACTGCACCTCTCACTGCATCTTTCACTGTACCTGCACGTGTCACTGCACCTATCATTGCATCTCTCACTGCTACTGTACCGCTCACTGTATCTCTCACTGCTCCTGCATCTCTCACTGCATCTCTCACTGCATCTCTCACTGCTCCTGCACCTCTCACTGTATTTCTCACTGCTCCTGTACCTCTCACTGCACCTCTCACTACATCATTCACTGCTCCTGCAAGTCTCACTGCATCTCTCACTGCTCCTGCACCTCTCACTGCACCTCTCAATGCATCTCACACTGCTCCTGCACCTCTCACTGCACCTCTAATTGCATCTCTCACTGCTCCTGCACCTCTCAATGCACCTCTCACTGAATATCTCACTACTCCTGCACCTCTCACTGCATCTCTCACTAATCCTGCACCTCTCACTGCATCTCTCACTGCACCTCTAATTGCATCTCTCACTGCTCCTGCACATCTCACTGCATCTCTCACTGCTCCTGCCCTTCCTACTGCATCTCTCACTGCTCCTGCACCTCTCACTGTATCTCTCACTGCTCCTGTACCTCTCACTGCACCTCTTACTGTGTCAATCATTGCTCCTGCACCTCTCACTGCACCTCTCATTGCATCTCTCACTGCTCCTGCACCTCTCATGGCATCTCTCACTGTTCCTGCACCTCTCACTGCATCTCTCAGTACTCCTGCACCTCTTACTGCACCTCTCACTGCATCTCTCACTGCTCCTTGACTTCTCACTGCACCTCTCACTGCATCTCTCACTGCTCTTGCTCCTGTCACTGCATCTTTCACTGCTCCTGCACCTCTCACTGTCTCTATCACTGCATCTTTCACTGCTCCTTCACCTCTCATTGCACCTCTCATTGCATCTCTCACTGCTACTACACCTCTCACTGCATCTCTCACTGCACTTCTCATTGCATCTCTCACTGCTCCTGCACCTTTCAATGCACCTCTCACTGCATCTCTCACTGCTCCTGCACCTCTCACTGCAGCTCTCACTGCTCCTGCACCACTCACTGCATCTCTCACTGTACTTCTCATTGCATCTCTCACTAATCCTGCACCTCTCATTGCATCTCTCACTGCTCCTGCACCTCTCACTGCACCTCTCACTGCATCTCTCACTGCTCCTGACCCTCTAATTGCATCTCTCACGTCTCCTGCCCCTCCAACTGCATCTCTCACTGCTCCTGCACCTCTCACTGCATTGAGAGCATCTCTCACTGCTCCTGCACCTCTCACTGCATCACTCACTGCTCCTGCACCTCTCACTGCATCTCTTACTGCTCCTGCACCTCTCACAGCACCTCTCATTGCATCTCTCACTGCTCTTGCACCTCTCACTGCATCTCTGACTGCTCCTGCACCTCTCAATGCACTTCTCACTGCATTTCTCACTGTTCCTGCACCTCTCACTGCACCTATCAATGCATCTTTCTCTGCTACTGTACCTCTCAGAGCACCTCTCACTGCATCTCTCACTGCTCCTGACCCTCTAATTGCATCTCTCACGTCTCCTGCCCCTCCTAATGCATTTCTCACAGCTCCTGCACCTCTCACTGCATTGAGAGCATCTCTCACTGCTCCTGCACCTCCCACTACATTACTCACTGCTCCTACACCTCTCACTGCATTTCTTAGTGGTTCTGCACCTCTCACAGCACCTCTCATTGCATATCTCACTGCTCCTACACCTCCCACTGCATCTCTGACTGATCCTGCACCTCTCACTGCATCTCTCAATGCTTACTGCACCTCTCACTGCATTTCTCACTGTTCCTGCACCTCTCACTGCACCTATCATTGCATCCCTCTCTGCTACTGTACCTCTCAGTGCATATCTTACTGCATCTCTCACTGCTCCGTGACCTCTCACTGCACCTTTCACTGCATCTCTCACTGCTCCTGCACCTCTCACTGCATCACTTACTGCTCCTGCACCTCTCACTGCATCTCTCAATGCTCCTGCTCCTCTCAATGCACCTCTCATTGCATCTCTCACTGCTCCTGCACCTCTCACTTCATCTCTCACTGCTCCTGCACCTCTCACTGCACCTCTCATTACATCTCTCACTGCTCCTGCACCTCTCAATGCATCTCTCACTTCTCATGCACCTCTCACTGCACCTCTCACTGCTCCTGCACCACTCACTTTACCTCACACTGCTCCGTGACCTCTCACTGCATGTCTCACTGCATCTCTCACTGCTCCTACACCTATCACTGCATTTCTCACTGCTCCTGCACCTCTCACTGCATTTCTCACTGTTCATGCACCTCTCACTGCACCTATCATTGCATCCCTCTCTGCTACTGTACCTATCAGTTTATATCTCACTGCATCTCTCACTGCTCCGTGACCTCTCACTGCACCTTTCACTGCATCTCTCACTGCTCCTGCACCTCTCACTATTTCACTCACTGCTCCTGCACCTCTCACTTCATCTCTCACTGCTCCTGCACCTCTCACTGTACTTCTCATTGCATCTCTCACTGCTCATGCACCTCTCAATGCATCTCTCACTTCTCATGCACCTCTCAATGCACCTCTCACTGCTCCTGCACCACTCACTGCATCTCACACTGCTCCGTGACCTCTCACTGCATCGCTCACTGCATCTCTCACTGCTCCTGCACCTCTAACTGTATCTCTCACTGCTCTTGCACACCTCATTGCACATCTCACTGCTCCTGCCCCTCCCACTGCATTTCTCACTGCTCCTGCACCTCTCACTTCATCTCTTACTGCTCTTTCACCTCTCACTGCACCTCTCACTTCATCTCTCACTGTTCCTGCACGTCTCACTGCACCTTTCATTGCATCTCTCACTCCTTCTGCACCTCTCACTGCACCTCTCATTGCATCTCTCACTGCTCCTGCACCTCTCACTGCATCTCTACTGTTCCTGCACCTCTCACTGCATCTCTCAATGCTCCTGCACCTCTCATTGCATCTCTCACTGCTACTGCACCTCTCACTGCATTTGTCACTGCTCCTGCACCTCTCAATGCACCTCTCAATGCACCTCTCACTGATTCTCTCACTGCTCCTGAACCTCTCACTGTATCTCTCACTGCTCCTGCAACTCCCCCTGCACCTGTCATTGAATATTTCAATGCTATTGCACCTCTCACTGCATCTCTTACTGCTCCTGCACCTCTCCCTGTATCTCTCACTGCTCCTGCAACTCTCACTGCATCTCTCACTGCACCTCTCATTGCATCTCTCACTGGACCTGCACCTCTCACTGCACGTGCCCTTCCTACTGCATCTCTCAATGCTCCTGCACCTCTCACTGCATCTCTCACTGCCCCTGCACCTCTCATTGCATCTCTCACTACTCCTGCACCTCTCACTGCATCTCTCACTGCTCCTGCACCTCTCAATGCACCTCTCATTGCATATTTCACTGCTACTGCACCTCTCACTGCATCTCTTACTGCTCCTGCACCTCTCACTGCATCTCTCACTAATCCTGCACCTCTCACTGCATCTCTCACTGCACCTCTAATTGCATCTCTCACTGCTCCTGCACATCTCACTGCATCTCTCACTGCTCCTGCCCTTCCTACTGCATCTCTCACTGCTCCTGCACCTCTCACTGTATCTCTCACTGCTCCTGTACCTCTCACTGCACCTCTCACTGCGTCAATCATTGCTCCTGCACCTCTCACTGCACCTCTCATTGCATCTCTCACTGCTCCTGCACCTCTCATGGCATCTCTCACTGTTCCTGCACCTCTCACTGCATCTCTCAGTACTCCTGCACCTCTTACTGCACCTCTCACTGCATCTCTCACTGCTCCTTGACTTCTCACTGCACCTCTCACTGCATCTCTCACTACTCTTGCTCCTGTCACTGCATCTTTCACTGCTCCTGCACCCCTCACTGTCTCTATCACTGCATCTTTCACTGCTACTACACCTCTCACTGCATGTCTCACTGCACTTCTCATTGCATCTCTCACTGCTCCTGAAAGTCTCACTGCATCTCTCACTCCTTCTGCACCTCTCACTGCACCTCTCATTGCATCTCTCACTGCTCCTGCACCTCTCACTGCATCTCCCACTGTTCCTGCACCTCTCACTGCATCTCTCAGTGCTCCTGCGCCTCTTCCTGTATCTCTCACTGCTTCTGCACCTTTCAATGCACCTCTCACTGCATCTCTCACTGCTCCTGCACCTCTCACTGCAGCTCTCACTGCTCCTGCACCACTCACTGCATCTCTCACTGCACTTCTCACTGCATCACTCACTGCTCCTGAAAGTCTCACTGCATCTCCTACTCTTTCTGCACCTCTCACTGCACCTCTCATTGCATCTCTCACTGCTCCTGCACCTCTCACTGCATCTCCCATTGTTCCTGCACCTCTCACTGCATCTCTCAGTGCTCCTGCACCTCTCATTGCATCTCTCACTGCTACTGCACCTCTCACTGCATTTGTCACTGCTCCTGCACCTCTCAATGCACCTCTCACTTATTCTCTCACTGCTCCTGAACCTCTCACTGCATCTCTCACTGCTCCTGCAACTCCCACTGCACCTGTCAATGAATATTTCAATGCTATTGCACCTCTCACTGCATCTCTTACTGCTCTTGCACCTCTCCCTGTATCTCTCACTGCTCCTGCAACTCTCACTGCATCTCTCACTGCACCTCTCATTGCATCTCTCACTGCACCTGCACCTCTCACTGCACGTGCCCTTCCTACTGCATCTCTCAATGCTCCTGCACCTCTCACTGCATCTCTCACTAATCCTGCACCTCTCACTGCATCTCTCACTGCACCTCTAATTGCGTCTCTCACTGCTCCTGCACATCTCACTGCATCTCTCACTGCTCCTGCCCTTCCTACTGCATCTCTCACTGCTCCTGCACCTCTCACTGTATCTCTCACTGCTCCTGTACCTCTCACTGCACCTCTCACTGCGTTAATCATTGCTCCTGCACCTCTCACTGCACCTCTCATTGCATCTGTCACTGCTCCTGCACCTCTCATGGCATCTCTCACTGTTCCTGCACCTCTCACTGCATCTCTCAGTACTCCTGCACCTCTTACTGCACCTCTCACTGCATCTCTCACTGCTCCTTGACTTCTCACTGCACCTCTCACTGCATCTCTCACTGCTCTTGCTCCTGTCACTGCATCTTTCACTGCTCCTGCACCTCTAACTGTCTCTATCACTGCATCTTTCACTGCTCCTTCACCTCTCACTGCACCTCTCATTGCATCTCTCACTGCTACTACACCTCTCACTGCATCTCTCACTGCACTTCTCATTGCATCTCTCACTGCTCCTGCACCTTTCAATGCACCTCTCACTGCAGCTCTCACTGCTCCTGCACCACTCACTGGATCTCTCACTGTACTTCTCATTGCATCTCTCACTGCTCCTGCACCTCTCATTGTATCTCTCACTGCTCCTGCACCTCTCACTGCACCTCTCACTACATCTCTCACTGCTCCTGACCCTCTAATTGCATCTCTCACGTCTCCTGCCCCTCCTACTGCATCTCTCACTGCTCCTGCATCTCTCACTGCATCACTCACTGCTCCTGCACCTCTCACTGCATCCCTTACTGCTCCTGCACCTCTCACTGCATCTCTGACTGCTCCTGCACCTCTCAATGTACCTCTCACTGCATTTCTCACTGTTCCTGCACCTCTCACTGCACCTATCATTGCATCTTTCTCTGCTATTGTACCTCTCAGAGCACCTCTCACTGCATCTCTCACTGCTCCTGACCCTCTAATTGCATCTCTCACGTCTCCTGCCCCTCCTAATGCATTTCTCACAGCTCCTGCACCTCTCACTGCATTGAGAGCATCTCTCACTGCTCCTGCACCTCCCACTACATTACTCACTGCTCCTGCACCTCTCACTGCATCTCTTACTGGTTCTGCACCTCTCACAGCACCTCTCATTGCATATCTCACTGCTCCTGCACCTCTCACTGCATCTCTGACTGATCCTGCACCTCTCACTGCATCTCTCAATGCTCCTGCACCTCTCACTGCATTTCTCACTGTTCCTGCACCTCTCACTGCACCTATCTTTGCATCCGTCTCTGCTACTGTACCTCTCAGTGCATATCTTACTGCATCTCTCACTGCTCCGTGACCTCTCACTGCACCTTCCACTGCATCTCTCACTGCTCCTTCACCTCTCACTGCATCACTCACTGCTCCTGCACCTCTCACTGCATCTCTCACTGCTCCTGCACCTCTCAATGCACCTCTCATTGCATCTCTCACTGCTCCTGCACCTCTCACTTCATCTCTCACTGCTCCTGCACCTCTCACTGCATCTCTCATTGCATCTCTCACTGCTCCTGCGCCTCTCAAATGCATCTCTCACTTCTCATGCACCTCTCACTGCACCTCTCACTGCTCCTGCACCACTCACTTTATCTCACACTGCTCCGTGACCTCTCACTGCATCTCTCACTGCATCTCTCACTGCTCCTGCACCTCTCACTGCATTTCTCACTGCTCCTGCACCTCTCACTGCATTTCTCACTGTTCCTGCACCTCTCACTGCACCTATCATTGCATCCCTCTCTGCTACTGTACCTATCAGTTTATATCTCACTGCATCTCTCACTGCTCCGTGACCTCTCACTGCACCTTTTACTGCATCTCTCACTGCTCCTGCACCTCTCACTATATCACTCACTGCTCCTGCACCTCTCACTGCATCTCTCACTGCTCCTGCACCTCTCATTGCATCTCTCACTGCTCCTGCACCTCTCACTTCATCTCTCACTGCTCCTGCACCTCTCACTGCACTTCTCATTGCATCTCTCACTGCTCATGCACCTCTCAATGCATCTCTCACTTCTCATGCACCTCTCAATGCACCTCTTACTGCTCCTGCACCACTCACTGCATCTCACACTGCTCCGTGACCTCTCACTGCATCTCTCACTGCATCTCTCACTGCTCCTGCCCCTCCCACTGCATTTCTCACTGCTCCTGCACCTCTCACTTCATCTCTTACTGCTCTTTCACCTCTCACTGCACCTCTCACTGCATCTCTCACTATTCCTGCACGTCTCACTGCACCTTTCATTGCATCTCTCACTAATACTGTACCTCTCACTGCATCTCTCACTGCATTTCTCACTGCTCCTGCACCTCTCATTTCATCTCTCACTGCATCTCTCACTAATCCTGCACCTCTAACTGTAATTCTCACTGCTCCTGTAACTCTCAATGCACCTCTCACTGCATCACTCGCTGCTCCTGAAGGTCTCACTGCATCTCTCACTCCTTCTGCACCTCTCTCTGCACCTCTCATTGCATCTCTCACTGCTCCTGCACCTCTCACTGCATCTCTCACTGTTCCTGCACCTCTCACTGCATCTCTCAGTGCTCCTGCACCTCTCATTGCATCTCTCACTGCTACTGCACCTCTCACTGCATTTGTCACTGCTCCTGCACCTCTCAATGCACCTCTCAATGCACCTCTCACTGATTCTCTCACTGCTCCTGAACCTCTCACTGCATCTCTCACTGCTCCTGCAACTCCCACTGCACCTGTCATTGAATATTTCAATGCTACTGCACCTGTCACTGCATCTCTTACTGCTCCTGCACCTCTCCCTGTATCTCTCACTGCTCCTGCAACTCTCACTATATCTCTCACTTCACCTCTCATTGCATCTCTCACTGCACCTGCACCTCTCACTGCACGTGCCCTTCCTACTGCATCTCTCAATGCTCCTGCACCTCTCACTGCATCTCTCACTGCCCCTGCACCTCTCATTGCATCTCTCACTGCATCTCTCACTGCTCCTGCACCTCTCACTATATCTCTCACTGCTCCTGTACCTCTCACTGCACCTCTCACTGCGTCATTCACTGCTCCTGCACCTCTCAATGCATCTTTCACTGCTCCTGCAACTCTCACTGCACCTCTCATTGCATCTCTCACTGCTCCTGCACCTCTCATGGCATCTCTCACTGTTCCTGCACCTCTCAATGCATCTCTCAGGACTCCTGCACCTCTTACTGCACCTCTTATTGCATTTTCACTGCTCTTGAACCTCTCACTGCACCTCTCATTGCATCTCTCACTGTTCCTGCACCTCTCACTGCATCTCTCAGTGCTCCTGCACCTCTCACTGCACCTCTCATTGCATCTCTCACTGCTACTGCAAGTCTCACTGCATCTGTCACTGCTCCTGCACCTCCCAATGCACCTCTCGCTGAATCTGTCACTGGTCCTGCACCTCTCACTGCATCTCTCACTGCTCCTGCAACTCCCACTGCACCTCTTTGCATATTTCACTGCTACTGCACCTCTCACTGCATCTCTTACTGCTCCTGCACCTCTTACTGCATCTCTCACTGCTCCTGCACCTCTCACTGCATCTCTCATGGCATCTCTCACTGCTCAGGCACCTCTCACTGCTCCTGCCCTTCCTACTGCATCTCTCACTGCCCCTGCACCTCAATCTCACTGCCTACCTCTCACTGCACCTCTCACTGCATATCTCACTGCTCCTGCACCTCTGACTATATCTCTCACTGCACCTCTCACTGCGTCACTCACTGCTCCTGCACCTCTCACTCTATCTTTCAGTGCTCTTGAAACTCTCACTGCACCTCTCATTGCATCTCTCACTGCTCCTGCACCTCTCATGGCATCTCTCACCGTTCCTTCACCTCTCATTGCATTTCTCACTGCTCCTTTACCTCTCAATAAAGCTCTCACTGCTCCTTGACCTCTCACTGCACCTCTCTTTGCATCTCTCACTGCTCTTGCTCCTGTCACTGCATCTTTCACTGCTCCTGCACCTCTAACTGTCTCTATCACTGCATCTTTCACTGCTCCTTCACCTCTCACTGCACCTCTCATTGCATCTCTCACTGCTACTACACCTCTCACTGCATCTCTCACTGCACTTCTCATTGCATCTCTCACTGCTCCTGCACCTTTCAATGCACCTCTCACTGCAGCTCTCACTGCTCCTGCACCACTCACTGGATCTCTCACTGTACTTCTCATTGCATCTCTCACTGCTCCTGCACCTCTCATTGTATCTCTCACTGCTCCTGCACCTCTCACTGCACCTCTCACTACATCTCTCACTGCTCCTGACCCTCTAATTGCATCTCTCACGTCTCCTGCCCCTCCTACTGCATCTCTCACTGCTCCTGCACCTCTCACTGCATCACTCACTGCTCCTGCACCTCTCACTGCATCCCTTACTGCTCCTGCACCTCTCACTGCATCTCTGACTGCTCCTGCACCTCTCAATGCACCTCTCACTGCATTTCTCACTGTTCCTGCACCTCTCACTGCACCTATCATTGCATCTTTCTCTGCTATTGTACCTCTCAGAGCACCTCTCACTGCATCTCTCACTGCTCCTGACCCTCTAATTGCATCTCTCACGTCTCCTGCCCCTCCTAATGCATTTCTCACAGCTCCTGCACCACTCACTGCATTGAGAGCATCTCTCACTGCTCCTGCACCTCCCACTACATTACTCACTGCTCCTGCAACTCCCACTGCACCTCTCTTTGCATATTTCACTGCTACTGCACCTCTCACTGCATCTCTTACTGCTCCTGCACCTCTTACTGCATCTCTCACTGCTCCTGCACCTCTCACTGCATCTCTCATGGCATCTCTCACTGCTCAGGCACCTCTCACTGCTCCTGTCCTTCCTACTGCATCTCTCACTGCCCCTGCACCTCTCAATTCATCTCTCACTGCTCCTGTACCTCTCACTGCACCTCTCACTGCATATCTCACTGCTCCTGCACCTCTGACTATATCTCTCACTGCACCTCTCACTGCGTCACTCACTGCTCCTGCACCTCTCACTCTATCTTTCAGTGCTCTTGAAACTCTCACTGCACCTCTCATTGCATCTCTCACTGCTTCTGCACCTCTCATGGCATCTCTCACCGTTCCTTCACCTCTCATTGCATTTCTCACTGCTCCTTTACCTCTCACTAAAGCTCTCACTGCTCCTTGACCTCTCACTGCACCTCTCTTTGCATCTCTCACTGCTCTTGCTCCTGTCACTGCATCTTTCACTGCTCCTTCACCTCTCACTGTCTCTATCACTGCATCTCTCACTGCTCCTGCACCTCTCCCTGCATCTTTCACTGCTCCTTCACGTCTCACTGCACCTCTCATTGCACCTCTGACTGCTACTACACCTCTCACTGCATCTCTCCCTGCACTTCTCACTGCATCTGTCACTGCTCCTGCACCTCTCAATGGACCTCTCACTGCATCTCTCACTGCTCCTGCACCTCTCACTACATCTCTCACTCCACTTCTCACTGCATCTCTCACTGCTCCTACACGTCTCACTGCATCTCTCACTGCTCCTGCAAATCTTACTGCACCTCTCACTGTATCTCTCACTGCTCCTGCACCTCTCACTGCACCTCTCACTGCATCTCTCACTGCTCCTGCACCTCTCACTGCATCTCTCACTGCTCTTGCACCTCTCACTGCACCTCTCATTGCATCTCTCACTGCTACTACACCTTTCATTGCATCTTTCACTGCTCCTGCACCTCTCACTGCATCTCTCACTGCTCCTGCTCCTCTCACTGCATCTCTCACTGCTCCTGCACCTCTCACTGCACCTCTCACTGGTCCTGCACCTCTCACTGCACATCTCATTGCATCTCTCACTGCTAATGCACCTCTCACTGCTCCTGCACCTCTCACTGCACCTCTCATTGCATCTCTCACTGTAACTGCACCTCTCACTGCACCTCTCACTGCAACTCCCACTGCACCTCTCATTGCATCTCTCACTGCTACTGCACCTCGCACTGCATCTCTTACTGCTCCTGTGCCTCTCACTGCACTTCTCACTGCATCTCTCACTGCTCCTGCACCTCTCACTGCTCTTCTTAATGCATCTCTCAATGCACCTTCCCCTCCTACACCATCTCCCACTGCTCCTGCACCTCTCACTGCATCGCTCACTGCTCCTGCACCCCTCACTGCATCTCTCACTGCTCCTGCACCTCTCACTGCATCTCTTACTGCTCCTGCACCTCTCACTGCATCTCTCACTGCTCCTGCACCTCTCACTGCACCTCTCATTGCATCTCTCACTGCTACTGCACCTCTCATTGCATCTCTCACTGCTCCTGCACCTCTCACTGCATCTCTCACTGCTCCTGCACTTCTCACTGCATCTCTCACTGCACCTCTCACTGCATCTCTAACTGCTCCTGCACTTCTCAGTGCATCTCTCAATTCTCCTCCACCTCTCACTGTATCTCTCACTGGGCCTGCACCCCTAACTGCATCTCTTACTGCTCCTGCACCTCCCACTGCATCTCTCACTGCTCCTGCACCTCTCACTGCACCTCTCATTGCATCTCTCACTGCTACTGCACCTCTCACTGCATCTCTCACTGCTCCTGCACCTCTCACTGCACCTCTCACTGCATCTCTCACTGCTACTGCACCTCTCACTGCATATCTCACTGCTCTTGCAACTCCCATTGCACCTCTCACTGCACCTCTCACTGCATCTCTCACTGCTCCTGCACCTCTCACTGCATCTCTCACTGCTCCTGCACCTCTCACTGCATCTCTCACTGCTCCTGCACCTCTCAATGTATCTCTCACTGCTCCTGCACCTCTCACTGCATCTCTCACTGCTCCTGCTCCTCTAAATGCACCTCTCACTGCATCTCTCACTGTTCCTGCACCTCTCACTGCATCTCTCACTGCTCCTGCACCTCTCAGTGCACCTCTCACTGCTCCTGCACCTTTCACTGCTCCTGCACCTCTCATTGCACCTCTCACTGCATCTCTCACTGCTCCCGCACCTCTCACTTCACCTCTAATTGCATCTCTCACTGCTCCTGCAACTCTCACTGCACCTCTCACTGCATCTCTCACTGCTCCTGGACCTCTCACTGCATCTCTCACTGCTCCTGCACCTCTCACTGCACCTCTCACTGCATCTCTCACTGCTCCTGCACCTCTCACTGCACTTCTCATTGCATCTCTCACGGCTCCTTTACCTCTCACTGCATCTCTCACTGCTCTTGCACCTCTCTCTGCATCTCTCTGCTCCTGCACCTCTCTCTGCATCTCTCACTGCTCCTGCACCTCTCACTGCACCTCTCACTGCACTTTTCACTGTATCTCTCACTGCTCCTGCACCTCTCACTGCATCTCTCAAGTCAAGTTAAGTCAAGTCAAGTTTTATAGCGCTTTTCACAATATAGATTGTATCAAAGCAGCTTCACAGTATCAATCAAAATACCATAACAGTGTTTGTTTCTTAGTGGAAAAACATCCACGTTTGTTAGGGCTGATCAATGGTAATAATGATTGATTAATTAATTTGAATATCCCCAAGCCAAGCCAAAGGCAACAGTGGCAAGGAACCGAAAAACTCCATCAAGTGACCTACTGGTGTCCTAAAACTCCATCAGGTGACCTATTGGAGAAAAAAAAACCTTGGGAGAACCCAGGCTCAGTCTGGGGCCAGTTCTCCTCTGGCGTTTATGAACTAGAGGCCGGATTTACAGTAACTGTAAGATAAAAATGTATATGAATGCCTGGCTGAAGAGATGCGTCTTTAGTCTAGTTTTAAACTGGGAGAGCGAATCTGAGCAACAAACAATATCAGGAAGGCTATTCCAGAGCTTTGGAGCTAAATGCGTAAATGCTCTCCCTCCTTTGGTGGATCTGGATATCCTAGGTATGACCAGAAGCCTCGAATTTAGTGAGCGTAAAGTGCGCAATGGATTATTGGGTGATAGAAGATCAGTTAAATAGACTGGAGTTAAACCATTTAGGGCTTTATAAACTGCTCTCACTGCTTCGGCAACTCCCACTACACCTCTCACTGTCAAGTCAAGTCACCTTTATTTATATAGCGCTTTTTACAATACAGATTGTATCAAAGCAGCTTCACAGTGATAACAAGAAAATAATACATCAAAGTTTGTTTCTAGAAGAAAGTTGCATCATCATCCACCTTAAGTAAGGCAAATCAATAATATTGTTGAATATTTAAATGTCCCCAACTAACCAAGCCAAAAGCCAAGGCGACAGTGGCAAGGAACCAAAACTCCATCAGGTGACAGAATGGAGAAAAAAACCTTGGTAGAACCCAGGCTCAGTCGGGGGCCAGTTCTCCTCTGGCCAACAAACGAACAGTGTATGTTTATGATTCAGGCAGCATTACAAGTCAGAATTCAGAATGGATCAGAGCATTCAGAATATTATCCAGTTCCATCTGGTTGGAATTCGGAGTCATCACGCCGGTATGGAGACGAGTTTGTTGAGGATCAGTGCCGATGCCTGTCGTGTCGATGAGGCCTTCACATGGCTGATTGGCTGGCACTTCAGGGATGCGTTGTCGTCGCGTCCAGACGCAGGTCCTTCATCAGATCTGGATAAGGCCTGGATCCGGCGGACTGCGGTAAACCTCGGGATAAACAGAGAGACTAATATTAACGTAGACGCCATTCTTCTTATGATGTAACAAGTACATAAGGATTTATGGGAAGTGTTCCCGGTTCCGGCTGATGTAATCTATGCAGCCTAACATTGAATTATAGAAGTTTACAGTGTGTTATGTGTAAGCTAGGCCAAACAGATGTGTTTTTAATTTAGCTTTGAACTGACAGAGTGTGTCTGATTCCCGGACAATGGTAGGAAGACTGTTCCAAAGTTTTGGTGCTAAACAGGAAAAGGATTGTTGTGGCAAAAATTCTGTTAAACATCATCACTGCGTAAGAGACACTCAGAGTCAAATTAATTAAAAGAGAAGTATTTATTCTTGCAAGAATAGGCCCAGTCGCCAACACAGCAGTTACCCTGTGAAGTGAGTGACGCACACCAGGAAGACATGAGACAGCCTTTATACTCTTTTCAAGGTTCCTCCTCACCCGCTGTACCTTTCACCCACTCAGATAAGGTCCCCACTGCTGTTCAGTTTCTACTTAAGGACACAAACTGGTATTGAAATGAACTGGCCAAAACTGACCGTCCCTAAGGTCAGAGGTCCTGTCCCATATGTTCCTGAAACATCACGCACAAGCACGTACACACATATACTTTTACACATTGAATAGGTTCTCTCTCTTATGATATCTGTTAGGAATAAATGACTATTAAAATTTCTACAACAGGATCTGCCGCCAGCAGTCGATTTTGATATTCTGGGTATTATCAACTGGCCAGAATTTTGAGATCGCAATAGACGTGAAGGACTATAATGCGTTAAGAGATGAAAGCTTTAGCATAAGTTCTGCCAGGAAGACTCAATTACTGCGTCACTCGTTACCTTCAAGTTATCCAATCACGCCCTTATTTTTATTGTATAAAAGATCGGTACTTACACATGTTTGAGTTCGCAGATGCTGACGCGACAACAAGCAGATGCTGACGCTTTCACTCACTCGTGTTTCGATTCCATTTGTAGTCATCACAAGTTATATTGTTGATTTGATCTCACCAACTCTGGCGGTGCGCGAGTGCTAGACACGTGTGTAGGAAACCAGCGCATGGCGGCTGTAAATCTAATGAGAGACGATCTCTTCAAGTTTTTTCAAGTTTAAGTTCCACTTTTAAGGCTTTTACGTTGGTTTCCAAGTTTGGCAGGCGCTTGCAGCAGCCAGTGTTAACATGTCCCCTTTATCACAATTAAACTTCTTTCAGGTAAGTATATTAACTTGGCTACTCAGCTGCTAGTGCTAACTTCATCAGCGGCAAAGTTCAATTGGTGACTGTGGTGACGCGGCAGCTCGTCTTAAACTGCTGATTCAGAGACTGCAACAGGGTGCAAAGTATGGGGGAGCTGACATGGGCTCCCCTGAAAACGTGATTCGTGAAATTTTGGGGGGGTCTCAAAAATTTTTGACAGTTTTATTTTGACGTGCAATTTCAGTTTTGTGTAATGTGATCATCGTGGAGTATGTCTAAAATAGCAAAAATATCATTCACGCATGCTTGACGGCGATTTTAAACCTAATTCACTTAATAAAAACTAAAATAAAAAAGATAACTATACATGCTATTCTTGTCATGAGCATCAAGGTGTGGTGGTGCTGCGATGCAAATTCCAATCATGTTTACGTAGGCTACATGTTAACTCAAAGATTCGAATATAAACGTGGATGCTATTGATCTACACGCAAAGTCCTTGAAATCCATTCTGTGTTAAGGTAAGGCATTATTCCCAATTATGTCGTGGCTGGGTTGTTATAGGTCTTCAGACCGAACGCAAACAGAGCGTCAAATACGCGTCTATCGCGTCTAGTAGACGCTTGAACATTCGCTCGAGTTAAAGAAGTTCGCGGCAAACGCGTCGCCCAATCTATTTGCTTTGCATTGACTTTGTATGTAATCTACTCGCGCAAATTAAATTCGTGTTCGTTTTGAACACACAATCAGCCCTAATTGAACGGATGAATTATGGTGTTCTTAATTAATAAGAGTTTAACCTGGTTCAAGTCTAAGGCAGCCTATGTAGACTATTTGGGGATGGCTGTTTGCTGTTTGACTTCAATTTGTGTCGATAAAGTATAATAGGGTGAATCCTTTATAGTGCTTGCATAGTGCATACACTTGTAGCTGTTATGCATCTTTGGAAGTCCTTGAAATTAATGGGTTTCAAAGTGCAGCGCCACACATTTCGCGTCCTGTCTGAAAGGCGCTTCAATCCTCGGCACGCGCAAGTGCACAAAAAAAAAAAAAAAAAAAAAAAAAAAAAAAAAAAGGGGGGGGGGGGGGCTCCCCGAAGGGCACGGTGTAGTTCGAACACTGCTCAACACAACATACTGTAACGCTTTAACAGTAGGACCGAATATCTCGCTGAATGGTCATACCAAGGCCTATGCAGATTTATGTAACTGATTTTCCACAGTGCAGTGGTAAATTATTTTCAGCGTTGTTCATTCCACGCACATATGACTAGTTTGCAAAATGCATACTATTAACTGCTTTGCTGAATAGAATTTAAAACAAGCTTAGGAGCAAATTTAAATATTAATTTGGCTTTATATGCAATATTTTCAGCTAGCATTCCTCATCTGCTCACTCAACATTGTGAGAGTGCCTTCCATCTTAAGGGGGACCCATTCAACTGGTTTTAAGCCCTTCCTTAAATTCGTTATTGCTTCGACATTTATGGTGATTGTTTTTTCCAATCTCTTCCACGCGTGGAGGATCTCTACTTACACCTAGATGATCGCAGACTTTAATAAAATAGTGGGCACATTATTTGATGTACATCTCAGCTCGTTTTTTAACATATATATAAATATATATGGCCATATCTTTAAGAAGCTGGAGCAAGTTGGTCAGTGAAAGTTTGCTTATGCCTAGTAGATATGGTTACGAAGTGTATATATGTAGGGCTTAATGGGTATGTAGCAGGAGTATATTTACAAAAGAAAATAAATGATATATTTACAAGTGCTGATAATTCTCTATAACTGTTTTACATTTTATATATATTATCATAAATATCTTAATACCTAAGTTTAAGTAATAATAATTGAAATACGGTACAATCGGCGTACTCAAAATTTCATGGCAACTAATTTAATCCACTGACGTGTTATAGAAATATTTACGTAATAGGTATTTGGTACAAAACGTACAGAGAACGTTGACTAAGGATGCTCAGGGTAAAGGTCATAACTTAGCCAAAACATGATTTACACCGTAGAACTAACAGTTATATGTTAGATCATAACATCCAAACCAATCACCAGAACAAATCAGTCAAAGAGTTTTGAGTGACATTTACTCCTCTGTACGATATAAATGTCATTTATTTTTCTATTCAAGGGACTCCCTCGGTTGCCATGGCCAGCGCTCTCTCGGCCGTGAATAAAACTTTCTTCTACAAAAGCTACTCGAGAATAATGTCAGGTATATGTTTCACAGCTGAGAAATGGTTTCTACGCTCAAAAGTCAACAACAGAATATCAAGTGGGATTGAGGTATTATCTTATGCCTTCACCTTACTTCATGTAAGTTTCGTATTAAGATTTAGTGGTAAGACGATTTTCCAAGCCTGCTCAGGCTTTATTCATCGGTGCTTCACAGAAATTATCCTATAGCGGCTGTCAACCCTTGGGTTCGAAGAGAAGGCTCCCTACTTAAATCGTATTTCTACACTATTTCTTATAACGTTCGCTTTTCTTTTCAGTTTCCTCTATTTCCCATTCTGATTATGGCTGGTTGTTCTTCCTCATCAACATTTACTAAACTGATGCGTGATGGGTCTCCGGTGTCCCCAGGGTGTGTGCAAAAGGTTGGTTCGGAACGCCCCACAGATTTTCATATAGTATGCTGAAATTGTCATTCGAGGGGGAGTAAAGTGCATGTCTGTCTCTTGAATGCAGTCAGGCTGCGGCTCCCGGCACAAGGGGTAGAGTTTCAACAGCTTTTTTGCAGCTTTAATTACCTCTCTCAGACAAATTTCAAAACTTTTAGCTTCAGATTCAAACCGGAGTCAGACAAAGATGGAGAAACTCATGAGGCATCAACATGTAGAGAACATTCCGAATGGTTAATTGATGGATTATGTAGCTTATGTGTAGTTATCTTCTAGCCAATGATTAGCATATTCTGCCTTGATATTCTATAAATCATGTTCAGCGGGCACGATTTATGTAAATTTGGGGTTTGTGATGCCACTAACCCGGGAGGAATGTTGGGTAGTTCCTCAGCATTCCTGTAGTCTTTAAAAGTAACTTCTTAAATTAATTCTTTCTTTGCTCGAACTTTGTGCGTTGTAACTTTGCAGATGTTATGCTTAAACAGCAACATTTCACTCTTAAGTAAGTTAGAAAAGCGAAGTCCATTCCATCCCTTTTATTACCTTTTTTATTTTTTTATTTTTTTTTACCTTTTTATTGTCCACAATGGTCTCTTTTCTATTGTCATGTTCAGTTTGTAGACGTGTTTTTACAGCATTTACGGCTCATGCATTCAGGGGAATTATCTTTAGGAGCTAAACTGAGATTTTCCCATCGTCTTTTTCTGATTATCGTTTCTCACCGAATTCCTTTACTCTCTTCTTAAACTCTCAAGGCTCTGGTATCACATTAACAATTTCTAAAATTAGTTATACATTCTGTCCCTTCTCATCTATGATTACATTTCTTAAAATCTCCCCTCTGTCTATCCTAACTAATGGAGCACCTCTCTCTAAAGCCTGGTCAGGACTCTAGATTCTGTCCTCAAAGCTGCAGTCCATCTCCGTCCCAGTATACTGGTCATTCCTTCAGGATTGGGCCTGCCATTACAGCAGCTGAAAGTGGTATTTCTACTGCAGCTATCAAGATCCTCGGCAGTGGTCTTCCTCTGCATTGAGTTGCGTATATAAGAAATGATGAAAAAAAAAAAAAAAAAAAAAAAAAAAATTCATCCTCGAAGCTCAGCAAGCTCTCCAGTAACGGTTCAGGTAAATACCGATGCAACTACTGGTGGTGGTGTCATGCTATTCCATTCTCATTAATTTGTCAATCTCACCTTGCATTCTACAAATGTCAATGAGTCATCTATGTGTCTATGTGTGGCCTATCGTGGCTATATCTGTGGTCTATCAAGACATGTCTATGTCTGGCCTATTGTGGTTATATCTGCGGTCTATCAAGACCTCTCTATGTCCGGCTATAATGGCTATATCTGTGGTCTATCGAGACCTATGTGTGGCCTATCGTGGCTATATCTGTGGTCTATCGAGACCTATGTGTGGCCTATCGTGGCTATATCTGTGGTCTATCAAGACCTGTCTATGTCTGGCTATCATGGCTATATTTGTGGTCTATCGAGACCTGTCTATATGTGGCCTATCGTGGCTATATCTGTGGTCTATCAAGACCTGTCTATATGTGGCCTATCGTGGCTATATCTGTGGTCTATCAAGACCTGTCTATGTCCGGCTATCATGGCTATATCTGTGGTCTATCGAGACCTGTCTACGTGTGGCCTATCAAGACCTGTCTACGTGTGGCCTATCATGGCTATATCTGTGGTCTATAGAGACCTGTCTATATGTGGCCTACCGTGGCTATATCTGTGGTCTATCGAGACCTGTCTATATGTGGCCTATCGTGGCTATATCTGTGGTCTATCAAGACCTGTCTATGTCCGGCTATAATGGCTATATCTGTGGTCTATCGAGACCTATGTGTGGCCTATCGTGGCTATATCTGTGGTCTATCAAGACCTGTCTATGTCTGGCTATCATGGCTATATCTGTGGTCTATCGAGACCTGTCTATATGTGGCCTATCGTGGCTATATCTGTGGTCTATCAAGACCTGTCTATATGTGGCCTATCGTGGCTATATCTGTGGTCTATCAAGACCTGTCTATGTCCGGCTATCATGGCTATATCTGTGGTCTATCGAGACCTGTCTACGTGTGGCCTATCATGGCCATATCTGTGGTCTATCAAGACCTGTCTACGTGTGGCCTATCATGGCTATATCTGTGGTCTATAGAGACATGTCTATGTGTGGCCTATCGTGGCTATATCTGTGTCTATCGAGACCTGTCTATGTGTGGCCTATCGTGGCTATATCTGTGGTCTATCGAGACCTGTCTACGTCTGGCCTATCGTGGCTGCATCCGTGGTCTATCGAGACCTGTCTACGTCTGGCCTATCGTGGCTATATATTTGTGTGGTCTAACGAGACCTGTCTACGTGTGGCCTATCATGGCTATATATTTGTGTGGTCTAACGAGACCTGTCTACGTCTGGCCTATCGTGGCTATATATTTGTGTGGTCTAACGAGACCTGTCTACGTCTGGCCTATCGTGGCTGCATCCGTGGTCTATCGAGACCTGTCTACGTCTGGCCTATCGTGGCTATATATTTGTGTGGTCTATCAAGACCTGTCTACGTGTGGCCTATCATGGCTATATCTGTGGTCTATAGAGACCTGTCTATATGTGGCCTATCGTGGCTATATCTGTCGTCTATCGAGACCTGTCTATGTGTGGCCTATCGTGGCTATATCTGTGGTCTATCGAGACCTGTCTATGTGTGGCCTATCGTGGCTATATCTGTGGTCTATCGAGACCTGTCTATGTGTGGCTATATCTGTGGTCTATCGAGACCTGTCTACGTCTGGCCTATCATGGCTATATATTTGTGTGGTCTATCAAGACCTGTCTACGTGTGGCCTATCATGGCTATATCTGTGGTCTATCAAGACCTGTCTACGTGTGGCCTATCATGGCTATATCTGTGGTCTATAGAGACCTGTCTATGTGTGGCCTATCGTGGCTATATCTGTGTCTATCGAGACCTGTCTATGTGTGGCCTATCGTGGCTATATCTGTGGTCTATCGAGACCTGTCTACGTCTGGCCTATCGTGGCTATATATTTGTGTGGTCTAACGAGACCTGTCTATGTCTGGCCTATCGTGGCTGCATCCGTGGTCTATCGAGACCTGTCTACGTCTGGCCTATCGTGGCTGTATCCGTGGTCTACTGAGACCTGTCTATGCATGTATCTATGTTCTATTGAGACCTGTCTATGTCTGGCCATCATGGCGTATCTGGTCTATCGAGACCCGTCTATGTCTGGCCTATCGTGGCGTATCTGTGGTCTATCGAATCTCGTGTATGTCTGGCTAGGTACATAGGTACATGACTATCGTCATCATGCTAATTATGGTATCTCCCTTTTCTTATTTCAGGAACCTCAGGATTCACGACGGGTGGGTATACTTTCATTCATCAATTTTGGGGGAAGGATGGCCCCGTCCCTACGGATCTTCAATCCACCTTCTTTTGGGGGCTCGGCTGCGCCCCTGCCTTTGTCTTCAGGCAGGAGATGCTGATCCGCTACCCTCGGATTACGATCTATGGACGGGGCCTACGCCAAAGAACTTTACAAATAATTGCTTACTGGGCTGCCAATAAATTAATGCTTGTTACTTAATTTTATTCCCCGAGTCTTTCTGGTAGAAATGAAAGCTTTAGCATAAGTTCTGCCAGGAAGACTCAATTACTGCGTCACTCGTTACCTTCAAGTTATCCAATCACGCCCTTATTTTTATTGTATAAAAGATCGGTACTTACACATGTTTGAGTTCGCAGATGCTGACGCGACAACAACCTCCACCCTCCCCACCACCACCAGGATGGTCCCGTCTATACTTCCCCGGGGGCTCGGCTGCGCCCCTGCCTTTGTCTTCAGGCAGGAGATGCTGATCCGCTACCCTCGGATTACGATCTATGGACGGGGCCTACGCCAAAGAACTTTACAAATAATTGCTTACTGGGCTGCCAATAAATTAATGCTTGTTACTTAATTTTATTCCCCGAGTCTTTCTGGTAGAACTAATATGGTCATACTTCCTGGTTCTGGTAAGAACTCGAGCTGCTGCGTTTTGGACCAGCTGTAGTTTGTTTATTAAGCGTGCAGGGCAACCACCCAGTAGAGCATTACAATAATCTAAGCTTGATGTCATTAACGCATGAACTAATTGTTCCGCATTTGTCAATGAGAGCATATGGCGTAATTTAGATATATTTTTAAGATGGAAAAATGCGGTTTTACAGATACTAGACACATGACTTTCAAATGAAAGATTGGTATCAAAGAGCACACCCAGGTTCCTAACCGACGACGAAGACTTAACAGAGCAGCCATCAAGTGTTAGACAGTATTCTAGGTTAGTACGTGAGGAGAGTTTTTTGTCCAATAATTAGAATCTCTGTTTTTTCAGAATTAAGTTGTAGGAAATTACTAGTCATCCATTTTTTTATATCAGCTATGTATTCCGTTAATTTTGTCAAAGTGGTAAGTTTCGTTATACTTATAATATACAGCTGAGGATCATCGGCATAACAGTGAAAACCAATGCCATGCTTCCTAATGATATCACCCAAGGGTAGCATGTACAGAGTGAACAGCAACAGTCCTAGTACTGAGCCTTGTGGTACTCCATACTGAACTTGTGATCGATAAGACACTGCACCTCTCACTGCAACTCTCACTGCTCCTGCACCTCTCACTACACCTCTCATTGCATCTCTCACTGCTCCTGCACCTCTCACTGCATCTCTCACTGCTCCTGCACCTCTCACTGCATCTCTCACTGCTCCTGCACCTCTCATTGCATCTCTCACTGCTCCTGCACCTCTCACTGCATCTCTCACTGCTCCTGCACCTCTCACTGCACCTCTCATTGCATCTGTCACTGCTCCTGCACCTCTCACTGCATCTCTCACTGCTCCTGCACCTCTCACTGCTCCTGCACCTCTCACTGCACATCTTAGTGCATCTCTCACTGCTACTGCACCTCTCACTGCATCTCTCACTGCTCCTGCAACTCCCAGTGCACCTCTCATTGCATTTCTCACTGCTCCTGCACCTCTCACTGTATCTCTCACTGCTCCTGCAACTCCCCCTGCACCTGTCATTGGATATTTCAATGCTATTGCACCTCTCACTGCATCTCTTACTGCTCCTGCACCTCTCCCTGTATCTCTCACTGCTCCTGCAACTCTCACTGCATCTCTCACTGCACCTCTCATTGCATCTCTCACTGGACCTGCACCTCTCACTGCACGTGCCCTTCCTACTGCATCTCTCAATGCTCCTGCACCTCTCACTGCATCTCTCATTGCCCCTGCACCTCTCATTGCATCTCTCACTACATCTGCACCTCTCACTGCATCTCTCACTGCTCCTGCACCTCTCAATGCACCTCTCATTGCATATTTCACTGCTACTGCACCTCTCACTGCATCTCTTACTGCTCCTGCACCTCTCACTGCATCTCTCACTAATCCTGCACCTCTCACTGCATCTCTCACTGCACCTCTAATTGCATCTCTCACTGCTCCTGCACATCTCACTGCATCTCTCACTGATCCTGCCCTTCCTACTGCATCTCTCACTGCTCCTGCACCTCTCACTGTATCTCTCACTGCTCCTGTACCTCTCACTGCACCTCTCACTGCGTCAATCATTGATCCTGCACCTCTCACTGCACCTCTCATTGCATCTCTCACTGCTCCTGCACCTCTCATGGCATCTCTCACTGTTCCTGCACCTCTCACTGCATCTCTCAGTACTCCTGCACCTCTTACTGCACCTCTCACTGCATCTCTCACTGCTCCTGCACCTCTCACTGCATCTCTCACTACTCTTGCTCCTGTCACTGCATCTTTCACTGCTCCTGCACCTCTCACTGTCTCTATCACTGCATCTTTCACTGCTCCTTCACCTCTCACTGCACCTCCCATTGCATCTCTCACTGCTACTACACCTCTCACTGCATCTCTCACTGCACTTCTCATTGCATCTCTCACTGCTCCTGGAAGTCTCACTGCATCTCTCACTCCTTCTGCACCTCTCACTGCACCTCTCATTGCATCTCTCACTGCTCCTGCACCTCTCACTGCATCTCCCACTGTTCCTGCACCTCTCACTGCATCTCTCAGTGCTCCTGCACCTCTCCCTGTATCTCTCACTGCTCCTGCACCTTTCAATGCACCTCTCACTGCATCTCTCACTGCTTCTGCACCTCTCACTGCAGCTCTCACTGCTCCTGCACCACTCACTGCATCTCTCACTGCACTTCTCACTGCATCACTCACTGCTCCTGAAAGTCTCACTGCATCTCTCACTCCTTCTGCACCTCTCACTGCACCTCTCATTGCATCTCTCACTGCTCCTGCACCTCTCACTGCATCTCCCACTGTTCCTGCACCTCTCACTGCATCTCTCAGTGCTCCTGCACCTCTCATTGCATCTCTCACTGCTACTGCACCTCTCACTGCATTTGTCACTGCTCCTGCACCTCTCAATGCACCTCTCACTGATTCTCTCACTGCTCCTGAACCTCTCACTGCATCTCTCACTGCTACTGCACCTCTCACTGCATTTGTCACTGCTCCTGCACCTCTCAATGCACCTCTCACTGATTCTCTCACTGCTCCTGAACCTCTCACTGCATCTCTCACTGCTCCTGCAACTCCCACTGCACCTGTCATTGAATATTTCAATGCTAGTGTACCTCTCACTGCATCTCTTATTGCTCCTGCACCTCTCCCTGTATCTCTCACTGCTCCTGCAACTCTCACTGCATCTCTCACTGCACCTCTCATTGCATCTCTCACTGCACCTGCACCTCTCACTGCACGTGCCCTTCCTACTGCATCTCTCAATGCTCCTGCACCTCTCACTGCATCTCTCACTGCACCTCTAATTGCATCTCTCACTGCTCCTGCACATCTCACTGCATCTCTCACTGCTCCTGCCCTTCCTACTGCATCTCTCACTGCTCCTGCACCTCTCACTGTATCTCTCACTGCTCCTGTACCTCTCACTGCACCTCTCACTGCGTTAATCATTGCTCCTGCACCTCTCACTGCACCTCTCATTGCATCTCTCCCTGCTCCTGCACCTCTCATGGCATCTCTCACTGTTCCTGCACCTCTCACTGCATCTCTCAGTACTCCTGCACCTCTTACTGCACCTCTCACTGCATCTCTCACTGCTCCATGACTTCTCACTGCACCTCTCACTGCATCTCTCACTGCTCTTGCTCCTGTCACTGCATCTTTCACTGCTCCTGCACCTCTCACTGTCTCTATCACTGCATCTTTCACTGCTCATTCACCTCTCACTGCACCTCTCATTGCATCTCTCACTGCTACTACACCTCTCACTGCATCTCTCACTGCACTTCTCATTGCATCTCTCACTGCTCCTGCACCTTTCAATGCACCTCTCACTGCAGCTCTCACTGCTCCTGCACCACTCACTGGATCTCTCACTGTACTTCTCATTGCATCTCTCACTGCTCCTGCACCTGTCATTGTATCTCTCACTGCTCCTGCACCTCTCACTGCACCTCTCACTACATCTCTCACTGCTCCTGACCCTCTAATTGCATCTCTCACGTCTCCTGCCCCTCCTACTGCATCTCTCACTGCTCCTGCACCTCTCACTGCATCACTCACTGCTCCTGCACCTCTCACTGCATCCCTTACTGCTCCTGCACCTCTCACAGCACCTCTCATTGCATCTCTCACTGCTCCTGCACCTCTCACTGCATCTCTGACTGCTCCTGCACCTCTCAATGCACCTCTCACTGCATTTCTCACTGTTCCTGCACCTCTCACTGCACCTATCATTGCATCTTTCTCTGCTACTGTACCTCTCAGAGCACCTCTCACTGCATCTCTCACTGCTCCTGACCCTCTAATTGCATCTCTCACGTCTCCTGCCCCTCCTAATGCATTTCCCACAGCTCCTGCACCTCTCACTGCATTGAGAGCATCTCTCACTGCTCCTGCACCTCCCACTACATTACTCACTGCTCCTGCACCTCTCACTGCATCTTTTACTGGTTCTGCACCTCTCACAGCACCTCTCATTCCATATCTCACTGCTCCTGCACCTCTCACTGCATCTCTGACTGATCCTGCACCTCTCACTGCATCTCTCAATGCTCCTGCACCTCTCACTGCATTTCTCACTGTTCCTGCACCTCTCACTGCACCTATCATTGCATCCCTCTCTGCTACTGTACCTCTCAGTGCATATCTTACTGCATCTCTCACTGCTCCGTGACCTCTCACTGCACCTTTCACTGCATCTCTCACTGCTCCTGCACCTCTCACTGCATCTCTCACTGCTCCTGCACCTCTCACTGCATCTCTCACTGCTCCTGCACCTATCACTGCACCTGTCATTGCATCTCTCACTGCTCCTGCACCTCTCACTTCATCTCTCACTGCTCCTGCACCTCTCAATGGACCTCTCATTGCATCTCTCACTGCTCCTGCACCTCTCAATGCATCTCTCACTGCTCTTGCACCTCTCACTGCACCTCTCACTGCTCCTGCACCACTCACTTTATCTCACACTGCTCCGTGACCTCTCACTGCATCTCTCACTGCATCTCTCACTGCTCCTGCACCTCTCACTGCATTTCTCGTGCTCCTGCACCTCTCACTGCATTTCTCACTGTTCCTGCACCTCTCACTGCACCTATCATTGCATCCCTCTCTGCTACTGTACCTCTCAGTTTATATCTCACTGCATCTCTCACTGCTCCGTGACCTCTCACTGCACCTTTCACTGCATCTCTCACTGCTCCTGCACCTCTCACTATATCACTCACTGCTCCTGCACCTCTCACTGCATCTCTCACTGCTCCTGCACCTCTCATTGCATCTCTCACTGCTCCTGCACCTCTCACTTCATCTCTCACTGCTCCTGCACCTCTCACTGCACTTCTCATTGCATCTCTCACTGCTCATGCACCTCTCAATGCATCTCTCACTTCTCATGCACCTCTCAATGCACCTCTTACTGCTCCTGCACCACTCACTGCATCTCACACTGCTCCGTGACCTCTCACTGCATCTCTCACTGCATCTCTCACTGCTCCTGCACCTCTAACTGTATCTCTCACTGCTCCTGCACACCTCATTGCATATCTCACTGCTCCTGCCCCTCCCACTGCATTTCTCACTGCTCCTGCACCTCTCACTTCATCTCTTACTGCTCTTTCACCTCTCACTGCACCTCTCACTGCATCTCTCACTATTCCTGCACGTCTCACTGCACCTTTCATTGCATCTCTCACTAATACTGTCCCTCTCACTGCATCTCTCACTGCATCTCTCACTGCTCCTGCACCTCTCATTTCATCTCTCACTGCATCTCTCACTAATCCTGCACCTCTAACTGTATTTCTCACTGCTCCTGTAACTCTCAATGCACCTCTCACTGCATCACTCACTGCTCCTGAAAGTCTCACTGCATCTCTCACTCCTTCTGCACCTCTCACTGTACCTCTCATTGCATCTCTCACTGCTCCTGCACCTCTCACTGCATCTCTCACTGTTCCTGCACCTCTCACTGCATCTCTCAGTGCTCCTGCACCTCTCATTGCATCTCTCACTGCTACTGCACCTCTCACTGCATTTGTCACTGCTCCTGCACCTCTCAATGCACCTCTCAATGCACCTCTCACTGATTCTCTCACTGCTCCTGAACCTCTCACTGCATCTCTCACTGCTCCTGCAACTCCCACTGCACCTGTCATTGAATATTTCAATGCTACTGCACCTCTCACTGCATCTCTTACTGCTCCTGCACCTCTCCCTGTATCTCTCACTGCTCCTGCAACTCTCACTATATCTCTCACTTCACCTCTCATTGCATCTCTCACTGCACCTGCACCTCTCACTGCACGTGCCCTTCCTACTGCATCTCTCAATGTTCCTGCACCTGTCACTGCATCTCTCACTGCCCCTGCACCTCTCATTGCATCTCTCACTGCATCTCTCACTGCTCCTGCACCTCTCACTATATCTCTCACTGCTCCTGTACCTCTCACTGCACCTCTCATTGCATCTCTCACTGCTACTGCACCTCTCATTGCATCTCTCACTGCTCCTGCACCTCTCATGGCATCTCTCACTGTTCCTGCACCTCTCAATGCATCTCTCAGGACTCCTGCACCTCTTACTGCACCTCTTATTGCATTTTCACTGCTCTTGAACCTCCACTGCACCTCTCATTGCATCTCTCACTGTTCCTGCACCTCTCACTGCATCTCTCAGTGCTCCTGCACCTCTCACTGCACCTCTCATTGCATCTCTCACTGTTACTGCAAGTCTCACTGCATCTGTCACTGCTCCTGCACCTCCCAATGCACCTCTCGCTGAATCTGTCACTGGTCCTGCACCTCCCAATGCACCTCTCATTGCATCTCTCACTGCTCCTGCACCTCTCACTGCATCTCTCACTGTTCCTGCACCTCTCACTGCATCTCTCAGTGCTCCTGCACCTCTCATTGCATCTCTCACTGCTACTGCACCTCTCACTGCATTTGTCACTGCTCCTGCACCTCTCAATGCACCTCTCAATGCACCTCTCACTGATTCTCTCACTGCTCCTGAACCTCTCACTGCATCTCTCACTGCTCCTGCAACTCCCACTGCACCTGTCATTGAATATTTCAATGCTACTGCACCTCTCACTGCATCTCTTACTGCTCCTGCACCTCTCCCTGTATCTCTCACTGCTCCTGCAACTCTCACTATATCTCTCACTTCACCTCTCATTGCATCTCTCACTGCACCTGCACCTCTCACTGCACGTGCCCTTCCTACTGCATCTCTCAATGCTCCTGCACCTGTCACTGCATCTCTCACTGCCCCTGCACCTCTCATTGCATCTCTCACTGCATCTCTCACTGCTCCTGCACCTCTCACTATATCTCTCACTGCTCCTGTACCTCTCACTGCACCTCTCACTGCGTCATTCACTGCTCCTGCACCTCTCAATGCATCTTTCACTGCTCCTGCAACTCTCACTGCACCTCTCATTGCATCTCTCACTGCTCCTGCACCTCTCATGGCATCTCTCACTGTTCCTGCACCTCTCAATGCATCTCTCAGGACTCCTGCACCTCTTACTGCACCTCTTATTGCATTTTCACTGCTCTTGAACCTCTCACTGCACCTCTCATTGCATCTCTCACTGTTCCTGCACCTCTCACTGCACCTCTCAGTGCTCCTGCACCTCTCACTGCACCTCTCATTGCATCTCTCACTGCTACTGCAAGTCTCACTGCATCTGTCACTGCTCCTGCACCTCCCAATGCACCTCTCGCTGAATCTGTCACTGGTCCTGCACCTCCCAATGCACCTCTCGCTTAATCTGTCACTGCTCCTGCACCTCTCACTGCATCTCTCACTGCTCCTGCAACTCCTACTGCACCTCTTTGCATATTTCACTGCTACTGCACCTCTCACTACATCTCTTACTGCTCCTGCACCTCTTACTGCATCTCTCACTGCTCCTGCACCTCTCACTGCATCTCTCATGGCATCTCTCACTGCTCAGGCACCTCTCACTGCTCCTGCCCTTCCTACTGCATCTCTCACTGCCCCTGCACCTCTCACTGCACCTCTCACTGCATATCTCACTGCTCCTGCACCTCTGACTATATCTCTTACTGCACCTCTCACTGCGTCACTCACTGCTCCTGCACCTCTCACTCTATCTTTCACTGCTCTTGAAACTCTCACTGCACCTCTCATTGCATCTCTCACTGCTCCTGCACCTCTCATGGCATCTCTCACCGTTCCTTTACCTCTTATTGCATTTCTCACTGCTCCTTTACCTCTCACTAAAGCTCTCACTGCTCCTTGACCTCTCACTGCACCTCTCTTTGCATCTCTCACTGCTCTTGCTCCTGTCACTGCATCTTTCACTGCTCCTTCACATCTCACTGTCTCTATCACTGCATCTCTCACTGCTCCTGCACCTCCCCCTGCATCTTTCACTGCTCCTTCACGTCTCACTGCACCTCTCATTGCACCTCTGACTGCTACTACACCTCTCACTGCATCTCTCCCTGCACTTCTCACTGCATCTGTCACTGCTCCTGCACCTCTCAATGGACCTCTCACTGCATCTCTCACTGCTCCTGCACCTCTCACTGCATCTCTCACTCCACTTCTCACTTCATCTCTCACTGCTCCTACACCTCTCACTGCATTTCTCACTGCTCCTGCACCTCTTACTGCACCTCTCACTGTTTCTCTCACTGCTCCTGCACCTCTCACTGCACCTCTCACTGCATCTCTCACTGCTCCTGCACCTCTCACTGCATCTCTCACTGCTCTTGCACCTCTCACTGCACCTCTCATTGCATCTCTCACTGCTACTACACCTCTCATTGCATATTTCACTGCTCCTGCACCTCTCACTGCATCTCTCACTGCTCCTGCAACTCCCACTGCACCTCTCTTTGCATATTTCACTGCTACTGCACCTCTCACTGCATCTCTTACTGCTCCTGCACCTCTTACTGCATCTCTCACTGCTCCTGCACCTCTCACTGCATATCTCATGGCATCTCTCACTGCTCAGGCACCTCTCACTGCTCCTGCCCTTCCTACTGCATCTCTCACTGCCCCTGCACCTCTCAATTCATCTCTCACTGCTCCTGTACCTCTCACTGCACCTCTCACTGCATATCTCACTGCTCCTGCACCTCTGACTATATCTCTCACTGCACCTCTCACTGCGTCACTCACTGCTCCTGCACCTCTCACTCTATCTTTCACTGCTCTTGAAACTCTCACTGCACCTCTCATTGCATCTCTCACTGCTCCTGCACCTCTCATTGCATCTCTCACCGTTCCTTCACCTCTCATTGCATTTCTCACTGCTCCTTTACCTCTCACTAAAGCTCTCACTGCTCCTTGACCTCTCACTGCACCTCTCTTTGCATCTCTCACTGCTCTTGCTCCTGTCACTGCATCTTTCACTGCTCCTTCACCTCTCACTGTCTCTATCACTGCATCTCTCACTGCTCCTGCACCTCTCCCTGCATCTTTCACTGCTCCTTCACGTCTCACTGCACCTCTCATTGCACCTCTGACTGCTACTACACCTCTCACTGCATCTCTCCCTGCACTTCTCACTTTATCTGTCACTGCTCCTGCACCTCTCAATGGACCTCTCACTGCATCTCTCACTGCTCCTGCACCTCTCACTGCATCTCTCACTCCACTTCTCACTGCATCTCTCACTGCTCCTACACCTCTCACTGCATCTCTCACTGCTCCTGCACCTCTTACTGCACCTCTCACTATATCTCTCACTGCTCCTGCACCTCTCACTGCACCTCTCACTGCATCTCTCACTGCTCCTGCACCTCTCACTGCATCTCTCACTGCTCTTGCACCTATCACTCTACCTCTCATTGCATCTCTCACTGCTACTACACCTCTCATTGCATCTTTCACTGCTCCTGCACCTCTCACTGCATCTCTCACTGCTCCTGCTCCTCTCACTGCATCTCTCACTGCTCCTGCACCTCTCACTGCTCCTGCACCTCTCACTGCACCTCTCACTGGTCCTGCACCTCTCACTGCACATCTCATTGCATCTCTCACTGCTAATGCACCTCTCACTGCTCCTGCACCCCTCACTGCACCTCTCATTGCATCTCTCACTGCTACTGCACCTCTCACTGCACCTCTCACTGCAACTCCCACTGCACCTCTCATTGCATCTCTCACTGCTACTGCACCTCGCACTGCATCTCTTACTGCTCCTGTGCCTCTCACTGCACCTCTCATTGCATCTCTCACTGCTACTGCACCTCTCACTGCACCTCTCACTGCAACTCCCACTGCACCTCTCATTGCATCTCTCACTGCTACTGCACCTCGCACTGCATCTCTTACTGCTCCTGTGCCTCTCACTGCACTTCTCACTGCATCTCTCACTGCTCCTGCACCTCTCACTGCTCTTCTTAATGCATCTCTCAATGCTCCTTCCCCTCCTACACCATCTCCCACTGCTCCTGCACCTCTCACTGCATCGCTCACTGCTCCTGCACCTCTCACTGCACCTCTCATTGCATTTCTCACTGCTCCTGCACCTCTCATATTATCTCTCACTGCTCCTGTCCCTCTCACTGCATCTCTCACTGCTCAGCACCTCTCACTGCACCTCTCACAGCACCTATCACTGCTCCTGCACATCTCATTGCATATCTCACTGCTCCTGCCCCTCCCACTGCACCTCTCACTGCATCTATCACTGCTCCTGCACCTCTCACTGCACCTCTCACTGCATCTATCACTTCTCCTGCACCTCTCATTCCTCCTCTCACTGCTCCTGCACCTCTCACTACATCTCTTACTGCTGCACCTCTCACTGCATCTCTCACTGCTCCTTCACCCCTCACTGCATCTCTCACTGCTCCTGCACTTCTCACTGCATCTCTCACTGCACCTCTCACTGCATCTCTAACTGCTCCTGCACTTCTCACTGCATCTCTCACTGCTCCTGCACCTCTCACTGCATCTCTCACTGCTCCTGCACCTCTCCTCCACCTCTCACTGTATCTCTCACTGGGCCTGCACCCCTAACTGCATCTCTTACTGCTCCTGCACCTCTCACTGCATCTCTCACTGCTCCTGCACCTCTCACTGCACCTCTCATTGCATCTCTCACTGCTACTGCACCTCTCATTGCATCTCTCACTGCTCCTGCACCTCTCACTGCACCTCTCACTGCACCTCTCACTGCATATCTCACTCCTCTTGCAACTCCCATTGCACCTCTCACTGCACCTCTCACTGCATCTATTACAACTCCTGCACCTCTCACTGCATCTCTCACTGTTCCTGCACCTCTCACTGCATCTCTCACTGCTCCTGCACCTCTTACTGCATCTCTCACTGCTCCTGCACCTCTCACTGCATCTCTCACTGCTCCTGCTCCTCTAAATGCACCTCTCATTGCATCTCTCACTGTTCCTGCACCTCTCACTGCATCTCTCACTGCTCCTGCACCTCTCAGTGCACCTCTCACTGCTCCTGCACCTTTCACTGCTCCTGCACCTCTCATTGCACCTCTCACTGTATCTCTCACTGCTCCTGCATCTCTAACTGCACCTCTCATTGCATCTCTCACTGCTACTGCACCTCTCATTGCATCTCTCACTGCTCCTGCACCTCTCACTGCACCTCTCACTGCACCTCTCACTGCATATCTCACTGCTCTTGCAACTCCCATTGCAGCTCTCACTGCACCTCTCACTGCATCTATTACTGCTCCTGCACCTCTCACTGCATCTCTCACTGTTCCTGCACCTCTCACTGCATCTCTCACTGCTCCTGCACCTCTTACTGCATCTCTCACTGCTCCTGCACCTCTCACTGCATCTCTCACTGCTCCTGCTCCTCTAAATGCACCTCTCATTGCATCTCTCACTGTTCCTGCACCTCTCACTGCATCTCTCACTGCTCCTGCACCTCTCAGTGCACCTCTCACTGCTCCTGCACCTTTCACTGCTCCTGCACCTCTCATTGCACCTCTCACTGCACCTCTCACTGCTCCCGCACCTCTCACTTCACCTCTCATTGCATCTCTCACTGCTCCTGCACCTCTCACTGCACCTCTCACTGCATCTCTCACTGCTCCTGCAACTCCCACTGCACCTCTCATTGCATCTCTCACTGCTCCTGGACCTCTCACTGCATCTCTTACTGCTCCTGTGCCTCTCACTGCACTTCTCACTGCATCTCTCACTGCTCATGCATCTCTCACTGCACTTCTCATTGCATCTCTCACTGGACCTGCACCTCCCACTGCATCTCTCACTGCTCCTGCACCTCTCACTGGATCTCACTGCTCCTGCACCTCTTGCTGCATCTCTCACTGCTCCTGCACCTCTCACTGCACCTCTCACTGCACTTCTCACTGTATCTCTCACTGCTCCTGCACCTCTCACTGCATCTCTCAAGTCAAGTCAAGTCAAGTCAAGTATATTTCTATAGCGCTTTTCACAATATAGATTGTATCAAAGCAGCTTCACAGTATCAATCAAAATACCATAACAGTGTTTGTTTCTTAGTGGAAAAACATCCACGTTTGTTAGGGCTGATCAATGGTAATAATGATTGATTAATTAATTTGAATATCCCCAAGCCAAGCCAAAGGCAACAGTGGCAAGGAACCGAAAAACTCCATCAAGTGACCTACTGGTGTCCTAAAACTCCATCAGGTGACCTAATGGAGAAAAAAAAACCTTGGGAGAACCCAGCCTCAGTCTGGGGCCAGTTCTCCTCTGGCGTTTATGAACTAGAGGCCGGATTTACAGTAACTGTAAGATAAAAATTTATATGAATGCCTGGCTGAAGAGATGCGTCTTTAGTCTAGTTTTAAACTGGGAGAGCGAATCTGAGCAACAAACAATATCAGGAAGGCTATCCGAGAGCTTTGGAGCTAAATGCGAAAATGCTCTCCCTCCTTTGGTGGATCTGGATATCCTAGGTATGACCAGAAGCCTCGAATTTAGTGAGCGTAAAGTGCGCAATGGATTATTGGGTGATAGAAGATCAGTTAAATAGACTGGAGTTAAACCATTTAGGGCTTTATAAACTGCTCTCACTGCTTCGGCAACTCCCACTACACCTCTCACTGTCAAGTCAAGTTACCTTTATTTATATAGCGCTTTTTACAATACAGATTGTATCAAAGCAGCTTCACAGTGATAACAAGAAAATAATACATCAAAGTTTGTTTCTAGAAGAAAGTTGCATCATCATCCACCTTAAGTAAGGCAAATCAATAGTATTGTTGAATATTTAAATGTCCCCAACTAACCAAGCCAAAAGCCAAGGCGACAGTGGCAAGGAACCAAAACTCCATCAGGTGACAGAATGGAGAAAAAAACCTTGGTAGAACCCAGGCTCAGTCGGGGGTCAGTTCTCCTCTGGCCAACAAACGAACAGTGTATGTTTATGATTCAGGCAGCATTACAAGTCAGAATTCAGAATGGATCAGAGCATTCAGAATATTATCCAGTTCCATCTGGTTGGAATTCGGAGTCATCACGCCGGTATGGAGACGAGTTTGTTGAGGATCAGTGCCGATGCCTGTCGTGTCGATGAGGCCTTCACATGGCTGATTGGCTGGCACTTCAGGGATGCGTTGTCGTCGCGTCCAGACGCAGGTCCTTCATCAGATCTGGATAAGGCCTGGATCCGGCGGACTGCGGTAAACCTCGGGATAAACAGAGAGACTAATATTAACGTAGACGCCATTCTTCTTATGATGTAACAAGTACATAAGGATTTATGGGAAGTGTTCCCGGTTCCGGCTGATGTAATCTATGCAGCCTAACATTGAATTATAGAAGTTTACAGTGTGTTATGTGTAAGCTAAGCCAAACAGATGTGTTTTTAATTTAGCTTTGAATTGACAGAGTGTGTCTGATTCCCGGACAATGGTAGGAAGACTGTTCCAAAGTTTTGGTGCTAAACAGGAAAAGGATTGTTGTGGCAAAAATTCTGTTAAACATCATCACTGCGTAAGAGACACTCAGAGTCAAATTAATTAAAAGAGAAGTATTTATTCTTGCAAGAATAGGCCCAGTCGCCAACACAGCAGTTACCCTGTGAAGTGAGTGACGCACACCAGGAAGACATGAGACAGCCTTTATACTCTTTTCAAGGTTCCTCCTCACCCGCTGTACCTTTCACCCACTCAGATAAGGTCCCCACTGCTGTTCAGTTTCTACTTAAGGACACAAACTGGTATTGAAATGAACTGGCCAAAACTGACCGTCCCTAAGGTCAGAGGTCCTGTCCCATATGTTCCTGAAACATCACACACAAGCACGTACACACATATACTTTTACACATTGAATAGGTTCTCTCTCTTATGATATCTGTTAGGAATAAATGACTATTAAAATTTCTACAACAGGATCTGCCGCCAGCAGTCGATTTTGATATTCTAGGTATTATCAACTGGCCAGAATTTTGAGATCGCAATAGACGTGAAGGACTATAATGCGTTAAGAGCTAATATGGTCATACTTCCTGGTTCTGGTAAGAACTCGAGCTGCTGCGTTTTGGACCAGCTGTAGTTTGTTTATTAAGCGTGCAGGGCAACCACCCAGTAGAGCATTACAATAATCTAAGCTTGATGTCATTAACGCATGAACTAATTGTTCCGCATTTGTCAATGAGAGCATATGGCGTAATTTAGATATATTTTTAAGATGGAAAAATGCGGTTTTACAGATACTAGACACATGACTTTCAAATGAAAGATTGGTATCAAAGAGCACACCCAGGTTCCTAACCGACGACGAAGACTTAACAGAGCAGCCATCAAGTGTTAGACAGTATTCTAGGTTAGTACGTGAGAGAGAGTTTTTTGTCCAATAATTAGAATCTCTGTTTTTTCAGAATTAAGTTGTAGGAAATTACTAGTCATCCATTTTTTTATATCAGCTATGTATTCCGTTAATTTTGTCAAAGTGGTAAGTTTCGTTATACTTATAATATACACCTGAGGATCATCGGCATAACAGTGAAAACCAATGCCATGCTTCCTAATGATATCACCCAAGGGTAGCATGTACAGAGTGAACAGCAACAGTCCTAGTACTGAGCCTTGTGGTACTCCATACTGAACTTGTGATCGATAAGACACTGCACCTCTCACTGCAACTCTCACTGCTCCTGCACCTCTCACTACACCTCTCATTGCATCTCTCACTGCTCCTGCACCTCTCACTGCATCTCTCACTGCTCCTGCACCTCTCACTGCATCTCTCACTGCTCCTGCACCTCTCATTGCATCTCTCACTGCTCCTGCACCTCTCACTGCATCTCACTGCTCCTGCACCTCTCACTGCACCTCTCATTGCATCTGTCACTGCTCCTGCACCTCTCACTGCATCTCTCACTGCTCCTGCACCTCTCACTGCATCTCTCACTGCTCCTGCACCTCTCACTGCATCATTTAATTAGATATAGCCTGATTAGCATATTTAAACATAAAATTACAGAAAACTTGCAATACATTTTTCTCTCCTATTCATGTGAGTAATCAACTGGTAAAGTTTCATGGTGATATCTGTAAGTTAAAAATGTTACCCTATTCACCTGCAGTGTCTCGCCTTAAGCTGTCTCGGTGTCCAATTGTGGCCTTGTCCTATACACAAATCTGGCGAAACACGGAAGTAAAGCAGCGCCGCCATTACTGCAGGCCTTGCTGCTGCGGAAGTAGCGTGTTGTTCTCGTAGGCGGCTGTAGCAGATGTTAGCTGTACTGTACAAAATGTTATTTTTATTTACTTTTTTTTGTACGAATGCTGTCCAGTGATGCCGGGAAGAGCGTGTTGTGTGGTTGGCTGTTTTAACAACAGCATAAAAGTACAGGCCTGGAGTAAAACCGTTTGTAAAATTCACGAACCTTTGTTGCACATTGACTGCCCATGTTTACGGCCATATGGGTTGCACAGAGTTCCTGGTCGAGCGAAGGACCAAGATGTGCGTCAAAAGTGGATGAAACACATAAACCGAGATGTCTTCACGACAAACAAGAATACTGTTTTAAGTTTGGCTCTGACTGTTCAATTTGTTAATGCCACAGATTGCATGTTGTGGGTGTAACATCTGTGGGTGTAACAACAGTGAAACAGCGCTAGCTAAGTTTGCTAGCAATATCTTGTTGCTGTGTAACTGGAACTTTCTCAAGCTCTTACGTTACTGCTTGGTAAACTGAAGTTCCTCTCTTTGCATCAGCTTAAATGTTAGTCCTCGTTGCTTGCTTTGGATAAAAAGATAAAGTACTATGTCAACTATAAATAGATAGATGTTCATCTGATACAACAGGAGACTTATCACAAAAGACTAGACAAAACAAATAAGATGGACATGACAGGATAAACAACAGTTTTGGCCCTCAACCCACAAAAAGAAGAACAATCATATACACCCCCTTTCACGCATCATAAATAGGATGGTAAAGTGCAATTGTGCATGTTTGACGTTAACTAAGAGAAAGTGCAGAGTGCTAGTGCTGTCTTGTTTACACTTATTTGAGAAGTACTTTTACCACCAATGCATCTCTCATTATGTATTCATCTTCGTTACCACTGTGTGGGATACATTCCTGACGGACAACCTACAAGAGAAAACCCCTATCCTGTGTTGTTCATGGGTAATGAATGTCATGTAAGTAGTAGCCATTTTACTATATTAATATTTTGTATATATTTATACATATAATATGTATATATTATAAATATAATATATACATGTATATTATGGATATATTATATAAAAACATATGTTGCACATATTACTTGGATAGCCATATTATTTCATCACATTTCGTTCTTTTAAGTATGCTTGATTGTCATGTTTAACTAATGCACCTCTCTTCTTTTTTTCCCTTTAGGTAACACCAGCTAGACCTCCCCCCAAAAGAAGATGTCTTCAGCCATTACACCAGAACTCAACCACTGAATCTGAAGCTATGGAAACAGATGTGAATGTCGGGAATTTGGAGAATATGCCTCTGCAGACATGTGATGTCGGAACCCAGTGGCCAGATCACATACAGTAGAGCACAACTACAGTTTCAACTGCGGTAACAAGCCGATGAAGGACTGTGGGACTCAAACAGATCCAACACCGTCCGTATCAGCACATAATTTAAATAACAAAGACTTTATATTTTATACAGGTTTATGTGCTGACAGTTTGTGGCAACTTTTGCAAATCTTGTTTTGATGAGACTTCGTTTGGGGCTATAGTTTACTGACTTGGGTAAACGATTTGGGGTCAGTAGAAGCACGGCATTTGAAATATTTACATTTTGGAGACCAATACTTGCAAGATTCATGAGGGAAAAGGTGATTTCTTGCTTGCCCAGGGATACACTGAACAGAATCAGGCCCAAGACATCTCACAAAAACTATCCTAAAGCCACATGCATCATTGATCACAAACTTACAGCAATTACAAACATCATAACACAGCCATTGGGGACTATACAGTATAGCAGTTTGTATATGTCATGTTTGTATCAAAGCTTTTTGGTGGAAGGGCCAGTGATAATTTCATCACAAAGAACAGTGGTTTTGTTCATCACCTGATCCCTGGTGATGAGATTTTAGCAGATCGCGGATTCACCATCATGGATATATTGCCTCCAGGAGTGAGTCTAGCTCTTCCTGCATTCACACGTGGACGTAAGGAGCTGTCTGAACACGAGGTGACATCCACACGTAGCCTAGCTAATGTCAGAATTCACATTGAGCGAGCAATTCGAAGGCTGAAGGGTTTTAAGATTTTGTGTAATGTTATGTCTGGTAGGTTGCAAAGTGTTGATGAGATTGTAAGTATTTGTGCAGGGTTATGTAATTTGCAACCTCAGTTAATCCAAAAAAGTACTGAATGAATAAGAAACACCTGAAATGTGTGTGTGTGTGTGTGTGTGTGTGTGTGTTTGTGTGTGTATGTGTGTGTGTGTGTGTGTGTGTGTGTGTTTGTGTGTGTGTGTGTGTGTGTGTGTGTGTGTCTCTCTCTCTCTCTCTCTCTGTCTGTGTGAGTGTGTCATGGGCTAAGTTGTCATGGGAAAGTGTGAGTGATTATGGTTATTATTGTATAGATTATGACCTTAGGTTAAACAAGGTCACAGTATATCAAATATAAATTTGTATTTCAACAGAAAATCTAACAAAGCAACCAACAGTTTCAGACAGCAATTGCAAATAGTTAAAATGTACAGGTTTAAACTGTAAATGTCGATGTCGAACTCTTGATCTGTGTATTAAGTTGCCATTACAATGCAATGCAGTTAAAATGGACTGTTGTAAACAGTGAACAAATGTCGAACTCTTGATCTGTTTATTACCACTAAGTTGTCATGGGAAAGCAAATTAAAGTGTAATAGCTACTTGAGCCCACACATTTTCATGACCCCGTGTGCAATTCTTGCTGCTACTGCTGATAGCAGATGCTGAAAGTACACCCTCTTCAGGTGGATTTTGTTCATTGTCCACTCTTCGTTGTAGGGTACATCTGTATTCACATGTTCATTTGGGGTCCACACCATAAATTTACAATTCTTTTTTTTTTTTTTTTTTTTTGCACAGTGCATTGCCACCTGGACCTGATAGTAGTACACTAACCCAGATGCTGTTTCCCTCAGAACGTACTTTCCATCATTCAATCTAACATCGTATTTGTTCGAATCTATCATTTTTTGCAGACTGCCACCATGTGCTTCAAGCTTTTTTGGTGAGGGAAACTTAATCTCAAGAATAGTATCTGTGTCAATAATTCCATCGAGACTGGCACCAAGCCAATTTTATTGATTATGCACAACCAGGCCTGTAGTCTCCACTACAAGCCCTGTTGTCTGCTCGAAACATTGTCTAGCCAAAGGCTCAGCTTGTTGACCGTACCTAGTAGCCTCATTTCCAGAAAACCTTGTGTTAAGTTTTCTTTCTACCCAGTTTGTTGGGTCCGTCTTTTTTGGTACCTCAGATGCCTCACTACTGGTTATTCTAATTTTTCTCTGGTCCAGCCACAGCTGACTATTCTGACCCTTGGTCTCCGTTTCTAATCTCTGCCTGTCCTGTTCCCCGCACTGTGTGTAATTTTTAAATGTTGTGTTGCAAAGTGTGCAATTTTGTTCTGCACACATTGTGTGCTCTTTGGGTGGACCTGTTTCAGTGTGTGCAGTGTGTGGTTGAGCAGTCAACACATGATGCAAGATAGTTCCAGGAACCATAGATAAGCCAACCATGTCTGGTGCTGAAAAATGTGCAATAACATTTTCATCTGTCAGAAATGCAGTAGAAATTACACTCATGGATTTTCTGGGGCCACTGCGTTGCGTTTGCATATTTTCCACTGTCTCTAGCACTACATTGTCACAAGTGGAGCTGTTCCAGGCACATGCTGTGTCTGTGCAGGCCAAGCCTGTGAACCCTCTTGTTGTCGCATCTTTAATTTTGTACAGTAGCCCTGCTGTATGGCTACAGCACTTCCCTCGGCCGGCCATGCAGTCACACACCACCTCGAGAACTTTGCAGTTTTCTCTCTGTATTGTTACTGACACATTATGGTACGAGTTCACTGCCTCGTAAAGAGAAAACCTCACGACACCTTTTAATGTGATGAGCTCATCTGCGATGGTATGCAGTATCTGGCCAATCCATCCGGAGCTCATGTAATTCTGACCTTCAATCAATACACTGTAGTTTAGGTGCTGAAGCTCATCGCATGCCAGATGATTAATAAAAGAATCTTGAATACCTGTAAGAACATGTATTTTATTGCTACAACTGGTCGTGGCTAATAGTTATTTGCAACTTGTGAATAGGGTTGCCAACTTCAGAGAAGAAAAATGTGGGACAATTGTTGTTCTTTACAGGAAAATAAGGGACACTCAAAATACTTGTACTGTATCACACAGTATATGTAATTTCAGGTTCGTATGCGTTTAAAATTTTCTTTTTTTAAACACAAAAGTTTAAACATTTGTTTTACTTAACCTATTTATGTACCTATTTATGTACTTATGTACAGTATTTAATTGTAAATCGAATTTTAAGATCACACAAAAAAGTCACATTACACAAACCATACGTCAAAATAGTAGCATTTATCTGAAATAGAAAGCTTTTGTAACATTATACACTACTTTGAAAGAAATTAAAGAAAGTAAAAGCCTACTTTTATTCAGTAAGGACGCATTAAAGTAATCAAAAAGTGACCGTGTTACAAAAGTTTTTTTTTAATTTCCGATAAATCTACTTTGAATCTTCTATTCATCAAAGAATCCTGACTTTTTAAAAAGAAAACATTAATAATAATCAGAAATGTTTCACGGGCAGCAAATCACATCAGCATATTATTCCCTCGGGAATATTTCATGTTTTCTTGCTTGGCTGGATGTTTAGTTTGGATGGTCTAATGCGCGTGAGTGTGGGCTGTGATGGATTATGACCGGTGTCGTGATCATTCTCAAGTTTCGTGTTGCTGGTGTAGTCAGTGGTTAGATCAGCATAGCAGTCTATTTAATCGGGACAAACAAATTAGGCCGAAAACACGGGCCTAACTCGGGACAGTTGGCAACCCTACTTGTGAAGCTTGTGAACATATTAGCAACGCAGCTAGTAATGACAGCGTTCGGTTTTATTGTTGTCATCAATTAATACACGTCTTAATTACATTACATTTACATTACATTTGGCTGACGCATTTTTACATTAATACATTATGTTGTCAATAAATTACCTTTATCTGAAAGTTTTGGCCACTGCCTGACATCATCTACCCAATGTAAACCAGACATTTTATTTCATGAGCAGGATCCACTTTCATTGAAATATCATTAGAGGGCCGTCACTGTCACACTTCGCAGGCCCGCAGTAATGGCAGCAGGCAAGATGGCGTCGCCCATTAGTTTGCGGCGGATTTGTGTATATGTGGCCATTGTGGTCTTGTGGTCCATCGTGGCCTTGGTTCTATGTGGTCTATCATGGCAGTATGGCTATCATGGCCTTGTCCTGTGTGGCCCATCATGGTCTCATGGTCCATCGTTGCCTCTGGTATATGTGGTCTATCATGGTCGTATGGCCTATTGTGGCCTTGTCCTGTGCGCGGCCCATCATGGCCTTTGATATGTGTGGTCTATCATGGCCTAGTGGTCAAGCATGACCTTGTTTTTATGTGGTCTATCATGACCTGGCGTCTACATCAGCTTTTATGTGCGGCCCATCGTGGTCTAATTGTCCATCGTGGCCTTGTCTCTATGTGGTCTATCACGACCTTGCGCTATTATGGCTTCGATGTGTGGTCCATCATATCCTTGTCTCTATGTGGTCGATCATGACCTTGTGCTCTCGCGCAGACACAATAAATATGCCCCGCCGCAGAAGTACAATAACGCGCATCATTCCAGGAATTCCCTATCGCTGTAGCTGAATAAACAGAAGATTGAAATGCTTTGATTGATTAAATATGACTTATAAATACACAACTGCCTTGTTCTCTGTAAGAAGTCACATCATCTCACAAATTATGCTCATCTGTCATTATGAAGTGAGTTTGGAGTAAATGCATGTTATTAAATGTTGTCTTTTGTTGGACAAGAGGTTCATAAATGCTTCTCATGTTTGGAAAGATGTGTGACGCGTGTTGCTTTTTCAAATGCATGTAAGACACTCAAACTCACAGTGCTTTCAGATGGAGCAGTGTTTACAGAGCCGTACATCAATCACGAACTGCGCATAAAAGATAAATCGCAGCCTTTGCGATTTCAAAATCGCGATAAGCCATCTCGATTTAAGTGCGATTACATGTAATTTGCGATTAATCGTGCAGCCCTATGTGGCCCATCGCGGCCTAATGGTCCATCGTGGCCTGGTCTATGTGTGGCTCATCGAGGTCTAATGGTCCATCGTGGCCTGGTCTATGTGCGGCTCATCGAGGTCTAATGGTCCATCGTGGCCTGGTCTATGTGTGGCCCATCGAGGTCTAATGGTCCATCGTGGCCTGGTCTATGTGCGGCCCATCGAGGTCTAATGGTCCATCGTGGCCTGGTCTATGTGCGGCCCATCGAGGTCTAATGGTCCATCGTGTCCTGGTCTATGTGCGGCCCATCGAGGTCTAATGGTCCATCGTGTCCTGGTCTATGTGCGGCCCATCGAGGTCTAATGGTCTATCGTGGCCTGGTCTATGTGTGGCCCATCGAGGTCTAATGGTCTATCGTGGCCTGGTCTATGTGCGGCCCATCGAGGTCTAATGGTCCATCGTGGCCTGGTCTATGTGCGGCCCATCGAGGTCTAATGGTCCATCGTGGCCTGGTCTATGTGTGGCCCATCGAGGTCTAATGGTCCATCGTGGCCTGGTCTATGTGCGGCCCATCGAGGTCTAATGGTCCATCGTGTCCTGGTCTATGTGCGGCTCATCGAGGTCTAATGGTCTATCGTGGCCTGGTCTATGTGTGGCCCATCGAGGTCTAATGGTCTATCGTGGCCTGGTCTATGTGTGGCCCATCGAGGTCTAATAGTCCATCGTGGCCTTGTCTCTATGTGGTCTATTATGATCTTATGTGCGGTCCATTGCAGCCTTGTCCCTGTGTGGCCCGTTTAGTGAATCAGCATCTCGGCATGCTTATTTGTTTAACCCATGTGCATCAATTTAAAAAAAAATGACAGAGACGTAAATAGAGGACAAAAATGTCCGTGTCCAAAAACTGTCATAAAAACATTATAGATTTATATATTTTTTCCACTTTCATTGACATCATTTTTTTAACCAGCATCAGCTCTAATCATAATGACCAAACATTCATTAATTTTCAGAATTTTAACCCTTAAAATGCTGGTTTGTTTACATAATGCCACTGTTGTTTTTTTTTATGAAAAAAAGAAAATTGGAAATTGGAATTATTTATATTTACTATTATTATAAGCAGAATTTTTTCTTTCTTTAAATATTACAGCCTTGAATATGTCAATGATTAACAACAATATTAATTTTGACACATTAATATTTTTTATGCAGTATCAGATTTAAAAAAAGCTACCACTCAGGCCCATAAAGGACAAAAATGTCCATGTCAAAAAAGTGTCATAAAAATATTATAGATTAATATTTTTTTCCACTTTCACTGACTTAGATTTTTTACTAGCATCAGTTCTAATCATAATTACTAAACATTCATTTATTTTCAGAATTTTAACCCTTTAAATGCCGGTTTCTTTACATAATACCACTGTTGATGTTTATAGAAATTATAATAATAATAATAATTTTCTATATACTAAATTCTAAGCATAATTTTTTTTCTTTAAATATTACAGCCTTGGATATGTCAATGATTAACAATAATATTAATTTTGATGCAATCATATTTTTTATGCAGTATCAGATAAAAAAAAAAAAAAAAAAAAAATACCACTCAGGCCCATAAAGGACAAAAATGTCCATGTCAAAAAAGTGTCATAGAATTATTATAGATTAATATCTTTTTTCCACTTTCACTGACTTAGATTTTTTACTAGCATCAGTTCTAATCATAATTACCAAATAGTCTTGATTTTCAGAATTTTAACCCTTTAAACGCTGGTTTCTCCACTTTTGTTTTTATAAAAAAATATTATAATAATACAAATATTCATGAAGGCTTGCTGGGCATGTACTGGCGAAATCCACATCGGCCTTTGAAAGGGACGAGCTGCTCATCCACACAGACATCCTGGCCTGGGTTGAACAGCAGGGGAAGGCGATGTGTCCACTTCTCCAAGATGGTCCAAAATGCAGCCAGCTTGTCGTGCATGTAACGTGCAGGCCGTGTCATTCTGTCATCAAACCTCAGGGTGGAGCTTAGGAGGTTGAAGGAGGTTATGGTGGGACATGGTGGCTCGGAAAATGGAACGTCCGTTTCCCACATCCCACAGGCTTCGTGTCGATTCATTTCGGGACCTGTACACACCGGCCAGAATCAGCAGACCGATGTATGCCCGAATATCAGTGGACTCGAAATCAATCCAATCTGTCACAAAACGCCTCCCCTGTAAATTGGTGTTCTCCGGAAGAAGCTGAATGATTTCTTCGGTGATGAAGAGGTCGAAGCAGGACTGCAAAGTTGTGATGCGGGCAGTGGCGTAGTGTGTGGGACCCGGGGTCATACCCTTGGCAGGATTGTAGTGCAGCGTCTCAGTGTGAGTGGAAGACCAGAGAATCTGCCCATTTTTTGAATTCCACTGAGGATCTGCAGCCTCCTCTGTGTCGTCACTCTCAGTGCTGTCATCAAAGGAACAAGAGCTATCAGAGTCGGACTCCAATGCAAACTCGACTTCATCCTCTGAAGTCAACTGTTCATCCTCACTTTCACATGTACCCGGGTGCTCACTGTTGGTGGGCACAACTAGATCCAGAGCTTCCCTTGCTGTGAAACGTCTCTTCATCTTGCAAAAAATGAAATGACAAGGCCCTCAAGCATCACATATTTATAGGTTTGGCTGTGAGAGCACTTGTGTCAACAAATCTACCAGACAAAACAATCACCATTTTCTCGAGGTGAAAACATAAACAAGGTGTTGTGGGGCCTCTAAACTTCTACATCAAAATCAAGCTCACCTTTTATCTTTGAATAAAAACAATAACAAAAAAAGTGCAAGCAAGTAATAAGAAATGTGTTTGAATGAAAAAAATTGTCAAAGCTCAGTAACTTTTTGAACTTTTCAGTTTTCACATGGCAGGGCCTGTGACTCATTTACATGGGGTGGGATTTGTGATTTCCAGTACAATATAATTGCTTTCTTTCAAAATGTTCACACACACCCACCTAAAATTTTCAGTACACACATACTAACCACACTGACATCCATACCAACACACCCACACAATTATAGCTTCATAATTTATCTAATTGTCACTATAATGTGCATAAGCTGAAAACAGCAAAAAACAACAATAAAGTGATAATTTGCTTTATATGCCAAACCAGAAAAAATGGCACCATTTGATAAAAATTAGTAAAAATGTAAATTTTGAAGCCTTGCCAACAGAATGAAAGCCTGTTAAGAAAGATTGCATCATTTTATAGTTGAATGGCACTGGGATTAAAAATAGTTTTAATGGGTTTCAATGGGGACATTTTTGTCCAAAAGGCGCTGAGTGGGTGTATTTTTTGTACCCTGTGCAAAATAGATTTTTTAAAGTAAATGAAGGTGAAATGTTAAAATTCCAATAAAAATACACACCTGTGGCAAATATTTTGCAGTTAGCATTAACACAGCCAAAGTTATCAAAAAAACAAAACTGAAAAGGACAAAAATGTCCATAAGAATGCACAAGTTAACTTTTTTTTTTCTATGTTTCAGGAACCGCAGGATACACGACTGGTGGGTATACTTACAGTTCTTTGGGGGTGGGTTCCATCCCGGCTGCGCCCCTGCCTTCATTTTGAGGCAGGAAATGCAGTTTCCGCTACCATTGGTTTGCTCGCTACGGACGGGGCCAACGCCAAAGAACTTTATAAATATTTGCCTGCTGGGCTGTTAATAAACATATGCTAATAAAGTTATATCATTCTATCTCCCGAGTGTTTTTGGTAGAACTGGATGATAATCTTGTAACTGTCATGATTCTGCCATCTAGTCCTTGTCTTTCTTCAAGTCTAGGGGCAGGATCGTGACAGACTCATGTTTTGTGTACAAGCACATGGCCTTTTGTCTGGGCCATGTGCTTGTGTTGTCTCGTTAAGTAACCCCGCCCCCCTTGTTATCCTCGTCTTGTCATTATTGTCTAGTCAGCTTCACCTGTTCTTGTCAATAGTGTCTCCCTATATCATCCCCTTGTGTTTGCTGTCCTGTGTTGGTTCATTGTGTTTCTTACCTGTATCATTCCTTGTGGGTATCCTGTGGAGTGTATTGTATAGAAAAAGTTCTGATCCCGTTTCTACTGTTTGTTTATCGTCAAGTCTTAGTCAAAGTTTAGTCTCTCCTAGTCTTGTCTATGTTTTGCCCCCTCGTGGGTTTTGTTTTCCCTTGTTTTGTCCTACAATAAAGTGTGTGTTAAGCATCCTGTCTGCGCTTGGGTTCATCTCTGTAATTCATAACAGTAACTTCCACTGTTACAATATAAATGCAAAATGAGTGCACACTCTTACAGTCTGCACCTTAAGGCTGATCAGATTTTAAAGTATAGGCTCCACACTTGCTGAAAACAGGGCATCACTCTAAATGAATGAGGATCAAAAACTATCGGAAGTTGTTCCAAAAACAAACTCGCACAGAAACATGTGCCTCGTTATAGGAGATGCGTGACATTAAAATAATGCATTCTAAAATCGGTTCATAATCTCAGGCATGCTTGATATGCTCCAACTGGACGGATTCATAGTCTTAAGCTAAAACATCAGTCAGTGCCCATCATGCATTATGTGATTTTCTTTGAAATCTGTCAACTCTGACAGCTCAAAATTTGCAGATTTGCTCTAACTTTCAGCAACTAGCGTTGACTTGTCCAGAGAGTAAATCTGGGCAAAAAGTTTTAAATATTTTAAAATTATATTTATTTATATATTTAATATTTATGTTTAGGAATGCTTTAATATTTAAATATTATTCCGTTCAATTTTATGAAAATTTGTCATATAGTCAAAGTCAACTTTATTTCTTGAGCACATTTAAAACAACAGAAGCTGACAAATCCAAAGTCATAAATAAACAACAAAAATAAAACGACAACAAGACAAAAATCCACAGCTCTCAAACTGAAGTAAAAGCCAAAGAAAAGAAATATGTTTTAAGACTAGACTTAAAAGCGGAGAGCGTTGGGGCCAGCTTCGCAGACAATGGTAAATTATTCCATAGTTTAGGGGCCGCAACTGAAAAGGCCCGATCTCCCATATTTTTAAGCCTTACTCTAGGGACAGCCAAGAGCATGCAATCTGCCGACCTAAGCGACCTCGATGGAACATGTTCTTGTAAAAGGTTAGAAAGGTAGGTCGGGGGCCAGACCATTTAAGGATTTATAAGCAAACACTCACATTTTAAAATCTATCCTAAAACATACTGGAAGCCAGATGTGATCACGTTTTCGTAACCCTTTTAATAGTCTAGCGGCAGCATTCTGCACTGCAGTCGTGAGAGAGATGCCTAACTGACACCAGCATAGAGGGCATTGCAATAGTCCAATCGAGAGGAGATGAAAACATGTATAACTCTTTCATAATCTTTAAATGACAAAAAAGGTTTCACTTTAGATAAGAGCCTTAACTGACAAAAACTGGCTTTAACCACAGAATTGATCTGTTTTTCCAAGTTTAAAATCACTGTCCATGATTACTCCCAGATTTTCAACGCAGGATTTAATGTATGGAAGGAACCCAGTTCTGTGTAGGGGGGGCCACAAGGGTACTACTTGGGACTACTACTAATATAATTAAGATGGTTCTTAAAAACTCACTGAAACGTTTTATGTAAACCTTATTGCAGATAAACTGCTATAACTTCAACAATATAAACTGGCATACAGTATGTGATTAGTTCACTTCAGTATTTTGGGAAGTTTCATAAATGTCTGTATTGCAAAATATATTTTTTTGTATTTCCTCTTCCTACATTCTTTCTTATATACATCACAATAGTAAAGAAAAGACTATCACAACAGATGTTTATGTAGAATGGTCTACAATCTTTACAAATTAGGATCTTTTTCTGTTTGTTATGAATTGATTAATTAACCATCAGGTTTATATACTATTATACACTTATACTAGTTACCTTCCTTTGATATTTTACACTGCATAATAATGGTAAACTCAGAAGCCTTTTAGTTTATATGCAGACTAATATCGCATTATAAGGTATGAGCCTAGATTACATTTGTTATTACATATAATAAGATTTGTTATTAGCCTTTCTATGATTCGCTCACCATACCACTAGTGTGCTGGCTGTGATGTTTCATCGAACAAAAGGTTTACACTAATAAGAGCAGAACATGATAAAGAAAACTCTGGGTTCCGTAAAAATATTTAATATTCCATTCTTAAAGTCAAAAGATAACATTTTAACAATGTCCACACACATAAAATGACTGCACATATATTCAATTTTCAAACCTAAACAAAGATTACAAAATATAACAATAAAAAAAAGAGAGTCCACAGACATTTCTCTGACCTAGAGATTTTTGAGTCACAGTGAGGAACTGTTCGATATTTACTGTCCTAAAAGTCTTCATTTACATGAATTTATTGTTGTTGTTGTTGATCTCCAGATGACAGACTGAATAAAGTAAGAGATATTACTAAATCGTCTACTGTAAACCTCATAATCAAAACAACAGTGCCTTCCAGACACAGATCTGGAAAAAGAGATATGGCCATGACCATATTCCCTCTGCTTATCCACAGAGCCTTTTTCCGTGAAGAGGGACTCAAGCTCAGTGGAAGAGGATGTGTTTGTGTTTGGTGTTGGGAACCTGCTCTCGGCTCTTCAATCTCCTGACGGCTTCTCTCATGTGTTTGGGCTGCAGAGGTGGCGTGTCTCCCCACTTCTCACACACGTCAAGAGCTGGAGTGCAAGAAAAAAAAAAACATTATGGAGACAATCAATGAGGCGTACGGTTTCTAGCTAAATCATATCTCAGTGTCGTACCAACCTTCCTCAACAATCTCCCCAGCAAACACCTTCGAAATTCCAGACATGGCGATGACCACATTTTGAGAGACAGATGATCCTGTGATGGACTGAACTAGCTGGAAGACAGGAACAATCTTTTTAAACAACTTTCAACCTTTTTCATATATATATATATATATATATATACACTATATAAATAATTCCAACACCTTGTGGTATACTTAGATCTTATAAATGTTTACAGGATTCCCATTATATTTTTTTTATCATAATGTGGAACGAATCCTAAAGGATAGCACAAAGGATAGTAACATCTCATCCTGTGTTCTTGGAATCATAAATATACTAACTGTACAACAATAAAATCATGTTTTTCTTTAATTGTCCAGTAGCAAGACATTATTTCAGTACAAGCAGGGCTCTGATAACATTTACTATATCATGCTAAGACTATATCATAAAAGACTCAAAATATCAAATACAAATCTTTTTGGATAAAAAAGGATTCTCATTTGATCAAATTAGTTTATTTTAAAGTTGGTCCCATATTATGATTAATTCCAAATTAAATCTGGTACATATTTCTTAAGGATTTAAAAAAAAAAAAAACTAGCCCAATGGCCAATCAAAAATAGTCACACATGATTTTGGGGGGTTTTGGAGTGCGGAAATTGTATGTCAACCTGCGCCAACAATTTAAAAGTAGCCCAATTCCAGAGGAAAACAACACGGACAAACACCGACTCCTCCACTTACTCTCTTTATAGCTGCCTTTGGGAAAGCCGAGCGTCTGTACATCTCATAGCGGTTCAGCTGTTCTTCAGAGAATGACGATACTAAAACTCTGTGGAACAAAAATGAGGAGTAAACATATCAGTCTATGTAATCTATCAGAGGCAGGTTTTTAGGTAAGGTACGTTTTGCACTTTAATACAGTAAATCAGCAAGCAGCACAATGAATGACAATTAAAACTCACTGCATCTTTTGTATTTCATCTTCATCAACTTTTTGCCGTTTCTCCTTTTTCTTGTCTTGCTCCAATTTCAGCTTTTTAGCAGGAGAGGGGTGAAGAGAAGATCCCTCTTCGTCTTCTTCACCAGCAGCAGCAGCGTCTTCAGACCTCTAAAGCAGGAATCAGATAAAACATGAATACATACATTTCTATCATATCATGTCTAGTGTTTCTGGGTGAGAGGTGGACGGACCGCTTTGCCCTCCTCCTTGGGTCTGCTGTGTCCCGCAGCGGGTTCATTGGAGAGCCCGCCGCTCGCCGGAGCGTCCCCGGACCCCAGGCTCTTCTGCTCGACTCTGTCCTCGGGCTTCACTCGGTCCGGGTCTGCCATGCTTCGGCTGAGCTGAGGGGCATTCAATAAAGAAGAAGAAATATAGCTTACCCATTCCATGGTGTTTTGATATGTACCATGGTACTGAATGATGATTATTATTATACTTATGATGACATTTATTCATAATATAATATGATTTTACATCAAGGTACTATAAGACGATGTGATAATCATGTTAATTGTGTGCATAGATTTACATTAGACTGGAACCGAATCTGAAACAACATTTTAGACAAAAAGGCAGTGTGTAAATAAACAGCGCAAAATAGACATAAACACAGACTTCTCCTTATAACGTACCTCGATAATAGTTTTATAAACACGGAATCAAAGAACTGTTTGTTTGTTTTACGCCTCTACACTCCTGACTGAACTCATACTCAACAGTCATGACAATATCCGGTCAATTTCAAAATAAGAGTCCATATTAGTTTCCATCACTGGGTGGCGCACTTTGCTGGATAATGAACTGTTGCGTAGGAAGAGCAGCTTTGCACAGAGGCCCAGAGAGAGGAATGCTCCACTGAAACGCATTCATTTCCTAACCTACTGTCTAATTGGAGGTATTTGTACAACAACCGCTTAAATAAGTATAATCGTTTGAATCTATTACTTCCAAGGACATGCTTAAGCTTTTTAAAAAACAAACAAAAAAACCCATAAACATAAACAAACGTTTGTGATTGTGCCATCCTGACCAGCGCTGAGATGAGTAACATATGCCACGTGACACACCATTTGCTTATTTCTTCATAAGTAGCGTGAGGTCCTATGGTACGGACACTATTTTACACATAGATACATTTTACGGCTAAAAAAAAAAAAAAAGAAATGAGAGAAAGAAAAGGGAACATTTTGAGTCATTGAGTAGAATTAACGTACACTGAAGTTACCAATTAATATATTTTGCTTGCACCCACGCCTCTTTAAACACCACTGGATTTGATCTATAAAAATCTATGCATTTCAGACCAAGGGAATTTATGTCTGAAATTCATTTATTTACAAACATCGATTTTTAGAAGAAAAAAATTATCAGGCTATATAAATTATGTTATTTTATGTGATGCTTTTTGCATGAAATTTCAAGTAGTAAATCTGTATTTAAAATATCATAATGTGTAATCTCTAAATGCATGATGGCCAAATTGGTTTATGAAAAAAAAAATAGGCCTACTACAGGAGCCTAAGAGTCAAGAACCCACTAAAAATCAATGCTCAAAATAATTAATCGGTTTGAGTAGGGTAAACGTAAACTAAACAAATTAGTTCAATCCAATGAACTGAGTAGACCTTTCTCTTTATGATTTTACAAAACTGACAGATTTCTGAGTTTTCTGAGCGTTTCATTGTTTTGAATTTATTAACTTGTTTCTTTTAACTTAGACAAACTTAAATTTAACTGAAACTGGGCTGGGATTCTTATTTCTAGCATGCTTTGACATGACACTTGAAAGGGAGAGTAAATGCTAAAATGAAGTGTTATATAATGTTTTGTTTTTGTGTGCAATATTAATGTTTATGATTTAGTATTATTTTATGTTTAGCTATGCTAACTTAGAAAAGTTTCTGTTATGTTTTTTTTTTGTTGAAGGGCTTCAGTCATTGTGACGAGAGGAGCATGAGATTAGAACAGGTATGTTAAATCTTCTATATTGCCTTATTTATTCAGCAATTGTTATGCATTAAGACACAATTTAGCATTTACTAGCTAATTAAAGCTAGCTATGTTTTCACTACTAAAATATTAAAGATATTCCATGATAATTTGAAGTGAAATGTAGCTAACTCAAATATTTAAAGTTGAGAGCAATTAAAATGTATGAGTTCAAAATACAAATCTGCCAGTTCTGCTTACTTGAACTTTGAACTTTGATGCACCTTATTGCCTTATTATTTTTGTGTGTTTTGCCAATTTATTTGGGTTTACAGTAATTAATACATTTTAGAAAAAAAAATATTTGAAGTTACATTAAAGCAACTGGCTGCCATAGACTGTTGGGGAAAGTAAAAATAATGTGTTCCATTGTGTTACTCCCTAAAACAAATTTTTATTAGTGTATTTTTACTTAGTTACATTACTTTTGCGTTACCTTTCTTCGCATGGTCTGGGCTTACTTGTTGTTGTTGTTTTTATAACAAACAAACAAACAAACAAACAAACAAACAAACAAACAAACAAACAAACAAATAAATACATAAATACAAATTCTATTTTTGGCAAATGTGGTAAACTCAGATATTTTAATGTAGCCTATAAAAGTAATGTAGGAACCGTACTTTTGTTTGTTTTGTTTTATGTTACAATGCATCTTTATTTTTGATTTAATAAACTTCAGTTATTTGTTTGGAACATCAACAGGCCTCTCTGGATCTATTATGGTAGGCATCAACATCTCCCACAGTGTACAAGAAACAAGGATTGAACACAGCTTGTAGGATTTACTTGATAAAATCATTGTAACAATTTGCACTCAATTTTTCTTAGTAAGTTTTACTGCTGTGATATCGAGTACAACTCACTTGCCAGTATCAAGTCAAATGTCACATTTGTGAAGACATTAAGTAAATGTTACTTAATTATATAACTTAGCAGGTTGTATTTAATAAAAGTAATTAAGTCAATTTAATTTTAAAAGGAACATCACTGTTGTGAAAATATCAAGTAAATTTTATAAATCTGTAATATTTACTGTTATGAAGTAATTAAGTAGATTTTATAATCAGATCATTAAATAGCTATATATAACGCTAAAATATTTAAGATGACTTAATTAGTCTATGAAAAAAAAAATATCTGGAAAATTTTCTAAAATCATAATGTATTGTTAGCCTATATCCATCAGTCCCGTTGCTGTTCACAATGATCCACTTTATAAGAGACTATTCTGATAATTTCTCAAATGAAGAAATTTCCCATGAACCCTTGAAATAGCCTATTGTCACTGGTTCTTCTTCCACTAATGTCAGGATGTAAGGATACGCGATCAAACGAGGGGTTTCACATAATGGAATCCATCGATTTGAATTCCCTAAATGCCGTTCCACCATCATTAGTGTAATTAAATGATTGTGCATAATTCCGAGCCCTCGCGACGTCACCAAGGAGCGCGCCCGTCTAGGAAGTGACGTGTCGAGCCGTTGCCAAAGGAAGTTTGTGCGGGCGCTGGGAGAGAAAGTTTCCCCGGAGCAGGAGCGATTGGAGCGGGAATAACCGTGACACAGCCGCCGCTGGTGGACCGAGCGGAGCGGGAAGAGAGTGCGTCGGGGCGTCGGAGAGTCTGCCGTGTGTCCGACCGTGTGATCGTTCCGCCGCTGTGTGTGTGTGTGTGTGTGTGTGTGTGTGTGTGTGTGTGTGTGTGTGTGTGTGTGTGTGTGTGTGTGTGTGTGTGTGTGAGAGAGAGAGTGTGAGAGAGTGTGTGTGAGAGAGTGAGAGATGGGGAAGGAGCAGGAGCTGCTGGAGGCGGCGCGCACCGGGAATCTGCCCGCCGTCGAGAAGCTGCTGTCCGGGAAGAGACAGTCGGCCGGGTCGGCCGCGGCGAGTGGCGCTGGATCCTCCGGGAATACCGGGAGCGGCGGCCACAGCTCTTCCCACACGCTCTCCAGTCTGCTCAGGTGAGAGGAAACCACGGAGGCTTATCTCTACAGGAGACCGAGCGACCGGGGCTAGTTGTCACTCTTTACTCCAGGGATTGTTTTCACAGTTGGTTTATATTTGTATTTAAGTCGTAGATACAAACGTTGAAGTCTTAACTAAACAAATAACTTAGCATTTCCCATGGTGAAACATAAAGATAATTGAAGGCTCTATAACACTTTGTTGTGTTGTCTATAGTGGGGCATGTTGTGACACTGTCGCCTTGGCTTTTGGCTTGCTTAGTTGGGGACATTTAAATATTCAACAATATTATTGATTTGCCTTACTTAAGGTGGATAATGATGCAATTTTCCTCTAGAAACAAACTTTGATGTATTATTTTCTTTTCACTGTAAAGCTGCTTTAAAACAATCTGTATTGTAAAAAGCGCTTTATAATTAAAGGTGACTTGACACTGTATGGGGTAGGTTGTCACAAACTGCTGTTTATTGACTAACTGATTTGAGGTTAAGAATAACTTCATTTGAAATCTAAAATGCTGAAATGTGTGACCTAAAACCTTACGGTTCTTCCCTTGTTTTCTTGGAAAAAACGCTGAATTGGAAACCATTTCTGTTAGCTGTCAAAAAGTAGCTCAAGGAATCATCATCTTTCAAATAACCTTTTCAGTTCTTTCTCAATATAAACATTGAGATGTTCCTCTTTATGTCATAAAAGCATGAGCAACATGCGCCATCATCCCTGCTATTACAAAGCTAAATGTGGTGTAGTAACACTGCGAATCAGAACATTCCTGCTGGATGTGATTTGCACATGTATTTACAATGTAGATGTGTGTGTGAGATGTGTAGTGTGTAAATAGAGGGCTGATCACATTTGCATGCACTTGAGCTGCCTCTTCATTTCTTATGCATTTCAAAGTCCAGACTCCTCTAGTCTGAATAATGTTTAGGCAATTTCACATATGCTATAGCGTGGTTTCATATCTGTCTCTCGTTTGGCTTGTTGGATTGTGCGTTTTATTGGCTGGCTATTTTACTAGGCCTATGTATGTAGAAATATTTTTTCTATATTTTTTTTATATTCAGAGCTCCTTACTAGATTAAGTTTTGGCAACAAAATGTCTTAAATATCTTTTTAAGGGAAGTTTGTCCTTTAATTAAACAAAGAAGCATCAAAGTGATAGCAGGTACACTTTTTTTTTTGAAAACCATATCATACTGTGCTTTTTAAAACACATTTTTACATGCAAGTTTGCTCAGTAAAGTAAAAACAAAACCTCATCTATGTCAGCCTACTAGCATTACCCAATAGTGACATATTTAAATCAGTCCTCACAACAATGTTCAGTGTTTTAAGGCACAAAAACACATATGATTAACAAATAACATGGTGACAACACAGAACTAACCATGGGTGCGTTTCCCAAAAGCATCGTTAGCCAACTACAGAAACAGTTCTAACTTCCAATGAACATTCGCAAACAGCATCGCAAAGTTGTGTTGGATCGACAGCTCTCGGCCTGTGGTTAGAAGCAGTTTCTTGTTTGCATGCCATGTGGACTCAATAAATCCTTATCTCGAGCCAAATAAGCAAGCTGACATTCAGTACAACCTGTATCTTTTATTTAGAATACATACAAATGTAATTTACGTCTTTTAGTTTGTCAAGAGATTTAAAGCGTTGTTTTTGAAGATTGCGCATGTGTGAACGTGATCTACTATGTAAGAACGAGCCTATGATGGAATCTGGAAATAAAGCAAAATAACAGAATAATAGAAATAGTGCTCAGGTGCCATGTCCGTGATCTATAGCAAAACATCAAGCTTTAATTCAATCTCAAACCGTTTCATTATAAGTTATTACTCCACCACCTGTGTGACATCATTGACCAACATGGTTGAACGACTAATTTGCGACAATACGGTTTCGGGAAACAGTCGTGACTAGCCAGTTGATTTCTTCAACGATGCATCTTACTATAGTAGTGAAGTTGTACGGGAAACGCACCGCAGATTAACGCTTCTGTTGCTGCCTCTTAAATTCTTCTGCTCATTACGAGCTTTTGCTGTTAGTCTTCTACTAGCATTTTGAGGTCATCATCACTATCCATCTTACCCCTTCATCTGGCGTCACACACACACAGGATCTACCTATTCCATGTGCAAATTGATCAACTATAGGCTTACATTCATAGAGGCCAGAAATCATGCCATCCACCCTTTCTCCCCGTCAAAGCTCTTTGTGTCCACGGGCATCAGTGTGTCTCTCTGGCTCAGTGGATCAATGTCTGGCAGTGCTCTATGGTGAGAAAGACCGACTCAGCGTGTTTCGGAGGGAAATAAACGGATGATCGGCTGGTACTGGTGCCAGCAGGAGAAGAATAAAAGGATTCTCTCTGTCTCTCTCTGTCTGTGTCTCTGTGTCTCTCTCCCTCTCTCCCTCCCTTCTGCTCACAGACGATCTTTAAGAGCATCAATCTGTATTTACTTACCAGAGACGCAGTTATTGGCAGGTGTTAAAGGGAGTGCTGTGTTTGCGTGCAGCTTGTCATTTGGCGTGTGTAATGTACATGTCAATAGTATTTTGTGGTGCGAGTGTGTCTTACTCTGCTTGTGTGTCAGATTTGCCTAGTTTAGAGCTTAATTCTGATTGCAGGGCCAGATTATCGATTATCCATAGTGCATGATTTGTAAACTAATACATTTTGATGTTTGCTTCTCATAATCAGCTCCATACAGTATGTTTGGCTTTTCTGAACTTGCTCAGTAGTTCGCTCATTGTATGGAAAAGAGCACCTTGGATACTCTTTGGTAAGTATTCAATATTCGAGTTCCATGGTAGAAAGAACCCTTTTTTTTATTTAAAGATGAGGGTGAACATTTTTGGATGAACTATCCCTTTAACACACCTGTGTTGTGATGGAAGTGCACCAGAGGTTTCCTCATGCTTGGAAATGAAAGAAACTGCTGTTGCGTTGTTTTCTGTCTCTGTACTGTATGGGACGAGGAGTCGAGTTGAGACTTGTCATGTTGTTTTAAAAGGGTTTGAGAGTTGTTTTCTCTCCCTTCATGGAATGTCGTTTCAACATGGCGGCGTCTACAGTTTTGGACATGCTGTCTTATCTGTATTTATAAGTGTGATCATCTGCTTATTGTGTGCACATGTGCATTTCATTTAACATCCTTTACTTCTGATGTTTTACACTCGTTTTACACTCACCTTTGTCTATTTGTCTGCCTGTCCATATTTCCATCTGCTTGTCTATCTATGCCTGTTTATCTGTCTATCTTTCCTTCTACTTGTCTGTCTGTTCATCAGTCCAGATGTTTGCTTTTTTAATGTTTATTTGTTTGTCCATTGCCTGTCTGTCTTTTTGGCTATAAGACCTATGTAAGGTATAAGACCTATGTGTCTGTTTATCAGTCTATCTCTGTCAATCTGTTTACATTCATCTGTCTGCCCTCTCCATAACCTGTCTGTTGGTCTATCTGTCTGTCTTTTTCATATGAAAATAAACTTTCACAACTTTCTTAAATCAACAGAACCAACGTCTCATATTGTGGTCTAGATGAACACATCTCATTGGTCTGATGATTGGTAGATAACAGGACAGGTTAGTTAAGGTCACTGCTCTGGCTCTTGGGCAGAGAAACCAAAATAATTTAAATCAAATAGATATTTCCTTCGGTTATTTTCATGCCTAATTCAATGTGTGTTAAAATGTATTGTATGAGCTACTGTTACTTTCACTGTTCATATTATTGCTCTATATATCTTTAATTTAATAGCACAGTGAATATTCAGAGCTGCTTCAGCAAGGCTCAACCAGTCAAGAGCAGTCTTTTGTCCTCAATGTTAATCTAACTAAGACAGTTGTAGGTTTAGGCTATTAGGCTGCTGTCACTTAAAGAGTGGCACATATCCAACATACTGTTACACATGTGTTTTCTTTTCAACTGTTAATGTTCACTTACGACACAACCGACTATGTTTCACAAGGGTAGTTTCCCATACGGGCATTTTGACATAATTCTGTGTGAATTTGTCATTTCAAGCACAAGAAGACATGAAAGAGAACTCAATTTAATAGGTCATTCGCACTCTGTCTGAGGGGCAGCTTTTCTGGGTGTGCCTTTTAAGCTATAGACAACTTGTTTGGTTAGTATAATCAGATTGAATTCTCAGCATTGTGACTAAAAGACTGCTGTGAAATGTTGGACTGGTCAGGGCACTAATTTAAATCTGATCTGTTGTCCACTTCTGTGTGCTACACTAAGTCAAACCACAAGCTTCTGTTAAAGTGCTGAGTGTTATTTATCTAGAGATCCTGTTAGACTTTGTTCACACAGGCTGTCACATTTTTAATTCCCACAAAACCTGGCGAAGGGAAGTTCCTCTGAAGAGTGGCCAGGGTAGTGGTGGATTCCTGTAGGGAGATGAAAGGGCAGGTGCTTCCTGAAGAACTGCAGTGTCTGGGAACTGTGATTGGGCTGTTAACAGAGCTCAGTGGTATATCACAGACTTATGATACCAAGCCGTCTGAATTGTATTTAATTTGTCAATGAATCAGTGGATGATTATGCCCTGAATATTTAATGCTAAATCATAGCTAAGTATCATACAGTTTCAATCATTGTAACATCCATCTGAGCTTAGTAGTGAGTTGTAATAGTGAAATTGCTTAAAACACTGTATGCATTGGTATTGGGTGAGACAATTGATGCTTTATAGAGGTAAGGTTGTTTTCCGCTTTCGTGTTGTATGAATAACACACCAGGCTCTGTTTGATGTGGCCGCCTCACACACTCAGCATTAAGTGGTTTGGTTTGCGAACTGTGTGACCAAGGACCGATCTGTATCACTTCCTGTTTTCATTTTAAAGACTAGTTAAGCATATTTAGAGTAATATATCCAGCCAAGATGAGGCCTTCTGGCATGTAGTTCTACAGGTTTCATTAAATGTTTTGCTTGTGTTGTACAGCAGTTAGCACGTTTTTGCTGTAGTACGTAGGTTTAAATTCATGACCAAGCTGATGAGCCGGGGCTCATTTACATATTCATAGAACCACATGTACTAAATCAGGGTGTAAAGTTACATTCAAGCTATTTTAAGGTATGAAGAATTTTTTTCAATGAAAAAAACGTTTAGATGTGTCATTTTGATGATCAAAGGGGAGTTTTAAGGGATAAAATGATTGAGCACAGGGGGACTTTAAACAACAAGCCCCCCCAAAAAGGACATTACAACACGGCAAGAGCCACTCAGTGAAGCAGTCTTTCTAATAAGCAAAACATGATGCCTCAGTTGACTGTGCTTCAGTTAAAATTGCTCAACATAACAGGTTTTTGGTCACTGTAATATTTATTTGGTAAGAATAGCGGTAACAAATCATGCAAGATGCCTGAACATTGCTATGGTCAGTGGTCACAGTGTTTCCCACAGGATTTTGTGAAACTGTGGTGGGTGGTCCTCGGCCTCTCTTAGAGGGTCGTAAGAGGATTTTGTACATTTTAAAATTAAATTAATAAATCTAGTGCTCTTTGCGAGTTCAAAATTAAGAGCTCTGTCTACATTATTAATTACACTACATATACTACTACTAATATTAATAATAATGTTATTATATTATTCCTATGACAGTCATAGCCATATGCAGTGCAAACTAATTAGTTTTGTCCTAATTTCTATACATGCAAGAGATAAGCCTGTGAGCTTTTATTTTTGAAGGAAAGTGCAGTCGAGCTTATATTTTGGCGGAAAACAAGTTTGCATGCACGTCTCATTACAAATCTAGTGAAATGCTGTAATCGTCGACTATGCAAATGTGGAAATAATGCGTAACTGCGTTCCCAAATGCACGCTAAACTCCGCACATGCTCAATGGAGTTCACTGCATTCATTCACTGTGAACTGAGACACGGAGCTGATCGCGTGAGCGAAGTGCGCACTTCATTTTGCGCAGTCAGACAGTCTTTTGCGATTTGATAACACTGATCTGTATACTGTATGCAGTGTAGACGACGTCACTGATTACAATGGCTTCTAGGGGTGTGACGAGACGCTTATCTCACGAGACGAGACACGAGATTGGGTTCACGAGAACGAGACAAGACGACATTTTTGCACAATTTTTCAGAAACCCTCAATGACAAAGTTCATGACTGGAAAAATAGTATGCAGGTGCATTTTGCAATGTTTTACTAATAATCTTCTAATGCATGTCATTTCAGGTCTACTTTATGAGTATGAATTATCAAATGCACTGAAAGAAAACAATATACAAGCACTGTAAAAGGTTTTTATTGACTGGCTTTTCTGGCCTTACTGTACATTTTAAGAGCTTTCAGAACTTCTGATTGAGGCTGTGTGTGACCTCCTTACTGAACTCCTTGAAGTCTTATTAAGTGCAAACAATAAGTGCTAACTTTGATTATGGTTGCACTTGCACATAGACTCTTTATAATTGTTTTGATATTGCGGTTTTATTTTGCACCGGCAGTTATAGGGTTAATGCGGTGAGTTCGGAAAAGGCCGGGTAGAGAGAAAGGAGGCTGGTGTGTTCTTGCGTTCCGATTATAAGTTCAGAAACGGATCCTCCCTTGTCTGTCGTCCTTAAGACATTACAGTACACTCGAAGTATTCGAAGTGCAAACCAAGACCATAGCTGCAAATAAACAGTCCAGAGATGGGTATTGGGGGACGGACTATTGCATATAACGTTATGCGGCATAATTTGTGCGCAATGCACATCAGGGAGCTTGTGTTTTACTCTCACTTTCTTGATCGCGTGTACTCTGTGTATAGGGAGCAGCGGTGCTGAGCGTGCATTCTACAACATAAGACATTTATGAGACGTTTAGTCTATGTTGCGCAACGAATCCTCCTCACGCGATCAGTGAACTGTGAATTCGTGCTGCACTGATTGCAACGCCAACTCGTGCTGGATGAGCAGAGCAGACTTTTACATTATTTTATGATGTTTTTTTTAATAAAAACAGGAAAACGATTTAGGCGAATGTGAGTGTAGCGGTGGAATATTCTATCGTAATCTCACCCCCACGCTCAGTCATGGCGATATCGCGAGGCAGCTGTTCTCTCAACGGGAAATCTCGTCATGTTTTAGTCTCGCGAGATCTCGTCACACCCCTAATGGCTTCTATTTGTTTTGACACTACGTGGCGCTCACATTACTATGGTGCGATTAATGTGTAACTATCCGTCGATATCTTGCTCTGGAAGCAGTCATATGCAAATGTATTTGTGTGACGTCACAGATCCCACAATATCAAAACGAGCTGTTTTTCGAAGCTTAATTAAATAGGCTACTTTGTTTATAATGAGGACGTTTGACGTAGAAAACTTGCAGGATGTCTCAATGCTAAAAAGACCTCTTATATGGCAACTTTGTTTTCTCATTCTCCCTTTTAAAGGAAACTACTAATCGAATTGATGTGGTTTGCCCTGTCATGTGCTTTGACAAATGTGTGTGCTGTTTAATGCGTTTGAGACTAGGAAAGCTCGAATATTACAGTTATACAAAAAAACTAATTTAAAATGAGAAATGACTAATTATTAAAAAGTCATTTTTGGTTTTCAGCCTAGTGCATCCAGAGTTTTCCTTTTCGGCCCAGAATTTTTATTTTGGTGCCATCCCTATTTGAGATGCTTTTTACTTCAATTATTTATATTAATTTGTTACTTTTTCATCCAATTAATTGATTACGAGCTCCTGTGAAGAAAGGGTCCGCAGGCTCCTCTGATTGTCTGTGATTCGTGATTGATTGTCAGCACTTGTAGATGTAAGACGTCTGGTGTGGACAACTGGAATCTTATCACATCACATCTAGTTAGGACAGGGTGTAAATATGTTGAGTTGTTCTGCTCATGTTGGTGATAAAGGTTCAAGTCTGGCTTGCAACATTTCAATCCCACGTCCCGCTTTCTCATTTATAGTTTTGCTGTCTTGCTGTTTAGTCTCTGCTTTAAATAAAAAGCCTCCCCAGCACATAAGTTGATGGCTATGAACTAATAACGGATAATGAAAGAAGCTGACGAGTAAATGTGTGCAAACTGTGTAAAAGGTTTTTAAAAAAGTAAATCTTTGAGTGAAGGGAAGTTCCACTAGCCTGGTTTGGACTGATCTCAACAACTGTGTCTTTAGCCTCAGAATGAACCTTTCTTTGACTGGATTAGCCTCCGTCATGTGGTGGACGTTTAACCCTTTCTGCTTCCTCTCTCCTCTTTGTGGATCTTTGTCAAGACAAGGGTGGCTCTACATTTCATTAATATTTAACAGTTTTAGAACCTGTTTAGGTGTTTTGTTTTACATTTAATGTATGGGTAGATAGATAGGTAGCAACATTATGCTGCCTTAAGTTCTTATCTGTCTTGTTTGGCTGTAATTGTAAGGTAGTCTCCTGCTTCAAGCTCAGTAAAAACCCTGGATCAAAGTGGCGGACAAAGTTTATATTTAAATGTATTTAAGTTTCAAAAATGTTTTGGAAATTTCAAGATATGGGGCAAAAAACTGCTCCTGTATGAGTTCTGTATTTATAATATAATAGTTCAGCAATATGACATGAGCAAGCGTGCTGTCCCCCCCCGAATATCAGCACGATTGCAGATGTGATTTATTTTATACAGCACTTCAAAAAACAAAAAGTTGATATTAAATGACATGTTAGACACAACATTGTCAATATTGATGTTTTCGCTGAAATTGGCAAATTACAATATTTCTAATCAAAGCAGAACTGTTGCACTTCTCAAAGCAACTCACTGGTGTTTTTTTCCGTTTCTGAATAAATCCGTTTTTGAACAAATCGGTTAAATAAATGATTTATTGCTGCCACCTACTGGTGATTTTAGGAAAACCTGGTCTGTTTTCATTTAAATCTGTGTTTTTATGAAAATTCAGTTGATAGATTTAAATTAAGAATACTGTTTGGTATTGTGATAATTCAGCTGTATAGTACCCTAAAGATATATGGTATTGTGACAACAAAAGTACTGTCAATCAATGTCAATCATCGCAGTTTCAGATTGCCGCGCATTTAAATACGGTTGTCAATTATGGCGGCAAATCAATGTCAATAAGAACCGAGCGCACAACTGATGCTGGCGCGCGCGGTAAATGACTTTCGCGAGAGGATAACAGATCCACACGCGAGGAAACGGGGACTCGCGAGCTCATTCATACCCTCCGCGCGCTCATGACATCTCCTCTGCACGCAATACAAGCCCTCGTGCGCGCGCACGATCATTCCACACGCCCTCGCGCTTGATCTGCTCTCGCCTGCTGCTTTTGCTCCCTCGTACAATTTTATTTTTGACAGTCGAGGGGCGGGACTCCCCTTTACCGGAAGTCAGTTGTGATTGGACGCATGTCCAATGACTTGTAATTCACTTGACTTGAGACATCACTTAATTTGTTTTATTTATTGTGGTTAATTAATGTGTAATGTGATTTAATGCATTGTTAATATAGAATATATTCTTACCAGATATTTTTTTTTAACAGAAAGTATTACTAGTGATTGCATTGTGTTAAGAGATATTTACAGACTGTAATGACACATTTCCATGGTTATTAGCATTGTAAATCTACCAAAATTCTTATAAATTTTTACATTTTATATTTAAAACACTATGATTTGTGTTATTGGCTTAAAATATTTAAAATAAATTGCAGAAAAAGTCATATTTGCTGTAGTTCACCACTACCACTAGACCCCCATTTACCACTATTTACTTTTTTCCGACCAAAATTAAAGTGGATCTGAGAACCTCAGAATGTAAAAAGTGTCCATTAAGGGCTTTGGATGAAAGATAAATTACTTGTGTATATCAATAAGCAAGAGTTGTTGTGTAAGCTTTTTGTTTTCATCCTGTGTATTACTATTATGTCAATTTTGAGTGGTTCATTATATTTTCTATTAAATGTAAAAGGGGTTCTGGCAGCATGAATGCATTTTTTTTTTTTTTTAAGATATGTTATTTGCAGATGGGGTTTAATAATTTATGCTGTGTACTACTTGCCTCATTCTCTTAAGTTATTAGCTTACAAAAAGTTATATGATTAAGATCACTATATAATGTTGTAATAGCTTTGCTGGGTTTAATAATTTGCTGGATTTAATATAGTTTCTCTGTATTCGGTTGTAAATTCTGAAAAGGCATTTTTTTAAGCTATAATTAATACTGTGTACTGTATCTTAACTTGAGAAGCCAGAACCCCTTTTACATTGAATAGAAAATATAATGAACCATTTAAATTATGTAAAAATTCATAAGAATTTTGGTAGATTTACAATGCTAATAACCATGGAAATGTGTCATTACAGTCTGTAAATTATCTCTTAACAACACAATGCAATCACTAGTAATACTTTCTGTTAAAAAAATATCTGGTTAGAATATATTCTATATTAACAATGCATTAAATCACATTACACATTAATTAACCACAATAAATAAAACAAATTAAGTGATGTCTCAAGTCAAGTAGGACTGGGCGATATGGCCAAAAAAAATTATCACGATAATTTTTTTTATATCAGTCGATTTCGATAATTATCACGATAAACGTCAAATCTTTATTTCTTTCAAGCAGATTTTTGCTCCTAAGTGAAAGTTGTAGAAACCAGAGTGTTAATTGTGGTTTTAAACTACTCCTTATTGTCAGAACATATCATGACAAACAAATCTGAGGTAGAAAATTCAAACATTTTGTAATTTTTCCTTAACAAAATAAATATCTTAATAGAAAAAAATATTTCTTAGTTTCTGCATGTGCTAATTTTTATTTGGTAAAATGTAATATTCTGACTGAGTTTAAAATTAGCCATTGGTCATCCAGCATCATGCATTTAGATCATGATAACCACAGATAAAAGCACCTCACTATGTTGGCTAAATGTTACTTTATGGTTTCTATGGTATTTGTATGAAAAACAGTAGCCTAAATACATTATTAAGTACTGTAATTATATTCCATTAGTCCTTTAATACATTGTCTACAATAATAATATAATACAATTCAATATGTATATCCCACATTTCATAGTGCAGTTAATATTAGTAGGCTAACGTTACAGTAAATCCATGGTAAATGATGGGAGTTTGCAGCCGGAAAAGCTTCTGACTGGATCGTTGCGCGCAGTGTTCCTCCTGTTCGTCAGCGCTGTTTCATCTGCCTTTAAACTGGTTTAAATCACTGAGACATTTGTGTTCTTCGCTGAACTCAAGCGCTTCTCACTGGATCTCGTGACGAGACGATCAGAGTAAACGCGTCTGCTAGTGAGCTCGCGCTGCGCTGCCGTTTGGACTTTGAGCCGAGCGGATAAACGGTCCGTGAGGCGCGCGGTTCAGATGAGTTTTGTTCCGCTTTTGGCGCACAAACATTATCGAACATTTATCGAACTCTTGATATCGTTTTATCGAGAAAAATGATATCGCGATAACTATCGTTATCGTTTTATTGCCCAGCCCTAAAGTCAAGTGAATTACAAGTCATTGGACAGGCGTCCAATCACAACTGACTTCCGGTAAAGGGGAGTCCCGCCCCTCGACTGTCAAAAATAAAATTGTACGAGGGAGCAAAAGCAGCAGGCGAGAGCAGATCAAGCGCGAGGGCGTGTGGAATGATCGTGCGCGCGCACGAGGGCTTGTATTGCGTGCAGAGGAGATGTCATGAGCGCGCGCAGGGTATGAATGAGCTCGCGAGTCCCCGTTTCCTCGCGTGTGGATCTGTTATCCTCTCGCGAAAGTCATTTACCGCGCGCACCAGCATCAGTTGTGCGCTCGGTTCTTATTGACATTGATTTGCCGCCATAGTCAATCCAGTAACTTTGCATTGTACTTACTTAACAGCAGACTTTCAATCTCTAACGCGAAACCTCACTGAATTCTGCACTCGTGCGTAAACTCCCTTTATAATAAAAAACTGTGTTAATTATACAATGGATCACTCATTTACATCGTGTACACTTTGTTGGTTAATATAAGGATTTGCGAGCTTGCGGCTCAAATTGACCTTGTGCGTTTTCAGCGTGCTAATGGATTCTGACTGACTTACTGACTAGCATCTCTGATAGGCCATTGCACTCACGCGCTCAAAAGATATGACTGTGATTGGCTACAATACTCAACGCTTGTAAAAAAAACATTGTATATAGAAACATTTGCTCAATCAAGCACGAAGGAGAGCGTTCGAAAGCAGAATTTATCATTGGGTAGTGGGTACCGGATATACCTGGTCTGGGACACGGTTCTATGTATCGTTTATTTTGTACCGACTGGGACTAGTTATGCGACTGGGACTAGTTATGCTAGTGTTAGTTTTTGCTGTGATTCATTGAAAGTGGTGTTGTGATTTATAAATGAAATTCTGAATTTTAATGGCATCAAAAATATTGATGTCGTTACAACTTAATTTCAGGCAAAACTGTACTGTTAATATATCGTGAAATAAAATATATGATTTTGGTCATATCGACCACACTCCTAAATTGTAACATGCTTTACTTAACATTCAGCACATCCACATTAAAATGACTTGCCTATTCTAAGCGAAGATGGTTTCTGATATTACACGTGTAACAGTTTCCACTCTTCACCCTTGATACTCTTCACACCTTTGAGTCATTCTCAGTGGCTATTTCCATACATTTAAATATTTCCTGTTGTGTCGTTTAATTTATTTGTGTGTGATAAAATGTGCATTAAAGCATCAGGATAAGTTCAGTATGAAGTGTTATGTTATCTCTACTCATTTGACTGTTAGTCATGACCCAGAATGCACTGGGAGTGAGTGACTTGCCTTACAGAAACACCTGTTAAGTCACTTGCTCTCTTACGTCTCTAAAACATACTCTCGGCTAGCTGGAATGTGGTTTATCAGGAGCTGAACATTAAAATGGGAGCTTGTTGTGGGTTATTCCTGTAACTCTGCTGGAATCGACTGCAAAGTCACCTTATCTGTGATTGAACTGAATTAAGGAGATCTTACACAGGTTGAGTTTGGAGTGCGGTGTCTGATAACTAAAACTATGCTACTGTAGGCGGGTAAACAAATAGTTTTATATACTTTATTCCTTCACTTTGAAATGCAAGTTTTCAAGCATATAGTGGAGTGGATATTACAGCAGGCTCTACTCTGGAAACTCATTCAGAGTTCAGCAGTTGTTTTCACAACTAATGGGCAGTTTCGCCCTATGAGGAATCTGACACCCTCGGGATTCCAGGAACTGAACTGGACAAGAAGGTCCTCTTTCTAGGAGTACAAAAGCAGAATGACCAATTATCTGAAAAGAAAAACACACCCACGCACACACACAAAAACGTTTACTTTGAAAGTGATGTATTTATATTCTGACAGAAAAAGCTAATCTGAATCCATCAGACTATTCTTAGTAGAGTGTTCATGCATGAGTTAAGTAGTCTTGGGCAACTTTAATTCAGTACATGATTTTTTGGTTTCAGTATTAACGCATATGGAGTCTTTTGAACTGAAGAAAAAGCATTCACTTCTCCTAATGTTTTGTTTATCTGACCCTCCTCAATTCACCTTTCGTTAATAAATGTCCTAATAAAAATTAGATCTTTAGTAGATTGTGTAATACTGTTAGCTCATAGATTTTGAGACAAAGGTTTAAACTTTTTTTCTTCTTTTTATTAAGAATAATTAGTCGTTTGAAAACTGCAATTTATTTGGGGGAAATCTGCAGGATTCTGTGAAATGTGTTTAAGCATGGGGAACTTCATAAATGAATGGTGTTTAAATTCTTTGAAAATCTGCTGACATAGTTTCTGTTTGAGCATGTGTAACAATCTATAGTTTCTGTTTGAGCATGTGTAACAATCTAAAGTAACCGCTTGTGTTTTATTCTAAAGGGAGCCGTTCATTCTTCATCCTTTATGATGTTTTTCCCTTCACCTCCTTTGGTTGCTGGCAGGCCGTAACCCACCTGCTGTGCACCACCTCCTACTACTTACCGACTTCAAACGCTGTTTTATTTGGACACAGAAGAGTTAGCCTCTGCAATGTCCTTTCTGGACACCAGTTAGTCTTGTCTAGACATTTTGATTGCTTGTTCTAATTTAGTAGCCTCTGAGTTGCCTTATTTTTCTTCAGTGTCAGCAGAACACCACAGACAGCAGTTGAGAAAAAACAGATATATATATATTTTTTAAATCTTGAAATGTCTAGCATTTTCTATTAAAGGTAGGGTAGGCAATTTCAGAGAAGCTAGAAATAGGGGCTTTTGTAACGGGTAGTTATAAGAACTAGCCACCAGGGTGGTTCCCCGAGAACTAATGGTTCCCTTAGGAACATTTTCCTGGCTGCATTCGCACCGCCAGTAGGAGCTCTGAAGTGACGTAAGCCGCGCTTGTTGTTGTGACTTATTTTGACGTCGCTGAGAACGCCTGGAACGCTTAGAGAACGCTTAGTTTACGATCTATCTTACAGTCCTGTCTAATTCGTTATTAGATAGAACTGTTATACATAGAAAGTAGACAGTAGTGAAAAATTGTTAGCGTATGCCGTGTGGTTGATGTCCAGTGTCGCTAGCTGAGCAGAAATACAAAATAATGTTTGGCTTGGTCCCCTGAAAGTTGTGTTGGATTTTCTCCTCAGCGTAAAGGTTAAGAGGCCCATCTATCACTGTTTTCCATGTTCGTAGTGTTAGTTTCATGAGTAAAGATATAGGCTATAATCTGTGTGTTTACATAGCTTTTTTTTAAATGGCGGGTGCTGGTGTTTCGCGTGCGTTTTCGGCAAATCAGTGTGTAACGTTACTGGTAGTTCCTATAGTGCTGGTTTAGACCGACTCTGAAGTAGGAGCTAAATCAGTTCCTCCAAAAGGAGTTCCTAGAACTAAAATCGTTCCTAGTTCCTGCAGTGCAAACATGCCAAAACCCTGGAACTTCCGCCAATAGTTCGAGGAACTATGAAAATGTTCATCCGGTGCGAAAGCCCCTTATAGCAATCTAGCTTTGAGATTCCAGCCTCCCTTTTAGAGTGTCTTCAAAGCCACGCCTCCTTCAAAACACATTAACACACACAGAAAACAGTTCCAAAAATAATAATGTAAGCAACTTGCAGGGCTCTAATTGTACCATCTGACCAGTGCAAATTCTTTTTGCCGTTGTTAGTGTTGACATAAACGACTAAATCCGAGTCTGAGGACGTGAATAGCTCCGGGTAAAAGCCACGTGTTGCCATATCATAATTAAGGTTATGTTATGGCATGAAAGCAGCACAATCTCATTGTTTTGGTCTTTAAACATTTACTATGTATTTACTTTTTGCTAACATGTTTAATCCAGTGTGTATCTAATTACAAAAACATTTGACATATTCTAGACTCTGTCTCTATCTGTCTTTCTGTTGACTAGCGTCTCACAGATGTTGTGGTTTCATGTCTCCAAAGATAAGGTTCTCTTCTCCACTGATGTAATGGTTTATAAAAAGAGTGGTTGATATTTACAAAAAAAAAAGATCATATTTGTTTCCTCTAAGAAAGAGCTTTTGTCTCTCGCCTTTCTTGCCCTTGATTTGTTGCTCACAGATTTGTGTCAGTGCTTGAGTTGGGACTAAGAGGTCAACCTCGGCATGCGTGTAACACTTTGTTCGAGTCTCTCGGCACTACAATGCAAAACTTAGTCTAGCTTCAGCCAAACTGGAACAGAATCATTCTATTTCCAGAGGAGAGAAGTGGGTCATTTCCTCTTCACAAAATGATGTCCATCAGATTCTCACCTGTGGTCACTCTAAAATAAGGTAATGAAACATTGGATGAATGCGACTGACTGGCCCTCTAATTGGTGTTTCCAATCATTGGCATTGATCTAGTTTTTTCTGCCGGTGGGTGCCCACACAAACCCCACCCCAATATTTACCAAATATTTTTTGTAGTGTTAAGCAATGTAGCCAATCACAAACATTGATTTTGATTTCTTGAACGCAATCAGAGGTGTAAACTAACAAAAACTCTGGTGTTTTGAGCGATAAGTGGTTTCTGAGTTTTCATTGTTGGACAATTATGTAAATAAGAGATTCATTGTGCAGACAGCTTCATTGATTATTACAGAACTTTGTGAGATCGCGGTGATCTAAGATGAGTGGCCGCTTTTTAGTGATTATAAAGAAATCGCTTTTTGCATGCGTTCGGCCATGTCAAATCCCACATACGGTATGCTTGCTTTTCTGTTAAATCAACAGTAGTTTGTGAACGTAGCTTTTTTTTTTCACTAACAAATCATTTATCATGACTCATGAGCATTTATGCAGGGATGTGTAGGTTGTGCTGTGACATGATAATTGAAACTATTGCAGGGAAATGTATAGGTTTTCATGGGGAAGCGCATCTCCTTAACGTCGGTTCACCCCTGGCTATATTACCAACCAAACTAAGTACATTCTTTCCATTAGTGTTGTCGCGAGTGACTCACAATATACCTGATGAGTTAGTTGAATGGACTAGTTTATGGGTAAGTTATTTGTGTTTTTTATGTTGTTGTTTGAAATAGTTTGAAGCTGTTTTTGATTTTCATCGTTGACTGATTGTACGGACCTATCACAGATTGTTAGCCTTATATACACTCACCTAAAGGATTATTAGGAACACCTGTTCAATTTCTCATTAATGCAATTATCTAATCAACCAATCACATGGCAGTTGCTTCAATGGATTTAGGGGTGTGGTCCTGGTCAAGACAATCTCCTGAACTCCAAACTGAATGTCAGAATGGGAAAGAAAGGTGATTTAAGCAAATTTGAGCGTGGCATGGTTGTTGGTGCCAGACGGACCGGTCTGAGTATTTCACAATCTGCTCAGTTACTGGGATTTTCACGCACAACCATTTCTAGGGTTTACAAAGAATGGTGTGAAAAGGGAAAAACATCCAGTATGCGGCAGTCCTGTGGCCGAAAATGCCTTGTTGATGCTAGAGGTCAGAGGAGAATGGGCCGACTGATTCAAGCTGATAGAAGAGCAAGTTTGAATGAAATAACCACTTGTTACTACCGAAGTATGCAGCAAAGCATTTGTGGAGCCACAACACGCACAACCTTGAGGCGGATGGGCTACAACAGCAGAAGACCCCACCGGGTACCACTCATCTCCACTACAAATAGGAAAAAGAGGCTACAATTTGCAAGAGCTCACCAAAATTGGACCGTTGAAGGCTGGAAAAATGTTGCCTGGTCTGATGAGTCTCGATTTCTGTTGAGACATTCAGATAGTAGAGTCAGAATTTGGCGTAAACAGAATGAAAACATGGATCCATCATGCCTTGTTACCACTGTGCAGGCTGGTGGTGTAATGGTGTGGGGGGTGTTTTCTTGGCACACATTAGGCCCCTTAGTGCCAATTGGGCATCGTTTAAATGCCACGGCCTACCTGAGCATTGTTTCTGACCATGTCCATCCCTTTATGGCCACCATGTACCCATCCTCTGATGGCTACTTCCAGCAGGATAATGCACCATGTCACAAAGCTCGAATCATTTCAAATTGGTTTCTTGAACATGACAATGAGTTCACTGTACTAAAATGGCCCCCACACTCACCAGATCTCAACCCAATAGAGCATCTTTGGGATGTGTTGGAACGGGAGCTTCGTGCCCTGGATGTGCATCCCACAAATCTCCATCAACTACAAGATGCTATCCTATCAATATTGGCCAACATTTCTAAAGAATGCTTTCAGCACCTTGTTGAATCAATGCCACATAGAATTAAGGCAGTTCTGAAGACGACGGGGGGTCAAACACAGTATTAGTATGGTGTTCCTAATAATCATTTAGGTGAGTTTATTCTGAATTATACAATAGTAATAATAACAGAAATAACGATTTGTTATTGTGTTGCCATTCGTAGTATTATAATTAGGCTTCTAATCAATATTTTACAGCTCTCTGGCATTAATGTTGTCTCTCCATCTGCTTTCTGTTTGGCGCAAGTGCTAGTAAAGGCAAGGCAAGGCAAGGCAAGTTTATTTATATAGCACATTTCATACACAATGGTAATTCAAAGTGCTTTACATAGAAGAAATTAAAACAAAAGAAATCAGAAAAATTAAAACCGTGATTAAAGGTGGCACCAGTGTCAGTCTTTCACACGCACAGATGTTATTGGACTCACAATGACGTCGCATCGCCACATCAATCATGTTCAGTGAAGACATCTTTGTGTTGTCTTTGTGATTGTCATTTTTACCTGTGATGGCATAGCCATTACTCCAGTCTTCAGTGTCACATCATTTTAATGCGTCTTTGCTTGCGAAAAGCAAAAATATTTATTTAAAAACAACAACAACTTTTACTCTTTTTAATATCTGGCCTTAAAGTCATTGAAATGTATGGTCATTAAAAAAGAATCATAAAGTGTGGGAACCCTGAAGCACATCAACATAAGCAGTGGTGCTATCATCTTAATCCAAGGCTTTTGAGCCAGTGCTCTTGAGTATGTCTAATCTGTGCACGGCAGTGATCACAGACCGCAGAGAGTGGATGAAGGGAATTCTGATGAGCGTGTGCCAATGATGCATCTGGTTCTGGCACTGGGTTTAGTACACTTAATTAAACTCCAATGCCCTGGCAGTGCGCACCATGTATCAGGCTCCTCTTGGCAATGTGCCTGGGGATACGGCTAATCCCCAGCACAGTGTCCATCACCTCACTAATTGGCTCAAGAAGATATCCGTGACTGCGATAGACATGTATTCACCTGTTCCCTCTATTTGATCTGCTTCCGATTATGGCATACTGGTGGGATATACATAATTTCATCATGCAAACAAAGTTGGGAAAAATTACTTATTTTTTCTTGCAGCACTCGGATGCAAGCATCTATTGGCCAATGCGAATTTAAGAGAGGCGGGGTCTAATTATGCTTTTGGAAATTCCCGCCGGCTTGTTCCGCTCCCTCAAATCGGATCATCCCAGTGCTTTCTTTACCATGTAAATGGCACCAGATCTTTTTCTTTTTTGCTTGCACTATTGCAAAGGCAGATTTTAGCCTTTTTTTTCTTCTTTTCTTTCTCTTGTATCCCTTTTCAATCTATTTCTCACTTCCTCTATTGCTTTGGGACAATTTTGTTCTTCTTCCAGATATTCAAGTGAATACCCCCACTGGGAAATTAGGGATTAGCTTTTCCTTTTGCTGTCAGAATCTTAAAGCTAGCCCTGTATGCACAGACTGCCCCTTCACTTCCATTCCCTCATCGAGTGCGTTTTAAAAAACGTCTTCCCTTCTTCATCCTCTTTCTCACTTGTGTTGGGTTCGGTTTGAAGTAATGTAAGCTGATGAAGATGATCCTCTAGCGCTGGTGACTCATGCCCTTGAGGTTAGGCTTATTATGAGGGTTTATTAGTCTTCCAGACTTGTCAAGTGTTTGATGCCTTGTATCTCAGAGTTAGAAATCTGATTGATTGTGAGTCTCATTCATTCTGATTCAAAGGTCAATGTTGCAACCAATTCATTTAAGGTCAATGTTGCATTATACCTATTATTAATATATATATATATTTTTTTCAATATTTTTTTACTAATAAACCAATTTGTTTAAACAGTATTATCAGTCATGACATGTTTTTCTTAAACATTTTTCATAACTCTGTATTACAGTCATAATATTAACAGGGATCTTAAGTTTTATTAAAAGCTTTATTAAAAGAGTGAGATCACATGTGGTTAGGGGAGGAGCTCTAATGGAGCCCCGCCCCCCAATTTTACCCATTGTTCATCATTTACCAGCACAAATTGAAATTATAACAACTGGTAAATTTGATAAATGACAGAGCAATTCATCACATCAAATATACTCTTTAATGTTATATTTAAAAATTACAAATATACAAAAATTATAAAAATATAACAAATTGCTCCAAACAGTTTGGAAAAACAAATCTTTTTGCATTTTGAATGTGTCTAGTCAAAATGGTATAATGATTTATTGTGTGGTTCTGGACTGGTTGCAAAGTAGTTGTAGAGTTTTTGACTGCATCAATAATAATGTATACGATGGGCTATATATTAAATGTTCTAGCCTAAAAATGTTAGACGAGCTTTCTTCAAACTTACCTTCTCCATCACGACGTCTGTTTGCGCGATGTTGTTGGTTACCTAGTAACGAACGTACGGTGGCCGAGAATGTTCCGTAAACTTCCGTGTGTTCGCGCATTTGTGTTGCCTATTAACGAACGCAATCTGGCCGAGATACGCGCTGGCGGCCGGAAACTTCACTTTGTGTGCCTGCGCCTCTTATACAACGTTATATATGAAGCTTGCAGGACAACTTGGTTGGCATTGCCTTTTCAGCGTGAGAAATACACGGTGTGGCGTGCGCGCGTGTGAACTGGTTGAATTGCGTGTTTCACGGCCAATGCGTGAGACTTGAGAACCCTGTGTTAACTTGGGAACCATTAGTCTTTTGTATCTTTACTTCAACTGCCCACCTTCCATGCTGTCTGTAAATAGTGTTGTTTTTTTGTTTCTGTCTTTGTTTTTGTCTATATTCCAAATGTAATGCGATATGCAAGCTCATTTTCTTGGACTGGGCAAATGTCTCTTGTTCTTTATTGTTATTGTGAAGCGTCCTTGAGCTTGCGAAAGTCGCTATATAAATTAAATTAAACTTATTATTAACTTCTTGTTATATTGTACAAAAACTATTACACGCAAACAAGCAACAATATTGCTTGTGTGATATTGCCTAAATAGGCTATATTTAAAAACAAAAAGCAATCAGGACAAATGTATCTCCTAAAAATAAATAGGTTGTAACAGTAGTTCCTAACGGTATCTCGACCTCAGGTGAACTAGGCTGCTTTAACTTATGAGTAACTGCAGCTTGACTAACTGTGGTTTTAAAGTCTTCCCAACACTGAAACCACCATATGCGGGTTTTACCACATGCAGAGCTTTTTTCCGTAATGGCTTAAATGTTGACATTATGAAAGCTGTTATGTAAGGTGCCTCTCTCTGTTCATTATTTTAATCTGAGTCGTGAATGGATGTGCTTCCCTGCCGGCTTCCAGCCAGAGATGTGCTCAGTGGGGCTGAAGCTGTGGCTGCGGGCAGAGCTCGGGGCCTTAATGCCAACTCAAGCCTTCTTTCCTTCAAAGTCGCCCGGCCTCTTAATATATTCTGATGGCCTGATCTTTTCGCATAGGAAATATGCCACAAGGACAGAAGGCCACAGATGTCTGTGTTGTTGAACGCAGGTGTTTATATGCATCATAAAGTGTGTGACCCAATGGCAGTGAAAGAACTGGCTATAAATAGTGCCAACAATTTATATTTTGCATTATTTTTTATTAAAATACACTGAAAAAAAATAGGTGTAGAAACAATTTTCACTCATAAATTACCAGCAAAGTTAAAAAAAAAAAATAGTGACCAAAAATGTGAATTTTTGAATAAGAACATCTGAAATGGTATTTTCTTGTAAAACGTAGATAATCCACATTATGATTGTTAATTTCTTTTCATTTGGTGGCTTTATGCAAAGAATTTGCCACCTTTTTCTAGATGGAATCTGTTTCTCCCGCCCTTCAACATTTCCCACCATTTCCAGAGTGTACTAGAACTACTCCAAGAATTCAATTTTGCTGCACAGCATGCTGTGTAGACATTTCTCTTTCCCCCTCCTCATTCTAGTGTTTGGAGAAGCATTGTTGTGAAAGCATAGCATCAGAGCTGCTTATTTTTACTTTTACAAATGATTGAGGTTAGTTTCTGTGGGGTAGAAAATAGTCTTTGTGTAGAACAGCAGTGTCATGGTGGAGGCTTCATGAGGTCGATCCATTCGCCAGCCAAACCCTTTTCCGCACTTCAGTTGCCATGGCGCTTTCACAATAGCGCACAGTGGGCCGGAGATGCCCACTTGGGTGGAGCATGATGTCAGATTTAGTTGAAGGATATTTCTCAGATGTATGCGCTGTATTGAGGGGGCAAATGTTACATAATCAAATGAAAACTGTAGCTAAAAAGGTACATTACATTTTGAACAAGTAATTGTTTTAAATGTATTTATTTATTTTTTACTGACAAATGATCACTTCCGCACTTAGCCCTAGTGGTCACTGCAATTTCTGGTGCAGTTCAGTGTATGGAATTTAAAGAGATCACAAAATTAAATCTTGAGGACGTGTTACACAACAGGACAAGGTTTACTCATTGCTAAAATATTGGTTTAATATAATATACTAAATGCTATGATTACTATAGTTAAAAACAATGTATATAGCCTACTATGCAATATTATAATTAGGTCTGTCAAGCGATTTAACATTTTTAATCTAATTACATGATATGCCGATTAATTAATCTAATTGGCTAATCGCAAAAGATAATTTAAAGTCATTATTGTGTAACGAATTTTCTGGGTTTCCGTGTATTCACTGTCATACGGTAGGGGGCGGTTTTACACATCTTCTGAAAGAATTCAGAATCTCCTGATCAAACACATGTGAAGAAGATGCAGAAGCAAGTGACCTCATATGTAAGCAGATGTAAAATAATGCATTCATTAACATTACACAGTATATAAATCAAAACTGCCTAATGTTACTGAATGAAATGTCCACCCAGGACGAGCTACAGGACTGTGAAGCTTTGGGGGTGTTGATGAACTAGATCTACTCCATCTGTGTTTTGATCATCGTTCTGAATCCGATCTGAATGTAGTCTTTGACAAACACGTTAGCTTTTTGCTCAATGTTGCTTTTTTTAAATGAAACTTATGCCGGGAACACACTTAACGACTGTAAGGCTGATTACGAATGTAATTTGATACTTTCGACTGATCGTGCCTAGATGGTTGCGTTCAGTCGGTGTTCACAGGTGGTGTTTAAAATCTGTTCCAGTCGTTGAAAAATCTGTAAGTGTGTTCAGTCTCAGAATGTTTCAGCTAGTCGTTAAGTGTGTCCCCGGGCCCCGGCATAACCCACATTCAAGTGTTGACAAAAAAAAATGCATGAAGTTGGAATACATTTTTGTTTTTGTTGAAAAGCAAATGGTCTGTTCTTTCTTTTAATATATTGCATGTTTAGATATCCATACAACAAAATATTCATGCATTTTAGTGTGGGACTAGACTTAAGTCTTGTCTGTTAAACCGGGGGTAAAACTGCCAGTAGGTGGCGTCTAAATTGTTTTTCATTTATTCGATTCCTTCATACAGCTGATTCATTCAGGAATGAAGTCAATACTTGAAGCAGCGCTGAGGAGATAGATCGCGAGAGAGATTAGAGAAGCTCTGTATGCTTTTGAACGTCTCACGATACTTTGATTAGAAGTCGACCGTTTGATCGGCTTTGCGATTAAAATAACTGATAGCTGGAACAATCGGTTATCGACAAAAGTCAATACCGATAGTTTTTCTGGGTTGTGTGTCCATTGCTGGAGCGGCTGAGAAGAGTGCGAGAATAATGTCATTATACAGGACGGGAGCGGCCTCTAGAGGCGGAATAAACTCGTTGGCGCCTCCTGGTGTTTGTTTTGACACGTGAGGCTGCGCGGGTTAAAAACAGACATTGAAGAGGTATGTATAGAGTACACTACCGTACATGTTTTCATATTATTAATTACAATTAAAGTAAGTCATTTCAAAATTCTTAAAATTGAAGTAATTAATTTGTTGACTAGATGCTGCATTAATGGAGAACAGCAGCATGTTTGACGTCAAAGCGCTAACATTACTAGTACCTCAAGTGGTTAAAACAATGTGACAAAAACACATAAGCCCGACCTAAATGTTTAATTTCATGATGGTTACAATCTATTTGCATTCATTTATATCCAGCTGGTCACTTTTATGCATTTGTTAGCGAAGTTGCATATTTAAATCTAGTGACATATGAAAGTAAATTGATATGGTCATGCAGCGAAGAGAAAACATACCAGAAACTCATTTAATTTCATTCAGTTTTTGATCATTAAATACGGTGTAATTCAATTAGATTATTTATTTTTTTGTCTCAGGGGTTTACCCATTTTTGCAATGGTAATGCAATAATTTCCAATAACAGTTCTCCATCATTCATGCTGTATACCACGGGTCGGCAAGTAACTTTGGCCGCGAGACAATATTTTTTTTAGTCAGTAGGTGGCGGGCCGGCTACACGGAGTAGGCCTATGGATACAAATTAAATACTCTTAATGAACTCTGTTTGCTTATCCGCTCCGTGTATCATTCGTTCAATCATTTTTTCAAATTAAAACCAAAAATAAAAAAAAATGAAAATGACATGTTTTTCCATTATTTATTTCCTGAACTAAAATGAAAAAAAAAAAAAAAAAAAAAAAAAAACCGAATAGCGACAGGTTTTCTGATTGTGTGCTCAGATCAAAAATAGAACAAATGAATTACTGGATTAGACAAATTTTCATTTAGATTTTTAATTTAACACCTTAGTAGGCATATATCAAACAGATCAAGTATATTGGTAACAGATTACAGCCATTTTAATAAAGGTGTGAATAGCAATCATTACTCATTCGCTCTCAGTCCGACTTTTGAACTTGAACTATTCCTTTTTTTTATTATTATTATTTATTCGGGACACACACATACACACCTAAGGTTTAAGGAGGTCTGCGCGGGACTGTTTTTTTTTCCATCCCGCTCCCATAAGGTTCTATTCAGCAACCGCTTAAAGTTCACTGTGTTCACCCGCTTTATTTCCCGACCTGAGGGGTCCGCAAAATTTAAAACTTGTTTCCAGAATCTCACATTCAAGTGTCTCTAACGCAAAGAGAAACATTAAGTAGCCTATAAAAATTATAAATGCTATACAAAAATTGTGTTTGTGTCAATATAAAATATTATTTTAACATTGTAGCCTAGGTCTACTGTCAGAGAAAAACTATAAATAACATAAATTAAATAGGACAAAGCCTATCACTCAAATTTCTAAGCAACATAAATGAAAACCCTTGAAAACTGACAAATGAAGTAGGCTATTTTCTGCCAAACTATTTCAAACATCCTTGCAAAAAATAAATGTTGTTGACTGACAATGGTTTCAGTAAAACAGCTCCTCAGAGATGCAGGTCGTCAGAATGAAGTGCTGATATGCTGTCAAAAGATGTCGGGAGTGGGCTATTGTCAGTCGGACCGCCCGCTCCGTCCAAAGTATAGTAGCTACACCAGAGTTCCGACCGCTACCGTCTTTATACTTTAAAACTGAATCCCGCGCCTCATGATTCCTTATGGGCGTTTCACACAGTATGCGATGGTGAAATTTGCCGCGCGGCTACGGCTTTTCTCAAGTAATGGAAGAGTTTTGTGCAGCATTTAGTGCAAATATTTTTTATCAGGTAATAAACATAAAAATAGGCTGATTTAAAAAAAAAAAAAAAAAAAAAGGACTTCCAAAATAATTCGGCGGGCCAGAAAATATGCACCTTTGCCGACCCCTGCTGTATACTGTTATGTTTTGCTGTTGTATTTTACAATAGGATGTTTATGACACTACCGCATTATGAATTCTCTCTGTCATGAGAATCCAGCTCATTGTTACCCCCTTTTCACCTTAAAGGCAGTGCTGGTGCCGGTCTGGAGCCAGTGCCTACTCGCAAACCAGTTCTTTGTGTTTCGACAGCCAAAGAACCAGTTCTCGGCCAGCAAAATTGGTTCCAAAGCGGCACCAACTCTTTGCTGGACTAGAACTGTTCTTTTACCACGTCAAAGACGTCGGGGGCTGGGGGCAGGGTTATTGTCGAACTTCTCGAGCGCGAACCTCCGTCTATAGTAATCCAGACGAGCAGCACAAATATGTTCTAAACGTCTTTTCTGACCCTAATAGGATCGCAAAGCCAGGAGAAACATTTGAAGAAAGACGATGTAGTCCGCCATTGTAATTGTTATGCCTGAAGTTGTAAAGCTAAGACGTATGGCAATGTACACAGTGACGTAGCGACATTGTTCGCTGGGCTCTCTAGTCAATGGAAAAACAAACCGGTTCGCAAGTTGAACCAACTTTGAACCAGCACCAGTTCTTTTTTTGGTGGAAAAGGGGAGAGTGTGGATCTTTGTAAACCACACTGCTCCGTTACTTCCTATCTTATAATAATGCTCTCATAAAACTGTCAAAAATAGAGGGGGGTTAGTTAGTTGTAGGTTATTTTTAAAGTGTCCCAATTATGCAATTTTAAAGGTTCATAATTTTGTTTTGCAGTCTCCTATAGTAGGTTTTCATGCAGCCAAGGTCAAAATCACTTTCATTTTCTCATAATGTACATTGCAGCATCACCTCTTTCCAAGAGCTGACTCTTCTCTGATTGGTCAGATGGCCCAGTCTGTGTTGGTCTACTCTTCTCTGATTGGTCAGATGGCCCAGTCTGTTGGGATTGGTCTACTCTTCCCTGATTGGTCAGATGGCCCAGTCTGTTGTGATTGGTCTACTCTTCTCTGATTGGTCAGATGGCCCAGTCTGTTGGGATTGGTCTACTCTTCTCTGATTGGTCAGATGGCCAACTATGTTGAGATTGGTCTACTCTGCTGCTTTTTTTAGGCAGTATCGCAATATTGTAACCCATTATTATATTATCCTATATATTTTGACAATATTTCAACATCCTGGAATGCATTACTTTCAGTCCATTGTAGTCCAATAAAATGCACTGCAAAATAATGAAAATGGGTCAAAGTGTCACCAAATGTGTAACTTATAAATGATTAAATATATATTTATCAATCTAAATGAGTAATTTTCATCAGATTACTGATAATAATGTTGGTTCAATGCATATTCTGCAAACCAGCAACACTTTTTTTTCTCTGCTGGTGCAGTTTTTTTCTCTCTGTATGATGTTTCCTGGCTGATAGTATGGAGTGAGAGAAAAGAGCAGCACAGTTTGAGAGCCCTTCTGCCACCGGCTTCTCCTTTCCTCTTCCTCTTTTGTCTGTGTGCTTTGTGTCTTCATTTGTGCTGCTTTGTCTTGACAGCGAGCGAGTCAGTGCATGCTATCCAACACGTGATACACACCCTCTCCTCTCCGATCCAATCCGAACCCAATCAGTTTATCGTCACTCCTCCTTTATATACACATTTTGCAAGTACACAATATGTTTACAGCTACAGCAAGAGCACTATTCCCTTCAGTCAACTGTCTTTTTATGTTGAGTACACAGCCTAAGGGTGTTTTCAGTGAGGTCCAGTGTGCAGAAGAACAGACAAAGAGTTGTGTGTTTTGTAGTTTAGTCATTTTACAAGCACACTGGGAGAGTTTATGCCAAAATTAAATTTGTGTGGATGTGACTGAGGCCAATTAATTTATTTAAAAATAGCAATCTGAGGCAATGTAATTGTCTTTTCCAAGTGTCCAGTCTTTTCAGGTTATCTCATCCATTTCTGGTTGTGAGAAACCACTGATTCAAGAGCTGGAACGGTGTACCACAATCTTAAAATCTGTCCTGTGTTCACTGAAATTCTTGTCTATTGCTATATAAATAATAAAGTATATGCACTAAAATTTAACTGTTTTAATTGTCACCACGTCAATGTTACATTATTACTAGGCTACATTAAGCATTTTTTTTATTGACAAAATATTAACTAAACAAAAAATACTGTTATGTACATATATTTATGAGATGTTTTATTTGATATATCATAATATGAAATTTATAAGAACATATAATCTCAGAATTACTAGTAATAACTCCGATGGATTTAATTATATTCTTTCGAAACTCATGAATGCCTGAAAACATTTAATGAAACCTGTATATTCATTTTCAACAGGATGAGTTATTATTAGAATGTTTTCAAATTAAATATTTAAATTTTAATTGCATAAACTTTTACTTTAAACCTTTACTAATAGATTATCAACTTTTCAAGCTGTAATTTTTTTCATGGCTGCCATAAATATGTGGGCATATTCATATTTATCAAAGTTCATTCTCAAAAGTATGAGTGTGAGATGCCTAAATATATTTTACAAAAGGTAAAATATATTTTACAAAAAATGTGATAAATTCATAGAGAAGTTCTGCATTTTTGTTTTAAAGAGTATATTTCTCACTCTTAAATTAAAATAATAAAAATAAAGTAGTATGTTTTTCAAATTTTGGTTCCCATACTACATTTTTTAGTATTATTAGAAATGTTGGTAATAAGGTCTCATTTTACACATTACAAAAAGGTCTCATTTGTTAACATTAGTTAATGTATTAACCAACATGTCATGAACTAACTGAGATGTATTCGTAAATGTTAAAATTAATGTTAACTATAGCACTAACAAATGCTGTAGAATTGTTGTTCATTGTTAGTTCATGTTAACGAACGTAGTTTACTAATGTTAACAAATGTAAAGTGTTACCAACATTTTTTATTTATCTCTTCCGGGCCCGAATGCAATCTGTACACCACATCCACATCCGATGCTCTTGTGTTTTCTCAACTCATGCAAGTTGTTCTGGTCTCCACTATCAGCAGAACCTGTTCGCCTGCTCTGTCAATAACCTCACACACCTGCTGATGTCATCGCACTAGATTCAGGTGTGACTCACAGTTTGATTCAAGAGGCGTAGAAACACAAAGGCAGTTTGTTAGTGTAAATTGCAGGTTAAATTTTTCACGAAGATAATGCAATGTGCTTACTAAACATAAAGAACTGCCCACCATTGTTTTGTATGTTTTGTTTTTTTTACCAAAATGCTGAATGTAATATGAAAAGTTGGTAATTTTTACAGTGGTTTTAAGCACTCAGGCCCCTCCCTTCCACTAAGCTGGGCGTGACGTCATAAAAGGGACTCCAAGCCTAGTTGCCGTTAGTATAATGGCAAGTAGGCTAGCAGTTATGGAGACCTAGCTAACAAAAAAGTTAACTGTTGTGTTTGTGCGGGATGTACGAATACATCAAAAACTGGGGAGAGGCTCCACAAGTTCCCCAAGGACAAACGGCTGATTTGTGCCTGTAAATGTTAGCATACGCGAGGTAGAGCCCGGCCCGGCCCGACACATTTACTGTAATTATGAGCCCAAGCCCGATTTAAGCCCGACTATTTTTTAATACGTGGGTCGTTATAACTGACGTTCTCAACTATTTTCTGTTACTTTCTCCCGCCCGCAACATTTATGTTTTGTCCCGCTCCCTCCCGCCCGCAAAAAGACTTGGTTCTATACCTCCAAATACTTTCAAGTTAGCCTACGTGTCGCCACCATACACATCAGCATAAATGCTTCTGATAAATGATTTGTTAAAGCATTAACACCCAACATAACATAAAAGCAAGCAGGCTACTGTGTGCATGACTGAATGCGCGCTAAGTGCACTCCCATAATAATTTCTAAAAAGCTGACATCAGTTCATTGCAATCTCGCACATCTCTGTTATTATCAATAAGCTGGCTGCACAATGAATCTTTCAAAATCTATACACTTTGTTTGTTATAGTTAGAGGATTTGCCAGCAATACAGAATTCAGCACTGAACACGCTCCGTTTTGAGCGGTGAGGGGAGTCTATCTTAAGCGGTAGCAGAGGCTGTCTGTAGCGGTAGCAGAGGCTGTCTGCGGCGGTAGCAGAGGCTGTCTGAAGCGGTAGCAGAGGCTGTCTGAAGCGGTAGCAGAGGCTGTCCGCGGCGGTAGCAGAGGCTGTCCGCGGCGGTAGCAGAGGCTGTCCGAGGCGGTAGCAGAGGCTGTCCGCGGCGGTAGCAGAGGCTGTCCGCGGCGGTAGCAGAGGCTGTCCGCGGCGGTAGCAGAGGCTGTCCGCGGCGGTAGCAGAGGCTGTCCGCGGCGGTAGCAGAGGCTGTCCGAGGCGGTAGCAGAGGCTGTCCGAGGCGGTAGCAGAGGCTGTCCGCGGCGGTAGCAGAGGCTGTCCGCGGCGGTAGCAGAGGCTGTCCGCGGCGGTAGCAGAGGCTGTCCGCGGCGGTAGCAGAGGCTGTCCGCGGCGGTAGCAGAGGCTGTCCGCGGCGGTAGCAGAGGCTGTCCGCGGCGGTAGCAGAGGCTGTCCGATGCGGTAGCAGAGGCTGTCCGCGGCGGTAGCAGAGGCTGTCCGATGCGGTAGCAGAGGCTGTCCGCGGCGGTAGCAGAGGCTGTCCGCGGCGGTAGCAGAGGCTGTCCGCGGCGGTAGCAGAGGCTGTCCGCGGCGGTAGCAGAGGCTGTCCGCGGCGGTAGCAGAGGCGCTGTCCGCGGCGGTAGCAGAGGCGCTGTCCGAGGCGGTAGCAGAGGCGCTGTCCGAGGCGGTAGCAGAGGCGCTGTCCGAGGCGGTAGCAGAGGCGCTGTCCGAGGCGGTAGCAGAGGCGCTGTCCGAGGCGGTAGCAGAGGCGCTGTCCGAGGCGGTAGCAGAGGCGCTGTCCGAGGCGGTAGCAGAGGCGCTGTCCGAGGCGGTAGCAGAGGCGCTGTCCGAGGCGGTAGCAGAGGCGCTGTCCGAGGCGGTAGCAGAGGCGCTGTCCGAGGCGGTAGCAGAGGCGCTGTCGGCTAATATCGTCCATCGGCCCAATCCTAGCAAGAATACTAATGCAATGGCATGAACAGATACATAAATAGAAAGGCTAGCTTGAAAATATATTGCAGGAGGCAGAGAAAAACAGCCACATGAAGTAGCTAGCATCTGCCTTATGTGGAAAATAAAGTTATGCTAGCTTATTTAGCATCTAACTTATCAGCATTGCTACTAGATGAATACATTCGTATGTGATATTTGCAATTTAAACATTTAATAAATATATTTCCCCATAATATCATCAAAACGTACTTCACTTTGTTTAGTCCACTGGCTCAAATGTGTGCCTTCAATAGTCTTGTGCTTTGGGCTTCTGTACATGTGATGGAGGCATGCACAGTGCCAGTAGGGGGTGTGGTCTCAATAGCCATGCAGTAAGGTGTTCTATGTGCATGTGATTGAGGAATGGCATGGATATTCAAGTGTATTTGAATGGCATCTGTTTGTTTTAGTCAAGATTATGCTAAAATATACTTTCATCAATTATATTTAAGTTCCCTATGAACTTTGAAAATTCCCACTTTATTCCCGTTTATTCCCATAAATTCCTGTTAATTCCCTTAAATTCCCGTTAATTCCCATGGACAGTTTCCGTCTTTGAAAATTCCCAGAATTTTGCAACCCTTGGTAGGGTAGATACATCAGTTTCATGCACTGCAGGCTTCGACTGGTTTGATTATTTACCGTTTCATGTCAAGGAAAAGTAATTAACTTTTCTTTTTTTTTTTAAATATTTTTAAAAGAAGTCTCTTCTGCTCACCAGGGCTGCATTTAACCAAGCATAGTTATAACAGTAATAATACTGTTTTTCATTTGAGTATACTTTACATCTTATATTACCCCAGTCTTCAGTGTCACATGATCTTTCAGAAATCATGCTGATTTGCTTAGTTGTATGCATAGGCCGTGTTACTTTCAACCCTTATTATTATTATTATTATTATTATAATACTCACTGTGTCTGTACACTCTGTTTTACAGTATCTGGAGGGGCCCGAATGTGAACTGTGTGGACAGCACTGGATACACACCTCTACACCACGCTGCTTTAAATGGACACAGGTGAGTCCTGTCCCCTGATGACCTTTGACCTCAATGATATTTTTAGTTTTATTTATCGAAATGTACTTTTATTTCTGAATTCCACGCATAATTGTGCATGTGTCTCTCTGTCAGTGAGGTTGTGGAAGTACTTCTGAGGAACGAGGCTCTGACGAACATCGCTGACAACAAGGGCTGTTACCCTCTGCACCTGGCGGCCTGGAAGGGGGACCAGCGGATCGTCAAGCTCCTCGTCCATCAGGGTCCATCTCACCCCAAACTCAATGAACAGGTCTGACCACACGACACTGAGCGTCACATTCAAAGACATATTCAGGGTTATTTACGACATCATTTCTATGAGCAGCGCTCGTGACTTGCTAATGATTACCACAGGAAGTAGTTTTGACTCGTCTCTCAGTAAAAACAGAATGGAAGACTTGTATAAAATACTAGTACTGTCTACAGGTAAAATGGAAATCTATAGGGCCAGGGCTTCTGGAGGGTTTAAAGTGCCCCTATTGTGCTATTTTAAAGGTTCCTAATTTTGTTTTGTAGTCTCCTACAATAGGTTTACATGCAGCCAGGGTGAAAAAACACTTTACTTTTCTCATAATATACTTTTCACCATCGCCTCTTTTCTCACAGTGTCACGGTTGAATGAAACGGTTCGTTAAAGTATACAGTCTCTCTGTCTACTCTGTTCTGATTGGTCAGATGGCCCTGTCTGTTGTGATTGGTCTTCTCTGCTCTGATTGGTCAGATGGCCCAGTCTGCTGTGATTGGTCTACTCTGCTCTGATTGGTCAGATGTCCCAGTCTGTTGTGATTGGTTTACCACTTACAGCACATGTCGGGAACCAAACTCCCATTACCATATCTGAATTTCAGTGGCAGATCTTCCTCAGCACTTGATAGCTCGCTTGAGGTGGTTTTTGACATGTGCAAAAAAGTTAATGCGAATAATGGGAGATGGAAACACATTTGCCGTATAAATTCTGATGAAGCGCACATTAAACCCAAGTTACTGATAGGCTGTTTCCTCATGATGGGATTTCCGGCTCTTTTTATGGAACTGAACCGGATCATCTCAGTGATAAGAGTATACGTTTGCGTGTGTGTTAGTCCTCTTCCTTTCTGAGCCAATATTAAGGATGATCTTTTCTCCACACTGCTCGACCACACGCACTCCATGCAGTGACTGAATATTATGTTAATGTGTATAGCGATGAAGAGTGGCTGGGTAATGTCATCACACGTGATCGCACGCACATACACATCAAAAGAACATTCAATTAGTGACTACTTGACGTGTGGATGAACAGTGTAGCGAAAGGATAATCATATTATTCTGTCTTGCTTTAATATACAAAAAAGGGTAAACGGCTTTCAGACGGGAACCGACTTTCACCGCTCACTTAAAGGATTCGGCTCAAAGACACATCACTACTGTTTCCACTAATGGTGTTTTATTTACTGTTGGTTACTAGGTTACCAATACCACCGTCGTCCGCTTGAACAAGCTGATGGAAACTCACCTAATTCGCATTTTGTTTGTTTTGCGAACTTAGAAAAGATTCGCTTCACGTTTGGATGGAAACCCAGCTAGTGATACGAACCGTAACGATGGCGTTGGTTTTACTGTATTTTGGTTTTACTGTTTTACTGAGCACAGAAGTGGATCAAAGTGGGTTTGCAGCACAGGAAACAGCGTCTTCTCGACATGTCAAAAACACGATGTTGCTTCTCAGCTACATCTACAGTGTTTGAGGGTCAAAAAACATGTTGTTCGCAGGCAGACAATGAAGACCATACACTGGCATTAGGCAAATTGGTTTCAAACCTTGGATATCTTACAGAAGTGAGACTGGAATGAGGCTGAGGACTTGTTTTTGCAGTTCAGAATCGATTTTTTCTTTTGAAATAAATGTATTTGTTGCACACTTTTATTGGTAAAAACTTTTCAGACATTTTACATTCACGAACAGCTACATTACACACTGCATGAAAGGTAATATTTGAAGAAGCATAATAGGGGCACTTTAAAACAGAAATATGAAGATTGTGTTTTTGCTAAGAACTTGAATTAATTCTATAGTTCAAAATGTGTTATTGGAGCTGGAAAGTTGTTTAAAAGGTCTTGTTGTATAAGTTGGGTTACTTTTTAGGTCAACTTTAACTAATGCCATTCCAGGGAGTGGAACTAGCGCCATATAAACAGTCCCTGCATCCCAATCATACTATTCATCCTGATCAGTTTGTGATGTGTCAGATCACAGTATGTTAAAAATAGCCCTTTTTGCACTTGAATTTTGTTGACTACATACTGATGTTGACAAATCACAAAACCCCATTTTGGACCCCGTTCCCACCCATATTTAACACTGACTAGAAATAATGCATTTTAATACCAGTTGGAAATACCAGTAGGTTATGGTTGTACTTTTCAAAATTGTCATATTGCATATTTTAAATGTTTAATCTGCAATGCTTCCTCTCTGCCGAGAGACGAGTCAGAATAAATCCTGTCAGTAGTGTTTAAGTTGCTCTGTAAATATTCACCTGTCTGATGACACACTATCTGAGATCAGTAGTAGGGTATTGGGAGGTCGTTGACTAGTGAGGGAGGGTGTGTAAATTAGTCATTTTGAGGTTAGATTCGAGGTTAGGTTTCTTTTGACACGTCTCAGGAAAAGCTGCATCTTATCAGGAACACTTTTGCTTCCTCTTACAGCTTCACACTGCTCTCATTTACACTTTGAGTGTGTGTGTGTAAAGATAATGCTAAACATGAGTTCAGTGGCTTCTCACCCTTAATACACGCTGTTTTCACAACTGCTATTTTTAGTCGTAATACATTTGGGTGAACATGACACAGACGGTATGACCGAATACTGTATGTCTGTTTGAATCAATCGAGTGTCAGTTAAGATTAGGACACTTAAGTTGCAGATTAACCAAATCCAGGCGCAGAATGAATAACCACCAGTATCGGAATATAAACACTGACATTTCCAGTGTGATGTTTTTTTACCGCAAATTTGCGATGAAATGTGTGTGGTTTTTTTTTTTCATGTGACAACAATGTATATAAAAACATATAAAATCACATATTAATGCTGTTTTGGAACTGAATTGCTCAATTTGTTTGATGTTTGTTGAGCCAGCAATGACATATTGAAAGGTTTCTTTGCTCTCGCTTGCCTTCCTGTTCTATAGCTGTTCCCTATTTATTTCCAACACTGTGACATCTTTTAACAAATGAACCTGAATATTCATGTGCACCTGTACTCGTGGTTGGTTTTTGTATTGTTTGAATGAAATGTCCCCGGAGGAAAGCAGAAACAGGCTGTATTCAAATACTCTCATTTTGCATAATTTGGAGAGACTTTTCATGCATTTATTATTCCTCAGTGATGCACTCCATGTTTTTCAGTAACATAATCAGTTTTCATTTAACAACACAACGGTTATTGTGCCGTTTTCTCATTGATTTGTTATAGCATGACATGTCTCAAAATGAAATGAAACAGAGCAGCCAAAAATAATGATGTAGTATTATTATTATTAGGGGCCAAGCACCGAAGGTGCGGAGGCACCTATTGTATCTGTTCCGGTTCTTATTATTATTCTTCTTCTTCTTCTTCTTCTTCTTCTTCTTCTTCTTCTTCCGACTGGGCCTCTATGGCAGCCCATAGAACCGTGTCCGGGAAAGTTGTTCCGATTTGACATTCTGATAGAGGACAGTCCCAACAGTAATTGCACCAATTTTGGTGTCTTTAACTCATTCCCTCTAGCGCCACCACCTGTCCAAAGTTTCACTTTTATTATGCTAATAACTTTTGAACCGTAAGGCCTATCAACAAAATTCTTTTTTCCTCTGATTCCTGAGCTCATGACGATTCGATTGCATCCTATGACGTCATTTTCCGTCATAAAAATATGGCCGCCATTTTGAATTGTCCAAAAAACCTACTTTTGCGAACTCGTCCTAGACGGTTTGTCTGATTTTCACCAAAATTGCACCAGATCATCTCCAGCCAGTGCCGACAAAAAGTTATGGAATTCAAGAAGATTCGTCAAACCGTTTTCGATAAACGCACAAACTAATTTAACGTAGCGCTTGCGAAAACAGACGTAAGGCTGTATCTCCGCAACGCTTAATTGTATTCAGACCAAACTTGGTACATGTCATCACAAGCAGCACCTGAGGCTACATGCTGCGTTTCGGCGCAGCGCCACCTACTGGTCCGGAGATATGAAAAATGGCTATTTTTGCTTATAACTTCTGATTGTTTCGTCCAAAAAACATAAAAGTGGTCTCGTTAGATTCAGGGCGTCATGCCGAGTCGACTGATATCCAATTTTCCCAGATCGGCAATTTTGGCTGTCGGCCATTTTGAATTATGTGCTAAAATGCTGTATTTTTTGAACGCATCAACGAATTGTTACGAAACTCGGTATGGGTCATCAGTACGATGCCCTGAAGGAGCCTGAGAAGTTTCGAAACAGCGCCACCTAGTGGTAAAATTAAAATCTAAAATGCTTATAACTCTGGCTGTGGTTGACGTATTTTCACGAAAGTCATATTATTAGTCTCCTGAATCCTTTCCGAGTCCAACGATACCAGACTTGCCAGGTTTCGGCATATGGTTTGTGCAGCGTTGCAATTTAGCGCTTAAAAAACATTTGCAGATATCTTCGAAACCGCTAGTCCGATCAAGACGAAACCACCGTCAGAAGTTTGGAAACATAGGTCGCTGGCTATACGCCAATGCCCAAATGCCCAAATATTGATAGGAAGGGGTCGTAAAATTCAATCAAAGTCACGTGTCAGTCATTTTTGACGTGTTTTTTCACATAAATGTCTATAACTCCGAAGCGAATTGAGATATTTTCACCAAAATCGACACACATATGTATGGGCTCACTCTGAGGACACGTAAAAAAAATTGTAGGATTATACCTCTTGGTGGCGCTATAATAGAACAAAACGTGAAATTCCCATTGATTTCAATACAGTTTTGTGATGTAAAATGCTATACTTAATGAATGCATTGCTGTAACATTATGCAACTCAGAAATTGCCACCAGCACCTTGCCCTGAAGGCACTGAAAAGATTTTGAGACAGCGCCACCTGTTGGTCAAAAATTCAAATTACATTTCCAAAAATGCTAATAACTTTTGAATAAAACAGTCTATTGTAATGACACTGGTCTTAATAGATTCCTTGGGTCATGCCGAGAACATGGATACCAATTTTGACGTATTTGGAGAAACTTCCTGTCCGCCATCTTGATTTTCATTGAATACCTACTTTTTCGAACTCCTTCAAGGCCGTTTGTCCGATTTTCACCAAAATCGAATCCCACCATCTCCAGACTGTCCCGACTAAAAGTTATGGATTTCGTGACGATAGACGAAACCGTTTTCGTATACCGCAGCAGCAAAGTTGAGGCATGCTGCCAAAATGACTACTCGGGCTTTATCTCTGCAATGCCTTGACATTTTGACACCAAAGTTTGTATGTGTCATTGTCACCTCACTCTGACCACATCACATCGATTTCGTAACTGCGCCACCTATTGGTCGAAAGTGATAATCCATTAAATCATCTTAAAAGTTACTGTATATATGATTTTTTAGCCATTTGCCCAAACTTCTCTTAAAATGTCTTTAATTGCTCCTTGCTGCAGTTGGTCTGCCACTCCCGCCCATGATGGCATCTGTTGCCGCTTCTTGCGCTTGGCCCCGGTAATGGCTGCTTGCAGCTATATTTATTATTAGGGGCCAAGCACCGAAGGTGCGGAGGCACCTATTGTATCTGTTCCGGTTCTTATTATTATTATTATTAGGGGCCAAGCACCGAAGGTGCGGAGGCACCTATTGTATCTGTTCCGGTTCTTATTATTATTATTATTATTATTATTATTATTCTTCTTCCGACTGGGCCTCTATGGCAGCCCATAGAACCGTGTCCGGGAAAGTTGTTCCGATTTGACATTCTGATAGAGGACAGTCCCAACAGTAATTGCACCAATTTTGGTGTCTTTAACTCATTCCCTCTAGCGCCACCACCTGTCCAAAGTTTCACTTTTATTATGCTAATAACTTTTGAACCGTAAGGCCTATCAAAAAAATTGTTTTTTCCTCTGATTCCTGAGCTCACGACGATTCGATCGCATCCTATGACGTCATTTTCCGTCATAAATATATGGCCGCCATTTTGAATTGTCCAAAAAACCTACTTTTGCGAACTCGTCCTAGACGGTTTGTCCGATTTTCACCAAAATTGCACCAGATCATATCCAGGCAGTGCCGACAAAAAGTTATGGAATTCAAGTTGATTTGTCAAACCGTTTTCGATAAACGCACAAACTAATTTTACGAAGCGCTTGCAAAAACAGACGTAAGGCTGTATCTCCGCAACGCTTAATCGTATTCAGACCAAACTTGGTACATGTCATCAGAAGCATGACCTGAGGCTACATGCTGCGTTTCGGCGCAGCGCCACCTACTGGTCCGGAGATATGAAAAATGGCTATTTTTGCTCTTAACTTCTGAACGGTTTGTCCAAAAATCATAAAAGTGGTCTCGTTAGATTCAGGGCGTCATGCCGAGTCGACTGATATCCAATTTTCCCAGATCGGCCATTTTGGCTGTCGGCCATTTTGAATTATGTGCTAAAATGCTGTATTTTTTTAACGCATGAACGAATTGTTACGAAACTCGGTATGGGTCATCAGTACGATGCCCCGAAGGAGCCTGAGAAGTTTCGAAACAGCGCCACCTAGTGGTCAAAAGTTAAAATTAAATTTCCAAAAATGCTAATAACTTTTGAAAAAATATGCCTATTGTAATGACACTGGTCTTAATAGATTCCTTGGGTCATGCCGAGAACATAGATACCAAGTTTGACGTATTTGGACGAACTTCCTGTCCGCCATCTTTATTTACTTTCAAAACCTTCTTTTTCGAACTTCTCCTAGACCATTCGTCCGATTTTCACCAAAATCGCACCAGATCATCTCCAGGTAGTGCCGACAAAAAGTTATGGAATTCAAGACGATTCGCTTAACAATTTTTGATAAACGCAACAAACTAATTTTACGTAGCGCTTGCAAAAACAGACGTAAGGCTGTATCTCCGCAACGCTTAATCGTATTCAGACCAAACTTGGTACATGTCATCACAAGCATGACCTGAGGCTACATGCTGCGTTTCGGCGCAGCGCCACCTACTGGTCCGGAGATATGAAAAATGGCTATTTTTGCTCTTAACTTCTGATTGTTTCGTCCAAAAATCATAAAAGTGGTCTCGTTAGATTCAGGGCGTCATGCCGAGTCGACTGATATCCAATTTTCCCAGATCGGCCATTTTGGCTGTCGGCCATTTTGAATTATGTGCTAAAATGCTGTATTTTTTGAACGCATCAACGAATTGTTACGAAACTCGGTATGGGTCATCAGTACGATGCCCTGAAGGAGCCTGAGAAGTTTCGAAACAGCGCCACCTAGTGGTAAAATTAAAATCTAAAATGCTTATAACTCTGGCTGTGGTTGACGTATTTTCATGAACGTCATATTATTAGTCTCCTGAATCCTTTCCGAGTCCAACGATACCAGACTTGCCAGGTTTCGGCATATGGTTTGTGCAGCGTTGCAATTTAGCGCTTAAAAAACATTTGCAGATATCTTCGAAAACGCTAGTCCGATCAAGACGAAACCACCGTCAGAAGTTTGGAAACATAGGTTGCTGGCTATACGCTAATGCCCAAATGCCCAAATATTGATAGTAAGGGGTCGTAAAATTCAATCAAAGTCACGTGTCAGTCATTTTTGACGTGTTTTTTCACATAAATGTCTATAACTCCGAAGCGAATTGAGATATTTTCACCAAAATCGACACACATATGTATGGGCTCACTCTGAGGACACGTAAAAAAAATTGTAGGATTATACCTCTTGGTGGCGCTATAATAGAACAAAACGTGAAATTCCCATTGATTTCAATACAGTTTTGTGATGTAAAATGCTATACTTAATGAATGCATTGCTGTAACATTATGCAACTCAGAAATTGCCACCAGCACCTTGCCCTGAAGGCACTGAAAAGATTTTGAGACAGCGCCACCTGTTGGTCAAAAATTCAAATTACATTTCCAAAAATGCTAATAACTTTTGAATAAAACAGCCTATTGTAATGACACTGGTCTTAATAGATTCCTTGGGTCATGCCGAGAACATGGATACCAATTTTGACGTATTTGGAGAAACTTCCTGTCCGCCATCTTGATTTTCATTGAATACCTACTTTTTCGAACTCCTTCAAGGCCGTTTGTCCGATTTTCACCAAAATCGAATCCCACCATCTCCAGACCGTGCCGACTAAAAGTTATGGATTTCTTGACGATAGACGAAACCGTTTTCGTATACCGCAGCAGCAAAGTTGAGGCATGCTGACAAAATGACTACTCGGGCTTTATCTCTGCAATGCCTTGACATTTTGACACCAAAGTTTGTATGTGTCATTGTCACCTCACTCTGACCACATCACATCGATTTCGTAACTGCGCCACCTATTGGTCGAAAGTGATAATCCATTAAATCATCTTAAAAGTTACTGTATGTATGATTTTTTAGCCATTTGCCCAAACTTCTCTTAAAATGTCTTTAATTGCTCCTTGCTGCAGTTGGTCTGCCACTCCCGCCCATGATGGCATCTGTTGCCGCTTCTTGCGCTTGGCCCCGGTAATGGCTGCTTGCAGCTATATTTATTATTATTCTTCTTCTTCCGACTGGGCCTCTATGGCAGCCCATAGAACCGTGTCCGGGAAAGTTGTTCCGATTTGACATTCTGATAGAGGACAGTCCCAACAGTAATTGCACCAATTTTGGTGTCTTTAACTCATTCCCTCTAGCGCCACCACCTGTCCAAAGTTTCACTTTTATTATGCTAATAACTTTTGAACCGTAAGGCCTATCAACAAAATTCTTTTTTCCTCTGATTCCTGAGCTCACGACGATTCGATCGCATCCTATGACGTCATTTTCCGTCATAAATATATGGCCGCCATTTTGAATTGTCCAAAAAACCTACTTTTGCGAACTCGTCCTAGACGGTTTGTCCGATTTTCACCAAAATTGCACCAGATCATCTCCAGGCAGTGCCGACAAAAAGTTATGGAATTCAAGATGATTCGCTTAGCAGTTTTCGATAAACGCACAAACTAATTTAACGTAGCGCTTGCGAAAACAGACGTAAGGCTGTATCTCCGCAACGCTTAATTGTATTCAGGCCAAACTTGGTACATGTCATCACAAGCATGACCTGAGGCTACATGCTGCGTTTCGGCGCAGCGCCACCTACTGGTCCGGAGATATGAAAAATGGCTATTTTTGCTTATAACTTCTGAACGGTTTGTCCAAAAATCATAAAAGTGGTCTCGTTAGATTCAGGGCGTCATGCCAAGTCGACTGATATCCAATTTTCCCAGATCAGCCATTTTGGCTGTCGGCCATTTTGAATTATGTGCTAAAATGCTGTATTTTTTTAACGCATGAACGAATTGTTACGAAACTCGGTATTGGTCATCAGTACGATGCCCTGAAGGAGCCTGAGAAGTTTCGAAACAGCGCCACCTAGTGGTAAAATTAAAATCTAAAATGCTTATAACTCTGGCTGTGGTTGACGTATTTTCACGAAAGTCATATTATTAGTCTCCTGAATCCTTTCCGAGTCCAACGATACCAGACTTGCCAGGTTTCGGCATATGGTTTGTGCAGCGTTGCAATTTAGCGCTTAAAAAACATTTGCCGATATCTTCGAAACCGCTAGTCCGATCAAGACGAAACCACCGTCAGAAGTTTGGAAACATAGGTCGCTGGCTATACGCTAATGCCCAAATGCCCAAATATTGATAGTAAGGGGTCGTAAAATTCAATCAAAGTCACGTGTCAGTCATTTTTTACGTGTTTTTTCACATAAATGTCTATAACTCCGAAGCGAATTGAGATATTTTCACCAAAATCGACACACATATGTATGAGCTCACTCTGAGGACACGTAAAAAAAATTGTAGGATTATACCTCTTGGTGGCGCTATAATAGAACAAAACCTGAAATTCCCATTGATTTCAATACAATTTTGTGATGTAAAATGCTATACTTAATGAATGCATTGCTGTAACATTATGAAACTCAGAAATTGCCACCAGCACCTTGCCCTGAAGGCACTGAAAAGATTTCGAGACAGCGCCACCTGTTGGTCAAAAATTCAAATTACATTTCCAAAAATGCTAATAACTTTTGAATAAAACAGCCTATTGTAATGACACTGGTCTTAATAGATTCCTTGGGTCGTGCCGAGAACATGGATACCAATTTTGACGTATTTGGAGAAACTTCCTGTCCGCCATCTTGATTTTCATTGAATACCTACTTTTTCGAACTCCTTCAAGGCCGTTTGTCCGATTTTCACCAAAATCGAATCCTACCATCTCCAGACCGTGCCGACTAAAAGTTATGGATTTCGTGACGATAGACAAAACCGTTTTCGTATACCGCAGCAGCAAAGTTGAGGCATGCTGCCAAAATGACTACTCGGGCTTTATCTCTGCAATGCCTTGACATTTTGACACCAAAGTTTGTATGTGTCATTGTCATCTCACTCTGACCACATCACATCGATTTCGTAACTGCGCCACCTATTGGTCGAAAGTGATAATCCATTAAATCATCTTAAAAGTTACTGTATATATGATTTTTTAGCCATTTGCCCAAACTTCTCTTAAAATGTCTTTAATTGCTCCTTGCTGCAGTTGGTCTGCCACTCCCGCCCATGATGGCATCTGTTGCCGCTTCTTGCGCTTGGCCCCGGTAATGGCTGCTTGCAGCTATATTTCTTCTTCTTCTTCTTCTTCTTCTTCTTCTTCCGACTGGGCGTCTATGGCAGCCCATAGAACCGTGTCCGGGAAAGTTGTTCCGATTTGACATTCTGATAGAGGACAGTCCCGACAGTAATTGCACCAATTTTGGTGTCTTTAACTCATTCCCTCTAGCGCCACCACCTGTCCAAAGTTTCACTTTTATTATGCTAATAACTTTTGAACCGTAAGGCCTATCAACAAAATTCTTTTTTCCTCTGATTCCTGAGCTCATGACGATTCGATTGCATCCTATGACGTCATTTTCCGTCATAAAAATATGGCCGCCATTTTGAATTGTCCAAAAAACCTACTTTTGCGAACTCGTCCTAGACGGTTTGTCCGATTTTCACCAAAATTGCACCAGATCATCTCCAGCCAGTGCCGACAAAAAGTTATGGAATTCAAGAAGATTCGTCAAACCGTTTTCGATAAACGCACAAACTAATTTAACGTAGCGCTTGCGAAAACAGACGTAAGGCTGTATCTCCGCAACGCTTAATCGTATTCAGACCAAACTTGGTACATGTCATCACAAGCATGACCTGAGGCTACATGCTGCGTTTCGGCGCAGCGCCACCTACTGGTCCGGAGATATGAAAAATGGCTATTTTTGCTTATAACTTCTGATTGTTTCGTCCAAAAAACATAAAAGTGGTCTCGTTAGATTCAGGGCGTCATGCCGAGTCGACTGATATCCAATTTTCCCAGATCGGCAATTTTGGCTGTCGGCCATTTTGAATTATGTGCTAAAATGCTGTATTTTTTGAACGCATCAACGAATTGTTACGAAACTCGGTATGGGTCATCAGTACGATGCCCTGAAGGAGCCTGAGAAGTTTCGAAACAGCGCCACCTAGTGGTAAAATTAAAATCTAAAATGCTTATAACTCTGGCTGTGGTTGACGTATTTTCACGAAAGTCATATTATTAGTCTCCTGAATCCTTTCCGAGTCCAAGGATACCAGACTTGCCAGGTTTCGGCATATGGTTTGTGCAGCGTTGCAATTTAGCGCTTAAAAAACATTTGCAGATATCTTCGAAACCGCTAGTCCGATCAAGACGAAACCACCGTCAGAAGTTTGGAAACATAGGTCGCTGGCTATACGCCAATGCCCAAATGCCCAAATATTGATAGTAAGGGGTCGTAAAATTCAATCAAAGTCACGTGTCAGTCATTTTTGACATGTTTTTTCACATAAATGTCTGAAACTCCGAAGCGAATTGAGATATTTTCACCAAAATCGACACACATATGTATGGGCTCACTCTGAGGACACGTAAAAAAAATTGTAGGATTATACCTCTTGGTGGCGCTATAATAGAACAAAACGTGAAATTCCCATTGATTTCAATACAGTTTTGTGATGTAAAATGCTATACTTAATGAATGCATTGCTGTAACATTATGCAACTCAGAAATTGCCACCAGCACCTTGCCCTGAAGGCACTGAAAAGATTTTGAGACAGCGCCACCTGTTGGTCAAAAATTCAAATTACATTTCCAAAAATGCTAATAACTTTTGAATAAAACAGCCTATTGTAATGACACTGGTCTTAATAGATTCCTTGGGTCATGCCGAGAACATGGATACCAATTTTGACGTATTTGGAGAAACTTCCTGTCCGCCATCTTGATTTTCATTGAATACCTACTTTTTCGAACTCCTTCAAGGCCGTTTGTCCGATTTTCACCAAAATCGAATCCCACCATCTCCAGACCGTCCCGACTAAAAGTTATGGATTTCGTGACGATAGACGAAACCGTTTTCGTATACCGCAGCAGCAAAGTTGAGGCATGCTGCCAAAATGACTACTCGGGCTTTATCTCTGCAATGCTTTGACATTTTGACACCAAAGTTTGTATGTGTCATTGTCACCTCACTCTGACCACATCACATCGATTTCGTAACTGCGCCACCTATTGGTCGAAAGTGATAATCCATTAAATCATCTTAAAAGTTACTGTATATATGATTTTTTAGCCATTTGCCCAAACTTCTCTTAAAATGTCTTTAATTGCTCCTTGCTGCAGTTGGTCTGCCACTCCCGCCCATGATGGCATCTGTTGCCGCTTCTTGCGCTTGGCCCCGGTAATGGCTGCTTGCAGCTATATTTATTATTATTATTATTATTTTTATTGATTCATTATGAATTAAATACATGTTTGGACTAACTAAAAAATGATTAAAAAAAAAAAAAACTGTCTCATTTCATTTTTTTTGCCATAAGGCTGGTTTATTCTCCATTGTTTGATTGGTCAAATTCGGCATATGCTAGTAAATTTCCTTGTCAAATGTTTCTGATTGTCTAATTATAGTTAGTTTTCCTCACAAATTTGACATTTTTTGCCTTGTATCAAAATAAATATTCATTCAGCATTTATTTTTATTTAACATTTATCATTCGACGGACTCTAAGCCAGCCTGTAGTTTCTTTTGCCTGTTTCATCATGTGATAATGCATTTGATTAACACTTGTGTTCAGTGTGTGTGTGTGTGTGTGTATGTGAACACGTCTCCTTCCTGTTCTCTCCCCTCTCCCAGAGCTCTCTAGACCACACAGAGTTCAAACGCTGTGGCCCATTTGACCCCTATATTAATGCCAAGGTGTGTACCCATGACCTCTGACCTGCACGCTCCATACGCCACGCCTGGGTTTGTCTGCTTTCTGCTGGGACAGTGTCGCTTCACTCTTTCTCATGTTTGTCATCACGTGGGTTATATAAGCACACATATGCCGTGTATGTGTGAAGGCATATAATGTATAAAGACATGAAAGACTGTGCTGTGATTCTCACTGTAGTCTGAAGTGAGTTGTGTGCACTTGTTTTTGTACAGTTTGTGTTTGTCAGAGCATTTTGTCATGACTGTTAAAGCTCAAAGGTGTAATTTCTGCAAATTGCAAAAATAATGATGGATTCCAGACAGGTTTCCCACACCGTTACACTAATAATGTATCACAAGAAAAAGTAAAACTAGTATTTTAAATTTCAAATATATTTAGAAAAAGATGATTCATAGATGCATATTTAGATACATGGGATACAGGTTTCAATAGAAATGGCATTAAAGTATATTTTAGTTTACCTAATACCATAAAAATGTACTTTAGAGGGACAAAATACTATAGGATATAGTAGATTTTAATCTATTTAATTAATATTTTTGTTTTATAATTTGCAGAAATATTTAGGGGGGAATGCAAAAGAGGAAATAAAATCATAGAGAGAATCCCTTCGAACCCTCATAACTGTGTCAAAGACAATTAGTCTCTTAAAATATTAGATTATTATTATTATTTATTTTTAAGAGAAGACAACAAGCTCAGGTTGTAAAATATATTCTGGTGCAACTAAAATAATGTAGTATATACAAATATTAATAAAGATTAATAAATACAGATATTAATGAATTCATGATACATATTAGAATATTGGATATTAAAATATTGAGATTGCACGCAAAATATCAGATAATTTGATACTAAAGAGAAGATAAGGTTAGCTCAGGTAGTGGAATATCATGTAGTGTAACTCCTCAAAAAATAAAAAAAATTGATATTTTAAAAAAATACTCTTTAGCTTGAAATGTAGATTTATTTATTAATCTATTTCTATTTGAAATGGTTAATGTGTATTCTCTCACATGTATTCAAGGTGTAATGAACTGTACATGCAAAGATTCAAAGAAGAGTTTTGAATTGTGTTTTATTTATCTCTTATTTGTCATCAACCGTTTTATAATTTCTTGGTACAGAACAGGAAAAAAAAAGCTTTTGTATACTTTTTTTTTGTCCTAGTAACAAATAATAAGTGAATGTAAAGCCTTTGCAGTTAAAAATGGGATAGGATAAAATATTTTGACTGAGAAATGTTGCACATTGAGTCTTTTAAAGCTGCTGTATGATGTGATGGCACAGAGGGGTTTCACTCAAGCTTTAGATCAGCCTCGTACAAGCGGCTGTGTGTGTGTGTCTGCCAGGTTACAACTGAACAGACTGAAGTGGAAATTAATAATTCATGAGCTGACAGGAAGTGTGTGTTTTGTGATTGTTAAATGGTATTTCTAGAATACTTGCTGTGCCACACACACACATGCAGAGTTGAGAAGCTTTTCTGTGTAGCTGTTGGCTTGAATCAGTGTCAAAGTGTGTGTGTGTGTGTGAGAGAGAGAGAGAGAGAGAGGTGGGGTGTTGTCATGGAAACAGTGTCATGGCTGGATAGCTGAGAGCCGACCCTGTAGTGCATCAAGACAGAGATGAAGAGAAATGAAAGGAAGAAAAAATACAGAATGGTGAATGGAAGAGAAGCCATTCATTCCCCATGGGTTTTGATGTTCTGCAGGTGCAAAATAATAATAGTAATAATAAATTAAATCTGCAGTATATATAATATTTTTTTTTTTTACATTTTTGTCTAAAGAAAAAAACATGAAAGATAAAAAAAAACTTAATGTAACTAAAATTACTAAAACTGAAATAAAATAAATCTATAGTTAGACAGACGTTGATTGATTGATTTTGGTTGATTGATTTACAGATATGGTGGCCGATATATCGTGCTTCCCTACAATACAACTAACAAAAATGCATAAATTACTGAAGCAAATAAAAATAAATATCGAAAATGTACGAATAAGCAATCTAGGCTCATTGGAAATAGGTGCCTCTACCTTCATTTGTGCAAAACTTCAAAAACATATACAAACACAGTTTACTGCAGTTCCCAGCTGAAATGAACACTAGTGGCAGTAAAATAATTTGTGTACATTTTCACCGAAATTATGATTACGGGGGCCAGATTATCAATTCCTTGCACAATGCCATTTATAGTGTTATAAAAACACTTTTACCATAGTGCATGATTTGTAAACTAATATGTTTTGATGTTTGCGTTGCATAACCAGCTCCATATTTGTTGCTATTTTCAGACGTAGTAAACTTGCTTGTCAGCTCATCTGGTACAGCATTACACTCGAGATACAAAGCACTCGGTTAGTCACGACAGCAGAGCTCAAAGGCTTGCAGAAGACAGCTCAAATGCCATGGTTGCTTCAGAAAACGCGTTTGTACGTTTGCTTGTGTTAACTCTATCAGCTAGATTCAGGGTAGGGTTTAGTGTAGCTGCAACATCATTTTTAAACCTTACCATTAAACTTTTTGCGTCACTCACTGGTGATTTCGTTTCCACGCCGCCGCGATACAACAAAAAAACGTTATAAAACGTTGACATTCACATTCATCTGTTTCGGAGAAAACTTTTACCACCAGTTACTACCATTGTGGACATGCTAGCACACATAACTCGCGGTTTGAACAGTAAATCTAAAAAAGATTTCCCCTTCTGAATGAACACACAATAATGACAGGAGATCAAACACACCGCATCTGTCCGCACCGCTGAGACTCGCTCGGTTCGCCTGCATACTACGAGTTAATTTCAGGAGAGCCGTGTTTCGAGAGTGCATTCATCCCCGCTTCCCTCGATCGTTTCTGTGGGGAACCTCTCGCTCTCAGATGACCTAGTTGGCATGAAAATCTACACACATTATTGCCTTGTCATCATAATTCCCAATGAACATTATAGGTTTGTTTCAAAACCTAGCGAGTTGCCTCACAGTAAATATGCCACTACCTTCTACAGACTAAGCATTTACAATAATCGAATCAGTACGATTTTTTTAAAGGTTTTTGAAAGAAGTCTCTTGTACTCACCAAGACTGCATTTATTTGATTAAAAAAAATGTAATATTGTAAAATTATATTCTAATTCTAAATAGCTATTTTATATTTGGAATATATATTAAAATGTAATTAATTCCTGTGATCAAAGCTTAATTTTCAGCATCATTACTCCAGTGTCACATGATCCTTCAGAAATCATTCTAATATGATGATTTGATGATCAATACATATATCTGATTATTATCAGTGTTGAAAACAGTTTTTCTGCTTTGCTTAATATTTTTTGGAAACAGTGATAGTCTTTGATGAATATAAATGTTAAAAGAACCCTATTTATTTGAAATAGAAATCTTTTGTAACATTGTAAAAATGTGTCAATGCATCCTTGCTGAATAAAAGTATTCATTTAAAAAAAAAAAAAAAAAAATCTTACTGACCCTAGACTTTTCAGCGGTAGTGTAAGTAGAGTTAGGGTTACTATATAGTATGTTTCTACGATAAATGGTGTGCTACTATAATAAGCATAAAAATACTCAGAAGACATAAATATTGGGTGAAACACTCCATTTAAACTGGAGTAAACAATTTCTATCAACTCATCCGCCATCCTGAATGTGTCACTGAAGGTACTTTTTAATGGCAGTGGTGTACTGGAAAGCAAAAGTGTTTCCTTTCGCATTTTTCGTGCACAGACAACAATGTTGTCAAACTGATCTCCGTTCACACGGATCCGTGAAAACGACTAAAATCGCTGTATTAATGCCAGGCCAGTAGATGGGGATGTCACTTTGTACAGAAAACCGACTGAACTTATAGACTGAACATGTAATGCACGTGCATGATGTAGTTAACAAGGAGACGATAAAGGTATTGTTTTCAAAATCTTGCGCTTTGAAACCTGTTTTCAAAAGTTTTCAAGCCCCCAAAACGCTGTTGTGTAAACGAATGGCCAAAACTCAAGTTTTCTGTCTTCGGTGAAAACGGTGTCGTGTAAACCACCCTTGAGATAGTTGCAATACAAATGTGATAATCTGCAAAGGATAAATGCACAATTCAGCCATTTTAATTTTGCTGCCGACCTTTTGTTAGCAGGCTTTGTTTCTATGATGCCTTAAAACGCTCACTAGTTTTGAATGAAGTATCATTCATGTTTCTTGACCTTAAATCATTGGTAGGAATGTAGTCCTGTCTGAGACTAGAGATTTCCTCATTCTTCATGTTGGCTGAGATTTCCAGTGTGTTCCAGCATGGCGCTCACAACCCGTGATCTCTCCGTGACATTAATTGTTTCAAATCACATCAGTCTCTCTCTCTCTCTCTCTCTCTCTCTCTCTCTCTCTCTCTCTCTCTCTCTCTCTCTCTCTCTCTCTCTCTCTCTCTCTCTCTCTCTCTCTCTCTCTCTCTCTAAAAGCTTTTATGTGTGGGTACCAAACGTCCCTCGGACTCTTTGAGAAATACTGTGCTCTCTTCCCAGTGAGATGGTAATGTGGAATCCATTCAGAGAGATGACACATCTGTTAGAGAGAGTGTGTGTGTGTGTGTGAGGATGCTTGATGGAAACACAGAGAGCTTCATTTCTGTCAGTCTATGGTTGATTTTGGCAACTGCCTGAATGTAAAGAAACCTGTCAAGAACACATCTAGGTCATGTTTCACTCGAAAAGAAAGATGATATTTTTCTTAATGGTAAAAAAGGGTTTAATTTCCCATAATATTATTTGCATTGCTATGTGTTATTTTAGTATTATTTATATAATATTGTATTTATTAATGCAAATTAAATAGATTTTTTGTTGCAATTTTAGCAATTTTGTAATGTAAAGTTTCTTAGTTTGATTTTAAATATTTGTTATTATTTCAGTTTTACTTTGTCATTTTAATATCTCAACTAAAACTGATTTTATTTCAGTTCATTGCCAAGGCAACATTTCAAAAAAAAAAAAAATTATCAAATATTTTTTATTTTATTTTATTATTATTGTTGATCATTATAGTTTCTTTCATTTCAGCTTTATTTTAATTTAATCATTACAACACTAGTTGTAATCGCATAAGCTAAAAACATCAGTAATGTTATTAGTACTGTAATATATAAAATATTCTATATTATTTTAACTAATTTATGCTCATTTTTGTTTTACTGACTTTATTATGATTTAAATAAAATGCAGTATTTTTACTTTTTTATATACCATAAAAATGACTGAACAATGTAATTTACATTAAATTAAAAGTACATTAAATGGCCATTATCAATTTTTTTTAAATAGCATGAACTAATGAACAATGCATACAGCATATTTTAATTTTAAAGGGATGGTTCACCCAAAAATGCATATTTTGTCATTTACTCACCCTCAGGTTAAAACTGTATGAAGTTTTATATATATATATATATATCTGAAAATATCTAAATATCTATATAAATATATATGGGAAAAAATATAACATTAGTTAACATTTTATGTAATGTAATGCATGTTTTATTTTTTCTCGTGGAGCAAAAACCGTGTCAGTGCTTCTGGTGGCGGCAGTGGTAAAGCGACCCCCCCCCCCCACCCCCGTTCCCACAGGGCACAAACTGATGATGTAATCACTCCTCCCGTTCCCACAGGGCACAAACTGATGATGTAATCACTCCTCCCGCTCCTCACAGGTTATCTGCTGATGATGTAATCAGCATGACATCACATGGTAGGTCAGCTTTCAGCTCTGATTATCCTCATCCGCACGCATGTGCGCTGACCCGACATGCATATCATCATAACCCTTCTGGAATAATCCCAGCATAGGCCCAACACGTCAGGCTGCGTTTCCATCTCAACACGGGACTACAGCCAGGCAGCGCACATGTGCAACTTGTGCTAATGTGCTCGTTTGGTTTGCTTAGGAAGTCATATAAATATGTATGTATAAATAAGAAAATATGGAGTCATGTGATCGGATGAGGGATGACAGGAGTCATCGGGCTTATTAAACCCAGAGAGAGAGCGAGAGAGGGAGCGTGAACGGAAAGATAAGCTTGTTTTATCATGTTTAGTCCAGAGCTCAGGAAAGGCCATCGCTGTGAGACTGTTAAAGACATACAAACATCAACGTTTACTCTCCATCATGTCGATCCAAACCGTAAGACCTTCGTTCATCTTCAGAACACTGACGTTGAAGGTTAATATGTTGTAAATAAAGTGGTAAATTTTGTTTTGTGCAAACAAAGCACTGACTGAGGTTAAACCACTGGAGTCACATGATTACTGTCATGATGTCTTCACTATCTTTCTGGGGATTAAAGCTTTAGTTGCGTAGCCTGTCAATGGAGGGACAGAAAACTCTCAGATTTCATCAGAAACATCTTCATTTGTGTTCTGAAGATGATTTTAGTATTTATAATTTTTTTTTTATTAAGTTTTGCAAGTTTGAAATGTTCATGTAATATTTTATAGCTTTATTTGTAAAAACTAAATTGATTTTAATTGTTTTGAACTAGTAATGATGATGATGTACTAATGATGCTGATTACAAAATTTTCACTAAAATGTGTTTATTAGAGTTAGCTGTGAGCTTGTCATACAGAGACAGGGAGAGAGACAGGGAGAGAGACAGGGAGAGAGACAGGGAGAGAGACAGGGAGAGAGACAGGGAGAGAGACAGGGAGAGAGACAGGGAGAGAGACAGGGAGAGAGACAGGGAGAGAGACAGGGAGAGAGACAGGGAGAGAGACAGGGAGAGAGATTCCTCACAGAGATCTGGGATCTGCTTCTGCTGGTCGAGATCTCTGTACTCACTGTCACTCTATAGATGTGAGAGCTGATGTTAAGGGATCTGATTCTGGTGTGTGTTGTGGTTTTCCTTTTTTCAGTTTGAAGAATACAGGGCTTGCTGTGTTTCTGTTTTCCGTCTGTGGAAGGAAACGACAGGTGTAGTTTTATTCTCCCAGCTGTGTCCCATTGTGCTCTCTCTCTCTCTCTCTCTCTCTCTCTCTCTCTCTCTCTCTCTCTCTCTCTCTCTCTCTCTCTCTCTCTCTCTCTCTCTCTCTGTGTCTCTCTCTCTCTCTCTCTCTCTCTGTGTCTCTCTCTCTCTCTCTCTCTCTCTCTCTCTCTCTCTCTCTCTCTCTCTCTCTCTCTCTCTCTCTCTCTCTCTCTCTCTCTCTCTCTCTCTCTCTCTCTCTCTCTCTCTCTCTCTCTCTCTCTGTGTCTCTCTCTCTGTGTCTCTCTCTCTGTGTCTCTCTCTCTCTCTCTCTCTGTGTCTCTCTCTCTCTCTCTCTCTGTGTCTCTCTCTCTCTTTCTCTCTCTCTCTCTCTCTCTCTCTCTCTATTCCTCTCTCTGTCTCTCTCTCTCTCTGTGTCTGTCTCTCTCTCTCTCTCTCTCTGTCTCTCTGTCTCTCTGTCTCTCTCTCTCTCTCTCTCTCTCTCTCTCTCTCTCTCTCTCTCTCTGACTCTCTCTCTCTCTCTCTCTCTCTCTCTCTGTCTCTCTCTCTCTCTCTCTCTGTCTCTCTCTCTCTCTCTCTGTCTCTCTCTCTCTCTCTCTCTCTCTCTCTGTCTCTCTCTCTCTCTCTGTCTCTCTCTCTGTCTCTCTCTCTGTCTCTCTCTCTGTCTCTCTCTCTGTCTCTCTCTCTCTCTCTCTGTGTCTCTCTGTCTCTCTCTCTGAATACAGAGAGCAGGGCTTAGTCTTTGTCCCTCATCTAATGGCAGGAGGACACACACTGCGCTGCCAGGTGAATAAAAAAAATAGTATGAATGTATTATAAATATAGTTTTCAATAAAACAGTATTAATATAATTATAATAGTTATTATTAATGGTGATGGTAATAATGATAAATATGTTTGTACAGTAGAATAGAGTGTCCACTGCTGCTGCCAGCCCCCCGGAGACAGACACACATACACACACACACACACACACACACACACACACACACAGTCACTCAGAGTGGTGGAGTGTGTGTGGCTTGTGTCCACTGCTGCTGCCAGCCCCCCGGAGACACACACACACACACACACACACACACACACACACAGTCACTCAGAGTGGTGGAGTGTGTGCGGCTTGTGTCCACTGCTGCTGCCAGCCCCCCGGAGACACTCTCACACTGATGTCACTCTCTCTCTCTCACACACACACACACCGTCACACACACACTCTGCACAGCTCTGGGGGAAACTGAGTCTGATGATGCTCAGTCAGATTCTCACCAGCATTTTTTGAGCTCATGGGTATTTTGTGTGTAAATCCATAGTTATTACACTCAAGATTTTACTTTATTCAGTTAGCAAACAAAGCAAATATAACAGCGCCCTCTGGTGGTCAGGTTTCAGTACATCAGTCATTGTGAAGTTGAATGATTTGAGACAATCATGCTGTACATTTCAAACTATGAGCCATTTGGTTTAATAGAGGGAATGCATTAAGTCACTTTCCCTCCGGAACACGCCCCCTCAGCCGGACTGAGTGCAGAAGAGCCGCTGCGTGACTGGATTTAATAGGGGAAACTGCGAAAACGCAAGTAAAACAAACGATTATCGGTTTAAACTAAAGATTGGACTCAATATAGTGTTCCTTATAACTTACTAAAGATCCAGTGATCCATGGATATTGACATGCAGCCAGGAATCGTGTTTCCTGACATTTACATGAGCCTGATTTTGACACCTGGGAAATACATACTGCAAATTTGCCTGTGAACGCTTTATATAAATACAATATAGGCAGGTCTAAATCCAGGTGATCACTTATATCAATGTTATATATATCATCATATCGTCTAGACTTAAAACTTGTATAATTTTTTGTCAGTGTTTAATTAAAAATGTCAAATTATACAGAATATACAGTGGTAAATATTTGATTGAGTTGTCACTGCAATATATAACAATACAATATATAGAGAATGATTTTACCACTAAATTCAGCATATTGACACAAAAATGATAACTGCAAATCCACCTTTCGCTGCCTGGAGTCCAGTTGTTTCTATGAATTGCAGCGATCCATTTGCTTCTCTGTTCTGCAGCTTTAGGTAGTCTGTAAAAATATACCTCATATTTCTTGTCAAATCTAGTTGTACAGTCAGTCTCAAAGCTCTTTCCCGTTTTAGACGCGTTTTGTGTGTTTTTCCGCAGCATTCACGCTGAAAACCAGTGCTGCCGCTCGGTGTTTTTGCCACTTAGTGGGCGTAACCGCAGTCACTCCGGCCATCGGTGACGTCACGTGCATACCCTCTATTGTGTCTAATTTAAGTATAATATTGCAAATACCAAGAGTGATAATTAGCCAATTGACCAATGATCAAAAGTGACGGTATAGTAGTGCACATATAGTCCCAAAAACACTTAAGCCACACTTAATGTTTGAATATCAATACAAACATATCGAATCATGTGTCATTGATTTAATGATGGTAAATGGACTGCATTTATATAGCGCTTTCACAGACCCAATGGCCACCAAAGCGCTTTACATATTGCCTCACATTCACCCATTCACTCACTCATTCATACACCGACGGTGGTGTATGATAACACAAACACACTTTATAAGCCATGACATTTTTACACAAATAAGGTTGTAACACATCTTGTGCTGAAAATGAGTTTTTAAGCACTGATAGTGTGTGTGAGACGAGCTAGCATGTCCTCCTCTGCTCTCTCTATCTTTCTCCGTAAAATCTTTGTCTGAATAATGGTGTAAGACTGTTGTGTTTTGTGTATTTTACATAAATTCAGTCCGATGTTTTGTCTTAAAAGTTACGAATCTTCCACAATCCTGCTCTGTTTCAACTGATCTTGTTTTTTGTGTCGTTCTCCTAAAAGCGGGCTTTATTGCCAATGCGAAGCGATGCTCGCATAAGCTTTACCACCTTGGCTCTTCAACGAAGGCTACAACTTCCTGGATTTCATCGTTAAAATTTGCCGCTTGAAAATGGTTTATTTGTCACAGTTTTCAAGACCAAGCACTATCTGTCCATCAACATCTGTCCGTCCTCTCCTCCGCAGAACAACGACAACGAGACGCCTCTGCACTGCGCGGCTCAGTATGGGCACACGCGGGTGGTGCAGCTGCTGCTGGAGGAGTTGACCGACCCCACCATGCGCAACAACAAGTTTGAGACGCCGCTGGACCTGGCTGCGCTCTACGGCAGGCTGGAGGTGGTCAAACTTCTGCTCAGCGCTCATCCCAACCTGCTCAGCTCCAACACCAAGAAACACACGCCTCTCCACCTGGCCTCGCGCAACGGACACCTGCCCGTGGTGGAGGTGCTGCTGGCCGCCGGCGTCGACATCAACTACCAGGTGAGGACATCTCAGACCCAATATCACACAGGAGTGCCACGATTAAACCAAAAATCTGAAATCTGGCATCAGTTACTCACCTTCATGTCTTTCCAAATTTGTAAGACCTTCATATTTGAAACACAAATTAAGATCTTTTTAGTACAATCTGAGAGATTTCTGTCCCTCCGTTGACAGTCTGTTAAACAGAAACTCTGACATTTCAAAACGTTCATTAAGAGTTTGTAAATCCATATGAATCGAGCAGTTCTATCCAAGTGTTCTGAAGAGATGTTAGCGATTGATTGAATTGGGCGTGATCGATTTCATTTAGGATTTTATTCACTTATAAACATTGATCAGCGAACGTGAAATATGGCAATTGGAAGCTCAACCGTACTTAAGAAGAACGAACCTCATTGGTCGTTAAGGAAGTTCAAAAGTGCTGCGAAACACACAAGATTGAATCTCATTGGTTCACACGCAACAAGCAAGCATAATTTAGCTTTGATTGAGCCGTTTACCAATCATCTCTCAGTGTTCCAAATATGAACTAAAAATGGATTTGGCATGACATGAGGATGAGCAAATGATGACAGAATTTGTATTTTTGGGTGAACTAACCCTTTAAATTCTTTAAAGTCCCCCTGTAGTAAATAATTTGATCCCTCAAAACCCATCTTTGATCACCAAAATAACATATTTAAGAGTTGTTTCTTTGAAAAAATATTCTTCTTGTCTTAAAATAGCTTAAATGTAACTCCACACCCTCATTTAGTATACGTGGTTCTATGAATATGCAAATGAGCCCCGCCTCCACTCACTCACCGCAGCTCAGAGATCGTTGACGATCACACGTTGATCTGATTGGTTACAAGGTAGTTTGTGATGTCAGAAACACCAGCGATTTCAAACCGTGTTTTTGAGACTTAGGAATTTGCACATGGTTTGTCTTAAAGCATATTAAAAACACCACATTTAAACCTGAATTTTTCCACCACAGGGAGTTTAAGCACCCAAGATGATTTGGGCTATATTCGAATAGCATACTACCATACTTCAATACTTTTACTATTTCTGCAGTATGCATATTTTGCATCATGTACATTTTCTTGTATGTCAAATCATAGAAGTAATTTCATGAAAATGTTGTTTCATGTTGACTTGATAGAGTCCGAAGTGCATATCAGTTGTGTGTTGCAGGAGTCATGACAGGTGGTTTTACCTCACTCAGTTTCTCACCGTGATCTGAGCTAACAGCTCTTTAACACCTTGCCAGAACACTGTCCCTACCTGAGGAACCTGCTCACACACTTAACAGTAACAACCTGCCATCTGCCTCTCACTCAGAGCAGCGGCCCACATTCACACAGTCTGCTGTGTCTGATAACATACTGAGAAAGCCACTGCAGTGTGAAAATGAGCCTGTCTGCTCTCCACTGGGTTCTGATACGCCACATCGGACTCGGTTATTGCCGTCACCTGACCTGAAACACAATGTAAACAACCTTTTAACCTTCACAACTTTGCTACCGTGATATTTAAATGTCTTTGTGTTCGTTCACAGACAGAGAAAGGCAGCGCCCTTCACGAAGCAGCTCTATTCGGAAAGACCGAAGTAGTACAAAAACTACTCAACGCAGGTAAAAACAAAGGCAAATTCAGAAATTACCAGTCCTTTGACTCCCGGAAATGTCCCCAGGACGCTCTGTCTGAATGTTCTTCAGGTATTGATGTGAATATCGTGGACTGTAAGAATCTAACAGCGCTGGACACTGTTAGAGACATGCCCTCTCAAAAGAGCCGACAGATCGCCTCTCTCATACAAGGTACGTCTGGAGCAGATCTCACACACACCACTGAGCCGGTTCCTGCTGTGGTCCTCAGTCTCACGCTTGTCTTGTGTCTCTGTAGCTCACATGAGCGGGCGTCCGCCAGACACGAGCCTCCCTCCTCCCCCAGTGCCGCCTCCTCAAGAGAGCCTGAGCCCCAAGAGAAAAGGTCAGAGAAAAGCTTCAGCTGTCATGTGCTCTAGGTTTTTTGGGTGAAATTTTACTTCGACCTTGTTGACACCTGGTATTAAGATGCGTTTCGGTCGATTGGATGAAGTGGACGACACTAAATACAGGAGTAAACGGGTCTAAAACGCTTTGAGCTTGTCCACTTTCCACCACTCCCAGAGGTAGTTGAAAACACATTAGACCGGATTGCTCTCGTAGTGTAAACACTCATGTGTTCAAACAGACATAAAACACCGTCTACTCTCCACACACTGACCTAATGAGAAGAGCTCTAGCCAGACGGGATTTAAAGTTTGTCGGCTGGAGACCCAAGTTTAGTTTAAAGATGGAAAAACGTACCAAGCATAATGTTATCTCACCATTCCTCAACACACACTCACAGTGTTCATCTGGTCTCGAGTCTGTCAGAGCAGAAACTAAAGCTGCTGTTCTCCGTGTGTTTTTCCCTCGTCTCTGGTAAACTGCTGAGCTTATTTCAACCATTTGATCTAAAGATCTGAAAAAGCCCATACATTTCCCTGCCCATAGACCCTCCCCTCGAAGAAATCAGGACAGAAGTGGTTGAAAGTGGACAAAAGAGACGGATTAAAACACCAGGTGTGAACGGGAATGTGTCGCCCTCGTCTACTTGTGATCCGATCGACTGAAACGCATCTTAACACCAGGTGTAAACAGGGACTAAATTACACAGATTTATTTTGCTGTTAATTGTTTTACCATAGAAACGCATAATTTTGATTTCAAGGGAGTGAACAGCTCTGTCTAGGACGTCCCTGGTCGTCTAGTGATTACGACAAGACGTGAACGCAGCAATACTACTTTTTGAAATGTTTTATCAATACATACTGTGTTCTAATTTACTTTTATTATTATTATGTATTTATTTATTTTTGATTACACCATTATTCCATCCTGAATATAGTCTTGTTTTAAATTTAGTTTGGTATATCTCCTTATATTTGGTCATTTGTATTATCTGGGGGTGAACATTAATAAATGAATGAATGAAAATGAATGCCATATTGGAGTTGAGTCCGGCCAGTGGCATATCCTGATTCCTCAGCAATACTTTTTTGTCTCCCTCTCCAAATACAAATGATGTTGATGCTCACTGTATCCTTTGCTGTACAGATGTTGTAATGTGTAAATGTGTGTTTTCACAGGAGAAATGGAGCAGCAGGTCAGTGAGCTCATATCCGGTTTGTCTCCGGCCCCCGTGGAAGAGAGCCCGTACGAAGCCTTGTTTGAGGCGTCCTCGTGTCACTCTCTCGACAGCCTGGCCAGCGGAAAGTCCTCGGACAGAGACTCCGGGCGGCCCGACAGTGAAGCCGGGAAGGTGAGGATTCGATATACCAATATTTCTGCCTTTGAAATCCTTGTTGTTCTCTACCCATCAGTTCTTCTAATTGATGGAGTGTGTAGCTTTTACTTTCTTAAACCACCATGTAGGAAGACACACCATGGCCATATTACAGGATGACAATGTCAAGATTCATCAGGATCAAATTGTAAAACAATTTTTGGGAGGGAGCATGAAGAATCATTTCCACACATGAATTGACACCTTAAATTCATTGAAGGTCTTTGGGATGTGCTGGAGGAGACTTTGCAGAGTGCTGGACTCTTGCATTGTCGATACAATATCTGCACTTTATGGAAATAAATGTTGTGATGTTACTTCTTATGAAGATGTGCATCAATGAATTTAAGGTCAGGACTCAGAGATTGATTTTGAATGATTCCTCCCAACCATTTTCACAATCTGAGCCTGATTAATCTACACTTAATCTTCTAAAAAGCTACACACTCCATCAATTAGGTTTCGAAGAACTGTTTCCGAACATATGATAGAAACACAATAATCACTGCAATAATGATCTAGTCGTAGACTCTTAAGCTTTTGCCTATTTATATCCAAACAGCAAGGTTGTTTTTTTTGGCCAGCAATGTATATGAAATTTTACTCTCAATTCTATATGTAAGAAATATGCTAGCAAAGGAGGCATTTCAGATGAGGAAATGTAATTGATATTTATAAAATCGTAGTTTTGACTCTAGAATCTGATTGGATGAGCCTCGTCCCAAAGTCTTCATTAAACACTAATAAATGCACTTGTGGCCACACATTATATATTAATTAAAAGCATAAACATTCAGTTAATGAATTATATTACTTGGCAGAAGAATTATGATTATTATTATTACATTTAAGATATTTATTGAACTTCAGTATATTTTATCAAATTGTTTTTGCATTTTAAGCAATAAATGAAATGATGATGCAATGTAATACAGTGCGCACAGTTTTATTGGTTGTTGCTTTAGTATTCTTTTCTATTACTTTCTTTTCAGTAGCTTTCTGTGAAATCTGAAGATTTGGTGGAGTAGTTTCCTCCACTAGATGGAGACTTTTAATTACAGGTCCATCATGGTGTTCGCTTTGAACTTCGGTAACACTTTATTTTACAGTGTCCTTGTTACACATGTTACATGTAGTTACTGTAGTAATGACTATAAATTATGCATACTTGCATGTAACTAACCCTAAATACTCTATAGGAAGTACATGTAGTTAACTATTATTACAATGTACTTAAATGCATAATTACACTGTAACACAGACACCTTAAAATAAAGTGTGACCTAAATTTCTTCATGTCTTTCTTTTTAAAAAAGAAGGTTTCACCATGTTTGAGAGTAAATGAGTTGAATGTTTCTGACAGAAAGAGCGTCATCCTCCACAGAATCAGTCTGCACTGGAAGAGGAGCTCAGCTCTGAGGTAAAGTCTCTGTTCAGACTTCCAGTGTTTGGTTCACATTTCACATCAAATCAAACAAAGTCTGGAAGACTTAAAGAATCCATCTGGCCCAGTGGTTCCTTGTGGCAGATGTGATTGACCCTGGTGTTTCCAAAATCTGCCTCCATCGTTCATCTCTCTGTTTACTTATAATCTCTTATTTGTTTCATTTTCTCTTACAAAAGAAGTGCTGTGGATGTATCATTGTGGTATTTAGTTATGACCATGACTCAAAATGCATTGATATTAGCATTTTGCTAAGCTAATAGCTTTATACTCTATAAACAAAAATACACAGGACACAAATATTGGGTGAATTATTTTCCAGTGTTGAAATGAAAAGTACTTATTTATGATCAACATTTCCCATTCACATGTAATTGTTGCAATTTGCCTTCTAATGGCAGACGCAAAAAACGTTCAAATTGGTCATGATGCAGCCATTTCCCTTCGCTTATTCACCATAGTAAAATGAATTAATCGAGCAATAAAGCAATATTTTTTTAATTTTTATTGCAAAATAATCATATATATATATATATATATATATATATATATATATATATATATATATATATATATATATACAAACAAACATTTCAGTTTTTTCAGAGCACAGAGAGATCGAGTTGAGCGGAGCTAAATTACTCTTTTAGCACGTTTTGCTGGTTTCAACTCTTGTTCCTCTGATTGGTGGAATTTGCTGTAGTTTTTCACCTTGAATTCTGCTGTTATACACGATTATTTAAAAAAATACGCTGAAATAATATGGGCCATGGATTAACAAACTCGTAGCTCACAGTAAGGCAGTCTTTAAAGGTTTATTAATTAACTTTCAAAATCAATATCAATTTCCCTATGGAAGTTTTTATTTCTGGAACCTGACTGTTGCTCTCTATAATGAATTATTGAAATTTATTAAAAAGATTTCTGGTACAGGATATGCAATCCTCTAATCCAGACTCTAAAAAACACAAACAAATATATATATATAATTCACATTTTAACATTTTATAAAAAAAAAAAAAACATTAGTTTCATAATTAAAATTTTCCTAACAATCCTAAATAAATTGCATAAAATTAATTACATTAGTTACTGGCAAGCTTTATAGTTATACATAACATCTTTTGACAGGCAAAATGAATGTATGAATATATCTACAAAAACAAATTGCCACAAACTGCAACAAAAACATAGTAGGTTTTCAATGACTAATCAACATAAAAAGAATAAATAATACATAATTAATAATAATACCATGGAAATATAGTGAATAATTGGCATGATATATACATGGTACATCCAGCTGCTGTAACGTTTTTTTTTAAAAATGAACCTTTTTTGTTTGTACTTTATTATCTATATTTAATTTGTACATGAATCATTGGCAGCAGTGCACAGGTGGAGAGCAGAACAATGAACATTGTGGCGGAGAGGCTGTTGAATCTGTCTTTCCACTCGCTGACTGCTGTTTCCGCACGCCTACCCAAATCAAACAGCATCCTCATGAATATCAATGCTGTGGGTCTCTGCAACACACAGCAAACCCTCTGTCTGCAAGACTCAGGAGCCCATGACCAGCACTAACGGTCTCTGCGGCTGGAGAGATACAGGGATTCAGAGCTTTACTCACTCAGTTTTGTGAAACACTCTGAACTGAACTAGTAGGCCAGACTTTCCAACGGTTGTTTTACACGTTCATGCAGTGTCGGCTAAAATGATCACTCACTGGACTGTGCCATATAAATGCCAGACATTCAGACTCGACTGTTACCTGCTGTTATTAGAAAGGTCATCTTTTTCAAAGTGCTGCTGCTCATAAAGCAAAACGGACTGTGACATAAGCGATTGGTTTTTATGCCAGTGTTTTCTGCATGAACTGAGTCTCTCTCTCTCTCTCTCTCTCTCTCTCTCTCTCTCTCTCTCTCTCTCTCTCTCTCTCTCTCTCTCTCTCTCTCTCTCTCTCTCTCTCTCTCTCTCTCTGTGCAGGCGGTTCACACTAACAGCAGTGTGGATGGACGCGTCGAGCCCCTGGAAGAGGAGGAACACACATACGAACTCCTAGTCACCGCACAGACCAAAATCCCCAACAACACACACAACAAGAGAGGTATGGACACTTTTACACATTTCCCACATGATTTTGGCATGGTGATGTGGGTCGTCTTCGATGCGGTTTATTAAACATGAGCGAATTTGCATATCCCCCTCATAAATATATCATCATCATCAAAGCTTTATTAAGGACACACATGGTCCAAAACACAAAAAAAAGACAAATACACAAAACAAAAAGAAAAAAGAAAAACACATCATCACAAGTTTACATATAGGCTAGAACGCCAATGGTTCCACATGGAGGAGAACCTGACTGACCTTAGGGCGGGTTCGTCAATGTTGAAATTATGCTGTTTGCAGAATCTAACAACCTACACATACATCTGTACATGATAATGTGCAGAACAGGTGGGCACGCCAACCCTTACAAACATTTGACTTGCACTACTCCACCGTGGCACCTTAAGCAACAGCCTCCCGTCATTATATGCCACATTGAGTTTCTGGATGCTTTTCTTTCTGTAGCGCCGCCACAAATGGCCAGTATACATAGGGGTGCAATATGCTCTAAATAGTGCAGTTTTCACAGATCCAGAGCACATACCAAATTTGCGAATCAACGTATTAGCTTGGGCATAGATCATACGACACTGTCTATAAATGTCCCTATCATCAGACAGGTCCTCATTTATAAAATGTCCTAAGCATTTAGCCTCATCACATACTTTAAGGTCAATACCAGACAGTTTCTGTCCTCCCTACTCCTAACAATCATAACATTACTCTTCTTTGCATTGTATTTAATGTCAAAGTCTGAGCCATATTGAGAGCAAACCCTCAATAACTTTAGGCATATGATACTGTCATATCTGAAAACATGAACTACAACATTATGCTATGCTATAAGATCAGATGTTAAATCTATTCGTTCTTTGAAAGTAGCAAAAAGTGATTTCAAAACTGTTATTGTAAACTATGAAATGAAGCTGAAATAAAACAAGATATTACATGAAGATGAGAAATGTTGGCTTGCAACTTAATGAAAACAAGTTGAAATACTAGAATTACTACAACTAAAATACAAATGAATTAACCTGTTTAACTGTAAGCGTCCACTTTTTTACTGCCTTTTCCCCCTATCACATGTTTTAATCATTATAAATTAGGTATCATTTGAAAACGTAAACCCTCAAAATTCACCCTGTGAAAACTGTTTTGAAATTGGACATTGCGTTAACATGTAAATGTTACTTTAAACCTTTAAGCCGGCTCCTCCCCCAGGCGCTGTCATGTCATATTACAAAATGTACTGCACTATTTTAAAATCAAATTTGATAAAACGCATATCGTCGGAAAGGTCTGAGACTCGAGGTTCCATATTTGGTGACTGTTTTGTGTTAAATTATGACAGAAATGTATTAATTTCTGGAAAAAAAAATCAATGAAATGTGGGTTTCATCCGGTGGCTATTTTTGGTTTAGTGCCTAAACAAAATTTCTTCTTAAGAACCAAAACTTTTGTGACATCAACTTCAAATATGGAACATAACCTGGTTAGACATATTGCGTTGATTTTATAGCAATTTTAGAGTCCAAAAAATATGTGTGTGTGTGTGTATGTGTATATACTGTATATATATATGTATTATATAACCATTAACCTATGTTCAAAAAGGTTAAAAAGTAGAAATATAAAAAGAAAACTAATACAAATTGACAAAAGTGCAACAAACAATTAAAACTGAAACTAATGATAAAATAACACTGTTTCAAATGGATAGGAAATGTCTTAAGTGAAGTCACTCAAAATATCCCAAATTTACAGGATGTGACCTTCTTTTGCTATCTTTTGTTTATTTTATCGTTGACATAACTTGATGTCTTTATCTGCAGATGTGGACGTCTCAGCCAAGTCTTCCAACAGTGTCCTACCTCAGGTGAGAAATATTGATTATTAGGCTTGTGCCAAAACCTCACTGCCTAATTCCTACATAGGCTTATAAGGCAACATCCCAACTGCTATGCCACTGCTATTAAATATGAGTGATTTAAAATGCTTTAGGCATTAACACACGTTTCACACAAGACTCGTCGACTCAATGCATTCTAGCAGTTTAATATTAGCATGTCGCTGAGCTAATAGCTTGATACTCTAAAAACATAAAACTATACAGCAATTATTTGTTTGGTGTATAGTACATATACACAATTATTTGGTGAAATAGTAATAAAAATTTTTACAGTATTGAATGAAATATGCTTATTTATAGTCAACATTTCTTTTGTTCGCCATCTTGTATTTCTTGGATGGCCTCCTTTGTGAAAGATACTGTACATGCTATGCTGCTAAAACGAAGTATATTAGGAGGCAGCGAAACTGAGTTCAGACTTCAGGTCAGGATTCTGGAGTTACCCATGATGCCTTAAAATGCTGCCTGCATAGAAAGCTTTAAGTCTTTGAAACAGAGATTCGTTGTTTATTTACTTTTTTCAAATCTGTCAAATTTTTCACGCTGTCCAAACACTGTCTAGTGTGCAGTAGCCAGTCAATTATCATCTGTATGCAGCATCTGTTGTATGATAGCGCATCTGATTAAAACTAGACATTCCTTAATGTGTGAATATTGGTGTTATTGTTGCAGCGAAAGACCGGCACACACATCGACCTACGACCTCCAGCGTCCAACACAAACACTCTGCACCCGCCGGCTCCTCTTTTTAGCACAGGCCAGACGTCTGGAGGTAAGTGTGTGCATATGTGAACGCTCACTTCCTAATGACACCGTAAACACTAAGAACTGGCCTTTACAATGTTGCTGCCATAGTTCAATAACAGTATAACAGGTTAAGTGACAACTGTGATTTAGCTAGCAAATATGTATCAAACAAATTAAACCACATGATCTTTACTCTTTAAAATGCTTACTTTCTGTCTCAGACTTGTGCTTTTGGGCTGTATTTAAAGGGAAAAAAAATATTTTATGTATTATGTCATTCCTACCGAGCCCCTAAAAAATGAAAAAACGTTTTTATTTGCTTGCTAAACTTAAGCTTTCTCTGACAAATCTTGGCATTCACTCACATCAACTTGTGTGATGGAAATAATGAGGTAGGAGAAAAAAGTATTCCAAATTCTCTATGCTGTATTTTTATTTTTTACTGTGGAACGCAAAATCAGAAATTTTGAAGAATGTTCATTCACGCTGCTCCTTTCCATAGAATGTGGAACTAGTGACATCATCAAGCTCCAATGACAAAAAAAACCCATTAAAACACAAAACAAGTTTTCTCAATTTTCATTTTTGGGTCAACTATTCCAAAATATCCAAAATATCTCCAATTGTCAACAGTTTTGAAGCAAGAATATTGGTAGGATGGTAACACAAAAGTGGACATTTGTCCAGTGCATTTGTCTCAGTGTCCCTCTCTGATCCTCCTGAAGTCGTCACTCAGAAACCCTTGCCTAACTTAGAACAATGTTTACTCTTAATGTAACACGACTAGTTAACATTACTGGCCAAGAGTCCAATAGAAATGCCATTACGGCTTAGTTTCACTCTAAAGGTGAAACTTGCACACATATAAAGCCATTATACTGCAGCAAGGTATAAAGTTCTTGTTCTAATATGGTTGGATTTTCATAGCTTTGGTATGTGTGATAAATGCCAGTGGAAGTTATATGAAAGCCCCTGCACTCTCCTCGTGTTTCAAAACAAACAGCAGAGCGTCTCTCCTCGTCTCTTTGCCCTTCTCGTCCCTTAAGCTTCATAGACCTCAGCTGCCACCTCCACTGTCGTACTGCGCTCCGCACCTGTCAATAACCCTGCAGGAAATCACTCTGTAGACACACACCAGCACACGCCCAAATAACAGGGTGTACGCTTGTCATATTCCTCATGTCTGGCTCTCACAGCGGGAGCGATGCGTTAGAAGGAGGTTCTGACCTTAGTGCTGTTGAGATGAAAGCTTCATCCTGATTGCAAAAAGCATGTGTGTTTTAGATGTCCCTTCCCTCTTTTAATAAACGCTTCTCACCGTTGGCACGCACCCCGACGCTCTTAGCACTTAGCTGAGGAGATGCAACAGCTGAGGGCTGAACTGAGCCTGTTACCCTAGAACTTTCTGACGGGTGACATTACTTCAGCTCATCACATGTCAGCACTGCTCAAGTGTGCTTGGATGTGTTCAACTTGCTCAGTACAAACACTATATACATAGTGCACAGCCTTCTATTTAAAAAATGAGTGAAATAATGGACATTATTCCTATTAGTAGTGTGGAGCGGGTATGACGTCATTTTGTAGGACAACCGGCTGTCCAGACATCGCACTGGCTCCCTCAAGAAAAACCCAGTAGGATTTTTCCATAGGCTTTTGGATTAAAGTAAAAAACAACCTCTGTGATCAACAAAAGTTTATGACTCTAGCTCGTTTTGTCCATCAAGGTAATTATCACAGATGAGCACCACATTAATGAATTTTGAAGCTTAAATGCAGTCCCTAGAAGTAAAAAGCTAAAGGCTATAAACGAACTACACCATGGTCACATGACTTCAACGTCACCGTCACTAAGCTTCCCACAACTCTTTCAGTTTTTTCCTAAAAACATTTTCCCAGAGCGTTTGAATTAGAATAGTTTATAAGAGCACTGTTATAAGCATAATGAGGCTGTAAAAATGTACCTGTTCGGCGTGATGACGTTTAATTTCCTCTACAGACTCGGTAGTCTCATTCAGCCACTTGTTAGCATCCGCCTTTTTCAAGACGGGTAACGGCATCAAAAATCATGAGTGGGTGATACTGATGTATTTTATGTTGTAGAATAAAACATGAAAGTGTCTTGAGCTTCTGTTCACCGCGGACCTTATTTCAGCCATTTATCCAAAACCCCATTTACTGTAAAAAATCACATTGACTTTGGGACGATGGAACCGGAAGTGCTAAAATAACAACTCGCTTCCGTGTTTTGGCCTACAAAGTGATGAAATAACTGCACCACTCTATAGACCGTTTGTAGCCCCGCACCTTTTCAGCGCTGCGCTTGTGGTCTTTTGTCTTCTGGTTTGTATTTCCATTGCGATCTTACGTATTTATGAATGAACTGCCCGTTTTAAAATCTTCCCTGTCTACTGACATTTGTTATGACATCCGCTTCAAACATTACAATGCTCATGATAACTTTCGTTACCTCTACAATTAATAAATCCACTTCACTAGCTAATTACTCTTCAACAGCGATGCCATAGAAATATACAGAGCTATAGAAATATACAGGTTCAAAGACAATATTCTAAAGATGGCTATGCACTTGTTTCTCTGGCGCATAAGGTCTATAGTAGCTAATGTGCTATATTGTTATGTAAGTTTGTTTTACAACAGGAAAATTATGATATATGTTATAGATGTACTTATTTCATTAAATACTGATCATGATCTGAAAAAAAGTTTTAGAAAAAAACGCTTAAACCCGCTTAATCTGATTTGAGTTTGAGATTATCTTCCAGACCAGCCTGATCTTGGAGAACAACAAAGACCAGTAAATCATCTTAGACTGGTTCAAATGTTTTTTTTTCCCATTAAAATAGCCTATATTGTCTTATACATCTGTGCTATTCACTTTTAAACTTTTTTTACAGTATGGCATTGTTGGCAAGATGCAAACTCTGAAAATGGACTAGGTGTTAGACCTGTGTTATTCACATGGGACTGCTATTTGTGTCTGGTGTGTATTTAAAGGGTTTCAGATCCGTTTCAATTCAGTTAGTATGCTGCTTAAGGTCTACATTTGTTGTTGCTAGGTGAATTTTAAAACTTCTGCAGTCATTTCAATAGGAATCCGCACAATCTACAGTTTCCTGTGAGGGCGAAAACTTTCCAGACAGATTTCACTCATGAAGTTAGTTATGTGACCAACAGAAAGCTGCTTGGTTTGAAAGTGACTCCTGTGTGAACAGTGCTTCATATTTTTCTCATGAAATTTCTCAGAATTTAAAATGTTACGTAGACAGCAGATTGCGAGGCGCTAGGTTTAGAAACAGAGCTATGGTGTTATTTGGCTTGAAACATGTCCACAGTGCTTTTATTTCATTGAACATTGGATGATTTAACCACTGCATGCATGTAGTTCCTGGAAACGGACATGTTGTTAAAGTAAACATGGAAAAATGCTGTCAATGTGTAGTGTTAACGCTGAAGCCTTGGGTTTGGATGGAGAACAGCACTGACTTCATCTTCTCCGGAGGGTCTTATTGATTTAAAATGACGTCACAAATGCATACACAGACTGAAGGCCCAATCTGTGTATGTGTGTTTGGGTGTGTTGCATGAGAAAGTGATTAGACTCATGGTTCTGGTCTTGTGTGCCTGAATGTCCCTCGGCACACGCCAGTCCCTCACAGAGTGGGCGGTTTATTCGCTCACAATTCCTTGGATAGCTTGAAATATTAAGCTAGAGTTGCTAAGTTGTAGTTTAT